>CAUDMG010001691.1:652500-1322500 GCA_958450375.1 Homarus gammarus
ATTTGGACGTGGTAAACTGCTTTTCAGTGGACTCCGTGAAAGGAGCATAATGTCATCACGGTTGTTCAAATATTTCATAGCTGGGATAGCGAAGGGGGTGAGAGTAAGAGTAATGGGAAGAAGTTCAGGTTCAGTAAATAGCATTGTAGAATACATACAGTATGAGAGTTGAGTCTGTGGTGGGATGTAATCCTAGTCAAGGTTCTTCAAACTCCAGAGCACGAGCAGTAAATATATTCCATAAGTACAAGACTTGGCAGGATAACCAACAGGTACAAAAACAAGAGCAAGCAAAAAGAACTCCTTGTCGTAGCCAGGCCTGAGCCGATCTGAGAGAATTTAGCTAACTCGGCAGGGAGAGTTGCTAGACATTACTAGGACAATAAATGAGATCTTCTAGTTACTTGACAAGCGCGGTACAGACATGGTACATCGGGGCATAGTAAGTAGACATAGGCATTAGACATAAGCATAGTTATCAGACATGCTATAATAATATATAGTAATACAGACATGTGAATAAATGGTACAATGAATGGTAACAGAGTCTTGCCGTCAGGCGTGTTCACATATCTTGGTATTTACATATCTGTACACCTCCCCCCCCCCCCTTTACGCTCGTAGTGCAATCTAGAGCGGCTACGGACTCTCTTTCCATGAGTTGGGGGGAGCGGCGAGGGACAATGGGAGGATCAACTGACGACCTTCGTTCCTGGTCTGGGTAAGGGGGCACAGGGGACAGGGAGGAAGGTTCGTCACTAGAGGATGGCACTGGGTGGAGATGGCGTCTGTTTCGCCACCACACACGACCACTGGGGAGGCGGACTTGGTACGAACGGGACTCGCCACGGCCCATGACGACCCCGACCTTGTCCCAGCGGTGTGACGTCGGGTCCTGGATTCGTACTTGCTGGCCGACAGTCAACCTGGGAGGGGGGAGGGCGTGGGCGTCATAGTGGCTCGTCACTTGGGCCATCCGGGCAGCCTCACGGCGGTCACACTCGTCCGCCTTGATCTGCCATTCATCTAAGAAGGACTGGGGGTGGGCAGGCACACAAGTACGAAGGGGGCGGCCATACAACACCTGGGCAGGAGAGCGTCCGGCAGGGGTAGGGGTGTTACGGAGTTCCAGTAAGCCCCTGTCGAACTCCTCGCAGCCCAGGTTCCCCGTCGGTACTGTCTTGAGGATGAGGTATTTTACGGACTTTACCACTGCCTCGGCGTGGCCATTCGCCTGCGGGTAATGAGGTGAGGTGACGATGTGATGGACGCCCCAGCGTTCGGTGAAGCTCTTGAACTCGTGGCCATTGAACGGGGGCCCACCGTCGGTTCGGAGGCGGAGAGGCACTCCGACTTCCCGGAAGAAGCAACAGAACATCCGGATGACCCTGGAAGAGGTGGTGTCTCGATCACAGGGAACCACCACGGGCCATCCAGAGAGCCTGTCAGCGACCACCAGGAAAGACTATCCGGCCACATGAAAGAAGTCGGCGGACACGGACTCAAAGGGCCACTTCGGGAGGTCATTGCACAGGTACGGCTCTTGTTGCTGGCTGGGCTGGAGTTGCTGGCAAGGCTCACAGGCCTCAACCGTGCTCTTAATATCGGCGTCAATACCAGGCCAGAAGACGGTCTGACGGGCTCTGCGCCTGGTGGCTTCAACGCCGCGGTGGCTGTCATGGAGGCAGGTGAAGGTGCGCCGGCGGAGGGCAGTGGGAACGACGATCCTGGGGCTGTACAACACCAGCTCTCCGTCCGCATAGAGGCTATCCCTTAGCTTCCAGAAAGGGAGGGCGGAGGCGTGAATGTCGTAGCGGTTGGTGGGGAATCCAGCGGAGACGTAGTCGAGGAGTTGGACGTATGCCAGGTCTTGAGCGGTGGCGATGCGAAGCTCCTGGAGACTCCTATCGTCTTCGATGGAGGGCGACGTCGTCGTCTTGTCAGCGAGAGAAGTGGCTGTGTGTGTCACTAAAGACCGAACGTGAGCCGCGGTCGTGGTACAGTCGATTTCATCTTCAGGTGTGGGGCGACTAACAGGGGCTCGGGAGAGGGCGTCTGGTATGCACAGAAGCTTACCGGCGCGCCAACAGCCGTAAAGTCGTAGGGGGCGGTCTTCTCTTTGAGACGTTGGAGGCGAGGATTTTCGATAGCGTCCAACGTGTAGTGATTGAGGATGGGTATGAGCGGGCGATGGTCCGTCATGAGGGTGAAATGCCCAAGGCCGAACAGGTAAAGGCGGCACTTGGCCATAGCCCAGGCAACTGCCAGCATCTCTAGTTCGATGGTGGCGTATCTGGTCTCCTTGTCGGTCAAAAACCTGGAGCCACACTGAACTAAGCGCATTCTACCCTGGCCGTGATCTTGAAGGAGGGCATATCTGAGGCCGTATAGACGGGAGGCGTCGGTCTGGAGGACCACTGGTAAGGACGAGTCAAAGGGTGCCAAGACTGGTGGTGACAGCAACGCCTTCTTAACATTCCTGAACGCTAGGTCGTGGTCAGGAGACCAGAGGAAAGAGCGCTTGGGGCTCATGAGGGGGCGTAGAGGTTGGGCTGATGTGGCGATTTCAGGGGAGAAGTCGGCCAGCTGATTTACCAGGCCCATAAACGAGCGAAGGTCGGTCAGGTTCGCTGGAGTAGGGATGTCCCTGATGGCCTTGACCTTCTCATCAGCTGAGATCCCCTCTGGCGAGATGTTGTAGCCGCAGTAGTTAACTTGGGAGGCGGCGACCACAAATTTATCTTTGTTCAGGGTGATACCATGGGCACGACATCTTGTGAGCATCAGATGAATTCGGTTCAAGTGGGCCGGGAGATCATCGTCGAAGAGCAGGATGTCATCTACGACCTTCACGCAGTTGGTGACACCCTGCAGAGCCATATCCCCACGGAGGCAGTACGCATCCCCCGTTGCTGCGAAGCCCATGGGTCCGCGGCAGTGTTGAAAGTGGCCGTGGGGCGTGATGAATGTAGTGAGGTGGCGATCTTCTTCCGCCAGGTCGACTTGCCAGTACCCACGTAGTGCATCCGCCGTGGTAAAGAATTTTGCAGACGGGGTGACACTGCGGACTGCTTGAATGGGCGTAGGCGATGGATGGGCGGGACGGGAGACCTGCGAGTTGAGATGGGTGAGGTCCACTGTGATGCGAACGTCTACAGGCTTGGGTGCCAAGACCATAGGGTGGCACCACTCGGAGGGCTCCTCACCGGCGTGTCTGATAATCCCCTGCTGCACCAGAGAATCGAGCTCCGCCTTCACCTTGTCCCGTAGGGCAAAGGGGATAGGTCTGGGTGTGTGGGTGGCGAAAGGCGTCGCGCCAGGCTTGAGGTGGATTCTCATCGGGGGGCCTGTCATCTTCTTGAGCGGCGTCTTCTGGAGGTCGGACTTGGAGACAAGGACGTCGCTGAACTGACGAAGAAAAAACTCCCGGGCGGCAGCAGGTGTGGTCATGGCTGAAACAGGTATCTCTGCACACCTGTTGAGGTGTGTCACGGCGAGGATGGGCTTTGGGAACTCGGATGAGACGATGGCCAAGTCCTGACAATGGCCACATGACAAGAGAGGGGTTTGGATGCCCTCATGGACGTGGACTGTGGCAAGGCAAGACTTGGGACCGAGCTGTAATGTTGCCTTGAAGCAACCCAATGCCGGAGACATCGGGGACCCGTCCGCTGTGAGCACGTCTTTCATGGCTGTGGGTGACAGGTTACTCCTGGGAATGTTGAGGGCGTCCAGGTGTGTTGGTCCAATCACCGTGATGTCCGCGCCCGTGTCAGGTATCATCAGGAGGTTGGAAGAGTTGGCACCGTAGGACAGACGAACATTGACGGGCTTAGGGGACCTGTCACTCGAGGCATCATCCACGCGTCGGCATCCTTTGTTGTTCTTGGGAGACGGTGGTGTGGACGTTCTGTCGGGCTGTAAAGAGACGTTTTGACCTGGAGATGGAGGCTTCGTGGTGGACCTGCAACACTTGGCGAAGTCTCCTTGCTTGTTGCAAGCGTTGCATGAGACCTTGTTGGCAGGACATCGAGTTGTGCGGGCCCAATGGCCTTGAAACCCGCAGTTTCGACATTTACTATGAGCCGCAGGGCACTTTCCTGGACCGTGCTGGCGCTGACAGTTTCTGCAGGATTCGGGAGAAGAAACTGGTGACTGTGACGGGGGCTGTGGAGAGGACGCCATCTGCATCTGGCCTTGATTCCTCTTGTAGGTGGAGACGGCGTTAACTTGAGACGGCGATGAGTGTATAGCTGAGGCAGCCTCTCTTGTGGCCTCATACGACCTGCAACAGGTGACGAAGTCGGTGAGGGAAGAGGCGGCGTCGAGGGTGAGGAGTTTCTGAAGCAGGTCCTCGTCACGTACACCCATCAGCAAGATCATCTTGAGCTGGATCTCAGCACAGGTTACAGGATCGCCTGTACATAGGTCCACCTCGGCTGCTAGGTCCTTAAGTCGCGCATAGAAGTCTGAGAATGATTCCCCAGAAGCTTGTTTGCAGGATAGCAGTTCCCTACGACGCAAAGCTTCATTGCGGAGGCCTCGGAAATGACTCTGCAAGGCGTTTAAAACCTTTGTCACTGACTTGGGGGAGTCAGGGGGAATGGCTTGCGTGTGCTCTAGGAGGCGTTGAACATCGAGGGAAATGCACGATCTTAATTGGGGCATTCGGTTGAGGTCAGACATAACAGCACAGTCTTCGAAACGACGTCACCATTGACGGTATACTTGATATGTTGCATCAGATTGAAGAGGTGGGGGGCTGGAAACTGAAGACTTGCTGTGCAGGGGTGTACTCGAGACGGCAGGTAATGGAGGAGGCACGGAGACGTCGACGAGAGTTGAGACTGGAGCAGGTGGTTGAGAAGGCACTGAGGCATACCCCAGAGGGATAGGTGACGTGTGAAGAGGCGTTGTCTGAAGGGCAGATGAAGAGGCTGAAGCTGGCAAATTGGTTGTGGCAGCTGGTGAAGTCGTCCTCGTTGCCAGCAATTCAAATAGTTCCAGGAATTTGCGGTTATCAGCTTGTTGTTGGAGTTGAAGACGGTAAGCTGATTCCTCTGACTGTCTTGACAATTCCTCTTGACGTCGTCTTTCCTCCTCTAATTGTCGTCTTTGGGCTTCCTTTTCTTGGGAAACTTGTAGAAAGTGAATTAAATGAGGTATATCCTGGCTCCCATCCTTTGAATTTGGCGCGCCCGGCGTGTGAGGCTTCGTCTTCCTCATAATCCTCATTTAAATTCCCCAGCAAATCGTCGTGGTCAGACATCTCGTGTTTGGTATGGTTGCAATGGGAAAGACTAGGAGAATAAGGTGAAGTGCTACATTTTCATCAATGTACTTGCCTAAGTGCAGGAACTGGCGGGCAAGTAAAAGAGTTTTGACTGTAATATTTGTGAAATTGAGTGGAGAAGGCTGGTCAGTGGTGGTACTGGACTGTATTCCTCCGCGCTCCCGGGCGAGATGGCGAGGAGACCAGTGGCTTGCGGGCCGGCGTAGACGGAGGTCGTGTGCCTAAGGTGCTCTCTTGAAAACTGGGCTAAAAGGGTTTCTGCTACCTGTAGGGCCCCAGAAACATAGCAAAACAGATATAAAAGACACTGTACTTCACTTACGGCACTTCACAAGGTCACAAAGCACTTTAAATCCAGGGGCACTGTAGAATCCATCTTCTAGGAGGGAAACAGAAGAACCGGCTCTTGAAACTTGCAAACTATCGTGTTGGAGCTACTCAAACTGCGCCATGTGGTGGGATGTAATCCTAGACAAGGTTCTTCAAACTCCAGAGCACGAGCAGTAAATATATTCCATAAGTACAAGACTTGGCAGGATAACCAACAGGTACAAAAACAGGAGCAAGCAAAAAGGACTCCTTGTCGTAGCCAGGCCTGAGCCGATCTGAGAGAATTTAGCTAACTCGGCAGGGAGAGTTGCTAGACATTACTAGGACAATAAATGAGATCTTCTAGTTTCTTGACAAGCGCGGTACAGACATGGTACATCGGGGCATAGTAAGAAGACATAGGCATTAGACATAAGCATAGATATCAGACATGCTATAATAATATATAGTAATACAGACATGTGAATAAATGGTACAATGAATGGTAACAGAGTCTTGCCGTCAGGCGTGTTCACATATCTTGGTATTTACATATCTATACAGAGTCGACTGCTGTTTGCTGTTGATACTGTTCTAGTGAGTGATTCAGAAGTAAAGATGGAAATGTTGGTAAATGTTGGCGAATGATGGTGAATATTGGTGAATGTTGGTGGTGAATGTTGGTGAATGAGAGTGAATGTTGGTCAGTGATGGCGAATGTTGGTGAATGAAGTCGAGAGTGGGGGAAGAATATTGGTGAGTGATGCTTGAAAGTTGAAAATGAATAGAACAGAGGAATATCAACTGTGAATGTGGACAAGAGTGGTGAGAACAACGAGGAAAGGGAGGCAGGAGGCAAGGAATATAATGTGTGTGTTGATAGACAGGGGGAAATGAGGGGTTTCAGAGCAAAGGTATCAACAAATGGAACTAATTCAACCACATTTAAGTTTGTATGAAGAGAAAATCTTATCAAAGAAGGCAAAGATGTTTATGAGTAGCTGCCACAGTTACCGTATGGGTGTGATACAGACGTCTGAGAGATCATGATAACAAATAGTTATGTAAAGGACGTGCTGCTGTGGGACTTGTGGGACAGGAACTCCACAGTATAATTTTTTTTTACAATATTTAGGTAAAAATGAATGGCAGGGAATGATGGTGGTTTGCTGCTCTTGATTCATGTTTATGTGTCTGTAGTTGTTGCAAGGATGTACAACCAATCAATAAGGTATCGAAACCACAGGAGTACGAAAGAATATGAAACAAATGGTGAAGACCAACCCAACCCACCTTGATAAAAGAATGCATCTGGGATTATACCTAGTTTTCTATTCCACCGAACCCCGGGGTCTCGAAACTGTCTTGATTGGCTGTTCTTGTGTATACTTGTGAACATTTGTGACAACATTAATGCATATTCATGCATATGCGCATTTATTTATTTTGTGTGTGTACGTACGTGCGTGCGTGTGTTAGAATATATATACTGTATGTGTGTTTGTGTGTGTGTACTGATATCTCCTAAAGTCTTCTTCAATAAATTCAAATGTAACCTATAGAACAGAGCAATTATATTTTCTTTGTTTTACTGGAGGGTGTTCCCGGGGGAGGGGCGAGGCGATGGAGGGAGGCGAGTTAACGGCGAGCGGAGAATTACAAGCAATATAAATGCAAATCAAATTGAGGGTCAGTTTTCATACTTGCGCTTCACAGTCTCGCCTGCAATTCTGGAATGTATTTATCAGCATTTCTGGGACTTTCAGCTGCTCGTTTACAAATCGGTAAAGTTTATAGAGAATCGAAATCTACTATATATTAAAAATCTTTGATAAATTGAAATGTGATAAATTGAAATTTACAGTATAAAGCAATATTTGTGTTTGATTAACTGAAATATACGGTAAATAGGGAAGATTGTAGAAAATGTTGATCATGATTTCAGAAATGTAATCATTTACTGTCACGGAAATAAAATCTACACTACATCAAACTCATTTTATTTGAATACACTTGTGTGCTGGGAATGTATTTCACAATTTTCTTACGAAAACACGATAAACATATCGCAAAAATAAAGACAAAATAAATGGAATAACCAACATATGGTAAGAAAAACGAAAAATATGGTAATGAATCTACATTTTTCATCGTGCATGATATATTACGAACTGAAAACAAACTCTACAATGCCCTCTAGTTTTCCCTGACCTACTATGTGGTTTATTTGTGCGAAAGCCATAGTGTACTAGGTTGGTTCTCTTCACCTTCAGGGTAACCGCAGAAGGAACACAGCCTAGTATGATAACACCCTCAATTCCGTGACCTACATTAAGTGATAGTGTTTGCTCAAGAAAAAATTTGAAAGTATGATAACAGTTCAATATGTATTTATTAACACCACGTGACATGCTATAATCTAGGTGAACGCTACAGTATTCAACAAATTTCCGAGATAAATGTGTAATATTTATCAGGTAAGTCGCTCAAAAAACTAACATTACTTGGGCGAGGGGGGGGGGGGGGTTGGAATCGATGTATTTCAGAATTGGCACTGGTGCCATAATCCTTTGTCCATTGCGTCATATTGTCTAAAACAGTTTCGTGACGATAGTTTTTTGAGCAACTGTACCTTCAGGAGAGCTGCAACACTCGAAAGGCTTAATCGTGTTGCTCTCTTTGCATCTATATTATTCTGGTTAAATACTGTTTCAATTTGAATTTCAATTAAACGTGACAAACTGCAGTGCATTGTTGCGTGTACAGACTGTTCAGCCTCATACATACCAGGGCTGGTTATTCGTGTGTCATTATTACAGCGAGTGCATGAGAACCTCAGAATGAGAGTATCCCCTGAATGTTATGATAAAACATCCAGTATATAGGTCACATCTGAAGGGCGAGGACCTTTACCTAACAATTTCATTATATTCAAATATGATTGAGATATTTTTGCAAGGAAAATATCAGGAAAGAGAAATTTTCAATGGTTTCGAGGTTTCAGCAAGTCTAGCAAAAGACTTGAGCTTTCCTCTCAGGTATAATAAAAGACCATGAAAGTGTTTGTCACCCAAAACTTTTACAGAGTTGCCCGGGTTATGTTTTTACTCTCCTATTTTTTTTTTTTTTTTATTTAAATCCCTAAGATTCAATAACGAAAAATCCAATCTGTTTTTCTCGGAAAATTATCTTGTTTGTGGGGAGTATGTTGTAAAGTAAATCATTTCTCTTCCCGTCCTGATTGATTTTCAATAGTATTGCGATGTGATAAAACTAATAGATATTAGTATGTGTATAGAGAGGCAGATAACACCAGACAGGTGACAAAGCGGCGAGAAGGCTGAAAAAAGGGAAATCCCATGAGCAATAAATTATATGCCAGAAGTTCTTGTCGAATCAGGTATCATAATTATAAATCTCTGGACAGTGATCATCAATTTCAAAATTAAATTCGCTCAGATTTTTGTAAGACGTTATGCTTGGGCAAAGCGGAAAAGATTTATCAAGTGAGGAAAAGTTAGTTACAGAACGAGAGAAAAAAATTATCGCTGAAAGGGGGAAGAGAGAAGATTTGACCAGCATGAGTATGATTTTCAATATCAAATTAGACATTATAAAAAAAGGATGATCTTACAATAGCGTACATGCAGGGTGGTGTTGGTAATGACAAGTTTTCTGGTAGGTAGGTGTTTGTAAGGATGATTTAAACCGAATAGTATTGAAAGAATGAATAGTGTTAACCCTCACATATACGTCAACTCCCTACCGATGCATGATTTGCATTAGATTATAAATAATTACATTGTATATAACTATGTAAATGTTACAATAATGGATAATCATTGAAAACATGTAGTTTACAATTTGTACGTCAACTGAGTGTAGGTCAGCTGTTGGGGGCAGCTATCATTTTCACGAAGCAACCTTCTAGCGCCCCAGTAACCTCTCCAGCCATCTCATTACTTTGTGGCACTGATTAGGCATGTTTTTAGCACTCCCACAACACACCTTAACACAGAATTCCTTATTCGGTCACAGCAAGATGCACCACATATTTCTGTGAAGAAGTTTTAACTGCTCTAAAGTTCCTCACATACACACCTGTTAGAGGCGGGGAAATAAATGGAGGAGAGACCGGTCAAATGGCCTGGCCTCAACCAGCCAATCATCGGGAGTGCTTCATGCTCGTTTTGCGCACATTGCTCACTCGAAAGTTCAGACACGTGTTACATGCACGGAACATTTAATTACGGTAACACAGATGCTCCAATAAATGCATTTGTTTGTAGACCTACGCTATAAAACGCCGGAAGTCGGGAAGAACCCTTCAGACCAGCACGGTGTAAATGCTTTATATTTGCTTTGATACTACAAACAGTTAGGTGCCAAGCGCTTTCTTGTTATATTGTAATACTTGGATGGGATATGTACAGTACTGCTGACATGTGGTCTAAGATGTTAATTGTATACATAAAAAAGGTTAATCATTGCTTGCAAGAGTGTTTATTCTACTTTACGAGAAGGTAGCTGGTAGTTAGCAAGTTGGTTATGGGACAAATACCTCAAGGCTCTGTAGATAACCTTAGTCTCTATAAGAAAATTGTATATCAGGTGTGGGAGTTTATGTTAACGTGAAATGACAGAAGACTTCCACTCCAGATGTTTACACTGGGCATCCCGCCCCGGCCACTATCACATTGTACTTAATATGCGCCTTTAGGGTTTAATGTGTGTTTCTTGATGATCGCTGTTGAATTTATCGATTTGTTTTAGAGGATTTAGATGTACTGTTTGGGACATGATCAAGTAGTAGGATCAATTTAGGCCGTACTCAAATTAATTCTTAAGTCGAGGGGTTCTTTGTCACCTGTGTGTGCGCGCGCCAGTGTGCGTGTGTGCGCGCGCCAGTGTGCGTGTGTGCGCACATCAGTGTGCGCGTCCGTGTGTCCGTCCTTGTTGCACGTCCGTGTGCGTGCGTGCATGCGTGCGTGCTTGGGCAGGTATCCTCCATTGATCGGTTAATGAGATAGCAAGGTACACCATAGTCTTCATAATGTTTCTCTCTCTCTCTCTCTCTCTCTCACACACACACACAATTTAAAATTCTTGTGAATAAAATGAAGATAAATGTTTATTTTATTTTATTTTTTATTTATTTTTTTTTTTTTTATTTATTTTTTTTTTTTTTTCGACGGAGTCTCTAACAGACAATCTCTGGTACACAAGGACCGTGTGATACCCTTAATCGTTCTTGGGAGATCCGCTTCCTCGGTTTGGGAGAAATATTTCTCGCAATACAGAGAATAGTTGGATGTGGGTCTTGGTAACTCTGATGTGGAACTCAGAAATCTCTTGCTACGAATTTTAAGGAAGACACTTTTCTTCGTATTTACGTGGAAAATTTTTGGAAGAATGTAATTTGGCCAGATGTTTATTACAAGGTGTAACGTTTCCATTTCTTGTTAAGGGCCTGGGGGGTAAGTTTCCTGCTTTGCTTTCTCAATGCGATGATTTGGTAAGTAAGCTTCAGTGGGGATAATCCGGATAACTGTCCTTCAAGGAAGTTGTTCATCTTGGCTGCTACACTTGCTGCTGTGAGCTGAATGTTTGGTCATATGTCTCGTCTTGAAATCAAGCAATGTCCTCCGAACAAGGGACAGATCTAGTTCCTTAACCTCTCATTTTCACACTATGGAGCAGTGATGATTGGTTAGTCGATGCTAGAGAGTCGCCTGTCTTTAGGCTCACTTTGCGTGTGACCTTAATAACTGAAGTATTTGGAATACATTTGACTCTTTTATTCCTCCCTAAAAGCATCAAGTAATATCAAGACAATCCAAGTAGGTCCTCGTGGACACAGTTAGATAACAATCTGACTCAGCTTTGCCTATATTCTCCTTTCTGCCTCTTACCCTGACTTAGAGTGTGAGAGGACGAGGTCTTTCTCCATTGTCTTCATTATAAAAGTAATTAGGTCTTCCTCTAGGAATTCTTTCTCATGTTTTGAATCGCCTGGAAGATGCGTCATAGCTCCATTTTTGGGCTAGTGTTCGACCACAGAGCACAGTAGGCAGTGATGGATTTTTGATTTGTGTTGTCACCACTTAGAGACATTCACACATTCGCGATAGTAACGTTCCAATTTGGTCAATCTATTTAAATTTAACGGAACGGACACAACGCCAGAGGGGCAACGTGCCCTTTTTGTAAGTCCTGGACGACAGCTTTAATTAGTCCACCCTTCTTAGTGGACCTGAGTATAACCGCTGCTTTAGTTGGCAGTTTGTAGGTCCACCCTTCAAAATTGAATTTCTCTCCTACTCTGGAGTCAACTTGACAATGGCTTACTTGGATTGCTCTTACTGGGGGTACAAGGTGAGTATAACACCTGTTAACACCTCCTAAAGTACCTTCTTCTCAAGCTGATGATAACATAAGAAGTTACTTAGCCAGTGATATAAGCTTATAAACAGAAGATTGTGTCATGCCGACGCCGTGATCTAATAAGTCATGGAAGCGAACGCATTTTTAACTTAGCTAAAGCTTACTCCCGAAAGCTGAGGATGTTGTACAGATGCCGTAGCTACTTCTCTCATGAGCGGCTGCTTCAGGTTTATAAGGTTTATAAGGGATTCATTCGTCATAACACAGAGTACTGATCGCATATCTAGTGTGGTTCTTCTTCTGTCTAACTGTTAGATAGGGTGAAATCAAAGGCATCTCGCCTATTTAACTCTCCTCCTTTAGTCAATAATCTCTCTTCCCGTTCTATTTGCCGCAATGTTGCTTCACTCTCTCTCTTTTACAGTAAATTTAACGGGCCACTGTTCGATGGATTTGTCATTCTGTGTACCGCCGGCAAGGTAAGTGGGCTCGTAACACTCATCTTGCCCGTGGTGCCCGCCGTTTCAATGTGGAAGTCTGGCACACAGGAATAACCCGTTGTAGTATATCCTTCTTTCCGCAAACAGCCAATCTGTGGATTACTTTGCCTTCTGTGTTTCCGTCCTCAAGCAATGTCTCACTTCAAAAAGTTGATTTTCCGGCATCTTCGTGGTCTACTTTTTACTTTTTTTTTTTTTGTCCCCAAGCCCCGTTGTTGGTCGATGACCTGTGCCCGGGTGGGCAATTCCTCATTAAATTATTTCCCGTTTTATATTACTATCTTGAAAATACGTTCTTTGTGGTAAAGATAAAAGCACATTATGAGTATCTATGATAATAAGAACATAAGAACATAAGAACATAAGAATGGAGGAAACTGCAGCGAGCCTATTGGCTCATACTGGGCAGTCCCATTTACACCCACCCCCTATTGCTCATATAAGCATCCAACCTATGTTTGAAGCTATCCAGCGTATTCGAGTTAATGATGATATTTGGTAACTTGTTCCACTCATCCACTACTCTATTTCCAAACCAATGTTTACCTATGTCGCGCCTAAATCTAAATTTGTCTAATTCAAAACCATTGTCACGAGTTCGCTCCTGGCTGGATAGTTTGAGTACCTTTGTTATATCACCTTTGTTTAGCCCTGACTTCCATTTATACACCTCTATCATGTCGCCCCTCGCTCTACGTCTCTCGAGGGAGTGCAAATTAAGACGCTTTAACCTGTCTCTGTACTCAAGGTTCCTGATGCCCGGGATTAGTCTTGTCATTCTCCTTTGAATTCTTACCAAGGATTCTATATATCCATTCTGTAATACGGTGACGAGAATTGAACTGCGTAATCCAAGTGAGGTCTCACAAGCGCAAGATATAGTCTTGTAACTAACACTCCTTTGTATGAACCCAAGTACTTTATTAGCCTTTTTTCCAGCAAAAACACATTGTTTATTTGGCTTAAGATTCCTACTTATCATTACTCCTAAATCTCTCTCAGTAGGATTTCCCAATAACATCGTTGTTCATCTGGTATCTGGCTTCCCAGTTTACATCTCCTATACTGAGTACTTTACATTTGTTCACGTTGAATTTCATCTGTCATTTTTCAGACCACTCGAAAAATTTTTTTAGATCTTCCTGTAGTCTTGCGGAGTCCTCGTCAGATTTAATTACACGTCCTATTTTAGTGTCATCAGCAAATTTACTTATGTTGCTGTCTATGCCGAAATCTATGTCGTTTATGTACATAATAAATAATAATGGTCCAAGTACTGAGCCTTGGGGAACTCCACTAGTGACGTTGCTCCAATGCGATTTAGTGCCGTTAATGCTCACTCGCTGTTTCCTGTCCTGTAACCAAGCCATAATCCATTTTAGAATATCACCTTTAATGCCATGAGCCTCTATCTTTCTTATTAGTCTTTCGTGGGGGACTCTGTCGAAGGCTTTGCTAAAGTCGAGATATACCACATCATAATTGTGCCCCTCGTCCACTGATTCGAAAACTGATGAAAAGAATGTTAATAGATTAGTTAGACATGAATGCCCGCTTGTGAGGCCATGCTGGGAATCATTGATCAACTTGTGCTTCTCCAGGTGATTTTGAATAGAGTTTGAAATGATTGCTTCCAGTAATTTGCCTACAATTGATGTTAGACTGATTGGACAGTAGTTAGAGGATAGTGATCTATCTCCCTTCTTGAAAATCGGTATTACATTCGCTATCCTCCAGGATTCTGGTACTACACCTGTTTTTAAGGACATGTTAAACAACTTTGCTAAGGGCATACTAAGCTCTTCCCTACATTCCTTTAATACTCTGGCAAATATCTCATCGGGACCAAGTGACTTATTAGGCTTTAGTTTGTCTATTTGCTTACTAACATCGTTACTAGTCGCTACTTTCTCGCTTAATTTTTTTTCTTCACTATCTCTGTATATAATCGGTGCCTCGGGTATCATGTTTAAATTTTCGGTGGTGAAAACTGTTGAAAAATATTTATTCAGATTATTGCTCATTTCTCTGTCGTTATCAGTTAGCTCGGCAGTATTTGACTGTATTGGTCCAACCTTTTCTCGTGTTTTAGTTTGGTACATTTGATAGAATGAAAGTAAATTGTGTGATAACTAAAGATGTATTAGTTTGTTGCAATTCGGTTATATGAAACAGAGGAGAACTGTTGTTTAGTGTTGTGTGGTCTGCTATTTATCCAAGTATTGCCAAGGTCAGTGGTGTGTTACTCATGGGTTATATTGTATAACATTGTGCCACTGTAATATATATGTTTGATGATCTTTATTGTTATTATATCGAATTAATTTGTTTATTAAGTGTTTAAGAATAGTTTCTACTTTGGCTTACAATTAATAATGCAATACTTGGTAAAGTACTAAAATGTTTTGGGTTTTGTTGGATGAATGATGACAATCTTTGTTTCAAGAGATTCTTATTAGCGTTTACCAGAATTAAAATCAGACAAAACTCAGGTAGCTATAACAGATGTATTTATGTTCCGACGTTGATCATACTAAATTCTGTTACTCTCTGCTTAAGGAAATGATGGAAATTGAGTACAAGTGCAAGTCCTTGAACATTATTGTGTACGGTTGATGTATAATGAAGTCTCTCGGAGGAAAATTTTATATGCGTGTATAAGTAAATTTATTTTATTTTATTGATTATTTAACATTAATAAATCTCGAATATACCCAAGTGTAGAATCAGTTATTGTTAATTCACTTGATTGTGGTCGAGAAAACGAAAAATATTTTGTTCCCTTATTTTATGGAGTCGATTATTATCTGACCATAAAATACTTTACTGATAAGGCCAGCCGGATTAGCCTGAGGGGTAACCGTTAAGGGCCAGCTATACCAGCCTTATGGATGACTGCTTAGGGCCAGGTGGACCAGCCTGGGGGTGACTGACTAAGGGCCAGCTGGACCAGCCTAAGGGGTAACTGTTAGAGCCAGTTGGACCAGCCTTAGGGATGACTGCTAAGGGTCAGGTGGACCAGCCTGGGAGTGACTGTTAAAGGCCAGCTGGACCAACCTGGGGGTGACTGACTAAGAGCCAGCTGAACCAGCCTGGGACCAGCCTGGGGTTGACTGTTGAGGGCCAGCTGAACCAGCCTGGGACCAGCCTGGGGTTGACTGTTGAGAGCCAGCTGGAACAGACTGGGATGACTGTTGAGGGCCAGCTGGACCAGTCTGAGGGGTGACTGTTGAGGACCAGCTGAACCAGCCAAAGGGTGACTGTTGAGGACCAGCTGAACCAACTTGGGGGTGACTGTTAAGGGCCAGCTGGACCAGCCTGGGGGATGATTCTTAAGGGCTAACTAGGCCAACCTGGGGAGGACTGTTAAGGGCCAGCTGGACCAGCCTGTGGGATGATTGTTAAAGGCTAGCTAGAACAGCCTGGGGGTGGCTGTTCAGGGCCTGCCTGAGGGCTTATTCTCTAGACATTTTCATTACAGAAATATCAGTTCATCATACGAGTAGATTTTTTTTATTTTTTTTTATTTATATATTTTTGTTTTATTTATTGGGCACTCCCCTACATCCTTGTGTAAGGTGAAGCGCAGAAGCGTTTACAGCGCCCAATAGGGAAGCATGCTAAGTTCATGCTTGCCTTTATGTCTCATGAGTTAAGGGCGTAAAAGCCTGAAGAGTCAAGGGCGTAGAAGCCTGATGAATTAATGGTTTATGTCTAAGCATGTTATTGGAAGCTCCAACAACTTGTCCCTGAATACGAATTCGCAACTTTCGATTTACAGCAGGTACCTACTTTGCTGCTAGGTGAACAGGGACCAAGGGAGGCTGGGAAGTGTGTCCGAACAACTTTCTGCCGGCCCGGGAATCGAACCCGTGACATCTCGCTTGCGAGGCATGAGTGGTACCGCTCTACCCACCGGTGCCCCCATACGAGTAGATTGATCTTGTAATATAAGCGAGAGAAGACTGACCAACTCAGTATCTCTCCTTCTTCCCTGTGTGATGCTGATGGCAGCTGGAATTGGGAATCTAATTAACAGTTTATCATCCTTCTGGGACGTAGTTTGAAGGCGGGAGGTATTTTCACTTTCAAATATATTTGAATTATAAATCTTGGTCACACAAGTCAGTGTCTTGGAGTTTTGACCCGTTGATTTGTTGGCTATATGGAGTCGAATGAACCAGATTTAGATATAAATAGGATTGAAGAACAACCTTCATGTTTTTCAGTCATACAAGTTTATTCCTGCCTCTATGTGGGGTGACTGTTAAGCTGCTGAAACCATGATTTTTATCACTCATCAGTCAGGACGATCGATCACCCAAGGATTGTACCATCACTGGCAATTTTTGATAAGTGTCACCAGAACAAGAGTTACCCACCTTTGGTACATAAATGCCCCACACTCCAGGGACTTCCTTCTAGTCATCCTAAATTGCATTGCTCTTCGCTTCTTTACCATGTTTCACGTTGTATGCGAATTTATAAGCAGAGAGGCAACAGCAGACCAGACTTAAGAGTCCATGGCCTTACTTGAAAAAAATCTGGTGGATGACACACACGCAAAACTGCAGTCAATTGTTTTGTAGCCTTAATCATACATTTGACAAGTGTCGGTGGTAACAAGTGGGGTAAACCAACATGGAAGACAAGCTCTCGACCTCCAGGGGAAAGTATAGAAGGTAACATAAAGTTAACAACACTATCAAGAGAAGCCTGGCCACCATGGGCTGTACAATGCCCGGGAAACTACAAATCTGTATAGCTCTAACACCAAGCACCCCGGCAATATCACACTGTTGCCCTGGATGGTTGATAAACAGCTGGTGTAGGGTTTTATGTGTGGTTATACCCAGTTGTCTACTTATCTCTCTTAAAGTGCAACTGGAGCAAGGAGTGTGGCAAGATTAAGGGAAAACCAAGCAGGGCAAAGTACAGGACCCTGAGCCATGGGTATAATTTTGTCTGAGTAAGATAAGAAAGACGGAGAGCCTGGGAGCCGCTGGAGACTCGAGGACATCCATTACATGTTCCAGCGCTTCATCATAGCAATCCAGACGGGAAATTTCTGCTGCATACTGAGTTCGCTTCAGGAGCTCACGGAATTTTTAAATTGTCACGATCGACCTTAATAGCCACTAGCTTAAAACTCTTGTCACGACAAGTAAACAAATGTCGAAAATATTAAGACGAGATAACTTGCATAATAAATCATACAAAAGAAGACGATGGGTTGTAAGAGAAGAAACATCTACTAGGCGGCAAGGGTTTATTCTCTTCTGTAAAGTGAAGTCTCTCCTAAACAAAACAAACCAAAACTGGTAACCACAATATTTATCTAATTATACAGTCCTTTTTTAGTTTCTCCTAATCTATTAATTTTCAATGTTGTTTTTTTTTTTATAGCAATCCTTCAATCAGCGGTAGTGTCATATGGGTTGATGAAAGAAGCAATTCAAGCCACTGCCACTTGGAGAGCACTAAACACGAGAGCACGACGTCCACCACAAACCAACTCAAAGAGATAACGAAAAATTGCGAATCTTTCTGCTCAATATAACGTGAAGGCTTTGTGCAATTTATTTCTATTTGATAGCGTCTCTTTAGCCCTTTCAGTGCGTATAGGGGTGTGAGTGGGTGGTGTGTGTTAAGATCTTATCCTCAGAAATCACAAGTGCTACATAATCTTTCTCCTGAAGTGACGCCAGAGTTAGATCCTCTACTATCCCAAGGCCCCGCTCGACGAAACTTTAAAATAACTCCCAGAAATCGTGAAAATCAGAGAACTAATCATCGAAAGTTCATAGTGAGCAACGTCATTCGGCCATTTTGTTAACACTCGGGGCAGCAAGCCCGAGGAGTAATCCCGAATGTCGGGTTATTGTTTAGCAACCCGTCAAATGGATTCGTCAAACTCGAATATCAATCCCGAACATCGGGTTACTATTTAGTAACACGAACACCGCAACTCGAAAGGGTTGGTACGCCTTATCCAAGAAAAATATAAACAAACCAGGTCGATCTGCGCGCCAAAATTGAAGCAGAAACATGAGTTGTGGAGATAAAATTCGTTTTCAAGTGAGAAGGCAGACACCACCACCAATTATGCCAGCGTCTGCACCAGTAGGAACACTTAGATCAACTCATCCAGCATCAGGATCACCCGTGCCACCACCAGCAACATCAACATCCAGTCACAAGGGGAAGAGAAGGAAGCAGGTGAACACGAGGAATGAATGCTTCAATGGCATTATTAAGGACAGTACACAAGAACTGAATGGTGCTATATTAGAGGCTATAAAGGCCTTCACTAGTATGTACAATACATTATCAGCCCAATCTGTGCGTAATGTATTTAGAGCAAGCATTAGAGTTGCTGAGCAGTGGAATATGTCAAGAGTGCAGCCACAATTCCACCTCTGGCTGTGGGCAATCTAGTTAAATTATGGAGACTTTGCCATCAGTGTCATAATTGATAATGTATAAACTGTGATTTTTTTCTATTTCTCTCTGTTTACGGTTTTTTTTTTGCTCTTAATCATATTTTGTAAGATCAAACATTTGTTTTGATTCCTTTGTTCTTTTATTTCCTGTGAAACCAAAATGGATTCAACATATTTTTTGCTAGAATTTCATATACAACTAGCAGAATCGCCGCCCTCCGGGCGGCTCATCCGCTAGGCAACAGTAGAACGCCACCCTCCGAGAGGCTCCACATTGTCTCACTGTTCAGTCCCAAAAACTTCTTCTTCCATCAATCGTTCATTAACGGTGTAAGTAAAACCAAGTTTTTCACTCCAACGGTACAGCAAATTATATTTTTAGCATTAAACTGTTGTTATTTTATTGTCTAATCATCACTACATATAACACCACCCATCATCACTACATATAACATCATCCATCATCACTACATATAACACCATCCATCATCACTACGTATAACACCACGCATCATCACTACATATAACACCATCCATCATCACTACATAAAACACCATCCATCATCACTACATATAACACCACCCATCATCACTACATATAACATCATCCATCATCACTACATATAACACCATCCATTATCGCTACATATAACACCACCCATCATCACTACATATAACACCATCCATCATCACTACATATAACACCATCCATCATCACTACATATAACACCACCCATCATCACTACATATAATACCACCCATCATCACTACATATAACATCATCCATCATCACTACATATAACACCATCCATCATCACTACATATAACACCACCCATCATCACTACATATAACACCACCCATCATCACTACATATAACACCATCCATCATCACTACATATAACACCATCCATCATCACTACATATAACACCATCCATCATCACTACATATAACACCATCCATCATCACTACATATAACACCACCCATCATCACTACAAATAACACCACCCATCATCACTACATATAACACCATCCATCATCACTACATATATCATCCATCATCACTACATATAACACCACCCATTATCACTACATATAACACCACCCATTATCACTACATATAATACCACCCATTATCACTACATATAACACCACCCATCATCACTACATATAACACCATCCATCATCACCACATATATCATCCATCATCACTACTTAAAACACCACCCATCATCACCACATATAACACCATCCATCATCACCACATATAACACCATCCATCATCACTACATATATCATCCATCATCACTACATATAACACCACCCATTATCACTACATATAACACCACCCATTATCACTACATATAATACCACCCATTATCACTACATATAACACCATCTATCATCACTACATATAACACCATCCATCATCACCACATATATCATCCATCATCACTACTTAAAACACCACCCATCATCACCACATATAACACCATCCATCATCACCACATATAACACCATCCATCATCACCACATATAACACCATCCATCATCACCACATATAACACTATCCATCATCACTACATATAACACCATCCATCATCACTACATATAACACCATCCATCATCACTACATATAACACCATCCATCATCACTACATATAACACCATCCATCACCACTACATATAACACCATCCATCATCACTACATATAAAACACCATCCATCATCACTACATATAAAACACCATCCATCATCACTACATATGACACCATCTATCATCACTACATATGACACCATCCATCATCACTACAGATCGGTAAAGTAGTTTCCGAGATTCTCGTGTGGAAAAACACACACACACACACACACACACACACACACACACACACACACACACACACTTCTTTGTTTTATATATACAGGGTGTCCCATAAGTTTCCATTCAATGTATCACCAACGCCATTACAAGCGTAACTCCAGCTGTGCTTGAACGTGTTCTTCAGCAGTGGAGGACACGCATTGGAGAGTGTTTTCAACAGAATGGTAGTCATGTACAGCATATTATAAAAATAAAAATGGATTTTCATATAAAATTTGTTTTTCCTATGTATGGAAATTTATGGGACACCCTGTATAGATATATAGTACTGTGATACTCTCAATTATATACTCGTACTTATTTGGGAATTTTAATCAATCTCTTATTTCACATTTCTTTTGTACTTTAATTACAATTTCAATACGGGTACAGTACAGTACTTCCAAGATCTTTCGAGAATTATAATTACTACAGCTATATTTGCAATTTTCAACTAAGTATGATTGCTATTAATATATATACAGGACTGTACAGGTAATGTGGTAAATTTCGTTTTACTGCTTGTTCTTATTTAGTGGAACTAAAATTGTTTATGGATTTCGCTGACACTTGTAAACTATTTTAGTGCACTATAGTACTTTGAAGCCTTTAGAAATGTGTACATTTATTATTTCAAGCAAAATACTAAACTGTTTGAATAATATAATTTTACATATACTGTACTGTACTGTGATATATTTTTCTTTAGTCATGCCAGTGAAATCCCTTTTAAATTTTTTTTGAATTAAAATACTGTTTCAAGTTGAACTGTGATAATGTTTGGAGGAAATACAATTTGTTACTTAAAGCCAAAAAAATGTTTGGAAAATAATGTTGATAATAAAATTTATTATCCAAAGCAATTATTTTACCAAACCAATAATGCTTCCATTTACCCTTACACTTGCTCTACTTTGAAACAAACTACATTATACAAATAAAAACCATGTATCAATTACACCCCTTTCTACATCGATGTAGTTCAGCTGTGTTCCCTCCAGGGCTTCTAATAGGGATATGAGACCCATCAATGCAGCCAGATACACCAGCCATCCCTGCAATGGTGTGAAACTCATCTACAAGGTTTTGTATGTTGCCTGATTCTGGAAAATGGATGTAATATTTTGCCGTAGGGGTCAAAAGAGTTGCAAAGCTTCTTACAAACTTGCAAACTGATGACACAGAAATCTTCAAGCAGTCTCACATACTAATTTGGAAGCTGACGCTGCTAAAGTATCTCAATGCAGTGATGAGTTGCAGGTGTGTGGAATACTGCATCCTGTAGGATATATTTTCTTTATTTACTGTTTTGTGTAACATTGTATATCTTCATTTTGTAAACAAAAGGGCTCCTATGATTATATAGATAACTGTGTTACCTTTTAAGTTCTTCAGAGAATCACCCCCTATAAAGTGCACATACCGGTGATATCCCCGTTAGCCGGAATAATTGGTGCAGAGCTCTTCCTGGGATGAGAGACTTCCAGATAACAAGACTCTCAAACCATGAATAATCCCACATCCCTAGAATTTTTCCGGTTACATGTAAGAGTTTCCGAGTTTAAACATTCTTTCATCCTCGAAGACCCGAGGAAAAACTTGGAGAGTTTCAGGAAGTTTTCATAAAAAAATTCCAGGAAATGTGCCTGATATTTAACCTCCAAATTTGCTCCAAGGCCTGAAATCAAACTTAATAGATTTTTCGGAATTAAAAAAAAAATAAAAAACCCCATTTTCAACCTAAAAAACTCGTTCACAGTCCCGGAATGTTGAAACTTTTCTCGGAAAAACTCTGAGCCAATTTCAATTCAAAGTCCGTATTAACGAATTCTGGGTAATCAAGATATTTCTGCACTGTAATTATGGCCTGGTGATATTATTGTACATGGGAGGTGGGTTTAGGGGTTTTCATGGGTGCTGAGTACTGGATAGTGGTGATGTCCCCCCGCCCCCCCCCCCCCCCATTTTGTGCATCACTGCATGACATTGAATAAATACCCAATACACTTGTAAACAAAGACCAAAATTCAAGATTTAGAGTTTCGGTCTACAAAGATATATTTAGTCTAACCTAACATAACCTAACCGAACTTTACCTAACCTAACCTGACCTAACCTAACGTGACCTAATCAAACCTAAGCTAATTTAACCCAATTATCTTGTAGATCGCACACTAAAGTAACACCAGAATTTCTTGCCTCGTCCTTCTTGAACTCTTTACATATGTGGCTCAACTCCTTCAAGAAGCTCATGGATGCATTCCTTGGACAGCCTATACGTCTTGAACTCCTCCTCAGAGAGATAAGAAAAAGATTTTGTGGTCTCTAATAACAATCCTTGGTAGCCTTACAGCATCAGCTAGCTCTGCATATGAGAATGCTATAATGCCAACCTGAAAAAATTAAACACAATCTAATATCTATAATCTATTTATTGCGGTAATTACAATATATAAGATAAATTACTTTTGATAATAGTTTACAAGCTTGTTGCATAACTATTACAGAGAATTTCTTAAAGAAATTTGTCCATAGTATATTTAGCTTTTGTTTATTGTTGTTCCGGTGATGTAAGATAGAACTGACATGAACAAAATTGAGTGATTGAAAACATCATTAATCAATTTTGGTACTTTTTTCTAACCCTGAGTTCGAATATTTCATCTAAAGGAAATATTTTACTTAACCTAATCTAAACTCACAAATATTGGGAGTACCTAAACACAACCGGACCAACAACAACCCAAACAGTGAAATATAGCAGGAGATATTTCTTCCACGGGAATTATCAGCGTGGGTCACAGATAACACTTGTAAACTATTACCTCAGCAACCTACCAAGTATATTTAGCTCATCTTATATCTTTCCTATATAATATATTGGCGCATTGGAAATGGAATTACATTTATCTATCACAAAGAAAAGTGCGTTACTTACCATACTTGGAGATATAAGACGATGATTGGAGGAATGGAATGCTTGATAAAATTGAAGACGGGCGATGGGGAGACGAAAAATCTTCAGAGTTGAAGGTAAAACATCACGGGGGTACACGGCGGTCTCTTAAAAATATATTCTTCCATTGGAACCGGTTATTAGGACATTTAAATATTTGTGTTCTTTATTATCCCATCTTAATTTACATATATTGTATTTCAGAGACGTTTTATATTCCTATATAACTAATCTGAACATTCGGGATAAGTCTTTCGGGTGCCTACCCTCACCCGAAGACTTATCCCGAACTTTCCAATAATATTGTCGGACTACTAAATGGTAACCCGACTAATTTGGTTTTAAAAAATGGATTATGGCTCAGAGGGCGCTTTCGGGATACTAATAAGTAACCCAAATGTTTAAAAAAATGGCCGATAGTCGCAAATAGACACTTTCCAGAAAAAACAAAAGTAGTTCCCATAGGTGAGGTAACAGCTCCATGACACGCTGCAACCCACTGCTATCAGTCATCACCCCATTGACATTATTAACGTGAAATATTTATTCTTTCAAAAGTTAAGAGGAGGAACAAAGCAATATTTTCATTTCGGTTCAGAAGGGAGTTACACAGGCGTAAAACTTCAAAATCTGATATAAATTAATAATCAAACTCTAGGTGTTGGTCCAATTCAGGATCACCGTATTAGTGATTCGTCAAAAACGATATTGGCCTGCATTGATAGGACGTTACGTTTACCTTCGGAGGACCTTTTTGTGTCCTTAAGAGAAAAGGATAGCAAAATTATAGCCTTGGCCATCAGTGACACACTCCATCATCTGTCGACATAATAGCTTTATATAGGCGATAAATGTCCACCATTAAGATTTGTCATTGCTGGCACCAACTTAAACGATCCCTCTGATATAGAAACGTCAAGCTAGATTCAGGATGCTTTAAAGCTAATGAGAAATACAGTAGATGCAGTGGTCATAGTCCTTCATCTCAGCTTACTTTACCTAAGAACACGAAAATTGATTCTGTGTAAGTCATAAGACAAAAGGATCCACTTGCCTTACACAGTTTGTGATCTTTACCCAAGGCGAAATTGTCAAAAAAACAAAATTGATCTATATACTGTAGCTCTTTGTGGGTTGCGTTAATTAATGTGCTTTTGAGCCAGACCTTGGGTAACTTGGCCAAGTACACTCAAAGACTAAAGTTGTCGACAGCCTCCCGGAACCTAAACTGGTGACCTCTGGCAATGAAGAAAATCTTAAATTAAAATTACGATATGATACAAATCAAATTAGAAGTTTAATAAATTAAAAGAAAATCAATCAATAAATAAAATACTACTTTACAAGTCACATGCGGTTAAAAAAGTTACCATTGCCAGAGTTCACTAGTGTAGGTTCTGTGCATAGAGTGTAGGGTAGAGTACAACGAAATAATGGACCCGAAACCTCATCATGTGCATTTTGGGTAACCTTTGTTGCATAAATTTGGTAAAAAAAAACACCAACTCTAAAACTAATTATATCAGTGTAAAATGTTTTACTTATGATAAATTAATGGACAAAAACTCTCAAATAAATCAGTTTTTAGCCTTTGATCCTCCCATAAAATAACCTTACCAATCGCCATCACTTAGCTTACAAGAATATCATTGTCACATTCTCAAGTTTTGCCAGTAGATTTTTTTTTATTGTAAGTTGTTAAGTGATGTAAATGTGGGTTGGTTATTTTACAGTTCTTTTTGAAGTCTCGCTGTGTTTGTTCGTCGAAAAGGGAAAATAAAATGCATGTGTAGTGCTCGCGGGTGTTTCATCTCCAGCAACTGAGGAGTGATTTCTCGCGGCACTGGAAGACACTCACTCAAGGAGACCACAGCTGCACCCATTGATTTTAGATACTGCATTACTGCTCTCTCTCTCTCTCTCTCTCTCTCTCTCTCTCTCTCTCTCTCTCTCTCTCTCTCTCTCTCTCTCTCTCTCTCTCTCTCTCTGACACACACGGGCCAATCATATTAAATCTATTTGTCAACATTTAATGCAATGTAGGTGTGCAGCAGCCGAATGGATACAACGCTCTCCCCCTGTCCTAATAGTTGCTGGTTTGAACCTGGGCCGCTCCCAGTCCTTATCTAGCTGTACATAGGAACCCAACTTTACAAAACGGAAAAGTGAAACTGGTAGAATGAAATGCCGGACACATTGCCTCCTTGCATACCAAATGCTTAGTACAGTGTATGTTGTATCCACACAGCCCCATTCATGCTTATGGGATCCACTTTAAATTTTAGGTGTCACTCCATGCTTCTGCCTTCTTTATCCTCCCAGGCTGATCGCCTCAGTTGTTTCTTTTTTTATGAAAATGGATGATCGCCGAACATTGTAAACCCTCTCGTGACTTTTGACTGGTAATAGTCATTCAGCAGATGGTAATTCCTTCATGAGCCTCATCATCTCGATAGACTATATTACCAGCTCCACATCTTCGTAAGTTTACATCTTAATAGGACCAATGCACTCAAGAGTTGTCTACCAATGTTCATCCATTGTTTACGGTACCAGCTGAGGTACCTGGAATAAATCCAGGTACCTCAGCTGATGTAGAGCTTTAATTGTCTTTAAATTTCCAAAATCAGTAACGTATTTATATAGTAGTACAGTAATTATTTCGCCTCTTCTTTGACGTTCATTCCTAAGTAATCTTAAAACCTTTCTGCAAATAATAACAAATAATTATGTACAGTAGTTATCTGAATATATAATGTGATGTGTTGTTCCTCTCTCGTAACTACATAACGATGACATCCGTTATCGTTGATGAACAACATCACAGTGTCAGGATAGTGCCACTATTTTCTTAATAAAGTGCCTCTATGGTAGGAGAGTGAGCGGTATCCTCGTCGAAGGTGTAGAAAGCCAACCTGTATACTGTAAAATCAAGTCAACCATCGACGAGGAAAAATATCAACGTCTCTCACAGTTCCAGGAAAGTGACTAAGTCAAAAGTAACCAGATGGCAACATTAGACACAGTGTTAGGCGATTACCAGTTATTGAGTGCGTGCGTGCATGCAGAATTCTTCTACCACACTACCTACCAGAAAGCTGTCACCCGTTACAACGGAAGAAATGGCATCTATCACACATTCCAAGACCAAGAGAACAGCATCCATCAGTGTCAGGAGAGCAGCATGTTGTAGAGTAACAGGCAGGAGACTGACACACGTCATGAGGCCATGTGAAACTCACCTGTTATGGTGGTCGAAATTAAGCACATTCGATTGCGAGCTCTGAGGTGACTTGCGAGGCCAGTACAGGATCGGCAGGGACGTCCACAAATGTGGCACGTGTGGAGAGTTGATTTGGCACTTTTTCTGGTTTGTCTTAAGACTATCCTTATACTTTATCCGTTGCCAGCCGGCGTTACGTTTACCATTCGTTAGGTAACTGTAAAGCAGCTAATTTGGCCGTCTACTATCGTCCATGTGGGTAGCATGGCCAATTCAACGTAGTTGTTCTTGGATAATGGTAGCCTCGATGCTCCTACAGTTGGTGTCAGTGAGAATACTGGCTTTTGATCTCGTGTCTTCCCAGTGAAATGTCTCGCTGCCATATAATAAGGTGGGGAGGACCTTTGCTCGATATGCATGCAACTTTGTGGATAATTTCAGCCCCCTACAGCTGAAGACACGGGTACGGAGTCTGCCAAAGGCTTAAGATACACATCTGATCCGATGTTGAATCTCTTCATCGATGTCCACGGTGGTGAACAGATGGAAGCCGAGGTACTGAAAGTGCGTAACATTGAAGAGGGTAGTACCTTTAAGCTGGATAGGTGGTGGAGGTGTGATTAAACCAGGGCAAGCTGAAAGAGAATCTGAGTCTTACTTACATTTCACCTGAAGGCCGAAATGTGCATATGCATCTCCATAGGTGTTCAGGATCTCTTTTAGGTGGCGTTCAGTGTAAGTGACAAGGGTGAGGTCTTCTGCACACTGAAGTTCGGGAATGGAAACTGTTGACACCTTTGTTCAAGCCTGGAGTTGTCTTCTGTTGAAAAGTCCTTTCATGTGGTACTGGATGTCCTTCCCGCCAGGTAAATTGGCACTTGCACGAGCAAGGAAGGCAGCCAAGAAAATTGAAAAGAGAGTTGGTGCCAGTAAACATCCTTTTTTTTTTACCCCCGTTTAGGTGGGGAAGAACTCAGACTGGGTACGATTGTACACGACACTGCCGTTCATGCTATCGTAGAGTTGCCTCACATTGGAGATGAATTTTGGTGGCCAGCCTAAAAGACTAGGGGTCTGCCAGAGGGCTTCCTTGTTGACCTAGTCGAAGGCCTTGGTAAGGTCACGACGCTGTTCTCTGTGCTTTTTTATGTATCTGGCGGGCAGCAAAGATCATGTCAATGAAGTCCTAAAGCCACATTGAGATTCTGGGGGAAAGTTTTCCGCCTAAGGAATATTTAGGAGGACTCGGGCGATAATCTTACCTTCTACGGACAGCAGCGAGATGAAGGTGTTTTAAGTGCTTGTAGGATTTCCTCCTTTTCCCATAATTCTCCAGTAGAGAGTGGAGATGGCTGGTAAGCTATGGGTGCCGAGGGACCTGCTGGGTAGTCAGGACACCCACATCGGTGTTTAGGTTAAGCAGCGAATGGTAGTACTCTTTTCGTCGCTGAAGGAGGCCTTCTTCGTCTTTAATTAAGAAGTTACCATCGGATGAGCGTAGGGGGGCTATGCCATGAGTGAATGGCACATAAAATGTTTTAGTGGAATTGAGAAATTCGCACATTTTGTGTTGTTCTGCAAGTTTTTGCATCAATGTGCTTTATTTTTCAACCATTCATTCTTTAAATTGTGAAGTACGTGCTGGGCCGCCGCGTTTTCTTGTGGAAGGAATCAGCTTTGATCCGAGACTGAGGGTTCTTCTGCCAGTCAGTTAATGCAGCACGTTTATCATCTAGGAGTACGTTGATTTCCGGCTCATTTTCATCAAACTAGACCTGGTGTCGTCTTTTAATTTGGCCGAGGGTCTCTCTGCAGGTTTTTGTCATGACAGTGTCGAGATTACCCCTGTATTAGCCCCCGTCTAACAGACAGTAATACTTATATAAATGTGGCTATATACATTAGGTTTTTATAATTGCATCACCCACGGTAGTTTCCTATGAGCTGTGAGCAGTCATCAAGTGGACACGTGACAGTGGATTTCGACTGTTCCCTCACACCTTGATCGCAGAATCATCAATTAAGTAGCCGGATGTCGCCAGTCCACCCTCGTCTAACATAGCTACTGGATGTGTCGTGACGAAGCTAATTATTTATACGATTCGTTCATTACTCATGCTCACAGATCATAGCGCTAATTACGGAGATATCCTAGTTATTGCACAATAGTTATTTTCTTAATAAATGGAGAAAAGACCATTTGGGTTTGAAAACTTAACCCAAAACCTTTTGTGGATGTTGCTTCCAGTGTACCTTTAATTAGTGATTCCACAGGTAACCGGAAACTGTAAAACCCCCATTCGGCACTGGGATATAGGTTGTTTGCTGTCGGGTTGTTAATTAATCTGAAAGCATGTGCTACCGCTGGATTCTCCAGACTCTTAGTGTTAAAACCTCTTCTGGAGGCTTGTTGCCTTTGCCGTTTTGTGAGGACATGAAGTGAGAGTTTGGCTCTGATGCGCCGATGATCAGTGTCACAGTGTTCTGAACCACGCAAAAAACAGGTGATGGGGACTGTATAATATGGACACGAAGTAGTACCTTAAGCTGTGTATTCTTATATTACTCTATTAATTATGTATAGTAAAGTATTACTGAACATGTATTGACCCTATGTAATATTTCCATTTATTATGCACCATGTTATGTATGTGAATTATCATATTTACATTTTATGTATTCAGCTTGTGAATGCTGGCATCTGTACATGCCAGCGCGGAGTGATACAGAGAGTGGAGATCACCAGTCCTTAAGGTGTGGAAGCGCTCTGTCTTATTAGTTCCCCTGTATATCTCCCATACGAGAATAAGAACCTATTTTCAAGATAACAAGTGTTTGTGTATACCCTCAGTAGTGTAGAACATTTTGGGGTACCAAAGACAAACATAGATGGCGCAGTGAGCTTTCTCAGTGAGATCCAGTGGACCAAGCCTTCCCGCCGGACTGTATTAATGGCGTCTCGTCTTCAGCTTCAAGGATTTGCAGCCAGACAACAAGCCTCAGGACTTACAGTGTAGTGAAGTGCTATGCTGTGTACAGTGCTGTGAAGTGAAGTGTTTTGTGAAGTGCTGTGTTGTGTATTTTAATCAGAATTGTCTGTGCAAACTGCAGTCAGATGACTGAGGGAGCTTGCCCAGCAGTACGTCCACTCCCGCCTCCAGTCATTGGGTAACTGAGGACGACTTCGGTTCAGTGCACGACTCTGCCCAGCTGACAGCGCGCGCCAAGCCTCCCGGCAATGAGCCATACACACACACACACCACTCACAGGCCCACTTTATATTAAATTCTTGCGAATTACTTTAGACTTCTGTAATTCTGTGCATAGATTACGAGGGGTTGACCCGGTCTTTTGCACAGATAGAGCACAGAAGCTGTCGGCATGTCTCACAGGGATCAAAATGATACCCTGGACGATGGGGTTATGAGTTAAAGTTTGGGAGACCTCTCCCCACCCACACTCAGGCCCCACGCTCCCCACAGTGACAACGCCCAATCACCCACAGAATCTCCTCGTTCGTCACGAGAAAGCTCTACTGCGGTGCCTGCGTCCACAGATCTCCTTCAACTGATTAAGTGGATGGAAACTTCTCGACGCCAGGACTATGTTGCAAAGAGAGAAGAGGAAGAAATTCGGTACAGAAAGTCTGAAAGACGACGCCACGAAGAGGAACAAAGACGCAGAGAACTAGAAGATATACGTAGAAGTGAGGATGACCTGAGAAGAAGAGAGGATCAAGCCAGATTTGAAGTCTTGATTTCTCTGTTAGCCTCCCCACAACGTTCTACCGTACAAGATTCTTCTGCTACTACTAATGCTGATACGACTAGAGGTACTGGTACCTCATTTCCCAGAGTCGGTTCAACAATTCCTCAAAAGGCTGCAGCACAAACGCCTCCCTCTCTGAAGTCTGACGCTTCTTAATAGATATTTCGGGAATGGCGTCGACGTTGGCAAGACTATGCAACAATGGTTGACCTGTCAAGTTTACCACAGCCTAAACAGATGATACAGCTTCGTATGTGCTTGTCCTTAGAGACACAACGTACTCTCGAGCACACATTTCAAGTGCCTCCTATGACAACTCTGACTGTAGCGGCCGTGCTTGACAAGTTACAGGATCATGTTAAGGGACAGCGCAACGAAGCACTTAGAAGAAGAGAACTCCTCCAATGTAAGCAGCTTGATGGAGAATCTTTTGATGCAATTTTTGTAAGACTCAAGAGATGTTCAGAGGAAGTTGATGTTTGTCCTGGAAATTCTCAAGTATGTGAAGAGACACAACTCAAGACAATTATTTTAACGGGTATTCGAGATGAAGAGCTAGTTCAGCGTCTCATTTCACTTGACCCCACTTCCTCCCTTCAAGATGTTGTTACAAAATGTCGAGCGTACGAGGCCGCCAGGTGTGCGACCTCAGCTTTACGCTCACAACCTGACCAGGTGAGGGCGATGTCTTCCTACAGAAAGGGTAAGAAGCAGCAAGGTAACCCCACCCCTCACCCTCCAGCTACACCTTCAGCAGCAGCTTTGTGTAACAGCTGCGCGAGACAGCATAATGCCTCCCAGTGCCCAGCTGCTCAAAGCGTGTGCAGAAGTTGCGACCGCCAGGGTCACTGGGCTTACACAGTCAAGTGCCCTGCTAGCAAAATTCAGTGCAGACTTTGTGGTCGTGTGGGCCATTATGACAAATGTTGTCGTAAGAAGACACAGAAAGGACACCATCAAGGATCCAAGAAGTCATCCTCAGGTAGTGCTGGCGCGCCCCCTCCTTCTGGCAAGCATCAAGACGCTGTGTCCAGTCGTTCCTGCCGTCGTGTACATTGTTCCACAGACACGACGCCCCAGCACATCAGTGTCGTCATTTCTCAGGGTAACTTGTCATCCAGTCTTCAGATGTTACCTGACACCGGTGCTGACGTCTCAGTAATTGGTCCACAACACTTAGCAAGTTTGGGAATACCCCGGAGCCACCTACAGCCCCCTCCTCAGACAACGAAACTGACAGCTAATGGTTCCAAGATGGCTCCAGCTTTGGGATCTTTCTGGGCTACTCTTACCTTTGGTAAGCAGTCCTGCTCAGCCCGGATTGATGTTCATGATGGGATCCCGACTCCGCTTTTATCATATGGCCATTGTCAAGAGTTGGCCATTATTTCCAAGGAATTCCCCAAACCTATTTTAAAGGTCACCCATGTCAACAGGTTGAAGGAACTCCCTATATCTACTAACACGTCCCCTTCTGATGCAAGAGCTTACCTTCTCAAGGAGTTTGCTGACTTGTTGGTTTCGAAGAAATCTTTCGGGTCCACACCACTCAAGCCGATGGTGGGTCCACCTATGAAGATTCATCTTAAGGATGGTGCCACACCTTTTGCCATCCACACCCCTCGTTTGATTCCTCACGCCTACAAGGAGCTAGTTAGACAAGAGCTTGACTCCATGGTTGCTCAGGGAATCATAAAGCCGGTCGGAGACGAACCTTCACCTTGGTGCCACCCTCTCGTCGCCAAACCTCGTGGTGGAGTACGGATCACCACCGATCTGTCAAAACTTAACAAGCAGGTTTCCCGTCCAGCCCACCCTTCACCCACACCCTTCGCAGCTGTTCGAAATGTGGACCCGAAGGCGAAGTTTTTTACAACGATGGACGCCTTATGTGGTTATTGGCAGATCGAGTTGGCCGAAGAAGACCAGCATTTGACTACATTCATCACACCATATGGAAGATATCAGTATTGCAGAGGCCCCATGGGATTTGCCGCTACGGGCGATGCATTCTGTCAACGTGGTGACGCGGCCCTTCAAGGAGTCACGAATTGTGTCAAGGTGGTTGATGATATTTTACTCCATGACGAAGACTACTGTGCCCACCTCTCCCGAATATATGAAGTTCTCACCAGATGTCGAAAGTACGGGATTACCCTCAACGCTGACAAGTTTGTAGTCGCCGCACCATCAGTGAACTTCTGTGGGTACACTCTCTCAGCATCAGGTATCGCAGCTGACCCGGAGAAATTAAGTGGAATCAGGGATTTTCCAACCCCTGCCAACCTGACAGACCTCCGTTCTTTTTTGGGTCTGGTCAATCAGCTGGCTGAATTTTCACCTGACATCTCCGCCGCAGCCCAGCCGTTACGCCCCCTGCTGAGCCCCAGGAGGACATTCCTGTGGACCCCAGATCATCAAGAGGCCTTCCAGCGAGTCAAGCAGGCCCTCTTAAGTCCACCTGTCCTCGCCTGTTACGACCCAGCCCTACCCACCGTCCTCCAGACTGACGCCTCCAGACTCTACGGCGTTGGTTACGCCCTTCTGCAGGACCATGGCGGTGGACAACTCCGCTTAATTCAGTGTGGATCCCGGTTCCTGACGGACGCCGAGACCCGATATGCCACGATTGAGCTGGAGATGTTAGCTGTTGTCTGGGCGATGGCGAAGTGCCGCTTCTACCTGATAGGACTTCAGCACTTCACCCTCTTCACGGATCATCGCCCTCTTATACCTATAATCAATCACTACTCTTTGGATGCAGTAGAGAATCCTCGCCTTCAACGTTTGAAAGAGAAGCTCTCGCCTTATCTCTTCACGGCTGTGTGGAGTGCGGATAAGCTGCTGTGCATCCCGGATGCCCTGTCCCACGCCCCTGTCAGTCGCCCCACCCCAGAGGGCGAAATGTTGTGTTCTACAGCTGCTGCATCCCTCAAGTCAGTAGTTTCATTGAAGGCCGTCTTCACACCAGAAGAGTCTACAGCACCGGATGCAGACAAGACCCTTGAAGATCTCCGCACCGCAGCCCGGGCCGACCCTTCCTACATCCGGCTCGTCGACTGTGTGTCCCAGGGATTTCCATCTAACCGATACGACCTTCATGAATCGCTACTCCCGTACTGGAAGATACGCGAGGACCTCTATTGTGACGGAGACCTCGTCTTGTATGGTCCACGAGTAGTCATTCCTGCTGCCCTACGCCGCCGTACCTTGACCCGCCTTCACGACAGCCATCGAGGAGTGGAGGCCACCAAGCGAAGGGCGAAGCAGACTGTATTTTGGCCCGGAATCGACGCGGCATTGCAAGTACCGTCCGTGCCTGTGAGCCGTGCCAGACTCTGCAACCCAGCCAGCAACAGGAACCTTTAATGTGCGACGATAACCCTTCAAGACCCTTCGAGTCTGTGTCGGCCGACTTCTTTGCAGTGGCAGGGAAGTCCTTCCTCCTCATTGCCGACCGATTGTCTGGATTGCCTGGTGTCGTCCCCTGTGGTAGTGATACAACGGCTACTGCTACCATCCGGAATTTCAGGCATTACTTCAGAGAAGTTGGTGTTCCCCTCCGTCTCAGGACTGATGGAGGACCCCAGTTCACCAGCCACGAGTTCCGGGACTTCATGGACCGTTGGGGAGTCCGTCATGTTGTGACCTCGCCCCACTAACCCCAGGCGAATGGACATGCTGAAGCCGCAGTCAAGACTGTTAAACACCTGATCCTTAAGGTGTCACCCTCAGAAAATATCGACTGCGAGGATTTTGATCGAGGTTTGTTAGAGTTACGCAACACCCCGAACTTCACCGGACGCTCCCCATCCCAGGTTCTATACGGACATCATCTCAGGTCTTGTGTTCCTGCCCACCCAAAGTCTTTTTCTCAAGAATGGCAAGCCAAGACTGAGGAATGTGACCGCCGTGCAGGAGAACGAGCCGCAGATGTCGCGGCTCGGTACGACTGTCATGCCCGCCCCCTTCCCAGGTTCAGTATCGGCCAGCAGATCTTGATTCAAGATCCGGTATCTCACCGCTGGGACAAGGTTGGGGTTGTAATGGGTATTGGCCTGTCCAGGGACTACCAAGTGCGTCTTCCTAGTGGTAGAGTATGGTGGAGGAACCGTCGTTTCCTCCGACCTGTGGAGCTGCCTAGTGTTGACCCTTCCCCAGTTGAGTCCCCTAATGTTGATGTCTGTACAGTAAATCCATCCCCACCGTGTGTTTCTGCCCCAATACTCCGCAGGTCCGAGCGACTCAGAAACAAAAGGTCTGCTCAAGATGAAACTATGAGCGTATAGGGGGGAGGGAGGTGTATAATATGGACACGAAATAGTACCTTAAGCTGTGTATTCTTATATTACTCTATTAATTATGTATTGTAAAGTATTACAGAACATGTATTTATCCTATGTAATATTTCCATTTATTATGCACCATGTTATGTATGTGAATTATCATATTTACATTTTATGTATTTAGCTTGTGAATGCTGGCATCTGTACATGCCAGTGCGGAGTGATACAGAGAGTGGAGATCACCAATCCGTAAGGTGTGAAAGCTCTCTGTCTTATTAGTTCCCCCGTATATCTCCCGTACGAGAATAAGAACCTATTTTCAAGATAACAAGTGTTTGTGTATACCCTCAGTAGTGTAGAACATTTTGGGGTACCAAAGACAAACATAGAGGGACATTTCAGCGACCAGTTTCACTGCCAATGATGTAGTCAATGAAATGACTTTGTTTGCCACAAACCCTTGAACTTGTCGGCCTGCCTAAACAAGGGGTTGGTGGTAGTGAAGTTGTGCGCAGCACACTTGTTGAAGAGGAGTAAGCCGTTGGGATTATACTTGCCAACTCTGTTTCTCCCTAGGATTCCCTGCCATGTGTCAGCATCTTTTCCAAGTCTGGCATTAAAATAACCAAGAAGCACAACCTTATCTTCTCTGGGGATAGAGGTTAGTATTCTATCAAGGTCAGCGTAAAAGGCCTCCTTGATATCATCCTCTGCATTCACTGTTAGGGCGTATGCACTGATGAAAAAGGCATGACGTGAGTGATTCAGTGGGACTCGGAGCATCATAAGGCGCTCGTTGATCTCAAGATGTAGGATGCATTGGCGAATGGCAAAGCCAACTCCATAAATGCTGTTTCTTTCTGCAGCAGACTTACCCTTCTAGAAGAAGGTATCGCCTGAACCCCGTTCTGTGAGTCGACCTTCGTCTCGTAGCCGGGACCCACTAATGGCTGCTATGTCGATGTGATACCTAGACAGCTCTTTTGCCACAATGACAGTTCTTCTTTTAGGACGCTCATTTCTTCCGGTATCCAGAAGGGTCCTGACATTACATGCAGTGACCATAAGAGGTTGTATAGTTTTTTGTTTTGTTTTTCTTTGAATTGTGATTATGAGTGTGTTTTCGAAAGCATAAGGATAACCTTACTGGTGCGGTTGCCCAGTGAGGTTGGTTCTTTAGTCAGGCTATGCTTAGGGCAGATTGGCTCCTCGAGAGGGATGCTCAGTCGCACAGACAGGACCAGTGTATGAACGACCATCCTATGTATGCCACCCATGTGCAGAGTTGTGACTATAGACTCCCAGCAATCATCTCTGCCTGTCCCCGTCACCACTCCTCCGTCGCCATTGGACTCTTGGGGGTATAGGGGTTTTGTTGATGATAAGAAGTACGATGAGCTGGACAATGGTTGTGCGTGAGTTGATTTATGTTGTGAGGCAGGAGAGCAAGCTTCAACCACACATCTTGGCTCACCCTTTTCCTGACCCAGTGGTGCAAGCAGTTACAACGACTGGGGACAGGGAGAGATGCAATGGACTGCCGATAGCCCAGTTTGTTGGGTTTCGCCTAAGTAGCCTGTCCATCTTGTAGTGCCTTCTTCCGCCTCTTGCCGTTGGGGGTTTTACTGGAGCTCTGTAAACATGTCTGCCTATTGCGGGACTCCACCGCAGAATTTTCGTTTGGGGTTTACTCTTATAACCTTTTACCTACCAAGGTTTATCTGCAAGGCAGCGGGGCAGTGATTGGTATGCGCCAAGACGTATCCACGTGCCAGTGGGCCAATGCGCCGTCCCTCTGGGGCCCACTGCTGCTCCGAGATCCCCTGCTGATCTAGCCTGGGTCCACGAGGCACACAGTTATTATACGTTGCCACGAGGAGGCACAGCAGGGGTCTTGATGGTGAACAGGCTCTGCACTGGAAGGGGAAGACTTGCAAGCAGTGCTTGCACCGTAACACATACATAATGCTACCACGATAGACGTATTACACAACCCTGTGTGCGCACACACACACCCACACACTTTGTCACTTTGTCCAGTAATGACACATAAACTTCTCAAGTCTTGTTACAGTATATCGATTCAGGAGTTTAGCTCCGGACAATGTTTTAATATCTGACCTTTACCTGTGATCTTTAAGTTTAACTTACAGTAACATACAATTAATATAAGGTACCCTGCTTGTCGATCAGGCTATCATCTAAATTTGATATCAATCCGATTTAAATTCTGAGGATAGTCACTTGGTCGTTTAGTCAGCCGAGAAAGTCGTTCTACTGGGCTGTTTAACTCTGCCAAAAATAGTGATCTACTTCAGAAAGGTTAGGTTCTGGTCACCACGAAGATCGTTCTACCACATATTTTCAATGAACTGCGCATGCCCAGAACAATTTCAGCACGGTTCAGTCGTAGCACGTGACACCCCGGGAAGGTCCAGTGGTAAATAATGTACACATGAATACTCGGGGTGGTGAGGAACTTAAGCACAAGTACACATGTCTCAAAAGGTAATGGAAAGTGCACACATACCAGACGATGAGCAGAAATGTGCACACGGTAGATATAAACAAAAAGTGCACACGGCAAATATAAAGGTGCACACGGTAGATAGAAAGAAAGGTGCACATGCTACATTCTGGCATTTATGTGCAATCTCCGTACAATTTTACGCGAAAGAGTTGCAAGTACTGATGTGAAAATAGCGGTTCTTTATCTTTAAACATGAAATGAGGATAATTGTTTTTTCATGGACGACTCTAAACTTACACTAGCTACCTTTCAATAACAGGGAATATTATGTCACTGGGTAGTTTGTGAAAAGACTGCAAAGGTGTTAACACGTCTAAAAACCCAAGGAAAGTCAATAGATCAAAGTAGGAATATGTTATTTCCTGAGCCACACAGATGTAACGAATGTATGTGCATATCTTATAGTATGGAAAGAGGAAAGGCGTGGAGAAGGCCGCGGATCGCACTTCAAGGAGAACAACATATATCGTGTGGGGAAAAAGAAAGACAGATGATTTGTGGTCAACGTGGACTTATACGCAATATGCATAAGGGCCTGGAGGAAGATAGATACCACAGACCTACAGGAATACATTATACTGTACCAGCGTATGTAAATAAAGGGTACAGAGGAGGACTGACGGCAACGTATTACTTAACTTTTCTTCTTTAAATAAATATTTTTCTTAGGGAGAGAACAGACAAGTTTCGTTGTCAGATTTATTTACCGATGCGTCTCTTTGCCAAAGAGAGAAGGTACTTGAAGCAAGATGATATGAAATAATGGAGGTTATAATGATACAGTAAAAGAAAAACATTGAGGTAGAGTGCCACACAGTGCTAGTCCAGGTTAGACATCAGTTTCGGTAAGGTGAGGTTCCACATAAAATGAATGGGCCCTTATTAGATTCTGTTATCTGCAACTGGCCATAGATTAAATGATATGTTACTCGCTTCAAAAAGTATCTTTACGATTTTGTATGAGATAATATGACAACAGACGAAGGATTTTGACAACCCTACCGAGACAACAGGAGTCACAGTGTTCATTTTGAAATTCATTGGACCCCTCCGTAAAGATACTTTTTGGAGCGAGATCATGTAACCTAGATACTGTATTCCCGCGAAAAGATGAGGAAAGAACAGAAGCTAATTTGCATTGGAGATTAAAGAGCTTGAAGAAATGTAATTAATTGCCTGAAACTAGAAAAAAAACTGTCCGGGTATTAGCAGTAAATAACATTATGGGAACCTGTACAATAAGATAACAACCCGAGTTCATTTCTATACCTCCGTTTGTTTTTGGCAGCATCATTGAGCCAGCCAACCTGAAATAATTTTCTTTTCAGGTGACAAATAGCGTTTGTGTTCAGCGAGCGTTTCCCTATTTGTCGTACACAGTACTTGGTTATTGTAGTCGTTTTCTTAAATAGTTATACAGTCTCAGTAGGGTAAGGCCTGGATCACATTTTAACAGGATTTCGTCAAGGTAATCACCGGCCGACGTTAAACACAGGCAAAGGAACAGAAGAAGGACATGATACCGACACACTGTTCATCACACTTAACATGAGGAATTGAGAAATATGATGAAAATGTTACTTGATATGCGAAATTATGACGATGAATGCATCAAGGAAATAAAGTCGGTATTCCCTAATGGACTATTACAATGCACAAGAAGACAATCGGCCATTTTTTTAAACACTCGGGATATTTATTTGTATCTCGAAAGCGCGCTCCGAGCGGTAATTCATTTTTTAAACCTAATTATGTCGGGTTACCATTTAGTAGTCCGACAATATTATTGGAAAGCTCGGGATAAGTCCTCGGGTGTGGGTAGGAATAAAAAAAGTATCTGAAATACAATTTATGTAAATTAAGTTGAGATAATAGATATTTAAATGTCCTCATAACCGGTTCCGACGGAAATGTATATATTTTTAAGAGACCGCCGTGTACCCCCGTGATGTTTTACCTTCAACTCCAAAGATTTTTCGTCTCCCCATCGCCCTTCTCCAATTTTATCAAGCATTGCAATCCTACAATCATCCTCTTATAGCTTCAAGTATGGCAAGTAAAGCACTTTTGTTTGTGATAAATAGATGTAATGCCATTTCCAATTCGCCAATATATTATATAGGAAGGATATAAGATGAGCTAAATATACTGGGTAGGTTGCTGAGGTAAATAGCTTACAACAAGTGTCAACTGTGACCCACGCTGAAAATTACCATGGAAGAAATATCTCCAGCTTTATTTCCCTGTTTGGGTTGTTGTCGTTCCGGTGTGATTAGGTACTACCAATGTTTGTAAGTTTAGATTAGGTTAAGTAGAATATTTTTTTTAAATTAAATGTTCGAACTCAGGGTTAGAAAAAAGTGCCAAAATTGATTAATCATTTTTCAATCACTCGATTAAAATCGTGTCAGTCCAATCTTACGTCACCGGAACAACAATAAAAAAAAGTTAAATATACTATGGACAAATATCTTCAGGAAATTATCTGTAATAGTTATGCATCAAGCTTGTAAACTATTATCAAAAGTAATTTACCTTATATACAATAGTTACCGCAATACAGTATATAGATAATAGAAATTAGATTTTGTTTTATATTTTCAGGCTGGCATTATAGCATTCTCATTTGCAGAGCTAGCTGGTGCTGTGAGGCTACCAAGGATTGTTATTAGAGACCATCAAAATTTTTGTCTTATGTCTCTGAGGAGGAGTTCATCAAGAGGTATAGGCTGTCCAAGGAATGCATCCATGAACTTCTTGAAGGAGTTGAGCCACATATGTAAAGAGTTCAAGAAGGACGAGGCAAGAACTTCTGGTGTTACTATAGTGTGCGATCTAAAAGATAATTGGGTTAAATTAGCTTAGGTTTGATTAGGTCAGGTTAGGTAAAGCCAGTTTAGGTTAGGTAAAGTTAGGTTAGGTTTGGTAAAATTTGGTTAGGTTAGACTAAATATATCTTTGTAGACCGAAACTCTAAATCTTGAATTTTGGTCTTTGTTTACAAGTGTATTGGGTATTTATTCAATGTCATGCAGTGATGCAAAAAAAAGGGGGGGGGGGGGGCGGGGGGACATCACCACTATCCAGTACTCAGCACCCATGAAAACCCCTAAGCCCACCTCCCATGTACAATAATATCACCAGGCCATAATTACAGTGCAGTAATATCTTGATTACCCAGAATTCGTTAACACGCACTTAGAATTGAAATTGGCTCAGAGTTTTTCCGAGAAAATTTTCAACATTCCGGGTCTGTGAACAAGTTTTCAAGGTTGAAAAACGATTTTTTTTTTTTTTTAGAAAATTCCGAAAAACTCTCTTAAGCAATTTAATTCCAGGTCTTAGAGCAAATTCCGGGGTTAAATATCAGGCACATTTTCTGGAATTTTTTTATGAAAACTTCCTGAAACTCCAAGATTTTTCCCGGGTCTCCGAGGATGAAAGAATGTTTAAAAAAGGAAACTTTTACATGTAAACGGAAAAATTCTAGGGATGTGGGATTTGTCGTGGTTTGAGAGTCTTGTTATCTGGAAGTCTCTCATCCCAGGAAGAGCTCTGCACCAATTATTCCAGCTAACTGGGATATCACCGGTATGTGCACTTTATAGGGGGTGATTCTCTGTAGAACTTAAAATGTAACACAGTTGCCTACAGTATATCATCATAGGAGCCCTGTTGTTTACCATAATCAGGATAAGCAATGCTAGACAAAACAATTACTAAAAAAGAATTATATCCTACCGGATGCAGTATTCCACACACCTGCAACTCATAACTGCATTGAGATACTTTAGCAGTGGCACCTTCCAAATTAGTATGTCAGACTGCTTAAAGATTCCTGTCTCATCAGTTTGCAAGTTTGTCAGAAGCTTTGCAACTATTTTGACCCCTACGGCAAAAGATTACATCCACTTTCCATAATCAGGCAACATACAAAACCTTGTAAATGAATTTCACACCATTGCAGGGATGGCTGGTGTATTTGGCTGCATTGATGGGTCTCATATCCCTATTAGAAGCCCTGGAGGGAACACAGCTGAACTACATCGATGTAGAAAGCGGTGTAATTGATACATGGTTTTTATTTGTATAATGTAGTTTGTTTCAAAGTAGAGCAAGTGTAAGGGTAAATGGAAGCATTATTGGTTTGGTAAAATAATTGCTTTAGATAATAGATTTTATTATCAACATTATTTTCCAAACTTTTTTTGGCTTTAAGTAACACATTTTATTTCCTAAAACCATTATCACAGTTCAACTTGAAACAGTATTTCAATTCAAACAAAATTTAAAAGGGATTTCACTGGCATGACTAAAGAAAAATATATCACAGTACAGTACAGTATATGTAAAATTATATAATTCAAACAGTTTAGTATTTTGCTTGAAATAATAAATGTACACATTTCTAAAGGCTTTAAAGTACTAGACTTTACTGAAATAGTTTGCAAGTGTCAGCGAAATCCATAAATAATTTTAGTTCCTCTAAATAAGAACAAGCAGTAAAACCAAATTTATCACATTACCTGTACAGTGTACAGTATGATTAATAGTAATCACACTTAGTTTGAAAATGCAAATATCGCAATAGCAATTATCATTCTTGAAAGATTTTAGAAGTACTGTACTGTACCCGTATTGAAATTGTAATTAAAGTACAAAAGAAATGTGAAATAAAAGAATTATTAAAATTCCCAAATAAGTACGAGTATATAATACACAGTATCACAGTATATTGTATATGAAATTCTAGCAAAAAACATGTTGAATTTATTTGCGTTCACAAGAGGTAAATGAACAAAAAAATCATAAATGTTTGAACATAAAAAAATATGATTTCACACCTCCATTAAGTGCAAAATAACAGTAAAATTAGAAAAAAATATATAATTAAATTTCTCCAATAAGTATGAGTGTACAATACACAGTATCATGGTACTGTTTATTGTATCTGACATTATATCACAAATTAAGTTGAAAGAATCTATTTGTTTTCACAACGGAACAACAAAATCATAAATGTTGGAATTTGAAAAAATATTTCATATTCTCCATTAACTGCAAAGAAAAAATAGTAAACAGAGAGAAATAGAAACAAATCACAGTTTATACATTATCAATTATGACACTGATGGCAAAGTCTCCATAATTTAACTAGATTGCCCACAGCCAGAGGTGGAATTATGGCTGCACTCTTGACATATTCCACTGGGCAACAACTCTAATGCTTGCTCTAAATACATTACGCACAGATTGGGCTGATAATGTATTGTACATACTAGTGAAGGTCTTTATAGCCTCTAATATAGCATCATTCGGTTCTTGTGTACTGTCCTTAATAATGTCAATGAAGCATTCATTCCACTTGTTCACCTGCTTCCTTTTCTTCCCCCCGTGACTGGATGTTGTTGCTGGTGGTGGCACGGGTGATCCTGATGTTGGATTAGTTGATCCAAGTGTTCCTGCTTGTGCAGACAATGGCTTAATTGGTGGTGGTGTCTGCCTCTCCCTTGAAGACGAACTTTTATCTCCACAACTCATGTTTCTGCTTCAATTTTGGCGCGCAGTTCGACCTGGTTTGCTTACATTTATCTTGGATAAGGCGAACCAACCCTCTCGAGTTGCGGCGTTCTTGTTGCTAAATAGTAACCCGATGTTCGGGATTGATATTCGAGTTTGACGAATCCATTTGACGGGCTACTAAACGGTAACACGACATTCGGGATTACTCTTCGGGCTTGCTGCCCCGAGTGTTTAAAAAAATGGCCGAGTGTGTTGAAGAAGATATTAAGAAAAAAATTATTATTTGAAGCTTAAACTGTCAGTTTAAGGTCTTGGCTTCTCAGGCGACTGTGTACGGGAGTAGCAGGAGCGGAGGTACCTGGCCATTTTAACAAAAACGTGAACATACTTTAAGGAAAATACTAAGTAACCAATTAGAAGGATGTAGACTGGACCTAGATGATTCTCTTTATTCTCAACCATAGTAACGCAGAGTTGACGTTTTGTGTTTGATTTATTGTGGTAAAACATTGAACTGATATTATTTTTTTAGAAAAAGTCAGGATTATTTTTTCTCTCGACCATATTAACGATTAAGTAGTAATTTCTGGGGTGAGAGTGGTGAACCTTGAACTATGTAATGCTATTTAAAAATGTCAGAAAGTAATTTTTAATTTTGAACTTCTGTAAATTTTTGCATGTTTTCACATTTATAACATAAGTAAATGATAGTATAATATTAAGTAGCATATTTCTATCCATTCTTCCTTTTTAAAATTATTTCTATTTGTTCCCACATTTGTATTAGACGAGTGAAACAGTTAATTTGGATACAGTATTTTGGATATCAGATCTTACAAGTGGCCAGCGCTTAACTCTCTCCCCCATCTAAAATAAAAGGTGTGATGTAGGGGGTGGGGGCTACAAGTTCACAATTGACTACATCGTTACAAACCATTCCCCTCCTACTGGTAATATGGTGCGAAGCTTTGTTCCTCATCGCTGGAAGGATCTATGATAACAGAAACAAAATAATAATAAGATTTGCACTGACACTGGCGAGGGGTAATGACAAGACTGCAATATACACACACGAATATTGCCTAGTAATGCCAACAAGATGATCTATTCCCAGGCCATGTGTCCTCCAAACAGTGAAATGTCAACAACTCGTGGGAGAGACGGAAAAGAAAGCTGGAGACATTACCGTGGGGGAGACTTTAGTAGGAACAAAAGGGATAATGCTGTATTCTCTCTCTGAAGCATCTTTAGTCTCGGTGAGGATTGACTGAAGGATCATCCATAGTCTACAGTCTACACCAATCCACTCAACCAATAAGCTTTACATTTATAATAATACATTGGTCTCTCGCTTTCACTTTCTCCATTTGCTGTCACTTGTCCTTCTATAAATTCCCCAGTATGTTGGGTTCTTTGTCTTGAAATGTCAGAGAGAGAGAGAGAGAGACTGAGAGAGAACTACAACAGTCAAAACTTTATCCAGACTATGGCGCTTGTTTCAACTCAGGTACTTTGATGAAACTTCATGTTTAAGTGTATTATCATCAGACAAAGTGAAGATCGGCGCTGACGTTTGTATAAACTTTTGTATCATCACAAGGTATCACGTTAGTTTAGTCTTTGAGGTCAAGGGCATAAGAATGTCAAAGGTCAAAACCTTGTATATAGGAGAACACAAGATGTAGAACAACAATTCGAAAATTAATACTGTAACTCTACTAAAAGTCAAGAGTCAAATACAGAACACATATTTCAGGTGTTTTGTCCGAAATGTGCCACTTTGAGAAATTACATTTTCAGCGGAGGCAACTGGGTCAACGCATACATTTTCTGCTTTAAACACGTCTCATTGTATACGCTGTCGGGTGAATTACCAACCTTTTTGTTAACGATGCAGCTGTGCTTATTGTTTGCCTACCCTTGTTGGGAGAGTGGCGTCAGTAAAGTATTATGAGGGTTATGAAGAGTATGTCACACTACAAGGCTTCAGCGTGCTAAGTTGCTTGTGTTGTTAAAATATAAGAGAGAAATGTTTATTACGAAAGTTTCTTTCACACTAGATTAGTTGCTTAATAAACAGTGAAAGTGGGTCCCATAGACCTGATGCCCCGTGAGGGGTACTGTGTGCACAGAACACTGAAAACTAAACCTTCGGCCATGTGACCTTGGCTTGATCCCTACAATGGATGACATGATGGGAGTAGCCTATACGAGTATAACTAATAATAAAATATGGTCATGCTACTTTTATCTTATTTTTCCATCAAACGCTAATCAATCGGTGTTGTGACCTACCCTGTATTTCTTGTTGTGACACACTTTTATATTAATTGTGTCACTCATAAGTTAGTAATACTCCCATCATGTCATCCATTGTTGGGATCAAGCCAAGGTTACATACAGTAGACTATGATAAGGCCATTATCACGGAGGGTGATAAGTGTTCTCTTATGAACCACATTATTCCTCACATTCATGCTTAGTTTTCTGGCTACCATTCTCAGGGACAATGCAGCTTGGAGGATTGTGATATCGTTGCGAACCCCAGTCACCAAAACACACTCTGCAGTAAGTCATGATGATCTAATAATAGTGTACTGGTAACCTATTATGTCAAATAATGTGAAACTTGATTAAGTAAATTGTTTCATGAATTTATTAACAAAACAATGACATCCTTCCCTATTCCTTATTGAGAATTGGAACTATCAAAGCTCGATTGTTGAACTGCGAGGGTGCTTGTTTGTGTGTGTGTGTGTGTGGGGAGAGGGAGGTAGGCGATAGCTGGACAGCGGACCCGTCGTCCAGTAAGGGTGAGCGGACTTTACACCATCCACCTTGACTGTGGCGAGAACTTTCGTCCAGGACTGTACCTAATGAATGGGTTGGGCAATTTCAGTGAAACTTGGAAGATGGACGGCTGAGCAACCAAGGAAGAAACTGATTTGATTTTAAGATCTAAAGGTGACTGTCAGTGTTTAATGCTGTGCAGGACAGATGTTTGTGCCTCAATAAAGAGCCTTTTAGTTCATACACAAGACCACAATGAAGTGAGTAGATTTGTGTGTGCTTGTTTCTCTGAGGTCCTTGTGTATGTGACATTAGCCTGAAGGTCTGTCATGGATAGTATACGAAACCTTCGGTACACAAGGGCTCAGTGTACCCGGCACTGTACTCGACCGCCTCCACTTCCCTAACCGCAAAGTGATTGAGCTGGGATTGCACGAATCAGCGACCTTAGGACAGGAGATGAAGACTATATCCATTCAGCCACAACACTCCCTGTTACGTATATAAGTAGGAATAGTTACAATTTCCCAGCGTTTCCCGAGTAATAACGGATCATTTGGTAAACTCTGTTATGTTCCTGAGCCAGCAGTGTCAGTTAAGGTTAAAGTGGCGTTTGGACTTTATTCATACAGTTGGTAGCGCCCTCGCTTGTCATATAAGACGTGTAGGCCCGTTTCCTGTTGGGAAAAGAGTGTTGTTTGTACAATACCTACCTGAGTATATCATTATCTCTCAGGATAGAGGAATATCTGTACTGGAAAGTTTATTATTGTTCTTTCTCGGCAGTTACCGTTGAGGATCTTCTTATGGTTTTCCTACCGATTTGTGTTGAAAGTATTTATATTTAGTTATTAATTCATTACTATTAATACTAATATTTCCAGATATTGCTTTCGGTCTTGCCTGTCTTTGTGTCCCCAAGTTGGCTCGAGAACGCATTTCCAGATTTGCAGAAATTTGATAGGGTTGATGAACATGAGACAATATCTACATGAAAAACTTTTGGTTCAAATTGTGTCACGGTAACTCTTAGCACAATAGCAGGTAGGGTATATCAGAAATAATAAAAAGAACTGGAGGGTTAGGGTTAAAGAAAATGGTAAGATGAAACAGTCTGCAGGAGTAACTATATTAATTTACAATAAAGCGTCACTAGCACTATGTTTACTGTGCCAGTGTTAACGGTTCATGGGCAGGGTTTGCCTGTTCTCGAATGCTGTTGAATTAATACTAATAATTTTATTAATTTTGCTATTTTACTATGCACTTATTTAAATAATTATTATTATTATTATTATTATTATTATTATTATTATGAGAGAGATGCATGTGAAAGTGTGTTGGGAAGAAGGGAAGAAGATAAGCTGTTCTTGGTGAAAGTCATAAGGAACCACCTGTCAAAATCCCTACGGCAGAGTTCCGTCAACTGACGACGACATGTCGGAAAATACTGTTCATGAGATGAATGACATACAGTCAACAAATTGGAAAGTCATGTCGGGGGAAAATGCGTAGAAGTTGATGAAAGAAGCCTACTCAGAAGTGGTCAGGTGGTCGCTAGCTAACCTCTTTGAACCACCCAAGTGTGCGACTACCAAAGAAATGATCCGGGAGATGACTTGCCTTTTAATCAATTATACTCACGACAGCTCCCGGACTCCATTAGCTCTTCAAATACTGGCAATAATAACCCATCTATTCTGTCAGAGGACACTCCTAAGGAGTAAGTGTAAAGAAAATGTGGCAGCAATGAAGAGAAGACTGGCAGTGTGGCAGAAAAGGACTGATGATGGTCTCCTATGCGAGGCAAGAATACTGCAGGAGAGACTAAAATTCATAGGAGACAGAAAGCAAAACACTCAGGACGTTACCAGAAAGTTTGGTAACAAGATGCGCGTGGGAAAGGTGTCCTCGGCGGTAAGATCTCTCTACAGAAGAATCCTCCGGTGGTGTGATGCGAATAGAGACCTTACAACAATTGAAGGACAAACATCCCCCTGCAAGTGCAGAGGAAGGCATCAGGTTCCAGGGTGCCTACATCCCCCCAAATGCTGTCATGTTCGAGAAAATAATAGGTAGGATGGTGTGAAGAAAAAAAAATCACTAAAGACACAGGGAGGGGCATACACTTCAGGCCTGGATGCAGGCGGTTGGAGAGAGATCCTCAGCACTAACAAATTTGGTGACGCAGCAGGTTCTCTTTGCAATGCCACCGCCGCCCTTGCAAGAAAGCTAGCAACCTCTTGCTGCCATCACCTACAGTACATGCTCTGATGGCCTGCCGCCTTATCCCCCTGGATAAAAATCCAGGATGTAGGCCTATAGGGGTGGGGGAAATGCTGAGACAGATCATTGGAAAATGCATAATGGAGGTGGTTAATGATGTCAGGGCAGCTGCAAGCAACCTGCAAGTGTATGCTGGCCACCATGCTGTGGGTGAAGCTGCCGTTCATGCCATGAGAAAGATATTTGAACAACGTGATTGTGTGGCAGTACTCCTGGATGACGCTTTCAACGCATTCAACATCATCAACCGTAAGGCCACACTGCACAACATCAAGATCCAGTGTCCAAGCTTTGTAATGTATGTTGAAAACACCTACAGGAACCCATTAGACCTCTATATAACAATCTTCAAGGCCCTAAGAGGAGATACCGTCGGCATCATACAGTAAACTGAGGGAACTGCGCAGGGGGCACTGTCGCTATGGCAATGTACGCACTATGCTCCAGCATGCAATAAATTATGAAACAACCGAGGTCAAGCAATTGGTATATGCTGATAACCTTACAAGGGGAGGAAAAGTGGAGGATATCAAAAAGTGGTGGGACCTGATACCATCACATGGTCCACAAATAGGGCACCACCCAAGTCCCAGCAAGTCCATCCTCATTGAACGGGCAAGGGAGGTGTTCAACAGAGGGGAGGTCAAAATAACTAAGGACAGCCAAAGTCACCGAGGTGTGGTAATTGACACGAATGACTTCAAGACAGAGTACGTAATGGGAAAGGTAAATGAGAGGGTGAAGGAAATCCAAGTTCTGTCCGATATTGCTAAAACGGAGCCACGTGCGGCTTTTGTGGCATTCACCCATGGAGTCAAGCATCGCTGGAGTTACCTAATGCGCACTCTCCCTGATATCGGACCCCTCCTCTACCCTCTGGAAGAAGCATCAGTGTCATTTTCATTCGAAAATTAGTGAAACACTTTCACTTAACCCCAGCAGAAAGATCACTCCTTGCATTACCACCGAGACTGAGAAGAATGAGAATGACCAATCCAGAGGATCTTACTGCCTCCGAACATCAGAACTCATTCAAGCTCACGACAGCCCTCACTGAGCACATAATAGCGCAAAATGTAAGCTGAATTAAGCAAGATTCGACGGTAAATTACGACAGAACGAGAGCACACATTAGGTGCTAAACTGCAAATACTGTTGCTGCAATTGTCAGAGAACTTGAAAAAATAAGTAGCTGTAGCCCAGGAGGTGGGCGCCTCGATCTGGCTAACAACGTTACGGGTACGGGAAACAGGTTTCAGCCTTAATAAACGAGAATTCACAATTATGGTTTGCCAGTAGAGTGTGTGGCTCTTCCTATGACATTGACCACGCCACGGTGTGCAAGAAGGGGGGCTTCGTATGCCTGAGGCATGACGAAGTAAGGGATCTCACAGCAAATATGTTGAAGGAAATCTGCCATGACGTCTCGATGGAACCGACCCTCCTTCTATTGGACGTTGAGAACCTCCATCACAAGATTTTCAAATAATCTAACGAAGCCCGTGTGGAAGTCAACACGCGAGGATTCTCGACGCGGGGACAGCGAGCCTTCTTTGACGTAAGGATATTCGACCCCATGGCCGCTTGTCACCGGCGAAGGTGTGGCTATTGGAGGAGGCTGGTGCTATGCCATAACTTAGCAACTTTAATTACGTTAAAGATGAATATTATAATGAGGACACATATGGCACAACAAAAACACGAACAAATTGGCAATTCAGCGCAACTTAGTCCTTAGTACTTATCACTTAAAATTATTGTTACTTCAATACACGACAAACAATGTTAAATGCAAAAGTTACAAACACAAATAAGGACGAAATTGTGCATCATGGGTTTAATCACAGCCCTCTTACTTTATCACAACAGTTCAGGAGTGAAGGTTTGGAATTATACACGTCACGAAAGATTTAAATGAAATTTAATAATAAAAGTTTACCATAATTAATGTGCAGGTTACACAATGAATTGATAAATTAACTCAAGAGAATAAAGAATTAACATAATCCTTAATAAACAACAGTTTTTAAACATCTAAACTGCTTTACAACTCTACTAATGAATGGACTTTACACAAAATAAATAATAATAGAGCAGCACTGAATTAATAATACACAACTAAACCCTATTTGAAAAGGTGTCCATCACTGACAAACTCAGACATACTCCCACTTCGATGGCCCTCCAGTGATTGATTACAAGCCTAACACTAATATTAAACAACTCCCACATTAAGCTGCAAAAATAGTTAAACATACCTACATACATACAGAAAAAAATTGTGTATCAAGTACCAGCCCTGCTCACACAAAATTATCCAATATATTTTACATACATAAGTTGAGGGTAACAAGCCAAAAATATATTTCACTATGCACAACGCAATGCACCTCTGTGCATTACGCCATGCATAACACTGGGGGCCACTTTTTGAAGAGAAAAAAAAATAATGTAAAAGCTATAATGTTGTCATAGAAGTGAAGTGGGTCTCCTAGATCTGACGGTGTATTTTGGACAATATGGATACAGCACAGTGAAGACCTTAGCCATCAGTACACAAGGAAAACACGTGATCAGCACTGCACTCAACTGCGTTCCACCTCTCCATCTGTATAGTTAGGTTCCCATTCTGCAGTTAGTTGGATTAAGAGCTCCATATTCAGTGGCCGACCCGAAAATTCGAACCGATGATCTTGGGTCATTTGATTGCTTCGTCATCAGTCAATGAAGGTGCCATCCTCTAGTGTGAGGGTTTGACGACCATGCCTCTCCACTGCAAGCGTTTTTGGGTTGTCTTGACCAATCTTTCCTGATTTTGTATCTCACTAGAGAGTCAATTTTTATATCATCCATCCACCCTAGTCTCTGTCTTGCTCTTTCATTTCACTAATTAATAGCTCGAATATTATCCCCTCACCAATAATTATATGGACAAATTAACTATTTTTCTTACTCTTATAAATAACAATATATCTTAGTACCTCATTCATTCTTCTCTCTAATATATCTTATCTTTAACGCTCTCCTGTAGAATCACATTTCAATGGCCGCTATCTCCTCAAATTAATATTTAGGTACAAATTTATAAAGATTTCTAATAATCAAATATTCTTCGCATGACCCGAATCTTGTTGTAATCTTACATCTACCATCACAACGTATGTAAATTCCCTATATAGAATTTCCATTTCATGGTTTATTTTAAATTTTCAAACATCTAATACTTTCATTTTAAAAGTATTACCTCAAATCCTATATTCTTTGTCATTTCCCACTACTATATTGACGAGGGGTTTTTCTTTACATCCTCACAATTTGCAACAAGAGGACAGTAGTTCAGCGTTATCATGGGAGGAGTAGTGATGGGAGGGTGGAGTAGTAAGTTTGATGACGATTAGAGCAAGTTTGATTCTTGGCGATCAAGAGTGCAAATTGTTGTGTGTCGACTCTTGTGCGCAGCTGACAGTTCTCTGGTGATAGGCAACTTACTATAAATCTGTTCATCACTACTACTACCACCTCCACTATTACCACCACTACTACCACCATCATCATTACTACTACTATCAGCCAGTCTACCACCACCACCACCATCACCACTACATATAACACCACCCATCATCACTACATATAACAACATCCATCATCACTACATATAACACCATCCATCATCACTACATATAACACCATCCATCATCACTACAGATCGGTAAAGTAGGTTCCGAGATTCTCGTGCGGACACACAAACACTCATACTTCTTTGTTATATATATATATATATATATATATATATATATATATATATATATATATATATATATATATATATATATATATATATATATATATATTGTTATGCCGTCTCTTAATTTACTTAAATATCCAGGTTCTAGGTGTAACCAAACAAAAAGAGTGAAGTAAATTAAAAGGGAACAAAAATAAAGTATACCTTTAGGAATTTAATTAAATTAAATATTTACAATAAAGAGCCTCGTAGGCTGTCACAACAAATTGATTCACTATCGAAACCTTTAAGACACAAATGATACTAAACATCGAAACATCAAAAGAATAAAAATAAAGCATTGGATTACGTTAACACTGCATAAACATATAAAAAATAACACTGAAATTGACTAACGTGAAACACTGAATTACTTAAATGTAACTAAGCAAATACTGATGGACACATAAGAGACATAAATAGGTACTCACATAGATATACCACATTGGTGGAGACAGGAACAACACAAATATATTAAGTATAAGTAACAGGTGACGAGTGTCACTCAAAGGATGTGAACTGTATGACAAGAGGACTGAACTGCCTTCCGTCAGTTGGTGGACTACTATATATATGGCCTTTTCCAGCCTGTGCGACCCGCCGGTGGGTCGTTTAACGATGCAGATGGTCGTTAGAGAACAAAGAATGCATGTTACAATACTAAATGAAGAAATAAGATGGGCTTGAACAAATAATAACAGTTAAAACCTTAACAGCACAGGGTAAGGTGACTAGATTATATAATAGTAAATATAACACATCATTACAGGAATAATATGGAGCAACATGGAAGCATGTTATATATATAAAAAAACAATAGCAAAATACGTAACAATATATATATATATATATATATATATATATATATATATATATATATATATATATATGGTGCGCATCATTACTGGGTGGCTTTTTTATCTAGAGTATACATTTCAGGGTGGCTTTTCTATCTTAAATTACATTTTGGGGGTGGATGTTTATCTAGAGTACACATTACATGGTGGCTTTCTTATCTAGGGTACAAATTTCAGTGTTTCTTTATTTACCTAGCATACAAATTTCAAGGTTGTTTTTTCTGATGTTTTAATTCTGGGCATGTCTTCAGATTCCCTAAGTATGATTTATAATCTATGGAGAGCCAAAGAGTAATGCGGAGACTTAATTAATAAAAGATAAGTTTCGGTGTTGATGAGGAACGAACTCATACCTGTGATAATTGGATCACCTGAGAAATTAGTCACCACAGCTAATTTCACCTGATGATTAAAATTTCCGACGCTACCTCGGGGGTTATGTTATGTTATGTTATGTTGGGTTGATGGTAGGGTGTTTAATTATTAGGAGAAATAAGCTGAAGTGCAAAATAGTTATGTGATACTTATACCTTATTCAAAAGATTTATCTGTGGCAACACGACTGTGTTAAGAAAAAACAAGTGTTACGTCTTACAGTAATTACAATATTCCAGTGATTAGCTTGTCAGTATAGAAACAGGAGGATTAATCGAGCTTTGCGAGGAAATAGGAATCGCCTGAAAATTAGTCAGCCCGGCTTATTTTTCCTGATGATTAAAGACACTAACCTAACTTACCATAACCTAACAGAACCTAATATAACTTAACCTAACCTAGTGTAACAAGGAAGGTATAAAAACTTTAATTGTTGGTGACTCACAGGTAAGGTACATGGACAGGGCCTTTTGTGGTAAAAACAAAAATAGGATGAGGGTGTGTTTGCCAGGAGCTGGGGTGGGGGATATAATTGACAGGATGGACAATATCTTGTCTGGTAATGGGAACAAACCCATTATCTGCCTCAGTGCAGGAGGCAATGATATTGGCCGGTGTAGGAGCGAGGAGCTTCTTGATAAGTTCAAGGCAGCCATAGATCGTATTAGGACTAAGGGAGGGATCCCTATCATATGCGGTGTCCTGCCTAGAAGGAGAGTTGGCAGTGAATGGTTGTCAAGGGCAGTTGGTGTTAACGACCGTCTTGACAGATATTGCAAGTCAATATCAGTCCCATTTATTGACAACTGGGACAACTTCTATGGCAGAAGGGACCTTTATGCTAGGGATGGGGTGCACCTGTCTAGGGATGGAGTAGCAAGCCTGGCTGGGGCTCTAGAGGGGGCAGTTCAAAAGATATCGAAGTCTTTAAACTGCTAAGAGAACATAGGGGCACGGGGGTGGAGGAGACTGCAGTGGGAGCGGGTAAACAAGGCGAAAGATTACAGGGAAATAGTGTTAGGAATGATGACATAACTAAATTAGACAGGGAGTTTAAAACTAAACGCGGTAAGGGAAGGACTCAGAACACGACTAACTTAAATGTATATTACGCGAACAGTAGAAGTATGAGAAACAAAATGGATGATATTAGGGCCTTGGTATGTACAGAAGAAATCGATATAATTGCATTCACTGAAACATGGATCAACCTAGACACACGTGAATTACCAGTCGAATACCAAATTGCGGGTTACAAACTGTTCCATACCGATAGGCAGACCAGGAAAGGAGGCGGAGTAGCAATCTATGTTAGGGATAATCTGAAGTGTGAAATAAATAAGGAAATAAAAACTGAGAGGAATCCAGAAACAATTTGGATAGAATTAAGCGACGGTCGGGAAAAATTAATCACAGGAGTAATATATAGACCCCCCAATCTTGACAGAGTCAATGAGCGACTTATCTGGGATGAAATGCGCAGGGCTTCCATACACAACAAAGTCTGTATAGTAGGCGACTTTAACCTTGGCCAAATAGATTGGACCGACCTTACGGGAAACTCAGAATCAGAGGATTTTCTCGAGACGATCCAGGACTGTTTCCTAAGTCAACATATAACCGAACCCACACGGGGTAATAATATATTGGATTTAGTTTTGTCAAACAGAGAAAACCTCATTAGCAATGTCGAGGTAGGGAACGAACTTGCAAACAGCGATCACAAAGAAATTCGATTCCAGTTAGATTTTCAGGGCAGACGTAAGGAAAATTCCACTAAAGTACCAGATTTCAGAAGGGCAAACTTTGACAGTTTAAAGAGGCAGCTAAGAGAGGGGGTGTCGCGCTTGGCCGTGAACCTGACAGATGACACCGACCTGATAACGAGATCTGAGATTGCCGAGTTCCACGACAATTTAAATAGTGAGTTACTTAATGCACAAAGGCAGAACATACCATACAAAAAACTCAGATCAAACAACAATGACCCTAAATGGATAAATAATTATTTAAAGAACATCATTGGCCAAAGGAAGGCTATAGGTAGAAGGATAAATCGTGGCGAAATTCACCTCCGGGACTATTATAGGGTATTGGCGAGTAGGGTTAAAACCGAGATAAGGAAAGCAAAGAGGAATAATGAGGTAAGGATAGCAAGGGAGGCAAAGACAAACCCCAAAGGATTCTACCAAATGTACCAAACTAAAACACGAGAAAAGATTGGACCAATACGGTCAGACTCCGGCGAGCTCACTGATAACGACGGAGAAATGAGCAATAATTTGAATAAATATTTTTCAACAGTTTTCACCAGCGAAAATTTAAACATGATACCCGAGGCACCGACTCTATTCAGAGATAGTGAAGAAAACAAATTAAGTGAGATAGTAGTGACAAGTAACGATGTTAGTAAGCAAATAGACAAACTAAAGCCTAATAAGTCACCTGGTCCCGATGAGATATTTGCCAGAGTATTAAAGGAATGTAAGGAAGAGCTTAGTATGCCCTTAGCAAAGTTGTTTAACATGTCCTTAAAAACAGGTGTAGTACCAGAATCCTGGAGGATAGCGAATGTAATACCGATCTTCAAGAAGGGGGATAGATCACTATCCTCTAACTACCGCCCAATCAGTCTAACATCAATAGTAGGCAAATTACTGGAAGCAATCATTTCAAACTCTATTCGAAATCACCTGGAGAAGCACAGATTGATCAATGATTCCCAGCATGGCTTCACAAGCGGACGTTCTTGCCTAACTAATCTATTAACATTCTTTTCATCAGTTTTCGAATCAGTGGACGAGGGGCACAATTATGATGTGGTATATCTCGACTTTAGCAAAGCCTTCGACAGAGTACCCCACGAAAGACTAATTAGAAAGGTAGAAGCTCATGGCATCAAAGGTGACATCCTTAAATGGATTAGGGCGTGGTTACAGGACAGGAAACAGCGAGTGAGCATTAACGGCACTAAGTCCCATTGGAGCAACGTCACAAGTGGAGTTCCCCAAGGCTCAGTACTTGGACCATTATTGTTTATTATATACATAAACGACATAGATATCGGCATAGACAGCAACATAAGTAAATTTGCTGATGATACTAAAATAGGACGTGTTATCAAATCTGACGAGGACTCGGCAAAACTACAGGAGGATCTAAACAAATTTTTCGAATGGTCTGAAAAATGGCAGATGAAATTCAACATTGACAAATGTAAAGTACTCAGTATAGGGAATGTAAACAGGGAAACCAGATACCAGATGAACAACGATGCCATAGAGAAATCCGACTGCGAGAGAGATTTAGGAGTAATGATAAGTAGGAACCTTAAGCCAAGTAAACAATGTGTTTTTGCTCGTAACAAGGCTAATAAAGTACTTGGGTTCATACAAAGGAGTGTTAGTTACAAGACTAGCGAGGTCATCCTAAAACTGTATCTTGCTCTTGTGAGACCACACCTGGATTACGCAGTCCAGTTCTGGTCACCGTATTACAGAATGGATATAGAATCCTTGGAAAGAATCCAGAGGAGAATGACAAGACTAATCCCGGGTATCAGGAACCTTGAGTATAGAGACAGGTTAAAGCATCTTAATTTGCACTCCCTTGAGAGACGTAGAGCGAGGGGCGACCTGATAGAGGTGTATAAATGGAAGGCAGGGCTAAACAAAGGGGACATTACAAAGGTACTCAAATTATCCAACCAGGAGCAAACTCGTAACAATGGTTTTAAATTGGACAAATTTAGAGTTAGGCGTGAAATAGGTAAACACTGGTTTGGAAACAGAGTAGTGGATGAATGGAACAAGTTACCAAATATCATCATTAACTCGAATATGCTGAATTGCTTCAAACATAGGTTGGATGCTCATATGAGCAATAGGGGTTGGGTGTAAACGGGACTGCCCAGTATGGGCCAATAGGCCCGCTGCAGTTTCCTCCATTCTTATGTTCTTATGTTCTTATGTATGATAATATTTCACACTATAACTTAACATAAAATAATCTAACCAAATATCTCCAGGTAGTGTTAGGATGTTAAATAACAACGTGAAATAAGCTGGGGTGACCCTCACTTTTGCCTTTAATACACTTGTCCCTTTCGCACCCCATGAACCTCTCGCACCTCTTGCCACTCCCACCTGTCCCTCTCCCACCTCCTACCCCTCTCCCACCTCCTACCCCTCTCCCACCTCCTACCCCTCTCCCACCTCGTGCCTCTCCCACCTCCTACACCTCTCCCACTTCCTGCCCCTCTCCCACCTCCAGCCCCTCTCCCACCTCCTGCCCCTCTCCCACCTCCTGCCCCTCTCCCACCTCTTACTCTTCTCCCTCCTCCTGCCACCCCTCTCCCACCTCCTGCACCACTCCTACCACCTACCCCTCTCACACCTCGTGCCTCTCCCACCTCCTGCCCCTCTCCCACCTCCTGCCCCTCTCCTACATTCTGTCCCTCTCCCACCTGCTACCCTCTCCCACCTGCTACCCCTCTCCCACCTCCTGCCACCCCTCTCCCACCTGCTACCCCTCTCCCACCTCCTGCCACCCCTCTCCCACCTGCTACCCCTCTCACACCTCGTGCCACCCCTCTCCCACCTCCTGCTACCCCTCTCCCACCTGCTACCCCTCTCACACCTCGTGCCTCTCCCACCTCCTACACCTCTCCCACCTCCTGCCCCTCTCCCACCTCCTGCCCCTCTCCCACATTCTGTCCCTCTCCCACCTGTTACCCTCTCCCACCTGCTACCCCTCTCACACCTCGTGCCATCCCTCTCCCACCTCCTGCTACCCCTCTCCCACCTGCTACCCCTCTCACACCTCGTGCCTCTCCCACCTCCTACACCTCTCCCACCTCCTGCCCCTCTTCCACATCCTGTCCCTCTCCCACCTCCTACCTCTCTCCCACCTCCTGCCCCTCTCCCACCTCCTACCATTCTCCCACCTCCTGTCCCTCTCCCACCTGCTACCCCTCTCCCACCTCCTGCCCCTCTCCCACCTCCTGCCCCTCTCCTACCTGCTACCCCTCTCCCACCTCCTGCCCCTCTCCTACCTCCTGCCAACCCTCTCACACCTATTGCCTCTCCCACCTCCTGCCCCTCTCCCACCTCCTGCCCCTCTCCCACCTGCTACCCCTCTCCCACCTCCTACTCCTCTCCCACCTCCTACTCCTCTCCCACCTCCTACTCCTCTCCCAACTCCCACCCCTCTCCCATCTCCTACCTCTCTCCCACCTCCTGCCCCTCTCCCACCTCCTGCCCCTCTCCCACCTCCTGTCCCTGTCCCACCTCCTGCCCCTCTCCCACCTCCTGTCCCTCTCCCACCTGCTACTCCTCTCCCACCTCCTACTCCTCTCCCACCTCCTACCCCTCTCCCTCCTCCTACCCCTCTCCCTCCTCCTACCCCTCTCCCTCCTCCTACCCCTCTCCCACCTCCTACTCCTCTCCCACCTCCTACCCCTCTCCCTCCTCCTACCCCTCTCCCACCTCCTACTCCTCTCCCACCTCCCACCCCTCTCCCGCCTCCTGCCCCTCCCCACCTCCTGCCCCTATCGCACCCTTCTGCACCTCACGCACCTGCTGCTCCTCTTGCACATCTTGCGCTTTCGCACCCCCTGCTCTTTTTGCCTCTTTTGCACTCCCTGTCCCTCTCGCACCTCCTGTCCCTCTCACACCTCCTGTCCCTCTCACACCTCCTGTCCCTCTCCCATCTATTTGCCCCTCTCGCACCTCCTGCCTCTTTCGCTTCCCTATGCCCTTCTCCAACCTCTATCCCCTCTCGCATATTTCCCCCTCTCGCACCTCCTGCCTTTTTTGCATCCCTTGTCTTGCACCCATTGTTTCTCTCGCACTCCTTGCTCCTCTCGCACCTCCTCATCCTCTCGCACCCCCTGTTCCTCTCTCACCCCCTGTTCCTCTCGTACCTCATTCCCCCGTTGTCACCCCCTTGCCACTCTCGCACCTTTTGCTCCTCTCGTACCTCCAGCCCCTTTCGCACCCCCTGCCTCTTCTGTCGCAACTACTGCTCCTCTCTCATTTCTTGCCTCTTTCGCACCTTTCACACGCCTGCTAACCCAATAATCTGATAATGAATTAGGATAAGCAAGAACTGTCCTGGCGCTGATCTGATGGCGAATGCAGTAATTTAAGCTGGTGAAAGTTAACTGTTATCAAATTAAGGTGGAATTGGTTGTCTGTTGGAAAGTTAAGTTAAAATAAATTAGAGGTTTTAGACAATAAGATAAGCTGGAATAAGTTGGAGGTTATACTGTAAAATGAGTTGGAATAAGTTGGAGGTTAGACTGTTAGATAAGCTGGAATAAGTTGGAGGTTAGACTAAAATAAGCTGGAATAAGTTGGAGATTAGACTTTTAAATAAGCTGGAATAAATTAGAGGTTACACTGTAAAATAAGCTGGAATATGTTAGAGGTTAGACTGTAAGGAAAGCTGGAATAAGTTGGAGGTTAGGCTTTAAAATAAGCTGGAATAAGTTGGAGGTTAGGCTTTAAAATAAGCTGGAATAAGTTGGAGGTTAGGCTTTAAAATAAGCTGGAATAAGTTGAGGTTAGACTTTAAAATAATCTGGAATAAGTTAGAGGTTAGACTGTAAAGTAAGCTGGAAAAAGTCGAGATTAGACTGTTAAATAAGTTGGAATAAATTTGAGGTTAGACTGTAAAATAAGCTGGAATAAGTTGGAGGTTTGGCTTTAAAATAAGCTGGAATAAGTTGGAGGTTAGATTTTAAAATAAGCTGGAATAAATTAGAGGTTAGACTGTAAAATAAGCCGGAATTAGTTAGAGGCTAGACAGGTATCCATCCGTCCCTGCCAACGCCTCTTGCATGGGAAGTAATTCACGAAGACGAAGATAATTGCTTTCCACTAATCTCCTTATCGTTATTCGTCTTAGAGGTACTTGGCTTCAGTTAATAGTATTCACTGGTAACTAAATCACTTCTCCGGGCCTTCATATAAAAGGATACTGTAAATCTTAATGTAAAATATGAAGACTAAGAACAAGACAATAAGGAAGAAGAATTAGAAGGATGGAGGTAAATGAGACCAAAAGGCGCTTAACGGAGTAAGAGAGAGAGAGAGAGAGAGAGAGAGAGAGAGACTAGGTTTGAACATAAAATTAGGTAGTGTGAATACAGCATACTGTAAGTTAAGCCTACATTTGGAGACAGTGTAACAATCAGCCCGAAACAGTTTTCACTTGCCCATCCGTTTTTCATGTGTTTGGTGGTCCATCAGGGAGATTTTAGTTACCACATACTGTAAATCGGTGGTTCTCAACCTTGTTTGCCCCATGCACCCCTTTCACCATAGTCAGAATGTCATTCTCCTCTCCTTTCCAAGATTGTCTGCCTCAAAAAGTGCATTCCAAATAATATGCATATAATACTGAAAATCCTTTATTTTTTCCATATTAGTATCAGTTCCCCCCCCCCCCCCTGAAAACCTGAGGGGGGAAATTCCCCCCTGGTTGAGAACCCCTGCTGTAAAGTATGCTGTACTAAGCCTTCTGTACACAAGGAGGCAGCATACTGTAGTTAGTAATGTACTATAAAGCCTATATTTTCCTAACTGTAAAGTTAGGTACCCATTTACAGCTGGGTGACCTGATGGGTGCTTTGGGCTTGAGCCACCAGCCATTAGGACGGAAAACAAGTTCAGTATCTACTGAGCCGCCGCACCCCTGCAAAATGGAGTACAACCAGCTAAAGTTTATGCTCTACAGGGTGACGTAAAAGCCACAACAGACTCATTGCTCTCACATTTTGGGAATTCTTGTAATGTTGTATTCCTGGTGAGTACACCAGGAAATCTTGCCGCGGTTGATAGATAAATCCGAGGGTCAAGGTGATATAATTTTGAGAAACAGAAAGCAGTAACAGTGGTGCGCAGACATGTCGTCACTGGACAATTTGTCACCGGTTTACTGAATACCGTGTTATATTTATAAAATTTAGATGATTTTGTCTTCATTTTCACGGCGATGAATGAAGCCATGGTCAGGTTTGTTTAGGTTAGGTTTACAATGAACCTGAGACAAATTATCCTGTGACGAAATGCCCTAGAACCGAAGGCAGTGTGTCGAGTATATTATGGTGTTGCTGTATAATGATTCGTGGCCACCTAGTTTATCACGTTTAATAAAACTTGTCAAAGTGAGTCAACTTTTAAAAGATACACGAAAGTTAAGGTTATAATTATTGTCTTTAACTGTAAGCGTTCACTCTAGTAGAGATCGTTACGTCTATAACTGATGATAATTGTTGTAAGACAGTGGTTCTCAAACTGGGGGGCGTGATGCCTTCTGCCAAAATTTGCTATTTTTGCTCAAAAAGAATATAATGAAGAAACTCTTTCAGGAGGAAGTCTCTCTCAGTTTGAATCTTCCACACATCCGTGCAAAACAAAAGTATAACAGTTACCCTATCTGCTTTCTATCATTTCATCTCTCTATCTCTCTCCTTACTCGTCTTGTACATGTCATGGTCACACTACTCGTATCTTTCACAACACTACCAGCCACCGATCCTCCCTCATCATCAGTTACAGTACGCTAAGATTTTTCTCAAACTGTGTGGATTTCTTCTCTTTTTATATTTTTTCAATAAATTTTGCTTATAACTATGGTGTCATGTGTAATACCTACTCCACGAGGAAGTTGATTATGGTTTCTTATTTAAGCACCCTTTTAGTTAGGTGTGTGACTGTACAGTGTGGTGTATGACTGTGCGGTGTGGTGTAGTGTATGACTGTGTGGTATGGTGTATGACTGTGCGGTGTGGTGTATGACTGTTTGGTATGGTGTATGAGGCTGTATGTTTGTTGGTGTGTTTTATTTGTTTTCATCCATGTTCACTATGCAAGGAGTTATTTGATCCTCAACAATCTATCTTTATATATATAAAACAAAGAAATATGTCTGTGTGTTTGTTTGCTTGTGTGTGTGTCCGCACGAGAATCTCGGAAACTAGTTTACCGATCTGTAGTGATGATGGATGGTGTTATATGTAGTGATGATGGATGATGTTATATGTAGTGATGGTGGATGGTGTTATATGTAGTGATGGTGGATGGTGTTATATGTAGTGATGATGGATGATGTTATATGTAGTGATGGTGGATGGTGTTATATGTAGTGATGATTGATGGTGTTATATGTAGTGATGATGGATGGTGTTATATGTAGTGATAATGGATGATGTTATATATATATGGATGGTGTTATATGTAGTGATGATTAGACAATAAAATAATAAGTTTAATGCTAAAACAATATACTTTGCTGTTCCGTTGTAGTGGAACTTACATACACCGCTAATGAACTATTGATGGAAGAAGAAGTTTTGGGGACTAAACAGTGAGACAATGTGGAGCCTCCCGGAGGGTGGCGTCCTACCGTGGCCTTGCGAATGAGCTCCTGGACCAAACTTGGCATGGATAGCAAGTGTCATGTGGGGATCTCAAAAAAACTCCAACTGACCCGATCCGACTCGTTAAACCACACATAGGTTGAAAAATCGTATCACATCTCAAGTATTATAGGTAATTTTATCCTTATATATACTACTGCGCGGTCACTACAACACCCATACTACACGTTCACTACAACACCATTGGACCCCAGTGTGCAACATCAAAAAAAGATCTTAGAAAAATGCAGTCTCATAGTCTGGGATGAATGCCTCAAGGCATCATACCTTTGGAGAAGTGTTCAGACACTCACCCTATCCACAAACATGAGAGTACATCTACAAGGAGATCAGGATGCAAACCTTCTACTACAGATTGGGAATGGAACTTTCCCTGTTGATTCAGAAAGACAAATAATCATTCCTCAATGATGTGGAAATGTTGTAAAGTCCTCAACTGAGCTCACTAACATGGTCTACCCAAATATTATCCGCCACTACAAGGATCACAAGTGGCTGCGTGAACGTGCAATTCTGGCACCAAAGAATGAAACAGTGGCTGAAATCAACATGACTCTACTCAGACAGCTTCCAGGCAGTGAGACCTTATTCAAATCTGTTGATACAGTAATCGACCAGGACCGAGCAGTCCAGTACCCTGCAGAATTCCTTAATTCTTTGGAGCTCGCTGGAATGCCTCCTCACCACCTCACTCTCAAGATTGGAACTCCTATAATGCTCTTAAGAAATCTTGAACCACCAATCCTCTGCAATGGCACAAGACTGGTGGTGAAGAACATGATGCCACATGTACTGGAAGCTACAATACTGACAGGAAAAGCTAAAGGAGAGGACTCATCACCACTGACCTGTCATTTGAGTTCAAGCGACTTCAGTTCCCGGTTAAAGTGAGTTTTGCCATGACCATCTACAAAAGCCAGGGACAGTCCCTAAAGATGGTTGGCCTAAACCTGGTGTTTCATGGACAGTTCTATGTTGGATGCTCCAGAGTGGGAACTGGGAAAAATCTGTACATACTTGCTAATGGCAAAACCAAAAATGTGGTCTACCTTAATGCACTACAGTGAGACAATGTGGAGCCTCCCAGAGGGTGGCGTCCTACCGTGGCCTAGCGAAAGAGCCGCCCGGAGGCGATTCCGCTAGTACTAAAATATAATTATCATAAAAAATAAAATATATGTAGATTTTATATACAAAAATATAAGGGGGAGGAGCGTGAGGACTTCGCAAAAAGCAAAAGGGGAGTCATCTTAAAAAGTTGGGAACCAATGTACTGTATGTAAGATATTGGCAAATACGCTACAATGAAAGTCACTTCTTCTTTAGATATTTCTTTGTCATACACCCTAAACCTTATAACTTAATCCACTTACTGGTCGGTAATGTTGAGATTTCCTTTGAGCTCACTATAAAGTTTAACGTTGGTGTTATTGGTGTTATATAATGCAAGGTGAGCTACCCGATTTCACCCAGGTTGAGAGACAGGAGCTAATATACGACCACCCTCTAGCCCACCAGCGCCTCCCTACCAAAACTATCAAAACAAGACCTCTCTAGTCAGGAATCGAGCCCGGGAGCTCTGCGTGTGAACAGGGATCGCTACCACGGCTTTCAAGCTGGAGTCTGTGAAATACTTTTGCGACTACATAATAAATGTATTAATACGCACACACTTACTGCCACAACTATACGTACAGTCCCCTGCACTTATACCTGGTACAGTGGCTGGTGCATTTTGTGAGATGTGGCACCTCTGTGGAATGTTTATCTAGCAACCTTAGTCTGGCTACTATTGCGAAGCTCCTTAGGGTTATTTCGGGAGTTTTAATACTATGTAAACAAACACAGTAGGCAAGCATGAACTCCGCAGGCTTCCCTGTTGGGCGCTGTAAACGCTTCTGCACTTCGCCTTGCAGAGGATGCAAGGGGATGCCCAATAAACTAGCTCCCTTTCCCTTGCGGGAAAAATTAAATTGCAAACAAACACAGAGTTGCCGCATCTCAAAATGTCTCAGACATTTGCCAGGTATAAGTGCAGGCGACTGTACAATATGAAGTTATACAGTATTTCCAAAATGGTACCTCCACCTTGACGGATAAGCGGGTGCTAGTATAAGAATATCATGAAACATTTAAAGGATTATGGCTGTTCGCCTCGAGACAGATTGATGACACCATGTATGAGTAAGATAAAGAAATTTAAGAAAAACAACACAAAACAAGACAAAATAAAAAAAAATAGGGGCAACTCATTACGACCTTCGCATCATAATAAATACTCTCGTTCTTAAGGATAATCTGTCTTGTAAGAGAATATAAGATCTGATGCACATTTGGTTGAGTTACCGCATAAACAAAGACGTTTTACAGCCGAAGAAAACCCTCTCGTTTCCTCCAGCTCCGTGTGGAGGTACCGTTTCTAGGTAGTAGGTAGTAGGCAGCTACCAAACAGGGAGGTACTACCGCTTGGGAAGGTATTGGCATCACGAAAATTGTGACCAAGGCCCAGGTTGCTGATTTATCTTTCTGCCTCATTCACACACAATTGTAGGGTCTCAATTGTTTCTCTTACATGACAACACAACATACTCTTACATATAGCGTTTCTCACAAATGATTTTTTTTTCAATCTTGTATTTCTTTGTATTTATTATTATTATTATTATCACAGTGTTATTATTATTATTATTACCATTAATATTTTATTTTACTTTTTATTATAAATTTTATTTTGTGTGAATTATTATTATTATTATTACATTTTCGCCCCCGGGCTCCGTTGTGGGTCAGTGACCTGTGCCCGGGTGGGCTAATACCCGTAAAAAAAAAAAGAAAAAAAAAGTGAGGTCTCTTTACTTCTTGCGGTTTATACCCAAATGTTAGGACACGTAATAATTAAGTAAACTTATCAGCACAACGTTAAAGGGTAGATTTTTTCTGGCGATATTAAAGTGATTTCTTGTAAAACTGCTTCTAAAATTTAAATATTTATAATAAAAATGTTCGCACCGTGAATAAAGATCTAATGAAAACTTTTTTCCATGTATCATGATGTACGTCCTGGTCCCATGGCAACTGACTTGCTAGATGTGACATCAAGGTTGCACTTAAGAGAGCGCAGACCAAGCAAGTTGTCACTACGATTCATATATTTCTGCCGAAGTTTGTCATGGTAAGACTTAAAGTAACTTTGATGCCTAAATTCTCAAAATTGGATAACGGTATTTTCAAAATTCATGTTAAATTGTTCAGCATCACACCTGCTACTATACATAATATATTTTGTTTTAGTAACAGTAAAATAATCGAGGTTGAATGCTCCTCTGTCATGAATACTTAGTCGAGATGACTCGGGATAACGTCGAGTTCCATTAAATCGGGTATTGGTGATTTCATTGGAGCTCATATAAATCCAGGTGTATTGTATAATTACATTATATTCTAAGTGAATTATTTGTTCTTTTTTGTAGTAATATGACATGTAATATACATTTATTTAGTTGATTTATTCTAATTAGCTAGTTTCTGCTTAACAACCATTAGTCTAGTTACTGTGATGAACACCAGAGGACCTTAAATTCCAGCCATCCACCCGTCGGGTTGGGAAAAGTTGGATGGGAGTCAGTTTTACTCTTGACACCGAATGCTGTGTGTCGGAGCTGCTTCTCCAATTCTCTTGGTGTTGTCTGGGAATTTATTTTCTTTACTTGTGTTGCTGACCTGTATGCAACCCAATAGATAAGTTATTCTTGTTTTGATTGTAGGTATAATATTTAGGATGTTTAATAGGAATTTATATTTAGTTACAATTTTCTTTTGCCTTGTAATATTCGTGTGTGAGTTTCCTTGTAAATATATTGATTGTTTTAAGTGTATTTTTCACTCTAGGTTTTCTCCTTCACAATTAAACAACAAATGACCGATTGAAGTCTGTCTAGAGCACTTTCAATAATAAGTGAATTAACGTAATTTTATTACAGATCCGTATTCTCCCAGTCTGACTTTGATCTGTAATACCCCCACTCAGCTATGCATGTGAGATTTTCGAGTGACTGGCAGTCAAATTGAAAAACTTTATGTCGGGTTGAGTCATCTGCATTGGAGTTAATCGAGTTGTTTATCACTGAAAGATGATCATTATTCTGGACTAAGAGTTGGTGCAGATTCGAAACACTGGGGATCTTCGAAATTGATAGTGTTAGTTTAAGAGAAATAACTTTAGAAATACGCTCAATTTGCTACCAGATAGAACAGATCTTAAAGGGACTAAGGAGTAAAGGCTAAAAATGGTAAATTTGCATGAAAATACCAATGCCAGACTCTGTTAACTGCTATGGAGATGTGAAGGACTACAACATTGGTTTCACTATTTGTTGGATCAAGAACAGCTTAAAAGCAGTATTTCCAATACTGCTGACCACTGAGTAAATTGTTATTATTGACGTAAGAAATATTAAGCGACAATTTGAGGAGTTGGATTTGTCAGTCTTGGGGGAATGCATGTGAGCATCTTTCCACGAAGAGGAGGAAGTTACGTGCTTAGAGATTATCTGAAATGTTTGGGCAGAACAGAGAAAATCTCAGAGAGAGCATTTTTTGTGAACAAGTGAGGAAATCTCATGAGGTCCTGAAACCTTGTCAGTTTTTCAGACTTCCACATACTTTGTTTTAAGTTTGAGGGCCGAAGTTTCAGGTACCTCCAGATCCTCCTCCTGATGGGTTGAGTTTGAGGTAAAAGTTTGAAAAAAATAGATTGGCGTTCCTGGGATATGAGGACACGGAACCATCGTGTAAGTTAAAGGGAGGATTGAATGAATGACTGCTGAAGTTAGAACTGCTGGCATCAAAGACTGATCCGAATATTGTCTCCGTTTGTTTGAGTAGTTCAGGAATCTGGTTGATCGTGTAAGCATACAGTTGATTTGAATAAGTTAATAATTTCTTTACTGCGATCATGTACACATTTGTACTTACTGAATGTTTGTGCAGATGGATAGGATTTATGTAGTCGATGGGCCCTTTTTGTCTTATACAGTAATTCACAACAATGACACTGGAACGATTGAACGATTTTAAGACTTGAGACATTTTTGGAATGTATAATTGGATATGTATTGTGTTATCTCAACCTTGACGTTATCAGTGATATGTACAGCAGAGTGAGATATCATGGTATCGAGGGGAAAGTTTTAAATTGGATAAAATCATGGCTCACCGATAGAACGCAGAGGGTCAGCGTAGATGGTGTTAAATCTGAGTGGGGGCGTGTAACCAGTGGGGTTCCCCTGGGGTCAGTACTAGGCCCACTCTTGTTCATAATCTACATAAACGATCTAGATACTGGGATCAGCAGTGACATAAGCAAGTTTGCGGATGACACCAAAATAGGGCGGCAGATTAATTCAGGGCAGGATGCAAATGCATTACAGGAGGACCTAAATAAACTGCAGGGGTGGTCTGAAAAATGGCAAATGAAATTCAACACCAGCAAGTGCAGAGTACTTAATATTGGAAGAACAAATACTGACAATGTATACAGCCTTAACATCAACCTAGAGAAGTCGACTTGTGAAAGAGACCTAGGGGTACTTGTAAACCCGGACTACGGCCTAGAAAACAGTGCGTTAATGTTCGAAATAAGGCAAACAGAGTATTGGGTTTTATATCTCGAAGTGTAAGTAATAAGAGTGCAGAGGTCTTATTGCAACTATATCTTGCACTAGTCAGGCCGCACCTCGATTATGCGGTTCAGTTCTGGTGCCCATATTATAGAATGGATATCAATTCACTAGAGTCGGTGCAGCGAAGAATGACAAAAATGATTCCGGGACTTAGAAAGCTTCCATATCAGGATAGGTTAAAGAAACTTATCTTGCATTCCCTAGAAAGACGAAGAGTGCGGGGAGATATGATAGAAGTATTTAAGTGGGTGAAAGGAATCAATAAAGGGGATATAGATAAAGTTCTTATAATATCCGAGCAGGATAAGACTCGGAGCAACGGATTTAAGTTGGATAAGTTTAGGTTTAGGAGGGAGATAGGAAGAAACTGGTTCACAAATAGGGTGGTGGATGAGTGGAACAAGCTTACCAACTTTGTAGTAAGTGCTGGAACTCTGGAAAGTTTCAAAAGGAGGCTAGATAGATTCATGGATGATAGAGAGTGGTTGTAACTCTCGACAGGAGCTGCCATGCACAGTAGGGTGTGTCATAGGAGGGTAGATCAGCTAAAACTAATGGCCCATCACTTTTTTGGTAGATTTTAGTGTATATAAACAGAAAATAATTTCAGTTTCAATATTTTGCAACTTTTTGCTAGGTAAATTTTAGCGTGAAATTTATCGAAAATCTAACGTACAGCTGCATTAGTGCATTACAATTAAATAGTGAACATTGCTTTCTGACTTCATTCTTTAACAACCCAACTAACAATATTTTTTTCTGTTTCAGATTCTGATGCATTTATAAGTTGATAATATTTGCGATGGCTGCTTGTGTCAGGACGAGGAACCAAAAATCCAGCCATCTCAGTCACTATCTTGGGTCTGGGAGAGAGCTCCTGAAGTCGGAGTTGCCTACATTGAGAGATGCTTTGAGATACGGTGTTTTAATCAGGCAAATCAGTGAAAAGAACCAAAGAACTTACACAAACAAAGACATTGCCAGTGATATGACCAAAGCTGTCTTGGCACAGTACACTGTGGCTAACGCTCAGTTCAAGCCTCCAGTCATAACAAGTCAGAAGAAGATTAGTGAGAGACTGCTAGCCAGTTGGGAAAAGGCATGAGATATATCTCTCTTGGGAGAGGAAAACTTGCAGTTAAGGACAGCTTTGCCAAGCAACTGGACCAGTTATTTGACATAATTACTTGCAAGTGCCCAATTGTTCTCTGTCCTGAGTTTGGATGCGATCGTGACTGTAAATCCAAGGCCCACATCTCCTGTATTTGCAAGCGTGAACTGAAGATTCCTGTGATCGAACTGGCATTTGTCAAAGCACAGAGAGAGAAGACTGGCAGTATAGGGGCTCTCATGATTTCTAGCCAAGATATTCCGGAGTCCAAGAGACAGGAGGCTGCCACAGAGAGACAGAAGAGGAGAAGAGTTGCCGAGGAAAAGAGACTTGAGAAGGCCCAGGGTGAGGTAAAAAAGGCCGATGATTGGAGTCAAGCTGATTCAGAGTTTAATGACTTCCCTATGGCTGATCCGAGTGCTGACCAGGAGAATGGTGACTATGTCCCAAACCCAGAAAATAATGATCCCAAACCTTCCAGGCATAAGATTCGAAATAGGAAAGATATCCCGAGCATAGCTCTGGCCAGCATGCGACACCACACTGGTCTCAGAGAAACTGCAGAGATAGCAACAGCTGCCTGGATTGACGGTGGTTTGATAACACCTGATGATGTTCACCTGGTGATAGATCATAACAAAGTAAGGAGAGCTCAGGAGAAACTTGTCAGTAACCTAGAAGAGGAGTTTGATAAGGGGATAAGAGAAAATGGAATCAATTGTTTGTTCTTTGATGGGAGAAGGGATGACACTAAAGTGTTCATGAAAGTTGGAGATTCTGACAAGTTGTTCCCTGCCATGGTGAAGGAGGAACACTACTCCTGCTGCAGTGAACCAGGAGGGAAGTATTTGTGGCATTTCACTCCAGAGAAAGATGACATCAGGAAACCAGCTGAGATAGTGGCAGATAACATTGTGAACTGGCTCAGAGAGAGGAACGTAGACCAGACCCTGCAGGCCATTGGCGGGGACAGCACCAACACGAACACAGGGTGGCAAGGGGGGGTCATACAGTGGATAGAGCGGAAGATTGGGAGGAAGCTGGTCTGGATTGTTTGTGACCTCCACACCAACGAGTTGCCACTCAGACATCTGATCCAGGAGCTGGATGGCAAGACTCTTTCAAACAACAGATGGTCTGGTCCTCTTGGCAAGATGCTGGACTCTGCCACTGAGTTAGAAATAAATCCGAGCTTTGAAAAAATCACAGTTGGCCCTCCACTCGTTGAGCTTGCACATACTGTCATTGACGACCTGAGTACTGACCAGTACTATGGTTACATGATTTGCAGTGCCATCAAAACTGGGGTCATGCCTGATAGACTTGCTTACCTGCAGATAGGTCCAGTCTCACATTCTAGGTGGCTCACAACGGCTCTCAGGTTCTGCAGAATTTGGGTCGCTCATCATAAACTGAAAGGGAACCATCTTCACAACGTGAGACTTATTGTCCAATTCATCGTGAGTGTCTCCTTGCCAAATTGGTTCAACACCAAGGTCAAGTCATCGTTCTCCGAAGGTCCGAGGCATGTTCTCTTCCAGCTTGAGCACCTGAGGAGTCAGCCAAGGAAGGTTTTTCAGATTGTGGAGCAGACTGTGAGGAGATCTTCCTGGTATGCTCATCCCGAGGCAGTTCTGCAGACAATGCTCTGCAGTAAGGATGAGGAGGAGAGAAGAGTGGCAGTCAAAAAGATCTTGGATATGAGACTTATGAGAGGATCTGGGCATGACGAATCAGTTGGTGACGATTCCTTCAGGGTCAGGAAGACTCCTGAAGTCAATCTAGGTGCCAAGACCCTCACTGATCTCATAGATCTGGATAAAATCCAGGCTGGCAGTGAGCCCCCTCTTACCTGCAGCCTCACCAATGTTCAAGTCAGAGCTATCCTGGACAACCCCATGCATGTCCCTGCCTGGCCCTCGCACACCCAGAGTATAGAGCGTTGTGTACAGCAAGTGAGCGAAGCCAGCAGTCACGTGTACAGCCAGGAGAGGAGGGAAGGCTACATCCGAGCTCAGGTGGTCAGCAGGGAGGTGATGAGTAGAAACAGAAGCAAGAAAGACATGTTCTCAATGGTGTGCAGCAACACCGGGTCGTAGTAGTAAAACCGGTTTTTGTATTTGATGATTTTGTTTTCTAAAGGAATATTAAATTTAATAAATGTGTCAAGATCATTCGTTTCACTATTCTGGATCATTTTCATCCTAATAAATTAACCTGATACATTTACTTTACTTTAAATAAGCTATTTAGTGGTGTTGCTAAAAGGGTGGGAATGCTGAATTTTCATAAGATTTCAAGTTAAAATTTACCTAGCAAAAAATTAAAACTTTTCAAATCTGAAGATATCACATGATTCTGCACATAGAACTACATCATTAATACCACCGGCCTATTGCAGACTCCTTATGTAAGTCTAACTCACTCGCTGACGCTTCCAACGATTCGTAAATGACTGTTGCCTCAAGTAGCAGCCAGCACTGGAACTAGGTAAGGGGCACTGGGGACGACATAGCGGCACCCAGCACCAGTGGAGCCCCGGCACGCCTGGCAGCATGTGATGAATTGTTGGCAAGACAAAGGAGAAGATGGAAGAAGTGGCAGGTCGTCGATGGCAGGTGCCAGGTCATTACTCTTCACTGGCTGTATACCTCAAGTTATGCACAAGTCCCAGACACGAGTCTTCACTATGACGCAGTGCAGACACCAAACATTCTTTCCACTTTAAATGTACACAATTCCTGACATTTCTTGGTATGTGTGTCAGGGCAACCCACTTTAGTTACAGAAGTTACTGAATATCATGAACTTCACAAATCATCAGTGTTTCTACATTTTTAGCTGTATATTAATTAAGAAATCATCACTTGAAAAACTAATTATATTATAACAATACGTAACAACATACTTTGAGTACTTGTTCTCGGCCAACTAGATATCAGCATTTTTTTAAGATGACAGCTCACAGGATGTGCTACAAGTTTGTTGCTGCCGGAGAATAACCCCCCCCCCCCAACCCCCTCAAAAAAAAATCTGCAGTGACTTGTTAAAATTATTGATAATGGGAAGAACTTGAGTGATAATTAATTGATGTCAAGATCTCTAACTACTGATTTTTATTCTCATGAATCTAGTGAAGGACACCACAGAAACACTTCCTTGGCAGTGTTGGATAAGACAAAGTTTGAGAGGAAGAAAAAGACAGTTACTATACTTACACAAGCCAGTGGACAAGTGAACAGGTCCTGGCTGAATCTTGTATAAGAAAGCATTTAAATAAAATCCTTGGTCGGAAAATGAAATAAGTAAGCTTAAATATTATTCACCTAATTGTCGTAACTTGGATTTTATGGGGATTTCAACATGTGATATCATAATTATTATAATCAAACCATTTAATCAATCAGATTACTGTCTTCATATCTAATGTTTTCTATCTCTCTGGGGGACCCAGTTTTTAATTTCATTAATCCATCCCAGTCTCTTCCTTCCCCTGGCCCTCCTACCCTCGATTTTGCCCGTAAATATTGCTCTAATTATTTATTCCTCCATCCCTAATTACTGTCCTGTATATGACCAAAGTATTTTTTTCTGTACATTACAAGTATTTTTCTTGAAGTTTTGTCATCTCATTACGTCTTTATTTATTTTCCTGTCAGTGCAGTTTAATCTTAGCATTTGCCTATAACGCTCCATTTCAAATGTCTTCAACCTCTTTCTGGTATCTGCCGAAAGTGTCCAGGCTACTGTACCCATACAACAGTCCTTCCCAGATAAAGCCTTCCATCAGTCCTTTTCTCAAATTGAAGTTAATTTGGAAACAACCATTATTTTAGTCATTAAAGCTTTAACTCTTAAACCATATTTTCCACCTTGTTCCACTAATTTATTAACTAGTTTTTACAATGCCTCTTCACTTTTTGTTTTTCATTATCACGTATAACTTCTCTCATTAACAATTCTGCATGTATATTATACAATGTTGGAGATAGAACACAGCTTTGCTTTACTCTCTGTCTAACTGTGAACCAATTAGTAAGTTTATTATTTACTAACACTGCAGCCTCCTGGTACTAGTAAAGAATCTTTAAAATTCTGATATCTCCTTCATTAATGCGTATGTTTATTGTGATTTACCTTATCAAAAGCTTTTTCCAAATCTACAAAGCAGATATAAAAATTTATTTGAATGTCTAAAGTCTTTTCACTCAAATTCTCAGACCAAATGTAGCTTCTCTACTGTAGTTCCCTTTCCTCTTCTAAATCCATTTTGCTTTTCAGATAACTTACTTTTTATTCTAAATTTTATTCTACTTCAAATTAAGCTTGTTATTCTAAACTGGGTGCACTCTAAGGTTCCTGGCTTTTTAAGTAATAATACAAATATTTTTATTTTTTTAACCGCTTGGAAGGTTTCCTTTGAAGTATGTAGAATTATATATTTTAGTCAAACATTTCATCCCATTCTTGCTCAGTTATTTTATAAATTCTGCTGGAAGCTGATCAGTCCCACGGGTCATTCATAGTTCATTATTATTTAGTTAAATTATTGAAGATGAATTCATTCTTCAGGAAAAATAAGGCAGAAGTAATGAATCACAACGCCACCCACCGTGATACAAGATCTCTAATGTTAAAGAGATAAAGAGAACATTTAATTTATTCTACACTGCAGCAGTTTCAAAATTATATAAAAATGTTGTTGTGAAAAGGCTATACTACAGGGTGAGGTAATTCACTTAGTACAGTACAAGTGATATCAAGTATTGGCTGATATTTGGACGCAGACAACTACTCGCGTTAAAACTTTTTTGTGGAACAGGAGCTTCAGTCGCTTCATTTTCAGGTCCATTTTTAAGCCACACAAACGAAACTTAACTAAACTCAGTTTTTGCTCTGTCACGTTCATCACTGGAACTGTGAAAGCCGATGTGTAAATGAACCAGAGTTGATTGAACGTACAATCTGACAATGGAAGTGGAAGCAAGATCTTTCGCAGGACTGAGTCCAGTGCTCCGAATACAAAGTGTATGGGTAATGTGTGTAACTCAATCCCACTGTCAAATACCACGACAAAATCAAAGAGGCCTAGCATATGTGGCCTTCAACTGCTACTCCAACAATTAGGAGTAATATTAATATTGGCAATTATTTTATCTTTCTGGGTCGTTTAGACATCCGACGAGGTACCTCACCGTAACTTGAATTATACATGAGGGACATTTATCGGTGTTTACTCTCAAGAGGTCACAACATAGTGCTTGTGGCGTCTGTCGAAAAAAAATACTTGACATTAGTTATAATCAATCAGATTTATCTCTGCAGAACCGTGAAAAAAAGGGAAAGATATTTAGTTGGACTACGGAATAGTTGAAAGTATACTTCCTTTGTGAAAAACAAGGAAGTTTAGTTAAAAAAACGCTGTCTGGATGAGGGTACAATAAACAATTCTAGTCGGAAAATTATTCATTGAATCTCAAGTGAAATCAGTCATCGTGATCAGTTGAATCCATGTGATTGAGAAAAGGTAAAGGACGTTCCTTTTGTCGATAGAAAAGAATTAGGTATAAAATGACAAGAGTCAACACCATCAGCAATGTCTGGAAACATTACTGACGTATTCCCGACTCTCACACCATCTCTCACTACATCCTCACTTGCCCTATGACCTCCTCTTACAGGTCCCCAGCTGTTATCAACACCTCTTCCCTCCCTGACCAGATATCCCTCCTTCTAGTCACAGGCCTGGCACTTGACATTATTAGGGACCTGCCACACTTTGCTATAAACAGATGAAATGTACCGGGAACTTTCCCCCCACACACTCATCATTCTCTCACTTTATGTAACTTGGCAAAACCTATGACCCTTCAGGCTTTTACGCCCTTAATGTACGAGTCATAAAGGCAAGCATGAACTTTGCATACCTCCCAGATGGGCGCTGTAAACGCTTCTGCGCTTCACCTTGCACAGGATGTAAGGGGGTGCCCAATAAACTAGCCCCCTCGGGGGCAAATCTGAAATCTACTGACGTATTACTCTGATTTGTAAGGAAGGCGGTAAAGGAGGGAGATGAAAGAAACTTAGAAAAGAAGGGAAAGAGAGTAGAGGGAACACGGTAAGATGGAGCAAGAGGAAAGATGGAGGAAACAGTAACAAAAGGTGACATTACAATAGAGTACACAAATTTTTATGCCGTTACACACACACACTAACTTGGTGGTTCATATTCTGTTGAGCGTTATAGACATAATACTTAAGATACCTTGAATACTCCCGGCACCATCTGAGATAACGCTTCATACACAACAGCTCAGCCACCACTCTACCCGTCACCACCCTACCCGCCACCACCCTGCCCGCATAACACTGCCCGTCACCACCCTGCCCGCCACCACCCTTCCCGTCATCACCCTTCCCTCCATCGCCCTTCCCGCCACCATCCTTCCCGCCATCACCTTTCCCGCCATCACCCTTCCCGCCACCATCCTTCCCGCCACCATCCTTCCCGCCACCATCCTTCCCGCCACCATCCTTCCCGCCACCATCCTTCCCGCCACCACCCTTCCCGCCATCACCCTTCCCGCCATCACCCTTCCCGCCATCGCCCTTCCCGCCATCGCCCTTCCCGCCATCGCCCTTCCCGCCACCATCCTTCCCGCCATCACCCTTCCCGCCATCACCCTTCCCACCACCACCCTTCCCGCCACCACCCTTCCCGCCATCATCCTTCCCGCCATCACCCTTCCCGCCACCATCCTTCCCGCCATCACCCTTCCCGCCACCATCCTTCCCGCCACCATCCTTCCCGCCACCACCCTTCCCGCCATCACCTTTCCCGCCACCATCCTTCCCGCCATCACCCTTCCCGCCATCACCCTTCCCGCCACCATCCTTCCCGCCATCACCCTTCCCGCCACCATCCTTCCCGCCACCATCCTTCCCGCCACCACCCTTCCCGCCATCACCCTTCCCGCCATCGCCCTTCCCGCCATCGCCCTTCCCACCACCATCCTTCCCGCCATCATCCTTCCCGCCATCACCCTTCCCACCACCACCCTTCCCGCCACCACCCTTCCCGCCACCACCCTTCCCGCCATCATCCTTCCCGCCATCACCCTTCCCGCCACCACCCTTCCCGCCATCACCCTTCCCGCCACCATCCTTCCCGCCACCACCCTTCCCGCCCTCACCCTTCCCGCCATCACCCTTCCCGCCACCATCCTTCCCGCCGTCACCCTTCCCGCCACCACCCTTCCCGCCATCACCCTTCCCGCCATCACCCTTCCCGCCACCATCCTTCCCGCCATCACCCTTCCCGCCACCATTCTTCCCGCCATCACTCTTCCCGCCACCATCCTTCCCGCCACCATCCTTCCCGCCATCACTCTTCCCGCCATCACTCTTCCCGCCACCATCCTTCCCGCCACCATTCTTCCCGCCATCACTCAACCCGCCATCACTCTTCCCGCCACCATCCTTCCCGCCACCACCCTTCCCACCACCATCCTTCCCACCATTGTACTGAGGGGGATTTAGATAGAAAGTACAGATATAGGTATTTATTTGTAGGATTGTAAAGTGAGGAAGTTTGGTGGCGTGGCCAGTTAGGTATTTAGTTGTAAATACGTTCTTAGGGGAAATCTTTCTAAACCACCAACTCTAAGTACAGCTATTTATTATTCACTCAATGACAAAGACACATTAATAGAACATTATATCGAAGTTACTAGAACATTACATTTACGTTACTAGACACTGACTCTCGGACACAAACATGAAATGGATACACTTCCCACCATAAGTAACTCACCCTAATGGATCGCTCTGACAACATAAGAACATAAGAATGGAGGAAACTGCAGCGGGCCTATTGGCCCATACTGGGCAGTCCCGTTTACATCCAACCCCTATTGCTCATATAAGCATCCAACCTATGTCTGAAGCCACTCAGCGTATTCGAGTTAATGATGATATTTGGTAACTTGTTCCATTCATCCACCACTCCGTTTCCGAACCAGTGCTCACCTATCCCACGCCTAAATCCAAATTTGTCTAATCCAAAACCACTGTTACGAGCTCGCTCCTGGTTGGATAGCCCGAGCACCCCCGCAATGTTCCCTTTGATCAACCCTGACTTCCACCCACACACCCCTATCATGTCGCCCCTCGCTCCACGTCTCTCGAGGGAGTGCAAACCAAGATGCTTCAACCTGTCTCCACACTCAAGGTTCCCATTGCCCGAGATCAGTCCTGTCACTCTCCTCTGAATTCTTTCCAATGATTCTATATCCATTCTGTAATACGGTGACCAGAACTGAACTGCGTAATCCAGGTGTGATCTCACAAGCGCAAGATACAGTTCCAGGATGACCTCGCTAGTCCTGTAACTAACTCTCCTTTGTATGAACCCAAGTACTTTATTAGCCTTGTTACGAGCAAAAACACATTGTTTACTTGGCTTAAGGTTCCTACTTATCATTACTACTAAATCTCTCTCGCAGTCGGATTTCTCTGTGGCATCGTTGTTCATCTAGTATCTGGTTTCCCTGTTTACATCTCCTATACTGAGTACTTTACATTTGTCCACATTGAATTTCATCTGCCATTTTTCAGACCATTCGAAAAATTTGTTTAGATCTTCCTGTAGTTTTGCGGAGTCCTCGTCAGATTTAATAACACGTCCTATTTTAGTGTCATCAGCAAATTTACTTATGTTGCTGTCTATGTCGATATCTATGTCGATATCTATGTTGGGGAACTCCACTTGTGACGTTGCTCCAATGGGACTTAGTGCCGTTAATGCTCACTCGCTGTTTCCTGTCCTGTAACCACGCCCTAATCCATTTAAGGATGTTACCTTTGATGCCATGTGCTTCTACCCTTCTAATTAGTCTTTCGTGGGGGACTCTGTCGAAGGCTTTGCTAAAGTCGAGATATACCACATCATGATTGTGCCCCTTGTCCACCGATTCGAAAACTGATGAAAAGAATGTTAATAGATTAGTTAGACAAGAACGTCCGCTTGTGAAGCCATGCTGGGAATCATTGATCAACCGGTGCTTCTCCAGTTGATTTCGAATAGAGTTTCAAATGATTGCTTCCAGTAATTTGCCTACTATTGATGTTAGACTGATTGGGCGGTAGTTAGAGGATAGTGATCTATCCCCCTTCTTGAAAATCGGTATTACATTCGCTATCCTCCAGGATTCTGGTACTACACCTGTTTTTAAGGACATGTTAAACAACTTTACTAAGGGCATACTAAGCTCTTCCTTACATTCCTTTAATACTCTGGCAAATATCTCATCGGGACCAGGTGACTTATTAGGCTTTAGTTTGTCTATTTGCTTACTAATATCGTTACTAGTCACTACTATCTCGCTTAATTTGTTTTCTTCACTATTTCTGAATAGAGTCGGTGCCTCGGGTATCATGTTTAAATTTTCGGTGGTGAAAACTGTTGAAAAATATTTATTCAAATTATTGCTCATTTCTCCATCATTATCAGTGAGCTCGCCTGTATCTGACCTTATTGGTCCAATCCTTTCTTTTGTTTTAGTTTGATACATTTGGTAAAATCCTTTGGGGTCTGTCTTCGCCTCCCTTGCTATCCTTACCTCATTATTCCTCTTGGCTTTCCTTATCTCGGTTTTAACCCTACTCGCCAATATCTTATAATGATGCTGAAGGTAAATTTCGCCACGCTTTATCCTTCTACCTATAGCCTTCCTTTGGCCAATGATGTTCTTTAAATAATTATTTATCCATTTAGAGTCATTGTTGTCTGATCTGAGTTTTTTGTATGGTATGTTCTGCCTTTGTGCTTTAAGTAACTCATTATTTAAATTGTCGTGGAACTCGGCAATCTCAGATGTCGTTATCAGTTCGGAGTCATCTGTCAGGTTCACCGCCAAGTGCGACACCCCCTCTCTCAGCTGCCTCTTTAAACTGTCAAAGTTTGCCTTTCTGAAATCTGGTACTTTAGTGGAATTTTCCTTACGTCTGCCCTGAAAATCTAACTGGAATCTAATTTCATTGTGATCGCTGTTTGCAAGTTCATTCCCTACCTCGACATTGATAATGAGGTTTTCTCTGTTCGACAGAACTAAATCGAGTATATTATTACCCCGTGTGGATTCGGTTATATATTGACTTAGGAAACAGTCCTGGATTGTCTCGAGAAAATCCTCTGATTCTGAGTTACCCGTAAGGTCAGTCCAATCTATTTGGCCAAGGTTAAAGTCGCCTACTATACAGACTTTGTTGTGTATGGAAGCCCTGCATATTTCATCCCAGATAAGTAGCTCATTGACTCTATCAAGATTGGGAGGTCTATATATTACTCCTGTGATTACTTTTTCCCTACCGTAGCTTAATTCTATCCAAATTGTTTCTGTGTTCCGCTCAGTTTTTATTTCCTTAATTTTTTCACACTTCAGGTTATGCCTAACATAGATTGCTACTCCGCCTCCTTTCCTGGTCTGCCTATCGGTATGGAACAGTTTGTAACCTGCAATTTGGTATTCGACCGGCAACTCACGTGAGTCTAGGTTGATCCATGTTTCAGTGAATGCTATTATATCGATTTTTCGGTACATACCAAGGCCCTAATATCATCCATTCTGTTTCTGATACTTCTACTGTTCGCGTAGTAGACATTTAAGTTAGTCGTGTTCTGAGTCTCCCTTTACCGCATTTAGTTTTAAACTCCCTGTTTAATTTAGTTTTGTCATCATTCCTAACACTATTTCCCTGTAATCTTTTATTTTGTTTACCCGCTCCCACTGCAGTTTCCCCCACCCCCGTGCCCATATGTTCCCCTCGCAGTTTAAAGACTTCGATATCCTTTGAACTGCCCCCTCTAGAGACCCAGCCAGGATTCCTACCCCATCCCGAGACAGGTGCACCCCATCCCAAGCATAAAGGTCCCTTCTGCCGTAGAAGTTGTCCCAGTTGTCAATGAATGGGACCGGTATTGACTTGCAATATCTGTCAAGACGGTCGTTGACACCAACCGCCCTTGACAACCATTCACTGCCAACTCTCCTTCTAGGCAGGACACCGCATATGATAATGACTCACGTGTGACCTAAGGGAGGCCCAGTGGGTGCTGCTGGACTATGTCTCCTGTGGGAGACTCAGGTAGCTGGAGACTCGGTGCTGGCGAGGGAAGTCTCCCTTCCGACCTCGACTAGTGACTAGTGACGTGAAAGTAATTCCCGTGGAAGTTCCAAGTTTCAATTGTAGAAGCTCCAACAAAGTTGTTGGTAGCGAAAGGCGGAGCGGGGAAGATGACAGAGGAAGGAGCAGGAGGTTAGGAAGGGGCTGCAGGGCCTTTATATTGGCGGTCACCAGCCAGTAGATGACCCCTCCTAATTAACACTAAACTGGTTAGATTTGAATGGCTGTTTGTCTAGGTGCGTGGTCATGTCGTGGTCATGTCGCAGGTCGGTAATGCTTTCTAATTATTACCACCCGGGTGTGTCTTGGCTAGGTGTGGTTTCTTTAACATGGTCATGTAGCCGGGTTAAGCTAATCACGTGGCGGTGAGAACTCTGGGTCAATGAGACTGACCTCTCTTGGGTCAGGCCTGGATAGCTTGTCGAGGTGTAGTGTCTTGAGTAACACGGTCATAACGCCGGGTTAACTCGGTACCTAGTGGCCATGCCCTCTCCTGGGTCAGGTCTTAATCTCACTGTAGGGTGTGTCAACCTATGTGGGTTACCACGTGGGCACCTTACTGTTATGTGTGTTGTTCCTTTCTGGGCTATAAGCTATGGTCTGATAAACAATCAATACACCATCACCCTTCCCGCCACCATCCTTCCCGCCATCACCCTTCCCGCAATCACCCTTCCCGCCATCACACTGCTCGCCATCACCATGCCCGCCACCATCCTTCCCGCCATCACCCTTCCCGCCATCACCCTGCTAGCCATCACACTGCCCGCCACCATCCTTCCCGCCACCATCCTTCCCGCCACCATCCTTCCCGCCACCAACCTTCCCGCCACCATCCTTCCCGCCATCACCCTTCCCGCCATCACCCTGCTAGCCATCACCCTGCCCGCCACCATCCTTCCCGCCACCATCCTTCCCGCCATCACCCTTCCCGCCACAATCCTTCCCACCATCACCCTTCCCGCCACCGCCCTTCCCGCCACTACCCTTCCCGCTGCCACCCCTTCTCGCCATCACCCTTCCCGCCGTCACACATGCCCGCCATCACCCTTGCCCGCTATCACCCTTGCCCGTCATCACCCTGCCCGCCATCACCCTGCCCGTCTGTTTATCGAGTGTTAGTTCGAAGCTCGATACATTTGATACCATTGATAGTGAAGATCTGGAGGGGTTAATATGGCTGATGTTTTTAACAGTTCATGTACAGTCACTCATAAAAAAGTGGCCTCCCTATAGAGAGGTTTTGTAACTCGTAGCATTTCAGTTCTTGGTATCAGTGTACATGACGTAGAGGGGTGGGGTGAGGAGTGGTGTTGGGGATGGGGGAAGGCGTTAGATCATTGCTGTCTGCAAGAACCACTGCCTCGGTTCATGTTTCGCTTCATTCACTACCAATACGAGGCGAATATAAGAGCATATGTTATCTTTACTCATTATATTCTAAGATCTTATTGGCGTCACTATATAACCAAGTAATATTACGACGGCATATTTATATATTTTAACCTGGAATATTTCCTTCCAGAACACATAGCCCCATCAATGGCTATATCAAATGTAACGTCTTAATTTCTAACTTTGATTTGACTAACATATGATTGGGGAAAACATTACGTAAAAAAAGGGTAGAATTAAATATATTTTTCATATAAATATAAATAATCACATAAAAAATATATAGCAAACATCACAATTTTGTAACAACAATTGCAGAAGTTGTGGATTCTCAAACACCTAACATAATGTTGCCAAGCCTAGACTGCAACTTTGCAGTTATGACACAGCTGGGAAAAGGAACTGTTTCCGAGAACATCCGGAAAATGAGGATAGACTGCTCAATGACTTTATACTTTCTCCATCCCCCATTAGCTTCGATGATTGCATTTAGCCTTTCTGATACAGAATCAACAAGATGTGGACATTAGTTAGGGTGACGTCTTAGATTTTCCCATTCAGCCCCGGAATGAATTTCTATGACTGCTTTGTTTATCTCGCCCTGTGTAGCCCACATTCGAACCATCATGGTTCAAACATTTTCTATGACGCAAACGCCACACCCTTTGTTTGGCCATTCTGTAAGCTCAATTTCCGGATGTTTTCGGAATCAGTCCCTTACCAAGAAACTTGCATGTATTATATGTATGAGGGACGCTGGTATGTTCACGTATTTTACCTCCGGGGACGATCAGCGAATCATCGAAGCTGTGTTGGAGAAGCCACACACATTAACTGTTGAACTTACTCGGGAACACCTGTTATAGTGTCTTTTTTAGCACTTATATATTGTAGTTAAGTTCTGGAACTCTTAAGTGGCATGTTCTTGAGGTAAATACTTCTTAGTATTTTTTGTTGTTTATTTAAGTTCCACGCTATGTACACTTTATATGATCTGGAAGGATAGTAGGTGAATCCTCTCCAGGGAAGACGTCTGAGTAACACCTGTGTGTTACCCCCTTTAGTAAAGTTGTACACTTCCGTCTCAGCCAGGAGGTGTCACCTCAGAGGAGACCTGTTAGCAACCCTGTTGCAATCGTATTTGTAAACATTGACCTCATTAAGGATTGACCCTTTGAAGAAGTTGCTAGTTCAGGCCTCTTTGTTGGGCTAAATATTGTGATCCTGATTGGACCCGTGTTGTGTCAAACAAGCTCGACCCTGGCTCTCCCTCTAAGGAGGAAGTGGTGACCCAAAAAACAGTTCATGACTTGCTTTATCTATGGATACTATGGGGTGTAATTTTATATAATACTAATGAACTATTACACCGTTCAGCCACCACCAACCGAGTCCTCACGGCTTACATCCTAGGTGTACTTAACCTTGTTGCAATAAAGTGTGCATTAGCTAAGCAGTTGTTTCTTCCACATGCTTTTTCGATGCCTCATGGAGGGTTTTCTTAGAAACTCTTCTTTACCTCGAGGACATTTCTCTGTTGCATATGAACATAATGGTCAAAGAAATGTCGAAGATAGGTACTACGAAACCAGGTAGAACTATTCCGGAAGATAAATAGAAAGGCAAAGAGTTTTATATTGGAGAAAACTCTATCTCATTAATGTAGGAAGGAAGCTTAAGCTTATCAGAGATAATATGAAGGGCACTGAAGTTGATATTCAACAAAGTGGGATAGGAACCAGTTTAGAAGTAATATTTGACACAAATGCAAGATGATGGTGAGTGGACAAGGTCGTGATTGCATTACTGCTAAGTTCACAATAGTCTGGTGCTGTATGATAACCTTCTACTAGCAAATCTTTACCCTCGTCTTGGCAAATGCGTACGACACTGATCTGTTTGGGAAGTAAAAATATTGAACATTATTGACATGTGAGTGAAACACTAACCTAGTAGGTATTGGAGTGTATTCACATTATTGCAGAGGTGTAGAAGCATTAGTTTGTATTATGGCTAGCTCACAGGTAGCTTCTGAAACCAAGATTAGTTCTGGCTGTATGTTAAGGACTAGAAGCTCGTCATTCGCTTTTACTGGACAGGGCTTCAAGTTGCCATGCATTAAATTTCTTCTCTGACTTTAAAGGAATGTGGATTGGTATTTCCTCATGAGTTACATATGCCTCTAATAACGGGTAATAGAATTCCACCTCATGGTCCTGAAAGATAGGAGTTAAATTATAGTCAGTCTCAGCTATATTTAAAGCAGCAAGCAGCAACAAGAAGGTTTCAAACAAGGAAGAAATAGTATTCCTTGATTTCACAGAAAAAGGAAATTCGTCGCCGATTGGTGGGTGTGTATGGCAAAGATGCTCCCTTATATGTGCCAGTAATATAGCGGACCAAGGAGCCTCGAGAATGACCCCAGTCAGGACGGCCTTCAGATACCACCGACGAGACAACAGTAACTCGGGTCAAGATCTTGAAATATGCACCAAGGTTAACATTTCACTGGGATGTGTTGTGACAATCAGCTATGAAAATATTGGGATGTGTACGGTTTCTGCAAAATGTATGATGGGTTCCACGAAACACCAACGATGAGAATTGACACCGGAGAATAGCCTCAGGTTGTGAACTCCTTTGACAGTACGAAGCTGTGTCCGGCCAAGTTTCTCTCCTCTGGTGAAGGGAGATGAGACTTGGATTCATCAATGGGACTCCGAATTTAAGATGAAATCCATGGAATGGAAGCCGAAATTTTTAACCCCCAAGAGTCTAAGAATTTAACCCTCTACTAACAAGAGCATAATCTCGACTTACTGAAATGCCAAAGAGATTCTGCGATCGACTACCTACTGCACAAAACCACGATCAACATTAACTAAAGTGGTGACCTACTACTAAAGCTATGCAAAGTCTTTCACAAGAAATTGGCGTGAATAGTGACTAGATGTATGTTCCAGCTCCTGATAATGCGTCTGTCATCAAGACCCGTGTAATGCAAACGTCAATTCACAGTTGTTGTTTTGAGCAACTTTACCATCCTCCATACAACCCACATCTGGCCCCAGACAACTATGGTTTCTTTCCAAATCTAAAGTTCCACCTCCAGGGAATCCATTTTCTGAATGGGGGGCTAAAGGAGGCTACTGGGGTATGGTTTGAGGAGTAGCTGACAAATTGAATGACAAAATGAGTCTGAAGGACAAGTGGAATAAATACATTGAAGTCAAGGAAACTAATGTATATTGAAAGATGAAATATGAGATGCAGGTCTGACATTATATTACATATGTAGTTTGTTAAACCTTTTTCCGCCCCTAAGAGAACCTTAATAGTGTTCGTGTTAGTTGTCACTCTCACAACTGTGTGTGCTTATAGTAACTCTCACAACAGTGTGTGTTAGTAGTCACTCTCACAACAGTGTGTGTTAGTAGTCACTCTCACAACAGTGTGTGTTAGTAGTCACTCTCACAACAGTGTGTGTTAGAAGTCACTCTCACAACAGTGTGTGTTAGTAGTCACTCTCACAACAGTGTGTGTAGTAGTCACTCTCACAACAGTGTGTGTTAGTAGTCACTCACACAACAGTGTGTGTTAGTAGTCACTCTCACAACAGTGTGTGTTATTAGTCACTCTCACAACAGTGTGTGTTAGTATTCACTCTCACAATAGTGTGTGTTAGTAGTCACTCTCACAACAGTGTGTGTTAGTAGTCACTCTCACAACAGTGTGTGTTAGTAGTCACTCTCACAACAGTGTGTGTTAGTAGTCACTCTCACAGTAATATATGTCTGTAGTCATTCTTGCAGCCCCTGTATGTTGTGAGAGGAGCAATTTTTATTTCGAGAGTGCACAAATAACTCTGAAAACACACACACATCTGGACAGCAGCAGGAGGAGCCCGAAATGTACAGTGTGTTGGGAGGGAAGGGGGGGGGGGGGATGTCATCACAATAAGTCAGAACTTTCAGATCTACGTATCGTTAACGACCCGAAGACAGAATGCTGCTCATTGACATCTCATCTGTCCTGTCATCCTTGTATCCGCATTGTGCTCCGCCAATTGAAATATATATTCAGTGAGAAGTTTGTCTTGAGATGATATTGCATCCTGCGAGACGAAAGACGATTGTTTATGTAGTAAAAAGACAAAGGTTTGGTATTTTTCAAATTCATGTTCAGTTTCCATCCCAAAAGACTTGAGAAAAAAAATTGCATTTTCGATATATGTTCATAAAATTTTGGTCCGTTACGTTGTGTGAGATCGATGTTAAGACCCTGGATGAGTATCTGGGATAGTGTGGAAATAATGCTAAGCGTCGTTTACCGTCCAACATCATTTGTGCCACCAAAAGGTGTCATATGTTCAATACTAGACATGATCTGATTATAGATGGCAAAAATTTGGTTATTATCATCTCGTAAAATTATCGAAAACTGTACTGCAGAGCTCTTCTACTCGGCGTCGCGTCACTGTTTAGTTTTAATTTCACGTCAATAACTATAACTTTGTCGAAATTTGTTCACATAAGCCGATAAAATTTATCCCGTTTGCCCCCGTTTTTATACTCCCGTTTTTGCGCATCCGTTTTATAATCCCTTTTTCTTAAAGCCGCTTTCATACATCCATTTTGTGGCCACCCGTTGTTGTACACACCCTCAAACTCGGATATATTATAGAATAGTTTATCCAGTCTGTAATTCTCTTGTTTATGTAACATATTTTCTGTATTAGATGAATTAGTGTATGAGCTTATGTAGCAATATGTGGCCCCGTAAGAATTTTAATGTTAATTTTTGACACCATACATCATTTTAAACCTTGGAATCTGTAGATTAAGAAAATATATGGTGTAATTTTTTCTGGTGGGATTTAAGGTCGTATTTGTCCAGAGAAGTAAGCGAGGAAAAAATCGCTCGAGAGGCATGACGCAATTAGTGTCTAAGGTTTTCAAATTAAGTTCATTACATAAAAGGATTGTGGAGTTGCACCTGGCATCACTAGAAAAACTATGCATTCTATTCTTTGTCACAGACAGGCTGAAATATGCACAAATGGTCCCAAGTTACATTGCTCAGAAGTACTAGCTGAAGGAAAGTGATCCAGAAATTTGGCAACAGTTTGAAAACGGAAACTTCTGCGTCAACAAAACAGATGTACCATTTTGTAGCATTGGTGTAGATCATGCCACATAGCATGTGAATCGCACATTCAAAGTTAAAGGTGGTCCCAGTGGCATTATTCTGAGGCCAGCCACATTAAGAAGGTTCTTCCTTGCTTCACCTGAGTTGGTCTTGCTGAAGAAGTTGGAAGCTTTGCTAATTTGAAAGATTACAAAAGAACAAAACACCAGGAGCTCTCTACAGCTATTGTCAGCTGTCAATATGCTGAGGTACACAAGCTGCACAATGTTATTATTGACCGTAATCCATTTTGTCAGGAAAATTATGCTCTTTTAAGCTTGGTAACTGGAAATATAATGCCAGAAAATGTCAAGCATGACATTCTATGTGCATTTGAAGTTGGAAGACAAAAGTATGAACATTTTGTCAAGCAACGAATTGTTGGTCCAGTAAGCATCTAGGAAAAGATGTCCAAGGTTAATCTTCTGTCATGGAAAGCATTCAACAAGACTTCAACCATCAAATTACCTTCACAGGTTAAAGAACTTAAGCAGGACAGATCTTTGTTTGCTAGACTGCTAATCTTCGCAAGTTCCCGTGACGAAATCAGTCTACAAGAGGCGATTGGCATTTATGAATTCACTTTTCTGCCAAGATCTCTCTTCTTCCGAGATGGGTCTGTCCTTGTTTACCAAGACACAAGCAGGCTCATGGGTTTACATGAAGCAGCTCCAAAAGGTGAAGAGTCTACTGATGTTCAAAGCATCGCAGATCCACAAAAGGAACCATGTCATGAGACTCATCATCGATGGCATGGCATTAGTTCATGAACTGTCAACTTTGTCTGTCAAAAAATGTGCAGAGTTTGCAGACTACTTCATCAAAACCTTATCAGCTAGGTCAAAAATTGATGATGCTTTGCACCTTGTCTTTGATCGTTATGACGTAGGCCACTCGCTAAAACAAAGAAAAAGAAACAGCTATGAAATCGCAGATTCAACACAGATTAAAGTCTCACTCAAGAAAGTACTCAGCAACGACAAGACAAAATCATCATTGACTACCTATTTTGGAAACAAAGCATTGCTTCTGTTACACTCAAACAAAACCTTATTTTTGCTATCAACAAAGAACGGTGTTCAGTCAAATAGTGAAAATGTTGAGGAGTTGAAAAGTAACCATGAGGAAGCATATGCTCTGCTCATCATTCATGCCATACAGTATATGCATTACAGAAAGGCAGCACCATGTCAACAGACACTGATGTGTTTGTTTTAGGCATATCAACGCAGCCTCAACTTAGAGAAAATGCAAGAATGATAACAGGAACTGGTGCAGGGGTTCTCAACCAGGGGGGAATTCCCCCCAGGGGGGGAATTCAGGTTTTCAGGGGGGGGGGGGGGGGGAAACTGATTCGGGAGCAAGAGATATGTTCGATGAGAAATCAATCACAGAATTTTGGCCCTTGATGTGCGATTCCTACCCAAAAGTGGCAGAAAGAGCTATCAGTGCATTGCTTCCGTTTGTGTCGACATATCTTTGTGAGTCAGGCTTTTCAACTCTGTTGCAAATTAAAACGAAGCAACGTAGTAGATTAGAGGTAGAAAATGACCTGCGTTGTGCCCTTTCAAGCACTCCTCCGCGTATCCCAGAATTGGCGAAGAAAAAACAATCACAGGTTTCTCATTGACTGTAATCTTCATCTGAATAAAATTAATTACAAATTTACAATATCCTGGTATTCTATTGAACTTTTTGTTTATTGCATTATGCTTCAGTTTGGTCTGTTAAGTAATTCATTATAAATATAAAAAAATCTATTTTACTTTTATTCAAGTTTTATGAATCCATCAACATTTTCAATTGGCATTTAATATGTAAAACTCCACTATAAAAATAATCCATGTAAAATTGTAAATGTTTATGTACTAATATGGAAAAAATAAAGGATTTTCAGTATTATATGCATATTATTTGGAATGCACTTTTTGAGGCAGACAATCTTGGAAAGGAGGGGGGAATGACATTCTGACATATGGTGAAAGGGGTGCATGGGGCAAACAAGGTTGAGAACCACTGAACTGGTGAGTGACGACACACATTATTTCTTTCAAATCCATAAATGATGCTATTGGGCCAGACATTGCAGAGGGCCTTCCAGGTTTTCATACCTTCATAGGATCTGACTACACAGGAAAATTTGCTGGTAAAGGAAAGAAAGCATGTTGGAGCACTTTGATGAAATCTAACACAAAGGTCCTAAATGCATACAAGACGCTGAGTAGATTAAATGCTCCTCCTGCAGACATGTATATTGGTTTACAGGAATTTGTATGTAAGCTCTACTGTCCACGATTGACTTTCACTGAACTGTCAAAACTTAGATGGCATCTCTTCAAGAAAACGCAAGTAGAGGCTGAAAAACTACCACCGACTGCAGCAACTCTAAAGTATCATATATTGAGAGCAAGGTATCAAGTCCTTCTGTGGTCATGTAATGCAGACAGTGAAATACTTTCACCATTGGAGCATGGCTGGAAGATTGAAAATGACTGTTTCATACCAGTAATATCAGACCTGCAACCAGCTTCAGAAGCTATCACAAAGCTTGTTAAGTGTGGATGTGGTGTCAGCAAATGTGGATCATTGTCATGTTCATATACTGTAGAAAGAATGACATGGCATACACCGAGATGTGTAACTGTCAAGCAGATGATGAGAAATGCCTAAACAAGGTGAAGGAATCTGTGTTTTACTCAGAATAGTCTGATGATGAGGACTGAAACAGTGTCGTAAATAATAGCTTGTGACTTGTATCCATATGATGTATATTACTGTAAACTAATAATAAATATAAAATGAATGTTCTAAGCTTTTCAGATAATGGTATTATGTATATGTTTAACTTTTGGTATTTGTCTTAAACAACCATTTTTACTAAATGCATTCTCTTCTTTCCCAGAGACAGGATGGTATATAATTGTGATCATATATTAGTTAATTATCTGTCATGTTTCAAGTTATGTAGGACTTATTGGTAATAAGTTTGTGGTTGATTACGCCGCTCTTTGATAAAACTTCTTTAATGGCATAAAATTTAAAATATATCGTTCAGAAAAAATTACACCATGTACAGGGTAAAAAATTAACATGAAATTTTTACGGGATTACTTAAGCTCCTACACTAAATTACGGAATGCGAAATTCATGCAAGTATGTGTCAGAAGTCAGTCATACTCGCATCTGAAAGTCAAAGGTTAAATCTGGCAACGATCGTATTGTGTACTGCAGGACTGTCGAGGTGTTGTCCATGCTCTTGTTCCTCTTATATGGTTTATTTCCTAGTGATATTTTTGATAAGCAATTTCCCACACAATTTTGTTTTTAAATTCTGGTTGCGGCGTTGAATTAGTTTGTTTTCATATTTGGGTGATTTTTAAACTGGGGATCATCTACAGAATGGTAAGATGATCCTCTCGTAAATGTGTACTGTATGTGTATAGAACACTTCTTTCTAAACCAGTGTGAGAGTTGAGACTTAGAGTAAATAGACCAGATTAGTTGTCATTTATACTCTTAATACGAGAGTCATATTTATGTTAATTGTCTGCTTGTGTTCGTTTTATTTATTTTTTTTACTCCCTGAGTGCGGTGAATCGGTGTCTCCCTCTCCTTCCTCCCCTCTGAGTAACGAGCCTTTGTTTCCCTCGTTAAAAAACTATCAAAGTTCCTGTAACAAGAGAGACATTATGCGTTAGTGGCAATAATGGGTGTATGATTTACTTTTTACAACGAGTATTTTGAAAGTTTTATAAAAATGGCCAGAAGAAAAAAGAGATATGCTGTTGAGAAAAGTGTGACAAGAATGCAGTTGTTCGTAAGTGAGTGATCTGAAATGGGATGGTAATAGGATTTTCTGCAGATCATAGAAAGTGGCTGGGAAAGGACACATAAATTCTACTGAATGATGAACATGAAGATAAGTACTCAAACTAAGGCTGGTCGGTGTTAAGGAATAGCGATTTTGAATGGATTTTGCCAAAGAGGAATCGAAAGAAGTGGGACCCGCATCAGTATATGTAGAAGCAGTATGTCATGTGAGGTTAGGTGTGGCCTTTGTAAAGATCGAGCAGTTGGAAGGATACATATTTTAAACATTATAGATTAAGGTGCATTTAAATGGTCACAGGACAAGTCGTTGAAAATCGTCCTGTGTATTGGATATATCTGTTGGTCGTATTTTAAGCACGAAATCGTACATTGTTGTTTCCGCAGCAAGATGTGGCTTAAAGGCCGAAATTGAGGTTTTAAATTTTCCTTCCGTGACCAAGATTGTTAATGTCTGATAGACAGAAGAATAAGACTGAATGTTGCTATGGTTGGTACCAAGACCACATGAATTAATTATTGACTGTGCTAATGAAGAAAACTTAACAATTACAATAAAAAGTTCAGTGACAAAAAATCAGTATTGATGAGACAGAGTTTGAGTATAAGCCATTGTCCAAGACTCGAATATCTACGTTAGACAGAAAGAAAAGAAAAGCAAATAGATAAGAGAACCAGGAGAGCATATGGAGAAAGTGAGGCAAGAACGTGATGTCAAACTTTGTCAAAGGCTTGTGAGATATCAAAGGCAACGAGAAGAGATCCGAAGAAGTTATCGCGAGTAGAGTCAAAGTTGAGAGAAGAAGATCTGCAGAGGAATGGCTAGAGAGAACTCCATGATGCTTGTCTGGGGATAACTTACCATCTTCTTGTCTGACAGAACAAGTCGTATATATGTCATAACTACAGAGACGAATAAAAGGAGATTTATTTGTCTTTTATCGGCAAGAGAAAGAAATATACCACCCGCTATAGAAATAGTTTGTGTCGTAGCTAATTTTTCAGATTTAGAGAAGAAGGAAAATGTAGTATTGGATGAAATTTTGAAGAGCTTAATAATAGACCTTGAGGGGAGGGATCATATCTTTAAGCCAAAGAGAGAATTATCACCCAAGTCTAGGAGCTTTGGTGGCCTCGAGGGGAGAGAAAGGAACGTTGACCTCAAAGAAATAGAGGTGAGCGAGTCCCAGGGAGGACTCTCGAGGACAGACTGCATTAGAGAATATATTACCAGGATGAAGGATGTTATTATTTTTAGACAAGGAACTAACTCTCCTTACCTGTTGCTTAGTTAGAAGAATGATAGCTATATAATGGTTTAAAACATTGTACGGTTGGTGAAGAAAATATCAGGTACTGTGAATTTTGCTGTCTCAAAAGTAAGTTGCTTCATGAGCAAGATGAAGTCACTGATGATGAAGGAAATATAGTTAGGAAAATAGTTTTTATTTACTTTACGAATAATTAATTTATCCTGTCTCTAGAAATATGCTACAATTTTAATACAAAGGTGACATATTTGAGTACATGGTACTAACAAGGAATTTTTCAATAGTAATAGTGTTAAGATGATCCGTTTAGGGGGTCTTCATTTGCTTAAACAAATGTTGACAAGCTTTCAACTGTCAGTCAGTCACCCACCATCGCTAAAATTAATTAGTCGCCTCTTATTGCTACATTCAAAAATTTTAAGACAACATTATTCCAGGATATATATATATATGCTGATAACCACAAGGAAACACTTCGTGTTTTCCTGTTCCTTGTGGTTATCAGCATATATTTGGATCACTCTCACCGTTGTTTCCATTTTCCCGTGTGATTTTATCAAGATTTATCTTATCCACGTTTTCATTGTGGATTTTCATAAAATATATATATATATATATATATATATTACGGGAAATAGTCCACCCGGGCACGAAGATGCCGGAAAACCAGCTTTTTGAAGTGAGGCAGATTGTAAGAGTAGTATGGAAACACAGAAGAAGGCAGAGCATTTTACAGTTTGGCTGTGTGAGGAAAGAAGGAGGTACTATAACGGGTTAGTTTTTTACTGACATTCACAGAGAAACGGTGGGCACCGCGGGCAAGACAGATGTTACGAGCCCACCGCCCTGCCGGCGGTACACAGGATGCCAAATCCACCGAACATTGCCTGTTAAAGTACCTGTAAAAGAGAGAGAGTGAAGCAACATTGTGGCGAAGAAAAAGGGAAGAGAGATTATCAACTTAAGGAGGAGAGTTGATAAGACGAAATGCGTTTGATTCCACCCTATCTAACAGTTGGGCAGAGGAAGAGCCACCCCAGATATGAGAGCAGTACTCCAAGTTAGGACGAATGAATCCCTTATAAACTTGAAGTAACTGCTCAGGAGTAAAGTAACTACGGCATCTGTACGGCATTCCCAGGTTTTGGGAAGCAGTTTTAGCAATGTTGTGGATGTGTGGCTTCCATGACATATTAGAGGAAATTGTGAGGCCTAGCAATTCTATTTTATTCTGAACCACGAACAGAAGCTTCACCACTTAACAGGCAAAACATAAGGAGGAGAGGCATGCAAGCAACACAAAACTGAATACCATAGGGACATACAGACAGAAAAGATAAGTAGGAACAATTTAACGGAATGAATTTCTAATCAACGAGAATTCCAAACAAATGGGATCACATTGTTCAGAAGAAAATATACATATCGTATTGATTTTATTTAGGTTAGGTTAGGCTAGGTTAGGTAAGGTTAGGTTAGGTTAGGTTAGGTAGGGTCGGGTCGGGTCGGGTCGGGTCGGGTATATGAACATGTTTTCAAAAACCCTTGTATGGCCAATGGCTATAATTGTAGCCATTGGCCATACAAGGGTTATAATCAAACACGCGTGCTTAATGAACGTATTACACGCTCAAAAAAGTATCTTTAAGATTTTATGTGAGGTTAATATGACAACAGACAAAGAATTTTGACAACCATACCAAGACAACAGGAGTCGCTCTTTTAATTTTGAACTTTACCGAAACACTCCATAAGGATACTTTTTGGAGCTAGTAATTGTACATTGAGAGTGCTGGTTCTTGGGTCAGCAAACAACACAAATGCCAAAAGGAGAAAGTTATGTGCAATAGCAAACACATAAATATTCAGAGGGAGATGTGTGTGTGTGTGTGTGTGTGTGCAATTAAATAACAGTACATGTATATACAGTATACCCACAGAGTTATGGGCTTAAGCAACAACATCTATATTCCGATAAAGTAATATGTAGTCAGTACAGTACCAGCATATTCCGTATTGTCGACAAACACCTTTACATTCAGAGAATTTACGTCACTACTTAAACACATAGATTAAAAAAGCTTTATTCAGCTAAAGTTCTATGAAGTCAGTATAAATAATGGATACTGGATAACTGATTAATGAGAGATTTAGAAAAATTGATAATTATTACTTAATAACCAGATATTCAAATTACTTAAAGTTAATAATGGTTATCAGTTCATTAATGTCAAGTGTTAAGCGTAAGTCAGCGAGAATGACATATATTGAGTTAGAATTTGTGTAGTTTCATAAAGTCGAGTAGAACAAATTAACCTGGCGACAGCGTACTATTGACCGTGAGAAATCCAAATAAGAAAGAGAAGCATTTTTACTTCAAGAAAACGAAAAACCGTTGCAAGAATCTTTACGGAAGAGAATCTCACACTTGAGTCATAGAATTGAGCTGAAAACTAAGACAAGAGCTTGAGAGATCGCAAAGAAACACTAGCGGTGGTGACCTTATATATATATTTAAGTAACCTAAAGACTAACCGTAAGCTCACCGTAGACTTCAGTAAGCTCACCGTAGTCATAAGTAAACTCATCGTAGAACTAAGTAGGCTGAACATAGACTTAGTAAGCAGACCATTGACATAAGTAAGCTCACCGTGGACTTCAGTAAGATCACCGTAAAATTAAGTAAGCTGAAGACTCACAGTAAGCTCACCGTAGACTTAAGGAAACTCACCGTAGAATTAAGTAGGCTGACTTAATACTACTACTACTTTCTGTCACTCGACATCGAGTATGACGATCATCCAGCTATGATACAATGATATGAGTTATTAAGGCTGTTACGTAAGTTGATGAGTTCTGAGGTGACTAAAGAGGCCGATACGGGACCGGCAGCGTCGATCACAGATGTTGCACATGTGGGAGGCTGAATCTAATGCGGGAGGGACGACGACAGCGTCTTTCTGGCATTGGCACATGTCTGCCTTGTCATGCAGTCGGGCTAACTCGAAAGAATAGACACCTTCTTGTGTGATGATCCTCCAAGTATTACGGTGTGGAGTAATCGTCTCCCAAGTGAGATGGTCGTTTTGGCACTTTTTCTGCTTTGTCTTAAGACTATCCTTATACCTTTTCAGACTGTAAAGTAGCTGCTTTGGCAGTCTACTGTCGTCCATGCGGATTTTATGGCCGGTTTAGCGTAATTGTTCATGGATAATGGTAGCCTCGATATTTCTACAGTTGGTGTCAGCAAGAATACTGGCATTTGTTCTCCTGTCTTCCCGGCGAACTTTGAGGATGGGACGTAGGCTACGTTGATGAAAGTTTTCAAATTCCTTGAAGTGCCTCTTGTATGTGATCCATGTCTCGCTGCCTTATAGCAGGATGAAGAGGACTACTGCTCGATATACGTGTAACTTTGTAGATAATTTCAGCTCCCTACAGGTGAAAACACGGTTTCGGAGTCTGCCAAAGGCTTGAGATGCACATCTGATACGATGCTGAATCTCTTTATCAATGTCCGGGTTGGTGGACAGGTGGGAACCAAGATACTGAAAGTGGGTAACATTAATGAGGGTAGTACCGTTAAGGTGGAGGTGTGGCTGAACCAGGGGCAGGCTGAAAGAGAATCTGAGTCTTATGTAAATTCACCTCACAGCCGAAGTGTGTATACGCATCTGCGTAGGTGTTCAGGATCTCCTGTAGGTCGCGTTCAGTGTGAGCGAAAAGGGTGAGGTCGTCTGCATACTGAAATTCAGTAATGGAAGCTGCCTCCACCTTTATCCCCGCCTGGAGTCGTCTTATGTTGAAAAGACCCTTCATCCGGTACCCGATGTCCACCCCGCCGGCTAAATTTGCGCTGGCACGAGTAAGGAAGGCAGCCAAGAAAATGGAAAAAGAGAGTTTTTTGCCAGTACAGACCCTTGTTTATCCCTGGTTTAGATGGGGAAGATTCAGACTGGGTGCCATTGTGCAGGACACTGCCGTTCATGCCATCGTGGAGTTGCCTCACAATGGCGATGAATTTTAGTTGGCAACCAAAACAGCTGAGGGCCCAGCAGAGGGCTTCCCTGTTGACCTAGTCGAAGGCCTTGGTTAGGTCGATGAAGGCCATGTACAGGTCACGACGCTGTTCGCTGCACCTTTCCTGTATCTGACGGGCAGCAATCATCATGTCAGCGATGCAACGTAATGGTCTAAAACCACATTGACATTCTGGAAGGGAGTTTTCCGCCTCAGGAATAAGTTTGTTTGGGAGGACTCGGGCGATAATCTTGCCAGCTATAGACAGCAGTGAGATCTCGCGGTAGTTGCACAGTATGAACGGTCTCCCTTGTTCTTATAAATATTGACGATGGAGGCGTCTTTAAGAGTTTGGGGAATTTCCTCCTTTTCCCATATGTTCTCCAGGAGAGAGTGGAGACGGCTGGTAAGCAGAGGTCCTGCTTTATACACCTCGGTTGGGATTCCATCAGACCCTGAGGCTTTGTTATTTTGCACCTGTTTGATGGCAATAGCTACCTCATCCAGGGATGGAGAATAGGTGAGGTGAGTCAGCTCTGGATGCTGAGAGACCTGTTGGGTAGTCAGGACATCCACATCGGTGTTTAGGTTGATCAGTAAATGGTAGTGCTCTTTCCAGCGCTGAAAGAGGCCTTCATAATCTGTAATTATGGAGTTACCATCGGATGAGCGGAAGGGGGCTGCGCCACGAGTGATTGCACATAAAAAACTTTAGCGCATCTTGTGCTGATCTGCAAGTTTTTGTGTTTCACATGCTTTATTTTTAAACCAATCTTTCTTTACATTGCGAAGTTCCCAATGGGCCGCCGCTTTCTTGTTGTGTAAGGTATCAGTTTTGGTCCACGACTGAGGGTCGTCATGCCAGTCAGTTAAAGCAGCACGTTTATCATCGACGAGTACATGGATTGCCGGGTCATTTTCATCAAACCAGTCCTGGTGTATTCTTTCAATCTGGCCGACGGTCTTTCTGCAGGTTTTTGCCATGACAGTGTCGAGAATATCCCATTCGGCACTGGGATTAGGGTTATTTGTTGTCGAGTTGTTTATCAGTCCATGTTCGAGCTGCTCTCTGAAAGCACATGCTACCGCTGGATCCTCCAGGCGCTTAGTGTTAAAACTTCATCTGGAGGCTTACTGTCTTCGCCGTTTTGGGGCGACGTGAAGTGAGAGCTTGGTCTTGACGTGCCGATGATCAGTGTCGCAGTGGTCTGAATCACGCATGGCACGGGTGATGAGGACATCTTGGCGATCTCTTTCTACGACAATGATGTTTACAATGAGATGCCAGTGTTTGGATCTTGGGTGTTGCCACGAACTCTTGTACTTGTTTGCCTGTCTAAACAAGGTATTGGTGATAGTGAAGTTGTGTGCAGCACACTTGTTGAGGAGCAGTAGGCCGTTGGAATTACACTTGTCTAGTCCATTTCTCCCTATGTTTCCTTACCAAATGTCAGCATCTTTGACAATTCTGCCATTGAAATCACCAAGGTGCACAAGCTTATCTTTTCTGGGAATAGAGGTTAGCACTCTGTCGAGGTCGGCGTAAAAGGCCTCCTTGATGTCATTCTCTGCGTCCAGTGTTGGGGTGTATGCCCTGATGTACAAGGCATGACGTGAGTGATTCAGTAGGACTCGGAGCGTCATGAGGCGCTTGTTGATCCCAGTAGGCATTTCAGTTAGCCTGTTTAGAATGCGTTGGCGGATGGCAAAGTCAACTCCATAAATGTGATTTCTCTCCACAGCAGGCTTACCCTTCCAGAAGAAGGTACAGCCAGACCCCCGTTCTGTGAGTTGACCCTCATCTGAGAGCCGGGACTCACTGATGGCTGCTATGTCGATGTTATACATAGCCAGCTCTTTTGTCACAAGATCGGTTCTTCTTTCAGGACGCTCATTTGTACCAGTATCCAAAAGGGTCCTGAAGTTCCCTGCAGTGATCATAAAAGGTTATATGGTTTGCTTTTGTTTGGATCTGTGATTTTGATTGCGTTTTCGACCGCATAAGGATGACCTTACTGGGTGTGGTTGCCCAGTCAGGTTGTTTTTTTAGGCAGGCGATGTTTTGGGCACCTTTTCTAGCCCCCTCCCCATGTAGGGTGAGCAAAGTGGTTCTTCGAAATGGCTGCTCAGTTGCACAGACAGGACCGAATTGCACTGCTGCCTAGATCCCAGTGCATAAACGACGATCTAATCTGTGTCGCCCATGTGCGGAGTTGTGACTAGAGACTCCTGGCAGTCATCTCCGCCTGTCCCTGTCGCCGCTCTTCCGTCGCCATAGGACTTTTGGGGATATAGGGGTTTTGATGATGATGAGAGGTGTGATGAGCTGGATGATGGCTGCACGTGAGTTGATTTATTTGGTGAGGCAGAAGTGCAGGCTGCAACTACACATCTTGGCTCTCCCTTTTCCTGAAGCAGTGGTGCAAGTGTTCCAACGACTTGGGAGAGGAAGAGTTGCAATGGACTACCGATAGCCCTGTTTGTTGGATTTCGCCTTAGTAGCCTGTCCATCAGGCATTGCCTTCGTCCGCTGGTGTAGTCGTTGGGTTCCCATGGTGTGTCACCTCTTCCATTTATACCGCCGTTGGGGTCTTGTTGGAGCTCTGTAAGCATGTCTGCTTGATGCGGGGCTCCACCCCAGATTTTTCATTGGGGTTTACTCCCGTAGCCTTATATTTACCAAGGTTAATCTGCAACGCAGCGGGGCAATGGTTGGTAGACACCAGGACGTGTCCACATGCGAATGGGCCTATATGCCGACCCTTTGGGGCTCACTGCTACTCCAAGATCCCCTGCTGGTCTTGCCTGGGCCCACGAGGCACCGTTACCGTGTGGTGCCAAGAGGAGGTACAGTTGGTGTCTTGATGGTGAAGAGGCTGTGTACTGGCGGGGGAAGACTTAAGCCCCGTCCACACCATCGAGCAGTGCCCGGCGGGCACGAACTAAATGCCCGTTATCCGGCAAAATTGGCGGGCAAACCATCGGGGTGCCCATGCCCGTCATTGAGCGAAATCATGGTCCACCTGCCTGGTGGTTTGCTGCCAGATATGGAGCGACGACTCTGTATTATGTAATGAGGACATTCGTGTGTTCTTCGTTCCTGCCGCTCTCCTCACTCTAGTCCCATAGCTTCCTGTTTATGCATATCATAATTCTAACATTATACAATGAATTTTTATGGACTACAAATCTCACCTGCAAGTAATCTTCCTTGAGTACTTCATACATGGCTTGACAAGTTGCAGGTATTATGGGAGACAAACTTTGTTTTGATATCCTCGTTCTATACTGAAGTGACATGTACTGTAGGTGCACCCAGTTGAATGATATTTGAGCGCCTCTAGACGAGCCTTTGCAGATGTACTCTCCCTCATATTGATATCCTGTATTTTTATATATGGTTTCACTTTTGCTAGAAGTTTGTAAAAGGTGTTGGGGTCCATTCTCATGTAATTGGTGAAGCCTTGCTCATGTCCATCTTGCAGTTCACGTAAAATCGTGGCATGACTTCCCAATACTTTTCTTCGGCCTAACTTCTCTTTGCACCATTCCCTTTTCTGCATTTGGTTCATCTTTTTGGACATAGCAGCAATTATTATAGTACACAACGCTATGCTATTCGCTTTAACTGTCCGGCGATTATTCCTGCGACACACCATGGTGATCGCACCACACCCGCCACTGCCGACCACCTACTAGCTACCGGCGCCCGACTATGACTGCCGCCATCCACCCCCGTGTGTTCAACAACACACGGGCTTTGCCCGTTTACCGGGCAAAGCCCGCCGGGCACTGCTCGATCGTGTGGACGGGGCTTTATGCAAGTTGCTTCCCTGTTTGCCACGAGGGCTAGCCAGCGGCGGTAGCTGAAAACGAGAGGGAGCAAGCAGTTGCTTCCACCTTAACACTAACTTAATGCTGCCGCTCTGGACATATTTCACCACCCTGTGTGCGAACACACACACACACACACACACAGATTTAGTATGCTGACCATAGACTTATATAAGCGGACCATAGACTTAAGTAAGCTGACCTTAAAATTAAGTAAGCTGACAGTATACATAAGTAAGCTGTCCATAGACTTAAGTAGGCTGACCGTAGCTTTAAATAAACTGACTGTAGATTTAAGTAAACTGACGTTAAAAATATGCTAGCTCTTTCCATCTTTATATTTCCTTATCATTTACTTTCAATTACACGTATATAAAAACCCTCAATGCAGGTAGTAGGTATCCATCAAACAGGGAGGTACTACCGCCTGGGAAGATGTTGGAAGCATATTGTGTTGTCTAATGGTAGACCCTGCTGCCATATGGCACCAGAAAAATTGTGACCAAGTCCCAGGTTGCTGATCTGACTTTCTGCCTCATTTACACACAATTGCAGGGCAAAAATTGTTTCTCTTACTTTGACAACACAACATACAGGTACATATATTATTTCTCACTCTTGATTTTTTTTATGGCTCTATATTATTATTGTTATTTATAATTTTTATTCAGTTTATTTGTACTATTAATACAGTATTTCCTTTTATTATAATTGTTATTTATTTTTTTTTGTATTATTATTATTATTATTATTATTATTATTATTATTATTATTATTATTATCAGGCCTTGATGTGGGTCATTATAAATTGACCTGTGCCCGAGTGGGCTAATAACCGTAAAAAAAAAGTTGTTTACGATACCTGTTAACACTCAATGATAAAATCCATTAAGTTTTGCTCATTGAATCAAAACAATGGCACCTCTCTCGTTTGGGATGATATTCATATTTCAGTCACACACACAAGTGATATACCCTCATTCACAGCTATGGATGGTTAGTCAGTTAAAGGATTTGTTCCACCAAAGTTCCCAGCGTGTAGATGGGCCTCGTTTCTTTTTTTAGCTGCAATTTATTATCCTTTCTTTTTAGTCTCGTAAGGGAAAACTTTCGTAGTTGAGTGAATTTGATTCAAATATTAAGAAAAAATGCCAAAGCCAGCTGTTATTTTGCAAAAATCAACGATTACATTAATTTGAATTATATATCTAGCGGTGTTGTCATATAAGGATACTGTAGTTCGCGGGCGCCAGGGAACCATAATACGGAGCCCACAAGGGTTTATTAGAAAATTATGAAATATTTGGGATTCTTTGTAAGAGTGAAATTAACGTAAATGTGTAATAACTCGATACAACTGTCGTGTACAGCACGTGTCTTTACCCCAGACCGGGCCCAGAGAAAGAGCCAGCCTTCTCACGCTGGTAAATACACACAGTCTTGCCCAAGAGTAAATGTAAAAAGTATGTAACTGGTAACAGTTAGATGTGTAAAACTGCAAATAACTGTACAGTATACATGAGATTTTGCTTTTATTTTTATGTAAATCCAAAGTTTTGGCGCCCTCCACTGTATTTACAATGATAGATATAGCCCAGAGCCTACAAAAGGTTGGGGACCACTGCTGTAGACACACACAAAGGAAAACTTAATATAATATATGTAAATGATTAGCATTTGAAGTCACAATCTGATGGTTTGGAAGCTCCTACGAGTGTTAATACCGTTGATTGGGATACTTAGCACTGAGAACAATTTAATGTACAGTATATGTGGTATAGTCTGCCTTTACCTGGTGATAGTGATCTCCTGACACAGTCTGTAGCCCCAGCGAGTATTGTGGAGTCCCTTGTGTTAACTGTACAGTAGGGCGAGCCAGACGGCCAGAATGGTTAACAACAGAGTGGGCTTGAGGTGACCCAGTAAGTGGCTGGAGTGTGCACGACTGCAGACACCTGGTTAAGGGAATTTGTGAAACAAGGAGGGAAGAAAGGGTTAGTTTCATGGATATATAACATAAAGGTTAAGCTCTAATGTAAAGTCGCCTCTAACTGTGTTGGTCTGTTACATAATTCTGTTTTATGTTGCTTTATATTGGTATTTAATGGAAGTTAGACTAGATCATCCCTAAGCAACCTATATAAGAATTGGAGTAAATCTCAGAGGTGTGTATAGACAGTCGTAGCTCATCAAGGGTTAATGCGTCAGTTCTGGTCGAGGGGGCAGCTGACGGGTAAAGGGATGAGGTAATATGTAGATGAGCTAAAGGCAACAAGCGAATAAACAAATGCAGGGACACTAAATTACAGAAATATTCGTGTATGATGTTTTATTGAGGATAGCAGAATGTGTGGCAGCGAGCACAAGTAAACAGCGAGTAGAGAAAGGGACGGATGGGGAGGCGAGAGGATATCACCAGGCGGGCGAGAAGACAGCCATCCGGGAGGGACTAATTGGTGTGTTGTGGGACAGGTGTTGTGCCTCAGGTGTCGGTGCCATGGAGGTGGGGTCGGCTTGTTGGTAATGATAGCAGTGTATTTGCTGGTTATGAGTATTTCAGAATACTCTCACGTCATTAATGTTTTCATCACCAGATCTCTATGACTTTGTTTCTAAGGGTATCGCTTAATTGTGTGAGGAGATTATTTGCATTTGATAGGTGTATATATTTCTGATGCGCTCTGTAGCTAATGCTATTGTAATTTGCTATTTATGATATCCTTTACAAGAGTATTGCTTAGTGTATCATATTATGCCTCGTAATGGACTTTTAATGTTCTTTCACCTAGTTTGTTTGCATAGGGTTTTTTAAAGGTGTTTTTATATTATCACGATTTCTTACTTGTGTTGGTTGACTAAGCTCCTGTTGGAGTACGTTAATACACAATTGGTATGTTAAAAGTTATTTTGCGAACACAAAATTTGGTGCGTTCATAAAAATATTGGAATTTGGGAGCAAAATTTCGAGGAGTGAGGCTGGCCAGAATCTTTTGCAAAAACAAATAATGTTTTATTTAGTAACATGCTGTTATGCCATAACTTAGCAACTTTAGTTACATTAAAGATGAATATAATAATAATAATGAGGACACGTATGACACAACCAAAAAAAATTGGCAACTCAGCACAACTTAATCCTTAATATTTATGACATAAATTTAATGTTATTTCAACGGTTCAATCACAGCCCTCTTACTTTATCACAACAGTTCAGGAGTGAAGGTTTGGAATTATTCATGGCTAGAAATTTTTAAACAAAATTTAATTACAAAAGTGTACAATAATAAATGTGCAGATTAAATAATGGATGAATAAATTATTTCAAGAGACTAAACAATATACAGGATTATGTGACTTTGGAAGTTTTTAGCATAGGGCAAACCATCGTAGGAAATTACTCCTAACACAGTTAAACTATACTTGGTTTTCCATCCTTAATAAACAATACATACAGTATGTAGGCTACACCATATGTAAATAATTATTGATTGCACTATACACACAATACATAATAATAGAGCAGCACTGAATATATATTACTTAAGTAAACCTTATTAGAGAAGGTGTCCACCACTCACTGACCCAGAAGTACTGTCAGCACCAAAGCCCAGCCATGACTACCCAAACACACCGGTGCACCGTTGAACGCCTAGCCTAGACAGCTCTAATATATAACAACTACTTCATTAAGCTGCAAAAATAGTCAAAAACATACTTACATTTTAGGACACAATTTTAGGTATCAATTACCAGTTTTGCTCACAAATAATTATGTCAAATATTTTACATATAGTCCACCTTGACACATAGTCATCTCGACACCAACACCACCACCACCACACGGAAGGGGAGGGTAACGAGCATTTCCCCAAACTAGTGTAGGGAATGCTTGTTTAATTTCACAAGTCAAATATTTTCCTATGCATAACGCTGTGTTGGTTCTTTTTATAGATATATATCACACACAAATATATACATATACATACATATATATATATATATATATATATATATATATATATATATATATATATATATATATACATATATATATATATATATATATATATATATATATATATATATATATATATGTATATATATATATATATATATATATATATATATATATATATATATATAATTTATTTTTTCTGGAACTAGTAAGTGGCAGGGCTGAAGTAGACACTTTGCTGGTTTTGCTTTATTGTAGAAAAATATAGTTTCACAGGTACTGAGTTCAGTTGAGAGTAAATTGTACACTCCCAACAAAAAGTATCCGTGCATACTGTAGTGTGAACAATTTGAGACCAGTGACGATAGGTACAGTATTGGGAAAGGCGAGTTATTCCAGCCATATGTTGGCAGCCCTGGTCAAGTGAAACAAACCGTTATAAATAAGGTCGGGAAGTGATAAATCGACAGTATGAAATATGAGAAGCTCCCTGTTAACAAAATTATTTGTGATACTTGTGATTATTGCCACATTAATTTATGCTACCAAATAAACCACTCAACCTGGTCGTCCTGAGGGGTGGTGCAGCGTGGACGGCCGCTCCGAGACCTGTCGTCTGTAGCACCAGTATCGAGGTATCGCCGAATCCATCGTGCAGCGATGTTCCTATGGACACCAACCCGCTTTCTAATATCTGTGACGCCGAACCCTTCGTTATGAAGGGCAATAATAAATCCTCGTGTTCCCTCTGAGGTTTCCATGTCGTCTGGCATGTGTAGATCTCTACTTCTTCATATTGCCTCTGTTTTATACCCACGTTTTCTCGAGACCGAACCCTCGCTCATAATACAGTCGACACAAAGCAACAATCCAAAAAGAGGAAACAAACACACTGATTGTCAGCCATATGGCAACACCTAGCGGAGGGAGGGTTATGAGGATACACTTACCAACCTTCCCGACATATCACAGTGTATACGTATCGTTTTCGGAAGTCGTCGATCTCACCCTGCACCCATACTTTTTGGTGCAAGTGTACCTTCTCTGCTAAGGGAAGTGTCTTAGTGCACTTATATAGGTGAACACTTATGTGAGGTGTTCACTGGGTAACAAGTGATAATAGTCTGATCTCTCTCCTGTCTCTAAGACATGAGAGAGATGAGGAGCAGGTCAAGTTTGTTATGATTTGGATTGACATCGTCTGCTCGATGGAGTGTAGGAAAGGAAACATGTCAGATATACTGCTGTGCTAACAGTTGAATAACTTGGTGAATAATTTGGTATTATACATTTGGGTAAATATTTATATAATGCAAATGGTGCTGTTACACCGCTAGGCCACCTCCAACCGAGACCTCACTGTTTAAATCCTAGGTGTGCCTAACCTTGATACAAAAAAATGTGCTTTAGCTAAATTGTTGCATGTTGCACATACTTTTTCAATGCCTTCGGCAAGTTTTCTTGGAAACTATTGTGTAACTAGAGGACATTTTTCTGTAACAAAATGTCAAAACAGTCGAGGAAATGACAAATATAATGGCAGGTATGATGAAACCAGGTAGGATTATACCAGAAGATAAATATAAAGGAAAAGAATCCTGTAAGTCAGGAAACTGTGTCTCATTAATATAAGATAGAAGTTTAAACTTATCAGAAACAATATGAAGATTATTGAAACTTATATTTAGGGGATATGGTATGGGAACCAGTTCTGAAGTAAAGTTTGTGACAAATGCAAGATGATGGCGAGTAGGCAAGGTTGTGATTGCATTCCTGCTAATTTCACAATAGTCTGGTGCTATATGATAACCTTCTACTACTAAATGTTTGCCTACATCCTGACATAAAAGTATCACACTGGTTTGATTTGGGAAATAAAAAATATTGCACATTATTGACATGTGCGTGAAACACTAACCTATGTGGTATTTATTGGAGTATATACACATAGTAGTTGTAGAGCTGTAGAGGCATTAGTTTGTACTATAGCTAATTCACATGTAGCCTCTGCAGCCCTTGTGAAAGCGAAAGTATACGCAGGACAAACAGTAATTTAGGACTTCATGCTTAGTCACAGCAACTAATAAAAAATCCTCTGATATTACTATTAGTTCAGTTCGTTTGTTCAGAATTAATAGTCCCTCATTTGATTTCAATGGAAATGGTTCCAAATGACATGCATCAAAAAAAAATTTTTATTTTAGTAGAAGGTGTATTAGTATTTCCTGATGTGTTAAGGTTGCCTCTAATAAGGGGTAATAGTATTCCACTTCATGCTCCTGAAAGATAGGAGTTAGATGATATCTAGTTTTAGCTACATGTAAAGTGGCACTTAGTTGACCAACTGGCAACAATTGTGCATCAACACGACCTAACCCTGCATTTACAAGATCAACTATGAGCCTATTATTGGTTTCTATGAAAGCTTCTACCGAGGCCTCAGCTGCATGTATGCATTCTGTGAAGCAGAGTAGTCATTCCAGTGTTGATTCTGATTGTGTGAATCCCTGGATAACGCGTGTTAGTTGATTAGTTTCGTCAACAATAGCATTCATGTGAGAGGTCAGAGTTTGTACTGCGTTGTAGAACTGTTCAATGGCCTTATTTTGTTTCTTAACCGCTTCAGAAGCTGCATTCATTATATTCCCTGCATCTGCGGCGGTTGACGTACCAAACAAGGTGTTACTTATTAACCCTACAAAGTTAAACAGACCACGTTTTTGACGCCGCTGAGAATGTACATTCTTCCCGATGTCCCCAGGAGATATAGGAAGCTTTCCCTCGAAGTGATTTACTAGCTTGAGTAGATTATTCATCGGGTCGTGTTGAAGAGAGATGGTCTGACTGAGTGCTGTAAAGATTGTAGATTGCTGTTCGAGATCTTGCAGAGTTTTCGTAGCTGTTTCAATGTGGACAGCTATTGGCCTCAGATGCACTGACATGCTCACTAAGTCGTGGAGCTCTTACTTGACAGTTACAACTTCTTGTACTACCGGTACTTTCCCTCGTGGGGCAACTAAAGCTCCGGGATTGGCGACGTCTGCTGGGGATGAGGCTGCTGTCACCGCACTCCAGACCAACAGTATTAGTGATATCCAAGCCATGTCTGAAAGAGGCAAGGATAATTAACGATTTTAGTTTGCTGATGGTAGTTTTTGACGATATGTATTGTCTATCGTTACATTTTGTTGAGCAACTGTTGTAGTAGAAGTAGCATGTTCCTGACTGACATTTGGGATCCCTACTAAGTCTCTGCTGACTTTTTTCATTCTATATACATGTACTATATCTGTGACATTTGACATTGACTTAACTACTTGGAATTTGTTTCCCTGTTCTTTTTCTCTAATCACGTACGGTCCTGTGAATTTAAGCAAGAGTTTTGATGTCCGTTCCGGCGCCTTTATCATTACTTTGTCTCCTATTTCTAGAGTTATAGGCTGAGCTTTTTTAATGTTGCTTGCAGATCATGTCAGCACGTGAGGCTGCTAAGTGGTTTCGTACTTTTCCATGGATGCTTGTAAAAACACATATTTGCTTCTTGGCATAGTCATCCATGTTGTACACAGGTTCTGGGGTTCCTGCTAATAGATCATATGGCAAGCGTTTATCGGTACCGTAAATTATGTACTACAGCAATTTGCCTGTAAAGCTATTTATAGATCCATTGATGGACGCTGCAACCTGTGGAAGCTAGTCCTCCCACGAACTATGCATTGGATTCACCACATGTCGGAGAATCTCAAGAATTTTTGTATTTGTACCTTCGACCAACCCATTTGAAGATGGATGGTAGGCGGTTGTGAAGGTGTGTGTAATGTCATTGTTGACATATTGCAGTTAAGAGTTCGTTATCAAATTCTGCACATTATCCGAGATTATCACACTAGGTGTATAAAAACGACAGATTAGATGAGTGACTAATGCATGAGGCACTGATTCGGCTGACTGGTTCTGCAATGGTGCTAGTACCACAAATCTAGAGAAATGGTCAACGCAGACAAGTACGTACTGGAGCCTTGATGGCTTTTTGGTAGTTGCAATAAATCGACCGCAACTGTATCCCATGGACGTTCCGGTGTCGGGTATTCTAAGATTGGAGCGGGATCCATCGTTGTTCCCTTGTGTTTTGCACAAGATAAACATTTAGCAATGTGATGGTTGATGTAGGTCCTCATAGTTTTCCAATAATATTTTTGTCCAATTTTTGTTCAACATCTGTCTCGCCCTGGATGCCCGGCTTGGGGTGCATCATGGAAGAGGGTGAGGATGTATTCCTTTAATAATGTAGGAATAACACTATGAGAAATTGACTCTTGTTGTGTTTTCACTGAGCGATATAGTATGTCGTGCCGCAGCTCAAACTGTGAGAGTGGTAGAGGCAAATTGACCTCATCTCCCGATTCTAAGGCATACTGTATATAAACCTTGGACCATAGTGGACCCTCCAACTGTTCTGCCCATAACTGTGGCAGGGTGAAAGTAGGAAGTGGCGTGACAGGAGCTATGTGTCTAGATAGCGAATAAGCTACCATGTTTGTACGGCCCGGCAAATACTTGAAGTCGGGTGCGAACTCCTGTATGGTTAGATACCGGCTCCCGGACAGATGGCCGAAGGACATTTGGCCGACAGACTTTTCACCGACATACATTTGACCGAGCGGACATCGAGCCGACGGACATTTGGCCGAACGGACAATAGACCGAACGGACAAATGGCCGAACGGACAATAGACCGAACAGACAAATGGCCGAACGGACATTTGGCCGAATGGACATATGTCCTTTTTAATTTTATTTTTATTTTTCTTTCTTCTTTGCAATGTATTTTTTGCACATTTACTAAAGGATAAAAGATATTTATTGTAATGTAATTGCTTCTTTGCAATGTATTGCTTTATAAAACAAAGGATAAAAATATAACATAATTTCAATGTGATACATTTGCATGATATACAATTTTTTTTTTAATATTTGTTTCTTTTTAGACCATGGAATTCATACCAACGACAAGAGGAGGAAGAAGGCTTTTGCTTGACGACTACGCCTACATCGTTGATAAACGGAAAGACAATATAATATATTGGCGATGTGAACGCAAAGGAAGTTGTTGGCCAGTGGTCTTTGAAAGCAAGAAGCTGTAAGTTTCGAGGTGTTGACAGAATTAGCAGGTTGTCACTTTCATGGATGACAAAGTCTTCTCCTCTAATTGCTTTCCGTAAGTCGTCAGTTAAAAAATCCCCGTCTGGTGCCATGCGCTGTCTGCGCACCATTCTTGCCAGAGTTTCTTTCTTAGGAAGAGCACCTGCAGCATCAAGTGGGTACTCACTGGTGCAGTTTTGTATAATAGTCGATGTCACTTCCTCCGACTATCTGGCTCTTTCTTTAATTTTCTTTACTGTTTTCAAGGACAGGTTACGTCCGGCATCAGGCGGACGTGAGTGATTACTTGCTTCTCCTTGAATAACGTCTTCTTCAGTTTTTAATCGTCCCCAACAACTTCCTTTGCGTTCACATCGCCAATATATTACATTGTCTTTCCGTTTATCAACGATGTAGGCGTAGCCGTCAAGCAAAAGCCTTCTTCCTTCTCTTGTCGTTGGTATGAATGCCATGGTCTTAAAAGAAACAAATATTAAATAAAGTAATAATAATAATAATAATAATAATAATAATAATAATAATAATAACAACAATAAAAATACCGGCTTACCTTTACAACCTCTGAAAAGCGACTGCATCCGAGATTTTATCCTTTAGTAAATGTGCAATAAATACACTGCAAAGAAGAAATAAAAAAAAATTAAAAAGGCCATATGTCCATTCGGCCAAGTGTCCGTTCGGCCATTTGTCCGTTCGGTCTATTGTCCGTTCGGCCATTTGTCCGTTCGGTCTATTGTCCGTTCGGCCAAATGTCAGTTCGGTCAAATGTCCGTCGGTGAAATGTCCGTTGGTGAAACGTCCGTCGGCCAAATGTCCTTCGGCCATCTGTCCGGCCACGTAGATACCGGCGCGCTAAACGCCCTGATAAGTTCTTCCCATTAAACAGTTCTGTGATCGGATATTCCAAAATGAGATCCCAAAAATGCTTGAGAGCCCATAGTACAGCTAATGCTTCTAAGTGAGTAGCTGAATAGCGTGTTTGTGCATCGTTGAGGGTGCGACTGGCGTATGCTATTACCCGCCATTTTCCTCGATAATCAGTTTGCATGAGCAACGCCCCTTAACCTAGGCCTGAGGCTTCAGTACACATGGCAAATGGTTTCGTGTAGTCCGGAAAGGCCAACACTGGAGCGTTCGTTAAGACGCTCATGAAGGCATTAAAACTATCTGCTTGTTCGTTATTCCATGTAAACTCCACATCCTTTTTGAGGACTTTAGTGAGTGGTGATGGTAATTTGGCATAACCTTCAATGAAATAACGGTTGTATCTTGATAATCCTAGGAAACTACGAAGTTGATCTACGTTCTACAGTGTGTATACCATTGTCATCTACTACGCGTCCTAGAAATTGGATTTTGGATTTGAGAAATTCACATTTGGAAAGTTTCACTTTCAATCCAGCTAGATGTAGCTTTGTGAAAGCTTCTCGTAGTTTCTTTAAATGGCTTTGTAAATCTTTGCTTACTATGATAAGATCATCTAGATAGGCATAGACTGTGTTACCTATCACTCCAGCAAACAAGGTATTTATCATTCTTTGGAATGTTAGCGGCGCATTTCTTAGGACAAATAGCATTCTTAAGAATTCGAAATGTCCTATTGGTGTACTGAACGCAGTTACCTGGCAGGATTCCTCATATAAGGGAATTTGCCAGTACCCGCTAAGTAAATTTAATTATTGAAGACTGCGATGTCTTTTCCTAAAGACTATAGTAAGTCAGTTAGGACAGGCATTGGGAACCTGTCTGGTACAGTTGCCTGGTTGACTCGCCGTAAATCTATTACTGGTCTCCATCCTCCATCTTCCATGGGAACTAAAAATAAAGGTGAGTTCCATGGTGATGAGGAAGCTTGGATTACTTTTTAGTCCACCATGTCTTGTACTATCTGCTGGACTACCGCCCTGCTGCTGAGTATGATGATTTGTCAATGTTGTTTTACCTAGGAGCTCTCCAGGTAATGCTATGATTTCCTTGAACTCGGCTAGTAATTCTAAAAGATCACTTTTGCCTTGAGGGTGATCAACTACTTTCACGTGTGGCGCTATTAACGCTACTTTATCTACAATAGGTGATTTTTCGTTCGATTCCCCCTGTGTTATACTACCGTTTGGTAATTCTATTGGCTCTTCGACAACCACTTTGTCGTAAACAAGGAAATTACCTAAACAACATCCCTTTCTTAAGGTTATGGGTCCCCCAGTTCTATTGAGAATGAGGAAATCTGTGAGACTACCTAATCTAACAGTGCTTAAGGTAGAATCAAGTGACGAATCTTTCACTCGTGAACTTTCACTCAGACACACAACATCTGTCCTTTCACTCACATTTGGCAAACTTACTGTTACTAGTTATTTCCTGGCTATGTAACCGCTGTACACCAGTTATGACAGCAGGCGGTAGAGTCCGGTTCTGACCACTTTCATCAGAAATGTCCTTTGAGCTACTAGTTGGAGTTTCAGAGAGTGACTCCGTAACTAATTGCTTCTGTGCGAAAGACTACCCCGCGCCTGTCGAGGCAGTTATTAAACGAACACCTGACGTAAGCAATGGATGTCAAGTTTGCATTACGTGATACGTTTTAAATTTATGCGTGATTGTTTGATCTCGTGGTTGAACGTTAATGTTGTTCTGCCTTAGAGTGGTCAGACCAAGTAACCCGTCCGCTGGCAAAGAAAATGCCTTAACTAAGTAGAAATCCGCCAGAAATGCTTTACTGGACATAGAAACGCAGATTGGTAGTGTTATTTCCCCCTCTTTTTCTAATTGGATTCCTGACACACTGGACAAGGGAATTTCTGTAGGTCTTATTGGCCACTTATTTGGAAGATATCGCCGCTGAGTTCATTGAACGACTTTAATGAGATAACATTGGCACAGGCCCCCGTATCTATGTCTAGGGATAACTGATTATTACCTATCCTCGCTGGTACGGTCAACACTTCCACTTTGTTTAACATGGCGGTTAATGAGCCGGTGATGGAAGCGTTGTTTTCTTGAACCGTTGACGCTATCCTAGATCGTGTTGCTGGACGCGCTCCTCTTCCCCGAAGGCTGTATACTTGTCTCCCGTCGATTTTCAATTTCTTGCCTCATACGCTGTATATTTCTACAATCTTCTTTGTTGTGGTATGGAGACTGATGTACTATACACCATTTATTCGGAGTGCCTTTAGTGTTTGGAGACATTTTATTTCCTGTGTAAGGTCCCTTTGGAGTTTTTGGTTTTGCAGGACTATCTGAAATTTTAAAGTCCTGCGAGGATCCTTTCTTTGATCTTGCTTCTGGCTGGTTGTGTAGTTATCTGCTTGCCCTGCAAACCAGTATTTTTCTGTGGCATGTCCCTTACGTTTGCAAACTTTGCAAAAAAGGTATCTTTTTGGGTTTGGTTCCCGTGACAAACTGTGATTGTTTCTTGAAGCTGGAGACTGGTGCCACTGACAGAGCCCTAGGAATATTTTCCCTGGGTTCTGCAATTTCCTCTACGTATTCTACAAATTTAGCCCCTTTTATAAATACTTTCTTTTGAGCTTTCATGCGTAAGGGTTCATTTGATGACAAGATAAACTGAAGGAATTCAATAATCCTGTAGAAATTTGCTTTAGACAAGTTGTCATTGTTATCGAACCAATCTGAAGAATCCATGTAAGATTTGAGATCTATCTTAGTGAGTCCCGCACAAATCTGGGCGTCTTGTTCGTCATGTGCGAGCAGAGTGTCACCTGTCCGCTCTGCCATCTTAAAAATCCAAGCAAGCGGGACCTCCTTTGGTGCCTGACCCAAAAAAGGAAATAAATTGTTTCCTAAACGTTAGATAATCATCCGTTTCTTCATCAATGGCTGAAGCATAGATACTTTTAGCTGCCCGACTACCGGTTTTGATAAGGCTTCAAACGTATGAAATTTTATCTAAGTCAATAGTGACATTGCTATTTCTCATTACATCTTAGCATTTACGCAGAAATGCTAAACTAGTATAATCAGAATCCTCGGCAGTAAACTCTTGTACTTTAATGCTATTTTGAAGTACATTTACCGTTTGACAGATCGATGCAGTCTGTGGGTTAGTAGAACCACCTGTTGCCATTTTGTTGTGTGAGTTAAAGCACTAGCGTTAGTAACAATGGGTAAATGTTACCTGACCTTAATAATTGTCTACTGTGTAAATCCTCAAACTGAGAATCTATGAAATTTTCACAGCTAGCTAAACAGTCGGTAGGTGTTAACTGTATTTGGCTAATTTGTGGTAATTCTTCGCCACTATCAGTTGCAACTAGCTCCTATGAATTATTAGATGACTGACTATCAGAGTCTGAGTCACTATTTTCCTGTTTGATACCCAAAAATTTTGGAGGGTCCATATATAGGAATATTTATCACTTCACTCACTACGTTGCCCACTCACGGAGTACTGCAAAAATATTTAAATGAGTTATGAAAATGAAGAGAAAAAATATTAAAATTACTAAAAAGTATTAAAAAAGTACTAAAAGTATGAAAAAGTATAGAATATACATCTACATTTTGTAAGTAGAGGACGTGCTTTCCATATTTGTTTATTTAATTTTACCTGTGCACAGTTGTGCAAGTAATTTATATTTTATATTGACTACATGTGAAGCGTGGCCGGAGAGATGGCCGAAGGACATTTTGGCGGACGGACTTTTCACGACGTACATTTGACCGAACGGACATTGAGCCGACAGACATTTGGCCGAACGGACAATAGACAGAACGGACAATTAGCAGAACGGACATTTGGGCGAATGGACATATGGCCTTTTTACTTTGTTTTTCTTTCTTATTTGCAATGTATTTGCTTTATAAAACACTGGATAAAAAGATAACATAATTGCAATGTGATACATTTGCATGATAGAAAATTCTTTTTTGCACATTTGTATAGACTTGGTTAGTTTATGTTAGGTTAGGCTAGGTTCGACTATTTGTCCATTCGCCCATTTGTCCATTCGGCTAAATGTCCGTTCGGCCAAATGTCTGTCGGCTCAATGTCCGTTCGGTCAAATGTCCGTCGGTGAAAATTCCGTCGGCCAAATGTCCTTCAGCCATTTGTCTGGGAGCCATGTGAAGACCTCTTGAAGTTCATCTGTGTTTGTGTAGTTTATAAAATAATGATTGCTTGTGATCTACCTGAGTGGAGAGTCCGTATTGTTTCGCGCTGGCTATGACGTCAGGAGTCGATGACGTCCTTCTCAGGGAGGGATGACTTTACGTCTTGCGGGGATCCACCTGGGGGCTGACCTGGGTCTTGCGGCGATCAGCTGGGGGCTGACCTCGAGCTATCCTGGGTCTTGCAGCGATTTGTTGGGGGCTGACCTGGGGCTGTCCTCTGTGTTTTGAAAAGGTTTAAAAAAATACAATTGATATACAATAAAAACATAATATTATACGAAAATTTACCTTCGATACACTTTACAAATTTAAAAAAGAGCAATCCAATTCAAAACTGACAAAAATGACGAGAGACATACATACAAAGCTAAAATCAGGAATAAAAAGTATGAAATAAAATATACAGGGGGTATTACCTCAATACAGACGAGCCTTAGTGAGAAAAATACAACAATTCACTAGAGTCCATATCACAAAGGGATGGCTTTGCTTTATACTGGTGTAATGCCTCCATAATGAGGAGGTCTGTACCACAGTCGCTCCTGCCAAGAACTGAGAAATCAGACGGCGAAAACGGGTGGTCATATTGGTGGGCGTGGTTACGAATAGCTGAATATAGTGGTTGCGCAATTAATTGGCCTGTTCGAACGGAACGGCCCAAGTGTTCATGGATGCGAGTTGTCAAATGTCTTTTAGTTTTACCTATATATGCTCTTTTTTAAATTTGTAAAGTTTATTGAAGGTAAATTTTCGTATAATATTGTTTTTATTATATATATATATATATATATATATATACTTCATTTTTAGTCCATTTAACACGCGGACTTTGAACATACAATCAACGACCTCACCAGCAAGGAATCGAACCCTCGACCTACTGGGTGTGACTAGGGGACGCTTACCGGCTAGGCCACAAGGACACTAAAAGCAGTTCTAGACTCTGTTATATTTCACACAAAGCCTGTTCATCGAGCTGATGGCGCCGTGAAGTATATATATGTACCTCGCGTTTCATACCAGCTGGATTCGGTAAAATGCTACTGACACCACATACGAGGCACGGGCAGTTTCCCAATGAGGTTCACGGCGCCATCAGCTCGATGAACAGGCTTTGTGTGAAATATAACAGAGTCTAGAACTGCTTTTAGTGTCCTTGTGGCCTAGCCGGTAAGCGTCCCCTAGTCACACCCAGTAGGTCGAGGGTTCGATTCCTTGCTGGTGAGGTCGTTGATTGTATGTTCAAAGTCCGCGTGTTAAATGGACTAAAAATGAAGTATATATATGTACCTCGCGTTTCATACCAGCTGGATTCGGTAAAATGCTACTGACACCACATACGAGGCACGGGCAGTTTCCCAATGAGGTTCACGGCGCCATCAGCTCGATGAACAGGCTTTGTGTGAAATATAACAGAGTCTAGAACTACTTTTAGTGTCCTTGTGGCCTAGCCGGTAAGCGTCCCCTAGTCACACCCAGTAGGTCGAGGGTTCGATTCCTTGCTGGTGAGGTCGTTGATTGTATGTTCAAAGTCCGCGTGTTAAATGGACTAAAAATGAAGTATATATATGTACCTCGCGCTTCATACCAGCTGGATTCGGTAAAATGCTACTGACACCACATACGAGGCACGGGCAGTTTCCCAATGAGGTTCACGGCGCCATCAGCTCGATGAACAGGCTTTGTGTGAAATATAACAGAGTCTAGAACTGCTTTTAGTGTCCTTGTGGCCTAGCCGGTAAGCGTCCCCTAGTCACACCCAGTAGGTCGAGGGTTCGATTCCTTGCTGGTGAGGTCATTGATTGTATATATATATATATATATATTGATAAAATCACACGGGAAAAGGGAAACAACGGAGCACCTTAGCTTTCGTCTTTATTCAAGACATCTGAAGATGTCTTGAATAAAGACAAAAGCTAAGGTGCTCCGTTGTTTCCCTTTTCCCGTGTGATTTTATCAAGATTTATCTTATCCACGTTTTCATTGTGGATCTACATGAATATATATATATATATATTATATATATATATATATATTATATATATATATATATATATATATATATATATATATATATTACTAAGAAATAAAATGTGTACAGTACATAATTTAATGAAAAATTATTTATTTGAGTTAAAAAAAACACAACATATGAATACTTAAAACAATACCTATACAGATTTTATATTGCACAAAATTATAGCTACAGAACTGTATAGCATATACTGTACACTAGGGTTGCTCATTTTTCCCAATTTTAGAAAATTGTGAGTGGGGGTGTTTTTCCCATTATTTCGTTACTTCAAAATTCATTGGTGCCAGAATTAATGAAATCCAACATGTTCTAGGGGTCGCGAATCCAAATATAAAAAATGAATTTTTGCGAAAAAACGTCAAAATTCAAGCTTTTTCTCTTATAGATCAGCAATCGCGCTGCTTTTCACTACTTAACCCTAGTGGCTGGCTAGGGCAGCTATTCAGCTTTCCATTGACACCTAATTCGATTGCATGCACCTCTTAGTTGACCTTCTAGTTCAGGTCAAAGGCTTTACCTGCGTTAAGGGAACCAGATTCCAAAATATTCATAGTTTTGACTTTTCCATTTATTCGAAAACACATATCAATATTTTGCCGTCACAGTCTTTTCCATGATATATTTCCCTCTTAAAAAAACAAACATCATTGAAATAGGTCAATAACTCTGGGAGGAGATGCAATTTGAAAGTTCAATCCCCCCTCTATTCAACTCTCACAGTTGCATCAGAGCAGACTTGCTGAAGCCACTCATCTGCTTCCTGTGCTTTTCCACAAGTTGCATGACATCCTGCAGCTGCTGCTCATCCTTCGTGACTGAACCAATGAAGTCCTGCATAAGCTTTATTCCCCTTTCGGCCACGTCATTGGTTACCTTCAGGCTTCTGGAGAAATCTTTCAGCTTCATGAATTCTTCGTTTTTCTCCCAGTCTTCCACCGGTGACATCAGCCATGCTGTGCCGCACACATGATGCTCCTTGAAGATCATCCATGAACGTTCATCTATCAGGTCGGAAAGCCGTGTAGTCTGTTGGATGACCAAGTTGTCGTTGGCGCAGTCGTTCGTTTCTTCTAGGCAGCTCAATTTGGTCGCCATCTCCTTTTTCTCTGCCGCACTCAACTTCTCGCTGCACAGCGACAGAACGACGGTCTGTGGCCTTAGATACCACAGGTGGCGGCTCGCGACCGCCAGCGCCGCATCAGCCACCTCACAGTCCACGGCCCTGTAGCAGAGGAGTTCGTGATGCAGTTGCAGGTCATTCACAGGCGCACCCTCGGCTACTAGTGATTTCAGCCACGCCGGTGTGTACAGCAGAGACACAAAGATCGCCATCCTCTGCAGCTTGACGCACAGGTCACTGCTGAGCTCTAGCTGGTGGCTAAACATGTAGATCTTGAGGTAGTATATGATCTTCGCCATCCAGCGAGCGTGGTGACATGCGCCAGGACGCAGAAAGTGCGTGCCGCGCGGAGGATTCACACCGAGGACGAGGAGCGTTAGTTCTGCCGCTTCTCGGTAATCCTCTCTGGCCCATTCTGTGACGGTCAGCAGGTAGCTAACGGTCCTGTGTCGGAGGTGACTGAGCCAGTCAGACTCTGGTAGATTTGCAATGTCCAGCCTGAGATACTGAGAGTGATCTAGTTGACTCCACCTTTTCTTAAGAGTCTGGAAGAGAGGGTCCGTAGGGGCCGATGTTTTGCCGAAGATGATGCTGGTAGCGGCTCTCACCACCAGTTCCATGACGTGGTGTCTGCACCCAAGCCTCAACAGCTGTTTTTCCAGCAGCGCCTCCAGATGGACAACCGCACCTTGGACTCGCCCTGTGTTGGACGACGTTGTATCAAAGCACAGTGCCTTGACGTTTGAAGCGCAGCTCCAGTCCTCGATAGCACGAGCTGTTGCGCGTGCCTGGGTCAGGCCAGTGCCGTCCTTCACTGGCAAGACAGCAAGCAGCTTCCCTTCCTCATGGCCGCGCCCTGAGATGAAGATGGCCTGTCGGTGTTCGTCTTCTCCCACGACGTTCTGAAATAAGAGAAATATAAAAATTCAGACAGATAATGAAGAATTATCAAGGCTGCCTTTTTCTCCAAGCTTTTTGTTAATGATTTGATACATTTCTAACAATATATTACAATAGTCTAGGCTTTGGTAAAATATTAATGTAGTACCTAAACGTGTTCTCACCTTAACCAGCTTACCATCCCAGTGCACCACTGCATGTGGTGGAGGCGTGAAGGCTTCCCTTTGTGCGGCAGCTACCTGACGACGGTGTGAGGCTCGCGCCCGTCTCGCAGTCTCTCTCGAGATCCGGAACTCAGACAGATCGCCTGGCGGGTTAGCAGAGCGCAGCACTGCTGTGACCACCGAAACTATCTGCGAGCAAAAGCAGGCAAGGGTGTCAGTAGAAAATGTCGACTGTTTAAGTGCTTATCAAATAATTAACAGAAATTTCAAACATTCCAAACACATTTATGGATACACTTACTTCGTTATTGGATATCCGAAGACGGTCAGCGAGTTCCTTTAATGCTGGCTCTTGGAGAATGCGACGTGGAAGCTGAACCGTCACATAAGGGTGCTTTGATGTGTACCTGCCAGGTTGTATCGCTGTGTCCTTTTTCTCCATTTCTACTTCCGTTGGGGTGTCAGCCACCACAGAGGTTTGAGGTCTCGAATCACTGCTGCTTGGTTCACAGGCTGCGAACCTTCCCTGTTTCGACCTTTGCTTCTCGACTCGTTCCTCCTGCTTTCTCTTCTTAGCGGCAAAAATCTTATCGTTACCACTCATGAACGCTTTTCTTTCTCCGCGTTGGTCTTGATAGAAGGCGATGTCTTGTTGTTTGTCGGCCGGTGTAAGCAGCCGGTTCTTCTCGATGTCCTCTACGGCGTCCGGTGCTCCGATGTCCCACAACAGGTCAAGTTGAGACTTGAAGTTTTCAACCTTGTCCTTTGCAGCCCTGTCCCGACTTTTTTGTAGACTTCTCCAGTGCTCCCATAACCTTGTCAGCTTCTCCCGGCACCCCCTCTCTGAGATAGTCTTGATGCGAGCTAAATTCCAGAACGTGAGTACGTTTCTCACTGTTTCTTTAAACGTCTCCTGTCTGTCACCAGATTCATTCACTGTGTGAAAGGAGAACTTCAGGACTTGACGCATCGTCGGGAGTTTACTGCCTCTAATTGACGATGCTGGCTGGCCTACTAGATAGATTTCAGTGGCAGAACGGGTAGTGGATGATGTTGGCCTGACAGTCCCCTTAGCATTCTCCCCCGACTGCGACTCACTCTCTTCCATGATTGTATGTATATAAACAGATGAACTCTGTAAGAAAAAACGTTTTGTAATAAAACAAAATAGGCAAACAAAATAGGGTCACATAAGAGCAATTTAATCACCTGTAGAAAATACAACATAAATAGATAACCATAAATTTACTGCCACACTATATAGCAGATTTGAGTAAATTATAAAATAACACCACAGTACCAACAACAACACAACACATGTCAAAACACTGCAAAGAAGCGCAGGGTTTTAAAGCTGCCAATGTGAACCTAGTGAATTTATAACTCCGTTAACGCAGGTAGGCTACAGCCTTTGACCTGACTTAGAAGGTCAAATAAGAGGTGCATCCAATCGAATTAGGTGTCAATGGAAAGCTGAATAGCTGCTCTAGCCAGCCATTAGGGTTAAGTAGTGAAAAGCAGCGCGGTTGCTGATCTATAAGAGAAAAAGCTTGAGTTTTGACGTTTTTTCGCAAAAATTCATTTTTTATATTTGGATTCGCGACCCCTAGAACATGTTGGATTTCATTAATTCTGGCACCAATGAATTCACCCCCACCCACAATTTTAAAAAAGTGTGAACAAATTAGCAACCCTACTGTACACTCTTTCCACTTAAAAGTAAATTTCCTTATTTTAAGGAAATTTGGTACTCACAAGGAACTTTTTAAGGAAATGCTAAATCTCAGGAAATTAGGATTTGAGATTAAAATAAGACTGAACTTATTCCGTTTTCTAATCAAAATACATGTGCTCTGATTTTATGCAACCTGGACATGTCAAGCAGAGAAATATAAAAGAAATTGATCCAAATAATGAAATACTGTATGTTCTACATACCAAGATATATTTTGGGGTTGCAACAGCTAATACAATGCAAAGCATAGCCACCAATCTAGGAAATTATCATGCTAATGTTAAATTATTTTATACCAACTGCAGATATTTTTATTTTGAATGTGTAAACCTAACTCTGCCATCATTAACACCTGTCTGAAAAATTACCCTATCTGAAAGATATTGTTGATGTTCAAACAGCTGATCTAGAATGGAGGCACCTGGTACATGTCCCAGTCATAATGTATGTAAGGATTTTAAGAGAGTTGGGAATACAGGAAGTCCACACCTCTTTCCCTATTCGATGCAATGGTCGAAAAAAATTAAGTAAATTAAAAATGAAAAATAATATCACAAAACTGGTCTTAAGCAAGAAATATACTTGGATTGTTAACAATAATACTTGCATACCAGCGGCCAAGGAAAACATCAAACTGCAAACTTAGACCTGGAAAAAGACATGATTCGGCTCCATTCTAAAATGACATCAAATGCAGATGATAATGAAACTGCCGTACAATACAAGAACATGATAAATATACAAATAATAATCTGGTTTTCTTTTCACTGGAAGATTTTACCAAAGGAAATTTATAAGGAAATTTAATATTTTTTTAAGGACATCTAAGGAAATTTGGCAACCAGATCAATGATATTAAAAATTCCAAAATGTGGAAGCACTGTGATTTTTCATCAAGAATATAAATTAATGACTATACATAAATGACTCGAATGACATAATGAATACCTATAAGTTAATGAGTACCCAGTATACACAAGGCACTAACTCATAAGTCATGTCACATTTCAAGAAAAAATTTAAATATTTCGCTTATATTCCAACCTCACTAAGTACAATACCCGAAGGCGTTTGAAAAAAAATGTCGACTGCATCTTGGATCAAACAGGCTGCGTCGCTCCATTCTTCCATATATCTAGAAGTGTAAGTAATAAGAGTGCAGAGGTTTTATTGCAACTATATCTTGCGCTAGTCAGGCCGCACCTCGATTATGCGTTTCAGTTCTGGTGCCCTTATTATAGAATGGATATCAATTCATTAGTGTCGTTGCAGCGAAGAATGGCGAAAATGATTCCGGGACTTAGAAACCTTCCATATCAGGATAGGTTAAAGAAACTAAACTTGCATTCCCTAGAAAGACGAAGAGTGCGGGAGATATGGTAGAAGTATTTAAGTGGGTGAAAGGAACCAATAAAGGGGATATAGAAAAAGTTCTTATAATATCCGAGCAAAGATAGGACTCGGAGCAACGGATTTAAGTTGGATAAGTTTAGGTTTAGGAGGGAGATAGGAAGGAACTGGTTCACAAATAGGGTGGTGGACGAGTGGAACAAGCTTAGCAACTTTGTAGTAAGTGCTGGAAAGTTTCAAAAGGAGACTGGATAGATTCATGGATGATAGAGAGTGGTAGTAACTCTCGACAGGAGCTGCCATGCACAAGCCAACCGGCCTACTGCAGACTCCTTATTTTCTTATGTTTTTGTTCCAGTGTCTCTAACATCTTGGCACTGGTAGCTGAGTGTATCCTTAGCTGGTTCTACATTTCATTGTCAATCAATGTTCCCCGCTCTATCTGCATCAACACTGCATTATCAATCACTGCCTTCCTCTCTATCTGCTTCAACATTTCACTATCTATTACTGCCCTCTTCTCTATCTCCTTTATCATTGCATTGTCAATCATCTCCTGCTTCTCAAGCTGCTTCAGTCTGGGTTTCCTGAACTTTCAGTTCCATCCTCTTCCCAGACATGATCAACTCATGCTCTTCCTTTTGAAATACAATAGATTTACTGCAGCATTCCTCTTTGGAGAATTTGTGCTGTCTTTTTCATGGGGTAGCAGTGGGTGGTATTGCTACAACCTGCAGCAGATGGTCTGCCAGTAACTTGGCTGCCAGCAGGCAATGAATCAGCACTAACGCTTTCAACTGTTTCATTGATGTTAATGACATCAGTGTGGAACACTCCACTGTTAGCAATACCTGCAAGAATATGATTAGATACAATTAATCTGTGTAACAAATCATATATTACTAACTAATAAATAAAAGATGCAGGATATAGGTACAGGAGCCGTATGCAAAACGTCAATGTCTATTGGGTGGTGAGCAACCTTTCCAATGAAAGTTACAAGATGCCCTTCTTTCTAACTTAGCCTAATGCTATGCTAACCTAACCTAACCATGCCATTCATAACACAGGCCAACGATATGGCTGCCGTATACATACTGGTGCATAAATGAAATCACATGATCTGCTACCGGACTCTCAGTGACCAGAATCTATATACTGTACTGCAATATTTCTAGCTAAAATGCCCTCAATATTTGTACGTATATAAAGAAAAAGGAACAAAACTTACCATCATTATCTTGTGGACATATGGGCTTATCCCCAATCTCTTGACTGACAATAGTCATAACTTTTTCTGTTAATTGATCTTTATCTTGGGGGGGGGGGGGGTCCTCCACCAGTCCTGTGCACCTCACGTTTGTGTTGATTTCTTGGCTCTGAGGCAAAGAAAATAATAGCAATGTAATTTCTATGAATATTTACAGCAATTACCATAGTAAAAAGGAATATTTTTTAGGAGGATTTATATATATTTAGTACACCAATATATAATACAATACTATATTTATTGTAAATCATTAATATTGTAATACGTATATTCCTTACTGCTGTTTAAAAGTAGTAAAACAAAATTAGCAATCGTAATTAAATTTAATTAGGGAACAGATTTGTTTTGATTTTGAAAATTATTAAGCACACCTCCTGAAATATTTTACACAGGGCAGTAGACACAATTCTAATAAGTAATATCTCCATTAGCCGGAATCCTTCTTAATCGAAACTCTCCAATACCTGGAATTGAAATTTGCTCAGCATTTTCTGGAAAATTTATCTCAATTCCGGGTTTGGGAATGATTTTCCGAGGTTCATAATTAGGTGTTTTTTTTTTTTTTTTATTCCTAGAAAATATGTGGAACTCTCTATTTTTCCGGGTCTGGAAGCAAATACCGAGTTAGAAATATTATGCAATTTCCGAATAATTTCGATACATTTTTCCCGTTTCCCCCCAAAATTCCGTGGATGGGTGATTTTTCTTATTTTGAGAGAGTCATCTCATTACCCGGAAATATCTCTTTCTCAGAAGTGCTCTGCACCAGTTGTTCTGGTTAACGAGGAAAACACTACCAACATTCCTTACTCGAAAGTAAAAAACAAATATTATTATTATTCTTAATGAAACTTAATTTAAGTTCCTTGGATAGTGCAATGATATAGTAGTTACACTATTGTATTAGACAATAATGCTAATACATAATCATCATAGGAAATTAAGATTATTTGATTTTCATTAATACTCAGCCCATCTGCGAGGTGCTACTATAGTATGCGATATACTGACCTGTAGTTGGTCTACCGGAATATATACAATGTAGTGTCCATTAACCTAACCTAGGTTAGGTTAAATTAGGTCATTAAGTTAGGTAAGGTTAAGTCAGGTTAGTGGATGCGACAGTGTAAATGTCCCGGAAGACCAACTACAGCCCGGTAAACCACATACTTTAGTGTAAATAATCTGATAGGCCACATACTATAGTAGCACCCATTCACTAAATCAGGCTGTATAAATTATATAGGTTAAGTAAAGTCAAGTTATGCAAGGTCTGGACAAAGTGTAAATCCATTTAAATTCACAATCTACTGTAGGTGTGACATTGGAAGCTTACAAAATTTTGATGAAGGTGAAAATAAACTTGTACACACATTTAAAAAAGTACAATGAGAATTTTATTCTTAGGAATGAGTGGAATCTGAGGATTGACATACTCGGTACCTTCTCAGTTTACAGGAAATATAAGATGGTCAAAGGTACTACAGCATATGAATGTAATATAAATTCACTTAAAATTGACACGCATATTATGCTTACTTGCTCTTCGAATATTCCCGTATTCTTTTTAGTTGCTTTGTAGTTCGTGCCTGGCCCATCCCTGCTTAGTTACTGTATATGCACTGGTTATTTCCTGCCAGCCGTTGATTTTTTTTTTACAATGCCCACATCTGTGCTCTTGTCGTTCATTACATCCTTTTAATCATTGACTTAGTCGATGAGAAGACATTTTCTCCCTTTCTGCAATGTAGGTTGACCACTAGGGTGTGTCAATTTTGTCAACATGTTAAAAATCAAATTTGGTAGTCAAAATATTGTGCCTCTTTATGTCTAAACTTGAGATTAGCAAACAAAAATGAATTGAAATAACCCTCACCTACATCAATTATACCTTAAAGTTTCAAATATCAGTATTTCAACAAATTAATGAGACTTGATTAGAATTATTCACTTGATATTAACTAATCTCATGTAAGCATATGGATTATGGAGTATTTTATGGTTCTATAGCTTGTGTACAATATGCATGTCAGAACATGAACATGAACAGGCTCTCCGTGTGGGACAGTTAATTCTTGTTTTGACTTGTACCAAGCGTGAGGATAAGGCGCCCGGCTCACTCTCCTTCTAGATATCATAGACGGTGGTTTGCTCTCATTGCACTTGCACCTACTCTACCAGACGAATTCTACATTTTAATTATTGTAAGTAGGGCATATTGATTGTCGCAGTTACTTATATCATTGTATAAAACATTATGTTCTAAGAAATTATTATGTTATTTCTGTTACAGCATTTTTGATAAACAAATTTATATTTTTTGAAACAACAATTGAATTATGAAACATTGAAATATTTTTCTATTTGTCAGATAGTGTGAAGATGTCAAAATTGAAGACAAGAAGTCAGTTGTCAACCCACTTGAGCCTGCTAGTTGGTAAAGGGAAGGAGCTTCCTGTATCAGAACTTCCAACAGTGAGAGACATGCTAAGATTAGGGTTACTCCTTCGAGAAAAAAATGCAAAGGACAGAAGGAACTATACAGATAAAGAACTCATAAATGACATGATAGTCCCTCTTCTGCATCAATGGACAAAAGCTAATGCACTATTCAAACCACCTGTGATTAATCAGTGTCGAACTATTGAGCTTAAACTAACGAAATTATGGCACAAAGCAGTTGAAACATCACTTGGTAAAGGAAACTTGGCCAGGAAAAATGAATTTCTGCACACACTTGATACTCTGTTTGACATTTTGACCTGCAAGTGCTCCATACAATTATGATCTGAATCCAACTGTTCTCACTCAGGTAAGAGAGAAAATAATTCCCACATTGATTGTGGTTGTCCTCGTGAAAAGAAGATCCCTGTTTTAGAGCTTGAATTTATAAAGGCACAGAGGACAAAGGCAGAAGGCCAAGGAAGTATGCAAATGGGTTCAATAGATTATTCAGAAACAAAGAAGCAGATTGCTAATGCCAAGAAGAGAGAACAAATCCGAGAGAGGGAACAAAAGAAGAAAATGAAGAGTGAAGAAGCCATCCAAAGAGAGGAAGAGCTGTGTCAAGATGTTTATCACTTCTTTGATAGTTCTTCTGATGAACAGGAAGCAACATCAGATGATAGTTCCAAAGAGCCATCTGAACCTTTACCAAAGAAAATGAAATACAACACAGGAAATATTTCAAACATTGCTTTAGCTAGTATTCGCCACCATGCTGGACTTCGTGAGGCTGCAGAAATTGCAACTGCCGCTTGGATAGATGCAGGCCTCATCAGCCGAGAGGATGTATCTTTGGTGATAGATCATAATAAAATTAGAAGAGCACAAGAAAAAATAATGAAGGAAATATCTGATCAGCATGAAAAAGATTTAAGCGAGGGAGGGCTCTCCTGTCTTTTGTTTGATGGAAGAATAGATGACACAAAAGTTTTGCTAGAAGTAGAGGGAGTGAACAGAAAGTTTCCTGGTCTCATCAAAGAAGAACACTACTCTGTCTGTTCTGAGCCTGGTGGTCGGTTTTTGTTTCACTTTGCTCCCGAAACTGAAGTAGAAGGGAAGAAACATGCAGAGGTCATTGCTGATCATATTTTATGTTGGGTTCAGGAGAGAGGACTTGGCAGTTCACTGCAGGCTGTTGGTGGAGATTCAACTGCAGTGAACACCGGATGGCAGGGGGGTGTAATGACGCATTTAGAGAAAAAACTAGGAAGAAGACTTGTTTGGATTGTATGTGATTTACATACAGGCGAGCTACCTCTTCGTCATCTCATCCAGGAACTTGATGGTCCTACAAAGAGCAACAACAAGTGGTCAGGTCCCCTTGGCATCATGCTGGATGAAGCAACACAACTAGAAATAAATACAACCTTTCCAAAGGTCGAAGTTGGCCCTCCCCTTCCGGCGTTGTCTGAAGGAGTCATCAAAGATCTCAGCACAGATCAATCCTATGCTTATCGTATTGCCCAAGCAATAAGATCAGAAGTGCCTCAGTCATTGGCTCTCTTGGAGATTGGACCTGTCAGTCACAGCCGTTGGTTAACTACAGCTCTTCGTTTCTGCAGGATTTGGATTTCCAAACACGAATTGAAGGGCAAAGTGCTGAAGAATTTGAGGTTAATTGTTGAATTTATTATTGGAGTTTATCTTCCCCAGTGGTTTAGTGTGAAACTTAATCCTATGTGGGTGGATGGGCCCAATCACCTTTTGTTTCAATTGCAGCTAGTAAGAACACAGAGGAAGGTAGTGAGGGACATCGTGTTACCTGTGGCAAGAAGGTCCGCTTGGTATGCTCGATCAGAAGCAGTTTTGCAAGCAATGCTTTGCAGTCAATGTACCAATCTCCGAACCGAGGCTGTAGAAGTCATTCTAAAGATTAGAGGAACGCTAATAGATGACGACCAGTTGGGAGACTGTTCGTTTCATTCAAGAAAAGTTCCCCCAATAAACGTCAATGCCACCAAATTGTCAGAATTGGTTGACTTGAGTTTGGAAGTCTTAGAGCCACCATTGACAACAAGTCTAACTAGCCAAGAATTGAGAAACCTTAAAGAGACTCCAATGCAGGTGCCGAAGTGGCCTTCCCACACTCAAAGTGTGGAGAGATGTGTGAAAATGGTCACAGAAGCAGCGGGCCATGTTTACAGCCACGAGAGGCGAGAAGGTTACATCAAAGCACAAATAGCAAGCAGACTACTGATGACAAGAAACCAAAGCAAAGAGAGTATGAAGGCATTGGTTACTTTCAAATAGACTACGGATAATAAAATATAATAATTTGAAACTTGAAACAGTAACATGTGTGCAAACGCTGGTTATGTTATAAATTCACAAATATGTACATTTAAAAATCCATTTGATGTAGGTAGGACTTATTATAAAAAAAAATTTATGCCAGAATATTGTTTTGCATGCTTAAAGACTACAATAAATTGCTACCAAATTACTCGATTTTCAATTTAGCCAGTTCACCCCCTCAATGACCACCCAGTTGCCATGCTTTCCACGTTTCCTGCGCCTGATGTGTGTAAACAGACCGAGCCATGCGTACCAACCCCATCGTGTTGCTAGAACCTGAGAGCGTAGAATTTGCTGTTGTTTAAGCATAGCAAAAGTCTTGGAACCCATTCTTTGTCAAAGGATTTGGTGTTTCGCGAATATGAAATACAATATACTTTTTAGCATACGACCATTAGACATAGACAGCCTTCGCATAAAACCTTGATCAGCACATTACGAGAGACCTTATCTGTGAATAAAATACAGTGGTATAGGATGATTTGCTTCAGCTGTAGAGGGATATGGCATCTCCTCCAAGTTGGAAGGTGTAAAGATCATTTCAGAGTTTCACTTCGGCAGTGTTGGGATGTAGGGAATTGCCAGGAGTTTAGTAAGAGAAGAGAGGTCAACTATCTGATCCATGGGAACCGTATCAAGTATCTGTGAAGTTAGTTTGTTGTTTAAGTACTGTATCAATGCGAGCGTGGGGGGGGGGGAGGGCTAATATTAAAACCAAGGCTGATTAAAAAACTTCTTCAGAGATAAAAGTTTATGACGTTTCAAAAGTTAAATGGAATCCAACTAAAAGAGAAGACGTACAGCCACTCAAAATACTATCTTTACTTGAGGGGTCGATGAATTTCGGAATGAACACTGAGACTCTTATTCTCTCCGTAGGGTTGTCAAAGTCCTTCGTACGTGGTGTCATATTGGCTGACACAATTTTGTAAGGATAGTGTTTTAACGACTGTTTACTTCTGATAAAACACTTAAGAAACACTTACCTATCATCAGTATACAAGACGTTAAGGCGAGGATGTCCAGTCAACGACTGAAGTCCGTTCGCCTCTCCTCCCTGAACCACGAAACTGGAGATTCAGACTCGTGAACCTGAAGCAGTAGACTGATACATTAGTCTGTCCATAAATGCTTAAGATTCATGAGTCTGAATCTCGGGGTTCGTGGTTCAGAAAGGAGAGGCGAACGGACTTCAGTCGTTAACTGTCTGTAAGTTAACAGTGCTGGTAGTTGTATATGGCTCTTTATTATGAAAGTGTTGGAGTAAAAGGTCTGTCCAATAAGAAAAAGACTCATATTCTTGAATAAAAAAAAGCACATTAAAATAGAGAAGAAAAAAAATCAAGTCAATAAAATCGTTAGAAAACCTATACTTGAAAGAATTAAAACTCCAACTTCTTAATGATGAATCAGCAGTACAACCACAATAACAAGACAGCAGTACGACCACAATAACAAGGCAGCAGTACAACTACAATAACAAGACAGCAGTACGACCACAATAACAAAACAGCAGTACAACCAAAATCACAAGTCAGCAATACAATCACAATAACAAGACAGCAGTACAATTACAATAACAAGACAGCAATATATCTTATTTTAAAGTATAAGATAACAGAATTTCAAATGAAATATCTATTGTTATTTTCTTTGTTGTGATTATTTACGAGCTTCAAGACATAAGTGGTAGAAACTCCGTGCAGTATGCCATCAGCGTCAATTGACGTGAATCTCTCAAAAGTTGTTCATAATTATTGATGACTTGTATAATAAACCACAGTAGTATTCATGGTTCATAACTTTAGTTGTTGAAAGGCAGCAATACCTTATAATTTCACGTGGGGTGCAGAGTTGGAGTAGTCGACATGTGAGAGGGCCATTTGTTGGGGAGGGGAGTATGCGATGCAAGTTCTTCATCAGAGAGGGAAGGGGTTGATGAAGGCAGGGAAATTCATGAAAGAAGGAATGATGGCTGCAAGGGTAATAGATGAAGACCTTTATTTTATATCCATTATAATGTGTTATCCATTTCCTTATTTATCATTTTTTCAGGTTGTTGTTCAGGTTTTAAACAACGGCAATTAGATGTGTACAATAACGTTGATACGAGGAGAAATATTGAATACGAGAGTAGAAATCGCATTTATTTTTAATTACCAACACAAGTCATACAGAATCTCAATAACCCATCCATTGCCCTCCTCACCTGTCAATCTCTCTCTCTCTCTCTCTCTCTCTCTCTCTCTCTCTCTCTCTCTTTCAGGACAGTCAGCACTGTGGTTTGCAGGCCACCGACACACCATTAATTAACCAGCTAGCACGGGCTGTTTCTCTCACCCAGGCGGCGGTTCACAGCTTCTCTTCCGCCACCTGCTGTACCTCTTTCTCAGTGTACAGCCTCTCTCCTGCCACCTGCTATACCTCTCTCTCCCGCCACCTGCTATACCTCTCTCTCCCGCCACCTGCTGTACCACGCAGTGTGCAACTTCTCTCCCACCATATGCTATACCTCTCTCTCAGTGTACAGCTCGCCTCTATTATAACACCTGTCGTGACCCAGTTTACTAGCCTGTGCTCTTGGGTGGGAAGGCGTGACCTCCTGTATATGACAGAGCACTACAGAAGCCATAAGGTAAATACTAGCATCTCAGGCCATGAGTAAAGACCACTATCTATCTTGATGCTAATTTGTTAATATGATAAAATAAACTTTATCTTAACTTTATCTCAAATACTAAATTATCCCCTTTATAGTATTATATACTGATAAGGTACAGTACAAGACATGCAAGGAGGCGGAAATAAACAAAAGAACATCACCATACTACATGTATAACCATTTTAATACTCTATGATTCAGATCGAATGACATAAAGAAACGCTTGAGGTATTCAATACTTCTTGCTATTTCCTTATTGCTTATTTTATATACTGCGGAACATTTGCTTGTGATGTACACCCACTAAGAAATTATTGGGCACCGGTGTCAAATGTATCACACCGTGAGGGTACCGAATAATTTTGTAGTGGGTGTTGCCCCGTGAGAGTTACCGTGGGCCTCCATGTGCCCAGGTGGGATGGTCAAAGTATTACACTATAAGTGTGTCAAATGAGGAGTGACTGATCCACATGTAATTTAAGGTTTTTGAAATATGTAGTTACATTAACACGATTGTTCATATAGTTACACGAATGAAGGGAAATAAAAGATATAGATGGGGTGTGGTGAAAGCGCTGTAAACGTTGTGTGGATTCACTGGGTGGTTTGGAAGTGTTTATTTCCATTCATACTTTCGTAACTACAACCTATGGTAATTTTTCTTCGTGTTCATATATAATGAAGATAATGCAGAGTATAAAATGCCAAATACAATATTTATACATAATATCATCGATACAGCTGTACTATGACTGTGTGTGTTTGTGCGTGTGTTGCCTCGTGATAGTTAGAGTGGGCCCCTGTCCAGAAAGGACACTGTACTAACCTCCAACACCGACCCAGGTGGTCTAGAGAATATGGTTTCCGAGTGTACATGATACTTGTACATACACACACACATAAGAACATAAGAACATAAGAATGGAGGAAACTGCAGCGGGCCTATTGGCCCATACTGGGCAGTCCCGTTTACACCCAACCCCTATTGCTCATATGAGCATCCAACCTATGTTTAAAGCAATTCAGCGTATTCGAGTTAATGATGATATTTGGTAACTTGTTCCATTCATCCACTACTCTGTTTCCAAACCAGTGTTTACCTATTTCACGCCTAAATCTAAATTTGTCTAATTTAAAACCATTGTTACGAGTTCGCTCCTGGTTGGATAGTTTGAGTACCTTTGTAATGTCCCCTTTGTTTAGCCCTGCCTTCCACTTATACACCTCTATCAGGTCGCCACTCGCTCTACGTCTCTCAAGGGAGTGCAAATTAAGATGCTTTAACCTGTCTCTATACTCAAGGTTCCTAATGCCCGGGATTAGTCTTGTCATTCTCCTCTGAATTCTTTCCAAGGATTCTATATCCATTCTGTAATACGGTGACAAGGGTACCGAATAATTTAATAGTGGGTGGGTACATTATCTTTGGATGCTCTGTGTGGGATGATACTCAGGGCCGGATTCAGGAGTGGGCAAAGTGGGCAGCTGCCCAGGGGCCTCCACAATCTGGGGGCCTCCACATATTACAATATTTTATTTATTTGTTTATTCATTTGGATTTTTTTTATTTTCATACTTTAAAATTCATGTTTATCTATTCCATCACGTAAAACTATGTTCAGCAAGAAGCGTGATAGAAATTAGGCTAGCTACTCTGAAATTCGTTAATACCTGGTTTTCCTATGAACCGTATATATCTAATGAATGCTATTGTTTGTGTTGCTAATAATATATTTAGAATTCCACAAGCAAACATTGATTAAAAATGAACTACATGGAATAACGAAATTGAGATTAAAAAAAAACCCAATTTTTTTTTTCATTATCACTTCTATTACGAATGCCATCAGGGTGCTGTGTTTGTTGACAGTCGGTCGGAGGGGGTTGGGTCGTGTAGTATCTGCACATCGGTTGTCATGTGTCTGTCGATTAAAGAGGAGACTTACGTCGCCCATGATTCGTGAACTTCCCACGGGTAGACATAAACATGTCTTGCAGATGTAAAATGAGAGAGAGAATTGTCATGTGTGCTTGTTGAGTGAAGACGTCGCCTCTCAGTGATTTTTGATCTTGTCAGTTGTCATTTCCTAGAACATGTCTGGCAAATGTTTTACTATTGGATGCAAAACTTCAATTTTATTTATAGTTGAGTTAATACTTATTCTGAATCTATCGGACCTTTGACTTAAAGAAGTCTATACATGCATTCTTGGACAGAACCATTATTTGAGTTGAGGTTTATCTGATTAATAATGCAAAGAATCATCTCTCTGTAATAACTAATAATATATTCTTTTCTGTGAAGTCTCTTGAAAATTTTTAACATGTGCGGTAGTAGCTATATCAGGGCTGGTCGACTTGAAACCACATGAATGACTCCAGTCATGTCTCACTTTTGTGTGTATGTGTGTGTTGGGAATTTTTACACTATCAATAAATATACAGTTAATTAAAAATTTCTCAATGTTCTAATTTACAGCGCCCCCCGGAACTCCCAGATGTTTAGGCTCGCTTCACTCGCCACCCCACCCTCTTGGGTAGTTATAATGAGGGGGGCCTCCACAAAGAGGCTGCCCATGGGCCTCCACAGGTCTAAATCCGGCACTGATGATACTGTTAGAATGTTATGTGTGTGATGATGTTTGTAGATGTTATGTGTGGGATGATACTGTGACGATGTTATGTGTGAGATAAAGCTGCGGAATATTACAGTGTGGATGATGTATCCTGGGATGACATCGTAAGGAAATTACTGTATGTGTAGATACTGTGGGTTGGTGTGTGGGATGATACTGTGAGAATGTTATGTGTGAGATTATACTGTAGAATGATGCAATGTGGATGATGTGTCCTGGGATGATATCGTAAGGATGTTATGTGTGGATACTGTGATGTTGTTATGTGTGCGATGATACTGTGAGGATGTTATGTGTGCGATGATGCGTAAGCATATTATGTGTGGGATGATATAACTATACTTATATATAAACATACAGCTCTACACATGTAAATCTTTTACCGAGAGCAGTGGAACATGCACGAGATAACGAGAGTAAAGTGCTGCTGCTCTGTTATGGTTATGTAAAGGACTCTGTGGCCGTAGCTGTTGGTGCTTCAGTAATGTTTATGAATGCTTCTGTCGCTGAAATGTGTTCGTTCATTACAGAGTGTATGTGGTAAATATTTTAGCATAGTTCTCTGTATGAATGTATGCATGATTAAGTGTGAGTTCTAGTATACTTTTCATATGCGTGTCCCTATTATAGTAAGGGATAACGTATACATGATTCTAGTCTGGTTAAGCATGCATATTTGAACAACAAATCTTGGGTAACATTCTCATTAACGTTCATTAGTTAGGGGAGGTAGTCTGCAAACCACATGTGTACGGGGTCCCCTCTCTGCTGAATAAATTCGTGTGGTGTGAGCCAATTAAAATATTAAAAGTGTCGTCCCCGCAGTGAAGGGGTTAAAGATAAGAACAGAGCATGAAGCGTGGCATTACAAGTAACAAGTATATCGACTTTGTGCTGATGTTCGGATTTAATCATGCCACACACTCTGTTGCGGCATCAGCTTCAGAGCTTACATTTACCAGAGTGTTGGCAATCAAACCTAAATCATGAGTTGTGCGCTGTGTATTCAAGGGTATTTAGTTATATTTCTGTATATTGTAATATATTTCGGCATGTAGTCGTTCCGGAAAATTAATACTATAAACATTCTTGATTGCATTTCATATTCTATACAATTATTGAGGTCCAGTAAGTTTGGGGCCCATTAGGAAGGAGGTCAACTAGGCCCCACCCTGAATGGGCTCCGTTTGATTTGTACTCGACTAGAAAACTTCCAAACATTGTCAGATAAGCATATTAATATCAGCTGAATATCCTGTTTGAATCTGGAGTTTGCAAAATACAATATCTAATAGGACCAAAATAATTCTAAACATTAAAAAAATGATAACGTTAAAAGTTTTCAACGAAAAATCCAAAAATCGCCGTAAAAAAAATTATAAAAAATAGCGTATATTTTTATTTTATGGATGTCGGAATTCTGGCAAATATTTAAAGCACTTATCGTGTGATCTTTAAAGTGAGGCTTTTTATCAGTGTTCTTAAGTTTCAGGAAATATAGGTAATAAATGTATATCTCATAATGATCTTCTAAATAAACAATCTATGAGACGTATCACTAATTAATGTTCAATCTTAGCTATAAAATTATGATTATACACAAGTTTATTAGATCTGAAAATTCTTTCCATATTTTGACTCTTTGGATGATCTATCGGCTGATGATTGTAAGCAAGTTAAGACCATAAATACGAGTGGTCGTTTTCAAATCGTTATAATCGTATTTTGATTTTATATTTTCATTGTTAAAGGAAATATTAAAACATCGTGGATTCTATATTGCAGAACCGAGAAATGGAAAAACGTGAAGTATTACTAATTCATATTTATATATACTTCCTGAAATAAGTCATGAACCAGAAAAAAATGTTGGGAAGATTTAAGTATGACGATGAATCGGTTTAAAAGACTTGTAGTTTGAGGAAATTATCTCTACCATATTGTTTAAATATTCCCCAAGGCACCACAGGGCTTAAAAGATTATCAAGGAGGTGAATTTATTTCCAGTGACGAATATTCCGAACTCAAATTAACGATTTTAAGATCTCTAATATAAAGAAAACATTATTAACATTTTTTTCAAGGAATCTATACGACTGAACCGTCTCCTGTAACACCTCTCAGCTATCGGTGTGGTCCAATATTGGCCTCAGGCGAAAGTGATACCTCCAGGCCGCTAACGTGGAGTGAACAAGCCTACACTTGGGCAGCTCACGGTCAGGTACTTTTACAGTATCCAACTGAAATTCTTCCAACTTGTACAGAAAATAATTCAGAATCCTATTCATCATACTGGGTCTAATGAAACAATAAATTACAATAAATTAGAGTACCTTAAAAAAAAAAAAAATATATATATATATATATATATATATATATATATATATATATATATATATATATATATATATATATATATATATATATATATATATACGCCCAGTTGACCAGTCGAGCACGCTGCCTCTTTTTGTTGTGTCTAATGTTTTCACAAGCTTTTCATTCGTTCAACATTTAATCATTACAACCAGCTGAATCTCGCGGAATGTATGAAAAATTGGAATTGGGAAGTTTACTGCAGAGATTACTAATGTGAGAGACACTGACAAAGCCTTCAATAGTGCGGGAAGAAACAGACAACTTTTTTTTCCGATTCAGATGAAATATTAGGAAGAACTTGAAAAGAAAATACAAGCCAAAAGCTTCTATAAAAACAATGCAGTTTCTATGGCCTTTGTTTAAACACCCTCTTCAGCGCTGTGTAACAGAGTGAGTTACTCTGATCCTTATAGCGAGAGGGATGTCGAAGAGCATTGAAAATATAGTCTTAATCTTTATTGATATGAATTTTACTTCCTAATCCTAGTATATACTCACGTTATTACAGTTAACACCTTTTCAGTCATTCCAAAGGTGTTCTCGCTTTGTCCATCATCAACTCGTATGTAATTCTAGACGACTCAGTGCATCAACAGATATGAAGGAAAGTTTACAAAATTAATATCAGTGAAAAACAAGTAAAATCATTTTTTTTTTTTTTTTGCAGGGGATCATCTTATGGAAATATTAATTTTCGTGTCGTCTTAAAAATTATGTTGACGCAAAGTGGTCTCATCAAGTTCAGAGAATTACTCAGGGGCTCATAACAGTGGGCTTATCTGTCTGTACATTATGGTTCTGTGGTCAATATGCCATTTTACCTTAAGTTACGAGGTTATGATGAAGGTAAAAGTTAATTTGCGGTTTTTGAGGTCCAGGTAAATTTTTGTTAATTGTGAAAAATATATTGCTTTAAATTCACGAGTATCTACATAAAGTATAATAGAAACGCTTTAATTATAGGTTTAGGTTGGAGCAAGATCAAGAGACTCGCCTAAAATGTCCTTGCTGTCCAAATTTCCGCTCCTCTACCACCCACACTGGTCACTGAATATTTGGCCGATTGATACGAAAAAATACGGCTTCCTCGACCCCCTCTTGCACTTCCTACACACTGGTGGAATCAATGTCCATCAATGGGGTGGTTGGTCATCGGTAATGGCGCCGCTGGTGACTTGTCGTTGGAGTGGCCCTGTCACTCGTCGATGGAGCCACTGGTCACTTCGTCGATGGAGTCGCTGGTCACTCGTCGATGGAGCCACTGGTCACTTCGTAGATGGCGCCACTGGTCACTTCGTAGATGGAACCACTGGTCACTCGTCAATGAAGGTCTCATTAGCAGATCCGCCGAGTTGCTGTAGTAAAATAAGTAGTAAAGAACAAACGCTGAAAATTATAAGCAAAAAATCGTACCCTGAGAACACAAATCTATGTTATCTTCTACATATAAACAGTGCCGTCCCCTCCACTACACCCCTGGTTCTTCACACCAACTATCACACACGCTGGCTCATCACAACTGTCTGAAGCTACTGACCTCGATTTTCCATGATTATTCTTACTTTCACCTGTATTCTAAAAAAAAAAAAAAAAAAGAGAAAAACTGAAGTGTGATTGTGTTTCTTTTTCCAGGCTTTGCTAAGTGGGGTATGTAGGTTCCGGCCGTTGATATATTTCCCCATACACTGAGTATCATCCCACAGGTGACTTCCTCATACTGAGCATCATCCCTCACATAACATCCTCACACTGAGTATCATCCCTCACATAACATCCTCACACTGAGTATCATTACACACATAACATCCTCACACTGAGTATCATCCCTCACATAACATCCTCACACTGAGTATCATCCCACACATAACATCCTCACACTGAGTATCATCCCACACATAACATCCTCACACTGAGTATCATCCCACGCGTAACTTCCTCACACTGAGTATCATCCCTCACATAACATCCTCACACTGAGTATCATCCCACGCGTAACTTCCTCACACTGAGTATCATCCCAAAAAGAATATCATTATAGTATCATCCCAAACAGAACATCATTACAGTATCATCCTAAAAGAACATCATTGCAGTATCATCCCAAACAGAACATCATTACAGTAACATCCCAAACGGAACATCATTACAGTATCATCCCAAACAGAACATCATCACAGTAACATCCCAAACAGAACATCATTACAGTATCATCCCAAACAGAACATCATTACAGTATCATCCCAAACAGAGCATCATCACAGTATCATCCCAAACGGAACATCATTACAGTATCATCCCAAACAGAACATCATTACAGTATCATCCCAAACAGAACATCATTACAGTATCATCCCAAACAGAACATCATTACAGTATCATCCCAAACAGAACATCATCGCACTAGCATCCCAAACAAAACATCCCCACTTAGGATCATAACTCCTATGAAGCTCATTCATAACATTTCACTCTCGATATAAATAGAGACGTTTTGAAGAGTTGATAGTAACGTTTTTGAGAGTTCATAGTGACGTTTATGAAGGTTGATAGTAACGTTTTGAGGGTTGATAGTGACGTTTTGATATGATAGTAACGTTTTTGAGAGCTGATAATGACTTTTTGAGAGTTAATAGTGAACTTTGTGAGATGACAGTTACGTTTTTGGGGAGTTCATAGTGACGTTTTTGAAAGTTGATAGTAACGTTTTTGAGACTTGATAGTGACGTTCTTGAGAGGACAGTTACGTTTTGGGGGAGTCTATAGCGACTTTTTTGAAAGTTGATAGTGACGGTTTTGAGAGTTGATAGTGACTTTTGAGTGATGATAGTGACGTTTTTTAGGGTTGATGATTACTTTTGAGAGATGATAGTGATGCTTTTGAGAGTTGATAATTGACGTTCTTGAGAGATGACAGTGACGTTTTTGAGAGTTCATAGTGATATTGTGAGAATTTACAAAGTTTCAATAAATTCATTGTAGTTAACCTTTTCAATTTCCTCAGAGTCGTCCCAGAGTTATATTTTAGAGTCATGTCAATAATCTCTCGCCAATGAATATGATCCATTGTTGTTTGAAGCTTCTGTTAACAATGTTCTAGTGACTTATAAGCTTCCTTTGCCTTTGTTAGATTACTATGATAGTTACAAGTCAGTGAAATCTCCTGGGTTTTTATTTTTAGTTTAAGAGATGTAAATAGAAAAATAAAAAATCTGGTGTCCAAATCTCGTGGGACAACCAAATCTTTCTCCACGTACAGTACAATATGTAAACCTTGAGTGTGTAGTGATAATGTTTATGAATAAAATATAAATTAAAAGTGTAAAATTCCATTCTTTGTGGGGCTATATATATTTTTTTATAATCAGGCAAATCAGATTGTATAAGTGTACTTGAGCATCCTTGTTTTGTAAGGAGTTAAGATCGAATATAAAAAGGAGGTGCAGGTTAGTGATGCCCAGATAAGCAGTCAAGTTAACTAGTTTTGATTAGTTCGTGTTACTTTCAGTACTAAACCTAAGTAACAGATTTTATGCAAAGTTAATGCTAAATTCCATCGACACTTGACATTGTCTAGCTTCTGCTTGTGACGGAACGTAATATGTATGGTTGGCTTAGAGATGGTGTAAGCTATATTGTACTATGAATCATATCAGAATTAAATGAAGAGACAATAAAATATTTGAAATAACCTGAAACAATAGGAATGAAAGTCTCCTCCCCTACCACCCATTTACCGACATGACCCAAAGTAGATGACAAAGTGTTCAAGGAATTTTTACACACAACTGTACAATCAGGTTAAAATTAAGTCTGAAATCGCACTGAAATATGTGTAATTCTGTATATTTTTGTATTTAAAATTACTTTTTCCTCTAGATTGTTAAGCCAAATTTTGGAGTATTCACGTAATATCTTTAAACAATGAGACACGAGAATTTTTTTTTTTAATTTACACTGATGTTATTTCTTTTTCTTATTCTATGGAAATGATATAGCCACTTTACTACAGTTTAGCCCCTTGCGGTTACCCACCTTGTCCTGGTGTGTGTGTGTGGGGGGGGGGGGGGGGGGGTTGTGATGCGAGCTACAAGGACCCAGCAAGTTATGTCAGTTGTGTGTACACATGTTGACACCTAGTAGGGCCACTCTTGCCGAACTGGTTGCTGTTGAGGTTCCAGACTGAGTTACCACAAAGTCCTAAACCCCAGTACGGTTCGTCAGCCCCGCCCACCGGAGAGGTCGCCTCTAAGGCCGCCCTGAGTTGGATGGTTGGGTGTCCGGGCTGTGGCACCTTTGGTGCTCGAGTCTTTCCGTCACCAAAGAAAAACTATCGGAACACGGAGCTTACCTTCTGGTGAGCTCCTCGGGGACGAGATATTAAGTTCTTGGTAGTTTGCGCTCGGCTATTTTCGTTTCCTAGTTGATGGAGATGCACGATCCCTGAGGCCCATATCATTTATTTACCAGTTGTTTCTTTAATATATGTGTTTGCGTGCGTGCGAGCCTGTGTGTGTGTGTGTGTGTGTGTGTGTAATAATAATAATAATAAACTGTTTATTAATAGAGTTGCAGCCGGTGGCTGAAAATATACAGACTTACATTTAATTTAGACATAATGATATAATATGCATTGAATACATTTACAGGGCTGTGCAGTACATAAATCAGGAGTTGTTTATTATTTTAACAATAGATGGGATGGTGCTGTTCTTATATCTATCGGTGCGGGCTCTTATGGGCTGAATTTTGTTGTAGTGGCGGACTGCGCGAGTTGGGTGGGGGGCTGCAGGAGATGTCGATAGCGAGGATGGTGCAGTAGTCCATGGCCAAACCTTTCCAGTGCTTGGTGGTGGAGGTCACTGAGGGATGGCATTTCCAGGGTGGAGAGAGCGTTGGTGTAGCCGGAGTATTCTGCGCCGAGCATGATTCTGCAGGCCCTCTTCTGTACCTTCTCTAGTTGACGTTGTTGGGTGGAGTAGAGAGAAGACGACCAGGCTGGTGACGCATACGTTAGTTTGGGGAGAATAAAGGCGTTGTAGATGGTCCTCAACTCTGGCGTGGGTGTCCCAATTGACCTAAGTCTTCGTAGCATGTAGAGACGGTACGAGGCTGCCTTGACTGTGTTATTTACATGGGCCTTCCAGTCAAGTTTGTTGTCTATAGTGTGTGTGTGTGTGTGTGTGTAATAATAAATAATAATAATAATTAACGGTTTATTGAAAAAGTTCCGCAGCCCGAAGGCTGAACATATACGTTAGACAATTATGACTTGAATTGAACAAACAAATTATTATAGTTTGCAGCTGATGGCCCGGGCTGGTCTCTTGCCATACTGTGTGAGGTCAGGGATACGGACAAAAACCCCACCGGACAAAATCCCCTAGGACAAAATCCCCACCCCTACCGGACAAAAACCCCACATAGTAAACAATAAAACAGAATTTTTTTAAAGTTTTCCAGAATTTTCTTACAAATCCACTTTGATACTTGATCTTACCATTACTGTCCTCACTTTTTGAAACCCCAGGGGACCCGTGACCTCACAATCTCTGGTCTCTCAGGTCTGTTTAATGACGTGTGGTACCATGAGGCGAACTGTATAAAAACCTTGTTCACTTGTGCAATAATTCAGTTTTCCTAAAGCAGTCTTTGAATACAGTCGGAAGCTAGATAGCTTGTTTCTATTTTTCATAGAAATTTCATTTAGCGTTAGGTTAGGTTAGGTTAGGTTAGGTTAGGTTAGGTTAGGTTAGGTTAGGTTAGGTTAGGTTCCAGTAGAGATGGGGGTTTTGACCGGTAGAGGTGGAGTTTTTGTCCTGGGGTTTTTGCCCTAGGGGATTTTGCCGGTGGGGTTTTTGTCATGGACCCGTGAGGTCACGTAGGCCTCTTGGTTCAGTAACTCGTCCGTAGATGTTGATATGAAGGACCCCACGTGTTCATGGAGACACCGTGTGGTGGGTGTTCATTAGGGGGCAGGGAAAAAACACTTTTATTTGAGTTGCAGGCTGCACTTTTCAGGCATCGTTTGTATGGCTGTAACAAACACCTGTGCAAAATTTCATGCCATTTCATGCATACTTACCCTGCCGCATCTCGAACGACTTTTTGTCAACTTTTAGTGTATACCAAAAATTAGGTGTCATTTAATGTTTTCCAGGATAATGATAAATTTTACACGGGTGACATCGATTTAATTCACATGTTATTTTACAGGTACACCGTATAGAAAATCATTACAAGTTCATATTGAAATTCTTTTTTGTGCGGAACCTTGGCATCATTTTCCTAGACACTAATCTTTGCCTAATATATCCATCTCTCGATTCGTATCCCGTCACTTCAGTGCAAGCTTCAGTCATCACTTTTATGCCTCTCTCGACCGCCTGAGTGCTGTTTGGCCACTTGGGCACCACTAATGGTGTCTCAAGAATGTCATTAACCTGTAGATTTGACAGAGAAGCAATGTAATGAGGCTCAGTCTTGAGTTCATTCCTCCAGTTAATCATGGAATGATAGTTTTTTGCTTGCCACTTTAGTTTCGGAGTCACCACCTTTCTCATGTTGACTACAGGAGGCACATCCTCATTCCCATCTCCATCTTTACCCTCCTCATCAGTATAGTTTAACAAATTCTCGTCAACAGCAGCATCAGAATCTTCCTCCTCCTCTTCAGATCTGCCAGTGCATTCTTCCTTTTGCTGATTCTCCTCTCTAATTTTTCTTATCATTGAGACAGCTTTTTCTCTAACAGTCATGTCCTCATCTGCACACATACCAAGAAGAAGTTCATCTGTGTGGGCGAAGTATGCATTTCTCTGGACAGCCTTCTTCACTATCGTCTCCTCCTCACTATTCAGGTGTTTCATGTATAGCAGGGACTGGAATACGTTCCTTGAGCCGTGTGTTACGTAAGGGTGTATCTTGATGTAAAACCTCATTGGAGCACTGAACTTTATTATTGTAATGACAATTCTTTTCACCTCATGGCTGGGTCTTGATGTTGCTACATACAGCCTGAGGATTCTACTCCATAAGGTGTTCCACCTTGACACACAGGGAGGACCTGGCTCAATAGCAGCCAAGTCATCTTCAACAACACCTGTGATAACTCCTTTACAAATCCTATACAGGTATTTCTGATCCCAGGACAGATCTTTCTCCACTTCATCATTAAACACAGGGAAATCAGGGAAACTGACTGGCTGGAAGGCGACAACTGGAAGCTCAGACAAAGACTCCTTGATCTGCTTTCCAATGGGACCACGCTAATGCTCAGGACCACTTGGTTTACCATCATAGTGATAAAAAACTGCGCGGAAAGGCAGCTCATTTCCGTGAAGCTGACATATGAAATAATGGAGCGGGTGACCAAGTAACATTTCAAGATGATGAATGACTCCATTTTCTGATCCTACATTTACATTGGTTCCATCACAACCAACACACACAATGGGCTGCTGGGTTAGATTTTTCTCCACCAGAAACTCGTGAATAGTTTTGGCAATCTGCTTTCCGTGTCCAGTCTCGGGAGTCACATGTGTGAGATATTCATTGCCAGGCTCAACCATGATGACATAATGATCTTTCACCATCATCCTCGAACTCCATTTCTCGGTCTTCTCATTCTTTATCATCACACGAGTGGCGGTCTTCTTACCATCAAAATAGAGTGACGTCAAATTATCTAAACTAGCCATCTCCTGGTGATCCTGCGATGTGAACTGCTTAACGGTAACTATTTGAATAATTTCAAGTGCGCCAACTTACCCAGGTCTCCCCTACATTACAGTACAGTAACACAATATTGAGAAATGAAATGAGAAAAGGCTGATAATCAATATAGACATAGCACCATACTCATCTGCAACAAGACAACTTAAATGAAATAAGAGATATGAAAAAAAAGTTGATAAACACTGAACAGAACATTGCACCGCCACAGCGGCTGTTTGGCTAGTACTGTAGTTAAATTTAAAAATTTCAGTAGAAAATGCGGCAGACTAAACCTCGACATATTAGCTTCAAATTTGGCATGGAGTCTTAGATATGTATAAGGAACAATGCCTGAAGAGTGCAGCTTTGAGCAAAAGTTCACTGCCCCCTAGTGTTCATGTGTGGTATAGTGACTCGTCCTAGGGTGTTGATATGAAGGACCTCACGTGGTCATGGGGACACCAGGTGGTGTGGGGTGGTGTCACAGTACCTCATTCTTTCTATTCAGTGGTGTTGTGTTATCTCATAGTCAGGTGTAAAGCCGACCCACTGTTGTTCCCAGGGTGGACGGATTAACACCGTCTGGTCAGAGGATGGTTCCCACGGGTGCTTATCTCACTGGTGGGTCGCTGCTCTCTCTGGCACTGTCTAGTGCTGAATTCACTGGCTTAAACACTGCTCATCACTGTTCAACACTGATCCCACTTCTTTCCGAAACGAAATTGTCACTTTTTAATTATGTTGATATCCCGGTGGTGAGTATGGGTCGGGGAGAGGGACTTGGGGAATGAGCCGAACATTGGCCAAGGGGGGCCGCTGCGCCTGATAGGTGGTCAAAGATGTATGTGCGTGTGTGGGCGTGTGATTGATTTTGATTTTGCCGCTTACAGCGGCTACTTTATTGTGCACCCCACACTCATCCTGTGAGCGGTAGCGCAAAAGGATTACAGAGTAGAGTTTACAACGGGTCATAATAATTAACCCCCGTTGTCAGGATATTATGGCACTGAATGTTACACAGTATTTCAATTACATTATTTGTTTAGTTCTATACATAAAGGGTAACTTATTCACAAATGCGTGAGTACAGGCGTGTGAGGCAGTATGTCTGGTCTCACACTTTGTTATTCACATTTACGTGAGAAGTATTCAAGCACATTGTGTATTTGGTTCTGTACATGAGAACTGATATAGTTACTAAGTGCAAAAAAGTGGATACAATCTTAATATGTCCGCTATCTTGCCACTAGAGATGAAGTGTTGTGCCATTTCACACACAGTGTGCCTGGACCTGTCCCTAAAAGGTTCTATCTTCACACAGTCGAGGACGTAGTGTTCAAGTATGTGGCCATATGTATGCCCACACACTTTACATTTAGTCTTGTTTACATCTGCTTGAGGAACATACTGTCAGAGGTACTTATATCCTAACCTTAATCTAGCGGTTACAACATCTTGTAATCTAGTGATCTTGTTACTTGCTCTACATACATGTTTCTCTTGATACACCTCACCATGGTAACTATGGATCGACTAGTGCCTGTTTGCACTAGTCTACTTGCGTCAAACTCATCAATAAGTTCTTTCCTAATTACAGTTTTAAGGGTTCTTTTTGACAGACCCAAATTGTATTCAACGGTGTCTTTGTTAGACGCGAGTTTGGCGAGGGCATCAACTCTGTCATGTTTTATGAGGCCTATGTGAGAGGGGATCCACAACAGTTTGACCCTGACACCCCGGTCAACAAGGCACGCATATTTGTGTCTGGCTTCAGAGACAAGAGCGTGACAACCTGAGTCGAGGGTGCCAAGGGCAAGTAGTGAGGAAAGAGAGTCAGTGATGATGAGACTGTCAGTAAGAGAGGATTCAATGAATTTAATAGCTGTGAGTATGGCAACTAATTCAGTTTGTAGAGTGGATGCCCAGTTGTTAATTCTAACTCCTTTCTCAATTATATTACCGTCAGGTTGAGTCACAACAATAGCACTTCCAGCCCTCCCACAGGCGGTGTTTAGAGATCCATCAGTGTAGATGGTCTGTGTGATATTATCATCAGTCTGTAGAGTGTGTATGTGTTCAAGAGCTCTCAATTTGGCAGTGTGTTGGAGATAAATGCTTTGTATAATTAATTTTTTAGGCGGATATGTCGGTATTGTGATATCGAAGGGAACTGTCCGCCAGGGTGGCAGGAAGCGCTGTTGTGTCTCAACTTTGTACAGGTGGTCTAGTCCAAACATCTTCATATGTGTAGCTGTAGTTTGGATCCATTTAGATTTACCAGTCCCATGGTTCATACATTCTAGCAATTTTAAGGAGACAATGTTATCAGGATCACCACGCAGAAGCCTCAGGGCTATCATGAGGTTGACTTAAATTAATCTATCTTTAACACTGGGTACACATAGTTCTTTCCTCATATTAAGTACTTTGGTGCTCATGGAACATCCAAGGATAATTGTGAGGACTTTATTTTGCATTTTCTCGAGCTTGTCAACGCCTTTCCCGTCACGAATGACCAGGGCTGGTGCGTGGTAATCTATCAGAGATCTTATATAGCCGAGGTACATTGTTTTAACAATTCTAATATTAGCACCATAGTGTGGGCTGTACCCCGCTACACTTCTAAGAGATCTCAATCTGTCAGTACATTGGCGGGTTAGCTGTTGTATGGCAGGTAAGGTACAAGGGACGGAGATATTTAAAAGAAGAATCGTAGTCAATAGTGTTGTTACCTATCTTGAACTTGACGGGGCCGCGTTTGCGGTTACCAGCTTGTTTGTTGAACACCTTAGTTTTCTCAGTGGAGATAATAAGATAGAGATTCAGGTTTGTTTGCATTTCAAGATGAGTTTTAGCATGTATAAGAATATCATCAGCATAGCTGATTGTGATATTGCTGGGGTTGTCTGGTATTAAATTTAATAATGCATTCATAAGAACATTGAACAAAGTGGGGCTAAGTACTCCACCTTGAGGGGTACCAAGTTGCATATATTTAACTTCACTTTTGTAACCCTGAAACAGTGCAGCAGCCCTTCTGTTGGTTAGGTAACCACTTATCCAGTGTAACAGCCTACCTCCTATATCCATTTTGGCTAGTTCGTACAATATCAGTTGCCTATTGGCAATATAAAATGCAGCTTTTAGGTCAAGAAATGTGGTGTATCTGTGCCTTTCATCACCATGCACAGATTGGAATGTGGTGATGCAATTATGTACACCTTTACCATGGGTGAAGCCATTTATGTTAGGAGACATGTGTTCTCTGATTCTATGTAAGAGTCTGCCAAGAACGATCTTCTCAAAGGTTTTACACAGGCAGCTGGTTTGTGATATGGGACGAAAAGCATCAGGCTGTCCTGGTTTCGGTATTGGTACAACAATACTGCTGGTCCATGATGTGGGTAGTTGGCCCTCGGCATGACTCATATTGTACAATACAAATAATGGATTGCAAGGCACACGCCTTAGTAGTCTAACGATGTTGTAGGCGACTCCGTCCTCTCCAGGGGAAGTAGACCTACCCCTGGCGATGGCGGCGTCAAGCTCCCACTCAGTATATGGAACATCACACTCATCGTGCTGTTTGCCCAGCATAAAGTTAATAAGATTACTTCTCTCTACAAACTTCGCATCAAGGAGTCCCTGAGTCCTAGCTGGTAACATGTCATAACTAGACACTTGAGCCCACTTTGTTATTAGCTCATTCGACTTTTGCAGAGGGTTTGGATGGGAGACGTGTCTACTGTTTTTACCTCTAATTGTGTTTATATCTTTCCAGGCTTTGCTGAGGGATGTGTGTTGAATCAGGCTGTTGACATATGTCTCCCGTGCATTTTGTCTGAGTTCGTTTACACGTTCCCTGACAGCAGCAAGGGAGGCTTGATACAATTGTAACATTTGAGATGTTTTAATTTGTTTGTAACACTTACCCACCCTCCTGACCCTAGCCCTGAGTTTTTTTTTCAGCTCACGGTCATTATAGCACTGCTCTTGCCTGTTCCCATTATGCTGACCACGTTTTCTCTTTTTTTTGGTGGAGGCATTGTTGGTGAAGTATGCATAAGTCCTATCTATCAGATCGTCATGGAAACTTTGGTAGTTGTCAGGCTTGTAGTCCTTGTACCAGTCATGGATAGAGTCTATGAACTGACTTTCACGTTCTTGCTTGACTGTGCTTCTACGTCTGTTAATTGATTTGATTTGATTTTGCCGCTTGCAGCGGCTACTTTATTGTGCACCCCACACTCATCCTGTGAGCGGTAGCGCAAAAGGAATACAGAGTAGGGTTTACAAAGGGTCATAACAATTAACCCCCGTTGTCAGGATATTATGGCACTGAAAGTTACACAGTATTTCATTTACATTATTTGTTTAGTTCTATACATAAAGGGTAACTTATTCACAAATGCGTGAGAACAGGCGTGTGAGGCAGTATGTCTGGCCTCACACCTTGTTATTCACATTTACGTGGGAGGTATTCAAGCACATTGCGTATTTGGTTCTGTACATGAGAATTGATATAGTTACTAAGTGCAAAAAAGTGGATACAATCTTAATATGTCGGCTATCTTGCCATTAGAGATGAAGTGTTGTGCCATTTCACACACAGTGTGCTTGGACCTGTCCCTAAAAGGTTCTATCTTCACACAGTCGAGGACGTAGTGTTCAAGTGTGTTGCCATATGTATGGCCACACACTTTACATTTAGTTTTGTTTACATCTGCTTGAGGAACATACTGCCAAAGGTACTTATATCCTAACCTTAATCTAGCGGTTACAACATCTTGTAATCTAGTGATCTTGTTACTTGCTCCATATACATGTTTCACTTGATACATCTCATCATGGTAACCTATGGATCGACTAGTGCCTGTTTGTACTTGTCTACTTGCGTCAAACTCATCAATAAGTTCTATCCTAATTTCAGTTTTAAGGGTTCTTTTTGACAGACCCAAATTGTATTCAACGGTGTCTTTGTTAGACGCGAGTTTGGCGAGGGCATCAACTCTGTCATGTTTTATGAGGCCTATGTGAGAAGGGATCCACAACAGTTTAACCCTGACACCCCGGTCAACAAGGCACGCATATTTGTGTCTGGCTTCAGAGACAAGAGCGTGACAACCTGAGTCGAGGGTACCAAGGGCAAGTAGTGAGGATAGAGAGTCAGTGATGATGAGACTGTCAGTAACAGTGGTTTCAATGAATTTAATAGCTGTGAGTATGGCAACTAATTCAGTTTGTAGAGTGGATGCCCAGTTGTTAATTCTAACTCCTTTCTCAATTATATTACCGTCAGGTTGAGTCACAACAATAGCACTTCCAGCCCTCCCACAGGCGGTGTTTAGAGATCCATCAGTGTAGATGGTCTGTGTGATATTATCATCAGTCTGTAGAGTGTGTATGTGTTCAAGAGCTCTCAATTTGGCAGTGTGTTGGAGATAAATGCTTTGTATAATTAAATTTTTAGGCGGATACGTCGGTATTGTAATATCGAAGGGAACTGTCCGACAGGGTGGCAGGAAGCGCTGTTGTGTCTCAACTTTGTACAGGTGGTCTAGTCCAAACATCTTCATACGTGTAGCTGTAGTTTGGATCTATTTGGACTCAGTAGTCCCATGGTTCATACATTCTAGCAATTTTAAGGAAACAATGTTATCAGGATCACCACGCAGAAGCCTCAGGGCTATCATGAGGTTGACTTCAATTATTCTATCTTTAACACTGGGTATACCTAGTTCTTTCCTCATATTAAGTACTTTAGTGCTCATGGGACATCCTAGGATAATTCTGAGGGCTTTATTTTGCATTTTCTCGAGCTTGTCAACGCCTTTCCCGTCACGAATGACCAGGGCTGGTGCGTGGTAATCTATCAGAGATCTTATATAGCCTAGGTACATTGTTTTAACAATTCTAATATTAGCACCATAGTGCGGGCTGTACCCCGCTACACTTCTAAGAGGTCTCAGTCTGTCAGTACATTGGCCGGTTAGCTGTTGTATGGCAGGTAGGGTACAAGGGACGGAAACACCAAGATATTTAAAAGAAGAAACATAGTCAATAGTGTTGTTACCTATCTTGAACTTGGCGGGGCCGCGTTTGCGGTTACCAGCTTGTTGGTTGAACACCTTAGTTTTGTCAGTGGAGATAATAAGACCGAGGTGTTCACAGGCTGCGTATACATGGTTCAGGGTGGTTTGCATTTCACGATGAGTTTTAGTATGTATAAGAATATCATCAGCATAGCTGATTGAGATATTGCTGGGGTTGTCTGGTATTAAATTTAATAATGCATTCATAAGAACATTGAACAAAGTGGGGCTAAGTACTCCACCTTGAGGGGTACCAAGTTGCATATCTTTAACTTCACTTTTGTAACCCTGAAACAGTGCAGCAGCCCTTCTTTTGGTTAGGTAACCACTTATCCAGTGTAACAGCCTACCTCCTATATCCATTTTGGCTAGCTCGTACAATATCAGTTGCCTATTGGCAATATCAAATGCAGCTTTTAGGTCAAGAAATGTGGTGTATCTGTGCCTTTCATCACCATGCACAGTTTGGAATGTGGCGATGCAATTATGTACACCTTTACCATGGGTGAAGCCATTTATGTTAGGAGACATGTGTTCTCTGATTCTATATAAGAGTCTGCCAAGAACCATCCTCTCAAAGGTTTTACACAGGCAGCTGGTTAGTGATATGGGACGAAAGGCATCAGGCTGTCCTGGTTTCGGTATTGGTACAACAATACTGCTGGTCCATGATGTGGGTAGTTGGCCCTCGGCATGACTCATATTGTACAATGCCAACAATGGATTGCCTGGCACGCGCCTTAGTAGTCTATTGATGTTGTAGGTGACTCCGTCCTCTCCAGGGGAAGTAGACCTACCCCTGGCGAGGGCGGCGTCAAGCTCCCACTCAGTATATGGAACATCACACTCATCGTGCTGTTTGCCCAGCATAAAGTTAATAAGATTACTTCTCTCTACAGACTTCGCATCAAGGAGACCCCGAGTCCTAGCTGGTAACATGTCATAGCTCGACACATGAGCCCACTTTGTTATTAGCTCATTCAACTTTTGCAGAGGGTTTGGATGGGAGACGTGTCTTCTGTTTTTACCTCTGATTATGTTTATGTCTTTCCAGACTTTGCTGAGGGATGTGTGTTGGCTCAGGCTGCTGACATATGTCTCCCATGCATTTTGTCTGAGTTCGTTTACACGTTCCCTGACAGCAGCAAGGGAAGCTTGATACAATTGTAACATTTGAGGTGTTCTAAATTGTCTGTAACCCTTACCCACCCTCCTGACCCTAGCCCTGAGTTTTTTCAGCTCAGGGTCATTATAGCACTGCTGTTGCCTGTTCCCATTCTGCTGACCACGTTTTCTCCTTTTTTTGGTGGAGGCATTGTTGGTGAAGTATGCATAAGTCCTATCTATCAGATCGTCATGGAAACTTTGGTAGTTGTCAGGCTTGTAGTCCTTGTACCAGTCATGGATGAAGTCTATGAACTGGCTTTCATGTTCTTGCTTGACTGTGATTCTACGTCTGTTGAGTTTACCACCAGTGGGGGTGTCATTGGCTACATGTATACTAGCTTGGATTGGGCTGTGGTCAGACATAAGATCAGTGACAACATCAGACCTATGAGTTGTGTATGATAGATTAAAGCCAATTCATTTGTCTAGACCCCCGCCATAGACGTGTGTTGGTTCATTATTACCTATAATTTGAACATCTTCATATGCGCTGAGAAGTGAGATAAGTCTCCTACCATTGGTGTTAGTGGTGGAGTCACCTAATTTCTTGTGTCTAGTATTCAGGTCACCCATCAGGACAGTGGGCTCAGTGTGTAAAAAGTCTGGGAGATCTGTGTACTGAAGGTGATCTGAGGGAGCATAGGCGTTTATCACGTTGAGTGTGGAGTTGCCCAGGTGGATAGTGATCCCATGGTACTGAAGGTTGGTAGTCTTTTTGGATACAAGAGGTACATGCGGGAGTGACTTCTTAACATACATCAAACATGTGTGAGTAGAACTAGGATCATAATACACATAATTGGGCAGACTGGGTGGGGGCTTACCATTAGGTGTGAGACACTCCTGCAGACACACAATATCGATATCCTCAGTCACAACTTTGTGGTGTAGGTCAGGGTATCGTTTTCTAAGGGATGAGATGTTCCAACTCATCACCTTCACCGCTCTGTATCTTTGCCTGGTATTAACACTGGCCATTATGAAATGTATTTGGAACTTTGTCTGGTGTTAACACTGGCCATTATGAAATGTATTTGGAAAGAAGCAAAAGGCACTATGTGATACTGTTCTTTTCTGCGCTGCCTGTCCCTTCGGCAGGCAGTTGGCCACATAACGTTTTTGAAACATTTCTGGACCATGTACTTCTCAACAATTGTTGTAAGTCAGTGGCAGACAACGACACACTTTGGTTACACTCGACATCACCACCATTTTCTGTTTGTTCATCTTCACTGACCATGTCCACAGAGGCATCAGTAGAACTGTTACCAGTATCACTATTTTCATCTGCGTGGACACTAGTTCCTGGTCGGTCTTGAGTTTCCACATCTGGTACGAACATCTTAATGTCTTCAGTTTGACTGTAATTTTCCCCTAGCTGCTGCACTGTGTTGGTGGTGCTCTTTTTCTCTAGTATATCACAGAGGCTCCTTAACATGTCAGTTTGAGCTGTAAATTGAGCTTTGAGTTCTTTAATTTCATTTTTCAAATCATTGATCTCTTCACTTTGTGCGTGTTCACGGTGTGTGTTGGCAGCTACCTGTTGTGTCGGTACGTCTGTGTTGCCCCATGTTGATCTTTCAATGACTGCTGGTGATGATCCTGGAGCTTTGGTGTGGAGGGTGGGCCAGGGGTTGGCCGTAGGGAGTACCCTAGCAGCATTAGTGTTTCTTGAGACCTGCCTGGGTGGCGTGTCTGGGCACTGAAGGGGTGAAGGAGCTCTAGAACAGTCAGGGTGCCATACAAGAACTCCATCTGTTTTGCAGTTAATACACTTCTGTTGAATGACACCCCCTTGAGCAACTGTATCTCTGTAAGCCTGTGTTGCATGTTGTCTTGAGCAGAGACCACACCACGGCTTAGTCGAGGGGCATAATCGGGCCACATGGCCCCAGTGCTGACAATTGTAACACCTCCGGGTAGGGGGCTGATAGAGAGTTACCTTCAGAGTCCGATAGGCACCACGGACTCGAATGGTCTTGGGTGGGTCCTCCGAGCCAACCCAGTCTGCAATGACTGCATTCTTGCCCCTGAGTCGCTTCGTCCTTCTGATGTCGTTATGAGCTTCTAGTAGTGTAGGGGTCTGGTATTGGTCGAGCCCTATGATTAAGATGGTTTTCTTGCTCTATGATTGGGATGATTGTTCCATGGTTATTCCCCTTATGCTATTGGTGAGGGGATCCTGTATGACTGCTGGGTCGCTTCTAATCAGAACATGATTTTGTGTACCGACTCTAAACTGAAACTCAGCGTCTGGGTGTTTATCTTCCGCATCGTTCAGCCAGAGATACTTGTCTTCAGGTGATGTACCTTCTGGGAAGTTTAATCTTACTCTCATGGGGGGTTGTGGTTGTAGTTGATGGTCTCTAAGTTTTTCTGCCTTTTCGGCCTTCCGCTTGTTCCTGGACTGAACTATTTGAAAGCCATCCTCTCCGTTGGTGTCAAGGTCAACACCATAGTCACCTGGCTCACTCAGTGCATCAGGAGAGTTAAAGCGAGTAGCTGGGTCTCCAGTCAACTCAGACATTGTGGAGTTACAGGATCCGACCAATATGCCTACGTCAGAGGGCCGAGAACTGCTTGGCACTCCTAGAAAGTCAGCGGTGGTTGGGAGGCGTAACCCTTTATAGGATAACGGAGACTGGCATCTACAGCGTATTAGCGGTGTGAGGGAAGGTCATGAGCGGGCCTCCCGCGGAGGGAGTGTGGTGTCGGGGGGACTAAGGTAACAGGAGTATTCTCAGTTTATAAACACTTTTATTACACTACACTTGTTCTTAATAGTATCTCTGTTTTTCTGGTAAGATACAGTATCAAAGTCAATTTTAGTTTCAAAAGAATTACCCAGCTTGGCACACTATGAGGAAGGGGGTTTGTGTAAACAAACCCTCACCACATGGCCGAGCGTAACCACAAGGGTATAGGCCTTGCCTCGCTGGTACCTACACACGACACAGTGCTCAACCCACGTTAGTTCACTCGTTATACAGGCAATATATTTGCAGTTGTTGACCTATCGCTTAAGGTAATCAACCAAGTGATAGTGTTAGGAAGAACACCTAATATTCAGTAACACCCTGTGAGAATCCTGCACCTTAATTCCCAGTGTGTACCACCGTAATCTTAAAAAGATCACAGGTGGTCCACGCACACAGACCAGCTCACACACACACGCTGAGGGGAAGCTGCCGGGCGCGTGTGTGGGCGTATATGAGTGTATGTGTGTACGTGTGTGCATGTGAGCTCGAGCGTGTGTGCTTGTGCGCGCAGGCGTGCCTATGTTTGTGTATGCGCGGGTGGGTGTGTGTTTTCGCGGGCCTGTGTGCGTGTGCGCGCGAGTGTGTGTGTGTGCGTGCGTGCGTGCGTGCGCGAGCGTGTGTGCGTGCGTGTGTGTGTGTGTGTGTGTGTGCTCGACCTGTGGTGTAATGTCAGCATGCTCGCCTCGCAACCGAGCAGATCCGGGTTCTATTCCCGGGCGGGGTGAAACTATGGGCAAGTTTCTTAACGCCATTTGCCTCTGTCTTATATGAATCGGCTGCTTGTCCAATTAAGCAGTCCGTTCACACATATTTATATTTGGGTTTTAAGTAACGAAACCCAAACGGTAGTTCCTTTGTTTTATTATAAAAGGTTGTAGATATAATTCCTGAGTGTACATCAACCGTAAGTCTCACTGTCTAGGAGTAAATGAGAAAGGGACGGCGTTTATGTATGATAAACGTTAGGTCACGTCCTTACGATATGGGTTGAGGTGAGCTACTGAAGCTTAAGGGCATCGCAGTGCGTGCTTACAGAAATGCTGAGCTATGGGTCTCGCCCTCTTGGGTGAGTTGCCCGCTCACGTGTCCATCTCATGTCTTACTCATAGACAGTGGAAAGTTACAGGGTGGTGAATCTGAATATAATATCAGATGTATTGACCCATTTATATAATACGTTCTGTTGATGAGACAGGGGCCTATTACATCGTTCGTTCACCTACCAGCCGAGCTCCGTGAGGCCTAAATAACTCACAGACTACAGTACATCCTAGACAACCCTAACCATGTTATAAACAGATATGTAGACACTAAGCTGGGGAAATTACTGTAGGGGTATTCTCTACTACAGGGGACCTAGACTTTTGTGTCGTACGGGTTAGTATATTATGAACAATGTTGAATTTGGATGATACTGCCGGTAATAACAGAACAGGAACATTATTGCCAGAATTAACAGAATAGAGGGAATCGTAAGACTTGGTAGTGCAAATTCCCGTGACAGGTAAAATGGCAAGTTATTATTCAAATCAGCAAAATGTGTCTCGTTCAAGAAAGCTAAAACTTTTAATTTCTCTGATACTATTTGAATATCCTTGATAATGAAATTCATTATATGAAGTGGAATTAAAGCAGACTTGAGTTTTCGATTTAACGCAAAATGCTGATGAGTAGGCAAGGTCCGTAATGTACTACAAGTGATTTCACAGTAATCAGGAGCCTTGTAATGCCCTTTCACAAATAGCTGCTTAACACCATTTTGGCATTTTAAAATTACAGTAGTGAGATTTGGAAAGAACAAATACTGCACGTGGAACACAGTCTTTAGACTAACTGGCCAATAACTGCATTGCCCTAACGCTGTGCGTACATTTGGTTGTATGACTGCCAATTCACATATTCCCTCTGCAGCAGGAATAAATGCAAACATATAGGCTGGACATACATGTAGGTGTAGATAAGACGACTTACACCGTGACAGTACCTCAGAATCCTCTATTAATAACAATGAATATTCTTCATCTACTAAGAAAAGTTTTTTAGGCCTATCTAGGGTATACAGTGCGTCGTTCACAAACCAGGGGAAGGGTTCTAAATGCCATGCATTAAACTCATGTTGCCCTCGCATAGGAATGTGGATCAGAATTGCATTGTGCGTGAGGGTTGACTCCAACAGCGGGTAATAATATTGAACCTCATTGTCATTGAAAATAGGAGTTAAATGATACTGCAACTTGGCTATTTTTAAAGCTTCAAGAAGCGTCTGCACAAGCGCAAGCTTCGCGTCCACACGTCCTATCCCGGCATCTACAATGCTGTCTATTAGTTCATTTTTAGAGGTTACAATTTTATGAACTGAAATTTCAGCAGCATGCAAATATTCTGTGAAGTAAAGGAGCCATTCTAACGTCGGGATTGCTTTCTGTAACCTAGTAACAATCCTCGAAACTTGGTTAGACTCCATTATGATTGCATTAACCTTTGATTCTAGAGCAGTAATCGCGTGAAAGGTTTGAGAAATAACACGATTCTGTTGAGATACAGCTTGAACGACAACGTCCATGAAACTATTGTCGAATTCATCGAAGCTGTGCTGAGACCATGAAGAATGTCCAATGCTGATTGTAGTTGGCCGTCGACGTTTTCCATCTGACGCGAAAGTACGAGTTAACTTCTACTCGCAGAACGTAGTTTCATACAATAGTCATTTGGGACATTTTGTTTCTGAACAGTCTGTAAGGATGTAGCAATCACATTATCATCAACTGGAGGTAAGACATTTATCTGGGTCTTCTTCAGACGGTCCGCGTGCACGACATCTGCGATCTGTGCATTAGGCTTCCATATTTTGAATTTGTTGCCTGCTTCTTTTGAGATTATGCGGAATGGACCAGAAAATTTCGCCGAAAGTTTGGAGTTCCTTTCAGGTTTCTGTAACATAACAGCGTCCCCAACGTTCAGTGCGATAGGTTTAGCATGTTTATGTTGTTTGATGATCATTTCGGCGCGTGACGCAGCTAACTGTGATCGTACTTCTTTATGAATTTCTGTAAAGACATGAATTTGTTTTGCCGCAAAATCATCCGTATTATATACCGGGTATGGCGCCTCTGTAAGGATGTCGTAAGGCAGACGTTTATCTGTACCATAGACAATATAGTAGGGTGTTTTGCCGTAGAGCTATTAACTGACCCATTAATCGACGCTGCAACCTGCGGTAACCAATCCTCCCATACGTATTGAAAACCACTAACAATTGGACGCAGTATTTCTAGGATTTTACGATTGGTTCTTTCAACAAGGCCATAGCCTGTGGATGATAAGCTGTCACAAAAGTTTGTTTAATTCCATATTGTGCACATATATGCTCTATTAGCTCATTCTTGAACTCTGTTCCATTGTCAGAGAGTAGAACTTTAGGCGTAGTATATGGACATATGAGATTCATCACTAATGCGTAGGCTACTGCTTCGGCCGTTTTGCTTTTTAGTGGGACCAAGACCACGAACCTGGAAAAATGATCCACACACACTAAGACGTATCCTGATCCCTGATGACTCATTGGGAGTTGTAACAAGTCAACAGCGACAATGTCAAACGGACGGTCTGGTGTAGGATATTGTAGAATCGGGGCAGGTGATCCTGTTGATCCTTTATGTTGAGCACATGCCAAACAATTAGCTATGTGTAATTCTATGTCTTTCTTCATAGTGTTCCAGAAATACTTCTTTCGTAAATCCGCTAAGCATTTATCACGACCTTGGTGACCTGCTTGTGGGACATCGTGGAACAATGTCATTACTGCTTTGCGCAACGTGTCAGGTACGACTATTTGAGACACATTACCCTCAGGAGATTTTCTCGTCCTATTGAGTATGTTATGTCGTAATTCAAACTGACTTAAGGGAAGAAATAACTTGGGGAGTTTAACATCCTCGCCCGATTCGAGAGCAACACTAACAGCTGACCAATATGGGTCGCGTCGTTGCTCATCTTCCAGCTGCGAAAGAGTGAATGTTGATACAGGCATAACTGGTGCTATATTTCTTGACAGAGCGTCGGCGACAACATTCGCCCTCCCAGGTAAATACCTAAATTCGGGGTCAAACTCTTGAATTGTCAGATACCAGCGTGCTAATCTGCCTGATAAGTTTCTGCCATGGAACAGTTCGGTGACTGCCGCATGATCAGTGAAAACAGTTATCTTGTAGCCAAAGATAATGTCTTTGAACTTCTTAAGTGCCCACACAACGGCTAACGTTTCTAAATGCGTCACCGAATAACGTGTTTCAGCATCGATTAGTTTGTGACTTGCAAATGCTATCACTCTAAACTTCTCACGCGTGTCCTCTTGCATGAGCACTGCTCCGACTCCAATTCCGGAAGCGTCAGTACAGAGAGTGAAAGGTTGAGTGTAGTCTGGGAATGCTAGATCCGGGGCATTGGTTAGCGCTGTCTTCAATGCCGTAAAACTTTCCTCGTGTTCAGCATCCCATATGAACACTGCATCTTTTTTTGAGCAACCTCGTTAGGGGCGATGCTAATGTTGCATAGTCCTTGATAAAGGAACGATAATAACCAGATAATCCGAGAAAGCTACGCACATGATCATTTGAGGTAGGACGCGGGAACTGAGATACAGCTTTGACTTTATCATTAACTGTGTGTATGCCCTCACCGTCGACTACATGACCAAGGAAATGGATTCTGGATTTTAAAAACTCGCACTTTGAGAGTTTTATTTTGAGGCCTGCTGTGGAAAGTTTGGCCAAAACTTCACGCAGTTTAATCAGATGGGAATCGACGTCCTTACTGACTACTATTAGATCATCCAAATAAGCGCAGACTGTGTTACCAATTAGTCCGGCAAACAGGGTGTTGATCATTCTTTGAAATGTTAGTGGGGCATTTCTGAGACCAAATGGCATTCGTAGAAACTCAAAGTGGCCTAGAGGCGTGCTCAGTGCCGTGATTTCTCGTGATTTTTCATCGAGTGGTATTTGCCAATACCCACTAAGCAAATCTAAGTTGCTAAATACCGCATTATCCTTGCCTAAGGATTGCAATATGTCACTCAAGATAGGCATTGGGTACTTATCAGGGATTGTTTGATCATTTACGCGCCTGAAATCTATGACAGGGCGCCATCCACCATCCTTTTTCGGGACTAGGAATAATGGGCTATTAAAGGGAGATTTTGAGTGTCTAATGACATTCTCATCTAACATACCCTGTACCATATCTTGCACTACAGCGCGCTGGCTATGAGTTAGTCTATAAGCTGGTACGTAAATAGGGTTGGTTCCTTCCTTTAACGCTATATGATGGGATGTTAAATCTGTCTGACCTAGCGTTTCCCCTGGTAAGGCTACTATATTTCTGTAGTCGGCAAGCAGCTCTAAAAGGCGTGTCTTGCCCTGTGGATGATCGATCACCTTAACATGTGGCGCTATTTGATCTATCCTGGCCAGTCGAGTCTGTTGGCAATTCGCTACAATACCTCGAATTGGGAATTTATTTGGTTGCACTTCGACATTGTTGTGATATACTAGAAAATTACATAAATAACATCCTTTCTTTAAGATTCGTGATAATGTGAAATTGCTGCCGCAATACCGTAGACTTGTGTGTGTGTGTCCCACAGTAGACACAGCTGATTCCAAGGTCCGGTGACTGGGTCAATGTTCACAAAAATCCTGAGTACAGCAAACCGCCGCTAATGTCACACAACGTCATCCACAATACCATACCTCAGAATGCTGAGACCGTCTCTCAGACCGGATGTGTCATCATCACTAGGGTGGGTGCTGGGTGCTGGTAACTGGGGGTTTGTTCACGCCTTACGAAAGAATTTTGTTGACAGGATGTTGATTGATGAGTAGTCACAACAACTGCAGTCACGTCCTGTCACACCCTGGGCAGTGAACGAATCATTTGCAGAAACTAATGTTCACTTCAGCTCACAGGATTGTTGCGTTGGTGAATTCCTCATTCTGGTAATGGAGAGTACTCTTCAAAAGTGCAGGTACTATCTTCCAACTCTTGCTGCTGTAATAACCCTGGGAAGGTGTGTGGTTGAGGTCGAGATATATCTCTGACGCATGATCCGCCTTCCTCTTAATAGGATTGGTAGACAACACTTTCGTCCTAGCGGTGAGCATAGGTTCAGAATGACTCATTGCTGTGTAGGAAGCACCTTTAAACGTAACACTATTATTACGTGGATGAACATCTATCATGTTCTTTCGAAGAGTTGGTAGACCAAGTAACCCGTCAGCTGGTAAATTGAACTGCTGAACTATATAAAAGTCCGCGTAGAAGGGAGAACCATGTCTTGAGAATCTGAGTGGTAACGTCACCATTCCTTTGATGCTCAGCTGAGTACCTGAAACTCCTTCGAGCTCAGCGTTACTAAGCCTCCATTTGAATTTGCGGTGAGGGAATTTACGTTGTAACTCGTGATATGATGTCAAGGCCAATACATTAGCGCAAGCACCTGTGTCTATATCAAGAGCCAATCTGGTATTATCCACTCTCACCGGCACTGACAACACTTCCACTTTTCTAAGCGCCGCTATTAACGAGGCCGCTATAGAAGTGCTGTGTGGAGGGGTAGGAATTACCCTATCTATCCCTCTCTGTGCTGTGGTGTGCGCTGGTCTTCCCCGATGACTTGTCCTGGGGACGTTTCTGCTTGCGCCTATACGACACCTCCGTTTCACTTAGGTCCACTCCCCTAGCCTTTATTAGTATATCACACTCATGTGAACTATGAGATGTCGATTTGTGAAGAGCTCACCATTTGCGCGCTGTCTGGGTAGGAGGAGGTGCTGCTTTGGCTCCCTCTCTGTTTGACCTTGAGAATGGCTTTGCACCGGGTGTGGCCTTAAAATTAGCATTATTACCTCGGAGCTGAAAACAATCTTCCATTACGTGGCCACGTTTTTTACAATGTGCGCACCGTAACGATGTTTTCTGTTTATATGTTAGGCGGGGAGGAGCGATCGGAGCTAAGTGTGTGGCATAAGGAGTCTGGGAGTGAGGCTGTGACCAACCCCCAAAAATCCCAATTAGCATTCACTTGAACTTTTCATAGTCAGGGCTTTGTAAACCAAACGCATTTGAACGACTGCCTGCATAGGAACCCTGCGTTATATGGGAACGTACATATGCTTTCTTTTCTTCGTCAGTCGTTATGTGACTATTGGGCATGCTATCTTCACATGCACGAATAAAATGTGCGACCCGATAATCGTCTTGTCCCGTGAAATTTCGAACATAGTCGCCGCGCTGCATGATATTAATAACATTATCAGCTTTAGGTGTGGTAGTAGTACTGGTGTGAGGGTTAGAGGACGCCATTGTAGTGTTAGTATTAAGCAAGTTAGTATTCTTACTCTTAACAGAAGGCTGGGTTAATAAGGTTGTTACCGATTTAGCAACAGACACACTATCACCTGTAACAGGGGTAACTGCTTTAGTATACTTAGGTGAGGTACTATAGTGATTACCAGACTGTAGGGTACGACGGTTTAAGTCGTTAAATGATTCGTCAATAACTTTCTCACTACTTCCTACCGACTCATTTAACTGTGTTCCATACTCAAAATCTATGTCAGTCTGGGCTTGATCATCGATGAGTTGGTTATAAGCAAACAGTTGCGCTAGGCGTTCGATTTCATCTACATTAGACATGGGAAACTTAGAAATTATCTATTAGCCCCCTTGGGTCAATGAATACTTAACAGTAAGCAGATCACTTACCTCTCATTTACAAGACAAATGAATATGAATTGTAGTTAATTATTAAACTATCAATAAGAAGACAGACACTTACAAACCACTGTAAATTATAGGATTTCAATACATTTATCTTACATTCGACACTTTATCATCCTATCCGATGAACCTATCCGTGTGAAGATATCTCTCGAACGTGTTCATGTGTGTATAATTATGTAATTTAAATACCTATTTATACAGAGTAGTACGTCTGTATAGAAAATGTGATCCTTCAAAAGTTCTGAGTCGAGTGGTGGGTGGAGTGTGGGTGGGGCCTCTTCCTAGGATGCCTGCGCTGCTGCTGGTTTCCTTGGCAACGAGAAGATGCTTCTGCTTTGGTGAGAGACTAGTCCACTTGAACTAGATGAGTTCCTCCTCCGGCGATCAGAAAACTGCTGATGATTGGTTATCACACTGCACATTGCTGGGTCGCTGGCGAAACTGCCGTGTGCCAAGTCTTCACAGTCCACGTATATATGGAGATCTGTATGATGACACCGGAACTCGTAATTCGCGCTGACGACACAACAATACTGCCCAGCTGTTAGTGAAATACCAATTGAAGTCCAGGCTACGAAACTGTTCAACACTGCATCACTGTAATGTCTAGGGAATGCTGAGTGGAGTCTATCTCAACCGGCTCAATCTGGATATGTACCAACAGGCTGTAATATATGTATATTACGAATTCTGCACGTATTTGTATGTGGCAGAGATAAGGAGCGCTCACTAAATATCGTCTCAATACCGGATATAGTTTTAAACACTCGGATTATGTAACTCGTCACTGCTGTGTGGTTTCTTGTTTTTCACAAAACACAGACTGATGATACGACTACCAGTTTGAAGAATCCGTATACACCGCTTGCCACCTAAATGAATCGGCTGCTTGTCCAATTAACCAGTCCGTTCACACATATTTATATTTGGGTTTTAAGTAACGAAACCCAAACGGTAGTTCCTTTGTTTTATTATAAAAGGTTGTAGATATAATTCCTGAGTGTATATCAACCGTAAGTCTCACTGTCTAGGAGTGAATGAGAAAGGGACGGCGTTTATGTATGATAAACGTTAGGTCACGTCCTTACGATATGGGTTGAGGTGAGCTACTGAAGCTTAAGGGCATCGCAGTGCGTGCTTACAGAAATGCTGAGCTATGGGTCTCGCCCTCTTGGGTGAGTTGCCCGCTCACGTGTCCATCTCATGTCTTACTCATAGACAGTGGAAAGTTACAGGGTGGTGAATCTGAATATAATATCAGATGTATTGACCCATTTATATAATACGTTCTGTTGATGAGACAGGGGCCTATTACAAACCAGCAGTAATTGGGAACCTGGATGTGAATCGATTTGCGGATCGTATTCTGGGGTAATGGTTAACTAGTGCAGGTGGCGAGTTGTCCAGTCTTTTCGGACTATTCTTTGACTCTGGGTTATGCAACTCGTTGACGCAGGGTGTGGTTGTTGTGTTGGCGATGGCCTTTGGGCCGGCGATCCTCGTTACACGAAGAGCAACCAGTATTATGTGTGCGCGTGTGTGTGCGTGCGTGAGTGTATGTGTGTGTGTGTATGTGTGCGTGTGTATGTGTGTGTGTGTATTTCATCAATTGTTTATGTTGATTCATCTATAAATTAAAACCATTTTTAATTAGATACGTCGTCACATGTTTTCAATCTGTTACGATGCCAGAAGTACTACATTACTGTATAGGTAAATGAACTCATTAAAATATAATTCTTTTCTAAATGCAATTTTATTTTATAACTTTCTACTGAGACATCAGTTAAAATGAGGATGAAGATAAAACCTTTTCGTAAACTAAGAAATTAATGGATTAGTGTCAAATTTTCTTATTAATTTATAAAGTTTTCAGATCAACTGGCGATAAACACATGTGCAATTATATTTCACTAATTTTATTTGATTAGTATAAGTGTGACTGAGCAGCTCAGTTTGATGGCTAAAAAGGATCACATTATTCTATTTATTGTTAACTGTTCATCCAATGATCATCACAGTGACAATTGTTACGTCGTTAGAGCATCCACTTGTGCTACGCTTCTTTCTCTCAACATTATGGATACTGATCTTAGCAACCTAGATGTTGGGAGTACCAAGAGAAACACACGGACACATCACATCTGTTGAGCAGGAGCTAGAAACGTAATAAAAAATAGAGCTCATTATGAAGAGATTAAGGAAGTATTTTAAAAAAGATCCTCATAAGAGAGTGCTGGAAGAGTGGAGATGGTTCTTGCTTTCTGTCCTATTGGTAGCTAGTTAGCACCAGGAACACCCTCGGTCTACGCAGCTGTGATTGGGAACCTGACTTTATGGTTGGAAAAGTGAAGATGGTCGAGTGTAGTGCCGGCCACACTGCCTCCGTGTGTATCAACTTGACCATCAAACCATAAGAAGCAAAGGCTGACAAGATGATGGCTGGTGGCCTTACATAAGAGGTGTCTTATGGCCTTACACAAGAGGTGTCTGGTGGCCTTACACAAGAGGTGTCTGGTGGCCTTACACAAGAGGTGTCTTATGGCCTTTGTTACGAGTTGGGGATTTAGAATATGGTTATACGTCTACCCAGATCCCAACAGGTAACAACAAAAAAAAAACAGACAATCGGACTATAAAAGGGTAGACAAACGATGCGAGTTTTTGTTGTGTATAATAAAGCACCATAAATTCCTTAACAAAATATTCAGCTTATAAATTACCCTTGACCAAACTTAACCTAAACATTAACAGTATATACATATTAATAAAACATAAAACAATAGTGAAGCAAGGTGGAGGTGGGAGAGGCAATACAAGATTACAAATACTTAAGTGAGGAGCTGAGATGGCTGACGAGTATGGCTGAGTATTGTAGAAGACGATAGGTAGTCACTGTGCCGTAGGGTTCCAGGATAGGTGATCCTGTGGTCACTTCCCAGAGTGAACTGCTCTCTCCTCGAATTGGAGCTGTCAAAGAAGACTTTGAGGCGGTGACACAACAACCAGGATATGGAGAAGGGAAACCCGGGAGTGGTAACTAAGACGAGCCATACTCGTGTTTCGTCCCTAGATGGCGTTGCTCGTGGTGCTGGGTAGGTAGATCATGACAATCGGTGGAGGGGTTCGTAACACACCCCCCCTCCAAAGACCTCCGTAGCGCGGGCGCGAAGGAGGTGATCACCTGGTGCGTCTGGAGAGTAGCTGCTGCATTTCCACTGGAGCTCAGGATAAGGAGTCTGCAATCAGGTTGTCCACCCCCTTTATGTGCTGGACTTGTAGATTATAGGGCTGGGTGAGAAGAGCCCAGTGGAGGATTCGCTGGTTGGAGGTCTTGTTGGTTTGGGTGAACGTGAGTGGGTTATGGTCGGTGAAGACTAGGGTTGTTTGTGGGCAAGACTGGAGGTAACATTCAAACTTCTTTATTGCCAACACCAGAGCCAGGGCCTCCTTCTCTATGGTCGAGTAGTTGGTCTGATGTTTTTTCAACTTGGCGGAGTAAAATGCCACAGGGTGAAGGACATCAGTGGTTGGGTCGGGTTGTAGGAGCACAGCCCCCACTCCGACACCACTAGCGTCGATTTGCAGATGGAAGGGCAAGGTGTAGTCAGGGGGGTGGACTACAGGCTTAGAGGCAAGGAAGGCTTTGAGGCGGTGGAAAGACTGGTCGCACTTCTGGTTCCAGATGTAAGGGACCGCAGAACTGGTAAGGTCTGTGAGGGGTCCGGCCACGCTGGAGAAGTTACTGCAGAACCGACGGTAGTAGCCGCACATCCCCACGAAGCGCATGAGTTCCTTCCTCGTCCTTGGAGTGGGGAAGGACAAGATGGCTTTAACGTTTGCGTCCTTGGGTCTCACCATACCATGCCCAACGATATGTCCCAGGTAAGTCACTGAGGCCCGGCCAAAAGCAGATTTAGCCAGGTTTATGGTGAATCCAGTCTCTTGCAGTCGTGCAAACAGTATCTCCAAACGCACCAGATGTTCGTCCCAGCTGTCCGACACCACCACCAAGTCATCCAGGTAGGCGAACGTCCCACCTAGGTCCTGAATTAGGAAGTTGATGGCCCTCTGGAATGTGGCCAGAGCATTAGAAAAGCCAAACGCCATAACCAAATATTGAAAAAGACCAAATGGAGTTATAAATGCCGAGATTATTTTTGCCCTATCCGTGAGTCCCACTTGATAATATCCTTTCAGCAGGTCCACGGTACTGATAAATTTTGCACAGCCTATGCTGTCTATTTTATCGTCAATCAAAGGTAAAGAGTAGGAGTCTGAGACAGTGACCTGGTTCACTTTACGATAATCGGTACAGAAACGAAAAGTGCCATCGGGTTTTGGAATGAGAAGGCAAGGTGAAGCCCAGGAGGGTACTAGGCTCAGCTAAGTTATGTTTTAACAAAAAATCTACCTCCTTTTTCATAATCTCTTTTTTGTGGATTTAGTCGATATGCTGATTGCCTAATGGGTTGTACATCATCTGAGATTAGCTTAATATCATGTTTAAGTATATTGCAAAACCCTGGGAGGTCTGACGTGACTTTAGGAAATGTTGATAATAACTTAGTGAGATCTTTTGTTTGAGATGGATTCAGAACAGAAAAATACTCATCCAAGTTGTTGAGTATGTGACTGTTAGCAGGGTTTTCTTTAGGTAGAGGGAAGTCTAAATTCTCCAATAGATCCATGTCATCTGTCTCCGGCTCCGGCCCTGACAAAACCGTATGCAATACAGGTTGGCTTATAGCCTCTGGGATGTCTTCCTCTGACTGCCTGGAATGGTAAAGTTTCACGAGATTAATGTGAACAAGTTGTGAATCTTTTCTGCGATCAGGAGTATGGATTATATAGTTGAGAGGAGATAGTTTATTAGCATTGACTTGACAGTTTTGATGGAACCGTTCCAAGCAACCTTGGGACGGTGGGTGGTAAGCCGAAGATGTACAATGGTCCACACTGAGGTCTTTCATCACCTGTTTGAACAAAGATGGATCAGATTGTTGGGCTGAAATGAGCTCATCCTTACTAATGGTCTTATTGTACAGATCTTCTGTGGGTAGGAAGATATTGGAGGTGGTTTTAGATGAAGAGGGCCCATTTTGCACACTCTGTGACCTGGTGACAGCACAAGATGGGAAAAGATGAGGAATAGTTTCTTTAAGGTCAGTGGTGGATTTGACAGGTAAGGGAGAGTCGACTGTCTTTATGTTAGGAACCACTAGATCTCCTACCAAGTCATTACCCAATAATAAATGAATGCCGCACACAGGCATTGGTTCTTTCCTAATGGCTATTTGCACTTCCCCAGTAATCAAGGGACATTGGAGGTGCACTTTAGCTAAAGGATAGGAAGAATGGGACGAGAGATCTGAAATTAGAACACTCTCATTAGTAAATGCGGTAGATATATCAGGAATGACGTTAAACAGGAGGATAGATTGTGCTGCGCCCGTATCACGTAGTATACGAATAGGGAAAGAACAAGACCCCTCTATGATTGAAATTTTTCCCTCATAGGTGAATGAAGAGAAGAGATCCTGATGGGGCCTTTCCACATTGGTGGTTGCTATTGGTTTGGATTTGTGATCCAGGGAACTCCTTTTAGCAGTTCGACACTTTGGGTGTTTACAAGACTGGATCGTATGGCCTGGATTTTTACAGTAAGAACAAGTAAGCTTGGTTGCATCTGGGGAAGTAGGTGTGGGACCTTTCGACCTACCACTCACGCCCCCAAGGTTATCATCAGAGGAGGACCTAACATGTCGGGAAGTACCACGTTCTCTACGGCACAGTGACTCCATCAGCAAGGCGTACTCATCAGCCAGCTCAGCCGCACGTCCTAAATTAACCTCTCCACGCTCCTCCACATGCTTCATGATGTGAAATGGTATCTTGCTCTTCCACTCCTCCAGGACTACCAAGTTTAACAAATCCTGAGGTGGCCATTAAGGAAACCTAGATAAATTAATTAATGGTCAAAAAGATAAGATAAGTGGATTACCCTAGAAAATATCACGGCAGTGGATAACCAGAAAGTCCCGGAAACTACCCAAGTTATACCTAGGGAAATTACACTTATGAATATTGTTCTTCTGATAAGATCCTTAGATAAGGATAAGAGACTTGAAAGAGGAAGGACGTATTACGGCATTTATATAAAGATCCGGATTAACAACCCTGAGATACTTGAAAGAGGAAGGGCGTATTACGGCATTAATATAAAGATCCGGATTAACAACCCCGAGATACTTGAAAGAGGAAGGGCGTATTACGGCATTTTATAAAGATCCGGATTAACAACCCTGAGATACTTGAAAGAGGAAGGGCGTATTACGGCATTAATATAAAGATCCGGATTAACAACCCTCAGATACTTGAAAGAGGAAGGGCGTATTACGGCATTAATATAAATATCCGGATTTACAACCCTTGAGTTTGGTATGATTGACCCTGAATGAGATAATGAGAAGAACAATAATTGAGGCTTTATAATTATGGGGTCCTGGTAGAGCAGGGCATCCCAAGATATCACTTCACCCTAAACTAGTGACTATGGAACAGCCTACTCTGGAGTGAGGGTACGGCATTAAACAGATCCGGATTCTTCCCTACACTCGATAAGACTTATCACATGACTGCCACGTGTAATAACAGGTTAGCCTTATGACACTTGGAACCTAATATCCTACGTCTGTCACTCTTACTATACGATAATACCAATATATGCACACACATATGAAGGAAACTTTAAACCACCGAAAAGCAATTGTGAACAGAAGTGACTGGGAGGAATAATTAACACTGAGTAACAAGGGGGAAGGAATATGGTACTTAAGGTCGGATCCTGTCACGGTCGCCATTTGTTACGAGTTGGGGATTTAGAATATAGTTATACGTCTACCCAGATCCCAACAGGTAACAACAAAAAAAAAACAAAGACAATCGGACTATAAAAGGGTAGACAAACGATGCGAGTTTTTGTTGTGTATAATAAAGCACCATAAATTCCTTAACAAAATATTCAGCTTATATATTACCCTTAACCAAACTTAACCTAAACATTAACAGTATATACATATTAATAAAACAATAGTGAAGCAAGGTGGAGGTGGGAGAGGCAATACAAGATTACAAATACTTAAGTGAGGAGCTGAGATGGCTGACGAGTATGGCTGAGTATTGTAGAAGACGATAGGTAGTCACTGTGCCGTAGGGTTCCAGGATAGGTGATCCTGTGGTCACTTCCCAGAGTGAACTGCTCTCTCCTCGAATTGGAGCTGTCAAAGAAGACTTTGAGGCGGTGACACAACAACCAGGATATGGAGAAGGGAAACCCGGGAGTGGTAACTAAGACGAGCCATACTCGTGTTTCGTCCCTAGATGGCGTTGCTCGTGGTGCTGGGTAGGTAGATTAAGACAATAGATGGCGTGGTTCGCAGTGCTGGGTAGGTAGATCATGACAATCGGTGGAGGGGTTCGTAACACCTTACATAAGAGGTGTGTGGTGGCCTTACATAAGAGGTGTGTGGTGGCCTTACACAAGAGGTGTCTTATGGCCTTACACAAGAGGTGTCTTATGGCCTTACACAAGAGGTGTCTTATGGCCTTACATAAGAGGTGTGTGGTGGCCTTGCACAAGAGGTGTGTGGTGGCCTTACACAAGAGGTGTCTGGTGGCCTTACACAAGAGGTGTCTTATGGCCTTACATAAGAGGTGTGTGGTGGCCTTACATAAGAGGTGTGTGGTGGACTTACACAAGAGGTGTGTGGTGGCCTTACACAAGAGGTGTCTGGTGGCCTTACACAAGAGGTGTCTTATGGCCTTACATAAGAGGTGTGTGGTGGCCTTACACAAGAGGTGTCTCATTACATTAAACTTAGGAACAATGGTTAAGTACCAGAAGATGGAGCAGCTGTGTCTCTGCATATATAAAAATAGAGGAAGAATTAATCAAAGATCTTGAGAATTTATTCACAAAATGTGCTAAAGAGTGAAAATGGTCAGAACTGAGCAAAAGGTGTTGTCATACTCCCCATCAGACTAAAAACTGAAAGTGTGGATACAGTACAAGAGGTGTCAATCGCTGGCACTGCATCCAACGACGGTCAATTCCCCAAATGTAAACTTATTTACAGCCAGGTGAGCTGAGGGTACCCATAGTACGAACCTGTGACCTTTAGGACAGGAGGGAGCTCTGTGTCCATTAGACCGCCGCACCCTGTTTCTTGAATATATTTGCTTGAAAAATATAACTTACAACCCCATCGATTGCTGAGGTGGGGAACTACACAGAAGCAAATTTTAAAGATAAACATTTTTACTCAATGAAATCAAAGGTCTTCTAACCCAAATAAACTGTTACAATGAATAAATATGATCATCTGGGACACTTCACTTCTTATCCTGCGGTAGATTCAGCTTCTTAAAGCATACGTCATCCACCTTAAAGCTCCCCAGCTCAGATAACCTGGTAGACTGCACCAACTTGATAAGCTTATCCACGTTATTCGCCGTCTCCCTCTGGCCTCCGATCTCCCTGGATGTCCTGAAGAGCGTGACGTGTGGAGTGAACCTGTTGTCCCACAAATGGATTCCTTTCGCTTCCAGACACTCGTCAATACTATATTTGAGGTCCTCCAGCTCCTTGGTCTTCTTTATATACACGTACAGCACCTTGGACTCGAAGTGTCCCAGTCCGCCGAGTGTGACCTCCAGTTTTGGCTGCTGTGGGGAATTAAGTCACCTGAGGCTCATGATAAAATGCTTGAACACATTTTTTTTCCTACGGGTACTAGTCCAACCGGGCAAAGGTCACTGACTTACATCGGGGCCTAGAGGGTGAAAATATAATAATAATAATAATAATAATAATAATAATAATAATAATAATAATAATAATAATAATATTATAAATTATAATAAATACAAAAATAAAAGAAATATATATTGTAATATTTATGAATATAATAATAATAATAATAACAATAAAAATAATAATATTAATAATTTAAATTATAATAAATACAAAAATAAAAGAAATATATATTGTAATATTTATGATTATAATAATAACAGCAATAATAATAATAATAATAATAATAATAATAATAATATAATAATAATAATAATAATAATAAAAAACCATAAATAAATAAAAAAAAAATAGATCAAAAGCGAAAAATGTTATATGTATGTTGTGTTGTGAAAGTAAGAGAAACAATTGAAAAACCCTGCAATTGTGTGTAAATGAGGCAGAAAATCAGATCAGCAACCTGGGACTTGGTCATCATTTTCGTGATGACATAATTATGGCAATAGGGTCTACCATTAGACAGCACATTATACTTCAATATCTTCCCAGGCGATAGTACCCTCCCTGTTTCGTAGCTGGCTATATATATATATATATATATATATATATATATATATATATATATATATATATATTTCATTAGCCCAATAAAGCATGCGGACTTCTACATATAATCAACACCTCAACCCGCCAGAATTTGAACCCACGGCCCACAAGCCTATGACTGTGACCGGGGAACGCTAACCGCTGTACCACCAGGATACTAAAAGCAGTCCTAGACTTTGTTATATTTCACACAAAGCCTGTTCAACGAGCTAATGGCGCCGTGAACCTCTAATGGGGACCACCAGTATCACGTAGATGGTCAGAGTAACGTTTTACCAAATCCGGCTTCGAAACACGAGGATGGATATATATTTCATTAGCCCAATAAAGCACACGGACTTCTACATACAATCAACACCTCAATCCGCCAGGATTCGAACCCACGGCCCACATATGCCATATGGCAGCCTCGGGGCAATGTTGCCACATAACACGTGCAGTGTTGCCACGTAATTACATATATAAATGCTACTCGGCACAGTAGCATAGATACATAACCTACATCTCCCTCCCCCCCTCACGCTCATAGTCTTTGTCTTGAGCGGACTTCTTAGTCCTAAGTCGCTCCGAGCGTCGAGGTGCACTGTGGGGCGGATCCTCGTGAGGTGTAAGGGACTCGTCCTCGGTCAGGGGGCCAGCAGCAGAGGGTGGAACTGGCCGGAGGAAGCGGCGGTTCCTCCACCAGACGCAGCTGCTCGGCATCCTGACCTTGTAGTCCCACGACCGGCCGACGCCCATCACTATGCCCACCTTGTCCCAACGTGTCGTCGTCGGGTCCTGGACGCAGACAAGGGCACCAATCTCCAGTGGCTGAAGAGGGCGGGCACGGTCGTCATACTGAGCCTTGGCGTCCTTGGCACGTGTAGCGGCGCGGCGGTCGCAGCTCTCGGCTCTAGTCTGCCAGTCCTTCCCAAAGGCCTTGGCGTGTGCAGGAACGCAAGAGCGGAGAGGGTGACCATACAGGATCTGGGCAGGGGAGCATCCTGTGTGGGTGGGAGTGGACGCGGGTTCTGGGCAGCTCTGTGCTGCAGTGCCAGGCGCGTCGCTCATTGACTCACGCACCCTGCTGGCAGTGTACCGAGCAGCTGGGATCTGCTCAGGAAAGTCTCTGGGCACCACGACTAACTCCTTGCAGTGCTCCCACGACAACAAGGGTGTAGCGAGAGTAGGCTGCACGTCAATCCATCCGCGACACGACCTGTCGCCGTAGGTGATCTCCGCTTGAAAGGAGCCCACAGCGTCCGCGTCTGGGAACCGTCCGCATTGTAGTACAGCAGCTGCGGCGGTGGTCCCATATCGCGTTTGGTGAGGCCCAGTTTCTGGAGGTGCTTCAGGCCTATCACCGTAGTATCAGCGCCGGTGTCCGGTATCACCTCGATGTGACCCGACACGTCACCGTGTGTGACGGCGACGCGGATGGTAGAGGAAGGGGTAGCCCTGGGGCGTGTGGTCGATTTCACCCTCCTGATGTGACTCAACTGCTGCTTGGGGCTGCGTGGGCCATCTGAAGGGGGCTGCGTGCGAACCACCCCGAGGGAAATGCGCTGCTTTCCTCCTCGTCTCAGGCTTTTGGGCTTGGGTTGGCGGCAGCACTTGTCGTAGTGTCCATAGCGACTGCAGGCCTGACACTTGTGGCCTCGTGCAGGGCACCTGTCTGTGTTAGACCAGTGGCCCTTACAGTCACAGCCACGACACAGTGCGTCGGCGGCCGGGCATGTCTTGGGGACATGCTGCTTTCCACAGCTGCCACAAGAAGCACTAGGCGGAGGTGTGGAAGAACGCGCAGCAGCCTTCACGTTGTTGGCCGCCTTCTTACCCTTCTTGTATTGTTAGATAGCTCTCACAGCAGGTGGGGCCCGTAAGGCAGAGGTGGCGGACTTTGTGGCCTCGTATGGCCGACATTCACTCACTACCACCTGGAGTGTGGAGGAAGCGTCCAGGGGGATGAGTCGCTGCACCAACTCTTCTTGCCTGACACCTGTCAAGATCCCGTTCTTGATCCAGGCTTCCTCACATTCCCAACTGTGCAGCTGTGCAGCTGGTGAAGGCGTGGCGACGCAAAGCCTCGTTATTCCGACCCTTAACGTGCTCCTGCAAAACGTCGAGTACATCCGTCACATCCGCAGTTGGATGAGCTATTTGTTTGGAGGCATGCTGTCAAGGTCCACCATCGTGGAGTAATCTGTCCACCGCCGCCTCCACTCACGAAAAAGTTGAAACGTGACGTCTGGTGAGAGGGCGGGTGGGGGTTGAACAGATGCTTTGGGAGCTGTTGGAGTAGCAAGAGTGCCTGGAGGACGCTGGTGTGGTGGAGGAGGGAGGATATTGGCGCCTTGGTGCGCGAAACCTGCGAGTGAGGGAGGGTGGGTTAGCGCCAGGGTCACCAATAGTGCATCAAAACGCGCCTTTTCCTCCTCTGTTCGTATCTCCTCCCTCTGAAGTTCCATTTCTCTGCGTCTCTCGTCCATCCACCTCAGAATTGTGGCAATGTCCGTCGCTGTAGGTAAAGGATGAGGGGCGGTGGGCGCAGAAGCTCCATCTGTGCCTGGTACAGGGGAAGGTGGGGAGTCGTGTCTCCCATCTTGACGTTGTCCCTCTTACAGCCCATCTTAGTATGCTTGAACTGCGCTGTTTAGTATATAAAGTGGCGCCTCATCAGCTCGAAACACATATATATGACGTAAACAGCGCAGAAATAACGCATAGAGTCCACTGTTCTGTCCGTGAGTGCGTGCGTGCGTGTGTCTGAGAGACGAGATCTTGGTGGCCTTAATGCAGGGCCACCGCAAGAACGGCAGTGTCTCCCCGGATGTCACACGAGAAGGGTGTACGCCTGCGTGCTCCGTGGGTACCACAAAAGACAGGCCAATGCTCAACTCTCAGCTCTATGCACACTAATACACTGACACTAACACTGCAACCGTCACTAAAACGCACTGTGACGGCGCAACACTGCACGTCGCGGCGAAACACAACGCAACACAACACACTAAGAGTCGAGCGCACATCGCCGGCAGTCGCACATCGCCAGCTAACTGTCCATTGTTCACACACTTGTAAGTCCACAGATCCTACTCACTGCGCCATGAAGAAGGCAGTGATGGGTAGGGAAACACCGGGTAACACTGAAGTCCATTTATTAACAGATCTGAGAAATACAAGTGGTGACTAGCGTGTGCCATGCACGGCCCACAGAGTCAGACTGAGACTGCCTTGCCATATGGCAGCCTCAGGGCAATGTTGCCACATAACACATGCAGTGGTGCCACGTAATTACATATATAAATGCTACTCGGCACAGTAGCATAGATACATAACCTACAGAAACGATCTTCCTGCTCGTTACCGCTGCTTACTCACTCATTTGCTGGTGCGAACGACACTTGGGGTGGTTGGACAGAGGTGAGAACGGCAGCGACTATCTGGGTCACAGGTAGATTCAACCCAGCCGCCATACAGTCACTATCTAGCTACCCCTCTGTTCGTCAAATTCTGGCTGTGATCTCATCATAGGTCCTGGACTCGTGGACTGTGTCCCCAGACCTTCACCTATCGACTGTCAATTCTCTGGTCATCTACCACTACCGCATACCACGACCGTCAGTTCATCTCATTCCGTCTGTGCCCGGGTGTTCTCTTGCCATTTCAAGACGTCGCTCGAGTGTGGAGTTGAATGGACGCTTCCCTACTCCGAGTGTGGATAACAGTGTTCCAGAACCTTCCCCCAAGGCCACTGCCATAGGAAATATCTGTTCATTGTTTGATTCTATCAGTTGTTGACTCCCATTAATTGTTTGACTCCTTTAACTGTTGACTGACTTAATTGTTTGACTCCCGTTGTTATTTGATGTTTGTTGAGTGGTGTCAGAGTTTTGTGTTATATTTTTTATAGTAAAGAGATGTCAATCTCAAACGGTTGTTTGTTATTCCTCAGAAAACCACCGTCCTTGACTTTCCTTAATTAAGAACCTGATTAGTCTGGTAAGGGATTTCTATCCCTAAATCCCAGGCCTTTACAAAAGACTAGGACTGCTTTTAGTATCCTGGTGGTCCAGCGGTTAGCGTTCCCCGGTCACAGTCATAGGCTCGTGGGCTGTGGGTTCGAATCCTGGCGGGTTGAGGTGTTCATTGTATGTAGAAGCCCGCGTGCTTTATTGGGCTAATGAAATACATATGGATCCTTGTGTTTCGAAGCCGGATTTGGTAAAACGTTACTCTGACCACCTACGTGATACGGGTAGTCCCCATTAGAGGTTCACGGCGCCATAAGCTCGTTGAACAGGCTTTGTGTGAAATATAACAAAGTCTAGGACTGCTTTTAGTATCCTGGTGGTCCAGCGGTTAGCGTTCCCCAGTCACACTCATAGGCTCGTGAGCCGTGGGTTCGAATCCTGGTGGGTTGAGGTGTTGATTGTATATATATATATATATATACTTCATTTTTAGTCCATTTAACACGCGGACTTTGAACATATAATCAACGACCTCACCAGCAAGGAATCGAACCCTCGACCTACTGGGTGGCCCTAGGGAGCGCTTACCGGCTAGCCCACAAGGACACTAAAAGCAGTTCATCAGCTCGATGAACAGGCTTTGTGTGAAATATAACAGAGTCTAGAACTGCTTTTAGTGTCCTTGTGGGCTAGCCGGTAAGCGCTCCCTAGGGCCACCCAGTAGGTCGAGGGTTCGATTCCTTGCTGGTGAGGTCGTTGATTATATGTTCAAAGTCCGTGTGTTAAATGGACTAAAAATGAAGTATATATATGTACCTCGCGTTTCATACCAGCTGGATTCGGTAAAATGCTACTGACACCACATACGAGGCACGGGCAGTTTCCCAATGAGGTTCACGGCGCCATCAGCTCGATGAACAGGCTTTGTGTGAAATATAACAGAGTCTAGAACTGCTTTTAGTGTCCTTGTGGGCTAGCCGGTAAGCGCTCCCTAGGGCCACCCAGTAGGTCGAGGGTTCGATTCCTTGCTGGTGAGGTCGTTGATTATATGTTCAAAGTCCGCGTGTTAAATGGACTAAAAATGAAGTATATATATGTACCTCGCGTTTCATACCAGCTGGATTCGGTAAAATGCTACTGACACCACATACGAGGCACGGGCAGTTTCCCAATGAGGTTCACGGCGCCATCAGCTCGATGAACAGGCTTTGTGTGAAATATAACAGAGTCTAGAACTGCTTTTAGTGTCCTTGTGGGCTAGCCGGTAAGCGCTCCCTAGGGCCACCCAGTAGGTCGAGGGTTCGATTCCTTGCTGGTGAGGTCGTTGATTATATGTTCAAAGTCCGCGTGTTAAATGGACTAAAAATGAAGTATATATATGTACCTCGCGTTTCATACCAGCTGGATTCGGTAAAATGCTACTGACACCACATACGAGGCACGGGCAGTTTCCCAATGAGGTTCACGGCGCCATCAGCTCGATGAACAGGCTTTGTGTGAAATATAACAGAGTCTAGAACTGCTTTTAGTGTCCTTGTGGGCTAGCCGGTAAGCGCTCCCTAGGGCCACCCAGTAGGTCGAGGGTTCGATTCCTTGCTGGTGAGGTCTTTGATTATATATATATATATATATATATATTTGAATTAGTCCATATAGCTTTCGGACTTTCAACATATAATCAGCTACCTCACCAGCCAGGACTCAAACCCTCGACCTTATGCGTGTGACCAGGGAATGCTACCACCTAGCCACAAGGACACTAAAAGCAATCCTAGACTATGTTATATTTCACATAAAACCTGTTCATCGAGCTGATGGTGCAATAAACCTCCAATTGGGGATTGCCCGTGCCACTTATGTGGTAGGATTAGCATTTCACCGAATCCAGCTGGTATGAAACACAAGGTTCCATATGTTGAAAGTCCACGTGCTATATGGATTAAATTAAATATATATGGAACCTCGTGTTTCATACCATTATGTCGAGGGTTCGAGTCCTGGCTGGTGAGGTCGTTGATTTTATATATATATATATATATATATATATATATATATATATATATATATATATATATATATATATATATTTTGTTACCTGCAGAGTATCTCATGATAGAACTACCCTTAACAACCAATTACCAAATGAGAAGGGGGGTGACGTGACTAGTCAGGTCAGGTCAAAAATAAGGGACGCACAAAATAACTATCATACATCTAGATCAAAGGTTTTCAAAGCATTTTTAACCTTGGGCCACTGACAAATAAATTTATGTAACATATTATCAGTTTTGAACTGACCATCACGTCACCCCCCTTCTCTTAAGCTCCTCTACGTGTGTGTTGGTGTGGGGGATTAGTAGATGACATCTTTATGACCTGACCTCATGTTTTTAAGGTTACCCTGTATGTTTAAGCCTCTCTCTGTCCATGTAATCCAGTTGCCTCTGAAGATGTCTTGAATAAAGACGAAAGCTAAGGTACTCCGATGTTTCCATTTTCCCGTGTGATTTTATCAAGATTTATCTTATCCACGTTTTCATTGTGGACTTACATGAAATATATATATATATATATATATATATATATATATATATATATATATATATATATATATATATATATATATATATATATATATATATATATAAAACAAAGAAGTATGTCTGTGTGTGTGTGTTTGTTTGTGTGTATGTGTGTCCGCATGAGAATCTCGGAAATTACTTTACCGATCTGTAGTGATGATGGATGGTGTTATATGTAGTGATGATGGATGGTGTTATATGTAGTGATGATGGATGGTGTTATATGTAGTGATGATGGATGATGATGTTATATGTAGTGATGATGGATGTTGTTATATGTAGTGATGATGGATGGTGTTATATGTAGTGATGATGGATGATGTTATATGTAGTGATGATGGATGGTGTTATATGTAGTGATGATGGATGGTGTTATATGTAATGATGATGGATGATGTTATATGTAGTGATGATGGGTGGTGTTATATGTAGTGCTTATTAGACAATAAAATAATAACATTTTAATGCTAAAAAAATATACTTTGCTGTACCGTTGTAGTGAAAAACATGCTGGAACTTACATACACCGTTAATGAACTACTGATGGAAGAAGAAGTTTTGAGGACTGAACAGTGAGACAATGTGGAGCCTCCCGGAGGGTGGCGTCCTACCTTTGCCTAGCGGATGAGTCTCCTGGAGGGCGGCGATTCTGCTAGTGCCTTATAATAATCTCGGAGGTAAACTTCACCACGATTTATTCTTCTATCCATAGCCTTCCTATAATGTATTCCTCTTCACGTCTGTTTTTGTTTGTTTTAATTTTGTCTGTATTAGCCCCTGTCTCATGGCAATAACAATTATATACATTTGGGTTAATACATTTAGTTTATATAATCCAATCACCCTACGGTAATTTTCCATGAGCTGTGAGGTGCCATGTTCTGTTCACGTGAGGGGAAATTCCTCTATCAGTAAGCCGACCTTGAGAATGTAGGGTTAGCCCAGTCTCTCCTTCAGAGCCTCCCCTCACGGCACCAGTCTTCACTTGAGTTTCACGAGAATCGGACGGGTGACTAACTCAGTCAAGCTGAGCCCCCGTCCTTAACTAACATTCACAGCTTACAGTGTTAATTACGGTGTATCTACTAATAGACTCTGACCAACATAGTTTTACCAATAAATAGAGAAAAGACCATTTTGGGTTTGTAACTGAACCCCTCAACTTATTTATATATAAGCCAAGTTAAGGGAACTCTACCCAAAGCATATATATGTCTGAGCAACAGTAATGATGTTGTGAAGACATCTATTTCATTTTTTCACTATTATACATTCTGGTGAGGACATTACAGGTGGGCTTGTCTGTCAGAAAAAAATCGCCCCGTACCTTTTTCAATGTTCGTAAATAAAAATGAAAGACTAAATTGGCAGGAGACAAAGAACCTTTCAAATGCCCTTTAAAGAACCCAGACTAGCAGCCAAACGAGATGTGGTCAAAACCAGAGTTGCAAAGTAATTAAATAAATTTACTTGAGCACTGTACTCAAGTAACTCTTTTGGGTATTTACTTTTAAAAATTTCTCAACTTTGTTACTACTTTTACTTAAGTTTGATTTTCTTCTAATTTTACCCCAATGCAATTGAAAAAAAACAAATATCGTTCCTCGTTATACGCAAACTAATAATATATATTTTTTATTATTTAATTGATTAGTAACCATAGTAAAAGAGTTGTATGGATGGCGGGTATGGTATGGTTGAAGCCGTAAAGGGTACAGTGTGGGGAGACACCACGCGGTCACATACCTAGAGGTTTTGTGAGGTGAGATGACACCAGGTCAGGTCAGGTGGCAGTGGCCATGACATTGGACTTTCCCCTTGATATTGTGTCCATTAGCACCTTGACAGCCCAACTCACCTACCTTACCCTTTTACTGCCCCCCCCCCCACCCCTTCCCCCCTCCCCCATCGAATCCCCTCTCTAACATGAGAACGGAGGAAACTGTAGCCGGCCTATTAAGAACATAAGAACATAAGAATGGTGGAAACTGCAGCGGGCCTATTGACCCATACTGGGCAGTCCCGTTTACACCCAACCCCTATTGCTCATATGAGCATCCAACCTATGTTTGAAGCAATTCAGCGTTTTCGAGTTAATGATGATATTTGGTAACTTGTTCCATTCATCCACTACTCTGTTTCCAAACCAGTGTTTACCTATTTCACGCCTAAATCTAAATTTGTCTAATTTAAAACCATTGTTACGAGTTCGCTCCTGGTTGGATAATTTGAGTACCTTTGTAATGTCCCCTTTGTTTAGCCCTGCCTTCCACTTATACACCTCTATCAGGTCGCCCCTCGCTCTACGTCTCTCAAGGGAGTGCAAATTAAGATGCTTTAACCTGTCTCTATACTCAAGGTTCCTAATGCCCGGGATTAGTCTTGTCATTCTCCTCTGAATTCTTTCCAAGGATTCTTTATCCATTCTGTAATACGGTGACCAGAACTGAACTGCGTAATCCAGGTGTGGTCTCACAAGAGCAAGATACAGTTTTAGGATGACCTCGCTAGTCTTGTAACTAACACTCCTTTGTATGAACCCAAGTACTTTATTAGCCTTGTTACGAGCAAAAACACATTGTTTACTTGGCTTAAGGTTCCTACTTATCATTACTCCTAAATCTCTCTCGCAGTCGGATTTCTCTATGGCATCGTTGTTCATCTGGTATCTGGTTTCCCTGTTTACATCTCCTATACTGAGTACTTTACATTTGTCCACGTGGAATTTCATCTGCCATTTTTCAGACCATTCGAAAAATTTGTTTAGATCTTCCTGTAGTTTTGTCGAGTCCTCGTCAGATTTGATAACACGTCCTATTTTAGTGTCATCAGCAAATTTACTTATGTTGCTGTCTATGCCGATATCTATGTCGTTTATGTATATAATAAACAATAATGGTCCAAGTACTGAGCCTTGGGGAACTCCACTTGTGACGTTGCTCCAATGGGACTTAGTGCCGTTAATGCTCACTCGCTGTTTCCTGTCCTGTAACCACGCCCTAATCCATTTAAGGATGTCACCTTTGATGCCATGAGCTTCTACCTTTCTAATTAGTCTTTCTTGGGGGACTCTGTCGAAGGCTTTGCTAAAGTCGAGATATACCACATCATAATTGTGCCCCTCATCCACTGATTCGAAAACTGATGAAAAGAATGTTAATAGATTAGTTAGGCAAGAACGTCCGCTTGTGAAGCCATGCTGGGAATCATTGATCAATCTGTGCTTCTCCAGGTGATTTCGAATAGAGTTTGAAATGATTGCTTCCAGTAATTTGCCTACTATCGATGTTAGACTGATTGGGCGGTAGTTAGAGGATAGTGATCTATCCCCCTTCTTGAAAATCAGTATTACATTCGCTATCCTCCAGGATTCTGGTACTACACCTGTTTTTAAGGACATGTTAAACAACTTTGCTAAGGGCATACTAAGCTCTTCCATACATTCCTTTAATACTCTGGCAAATATCTCATCGGGACCAGGTGACTTATTAGGCTTTAGTTTGTCTATTTGCTTACTAACATCGTTACTAGTCACTACTATCTCACTTAATTTGTTTTCTTCATTATCTCTGAATAGAGTCGGTGCCTCGGGTATCATGTTTAAATTTTCGGTGGTGAAAACTGTTGAAAAATATTTATTCAAATTATTGCTCATTTCTCCGTCGTTATCAGTGAGCTCGCCGGAGTCTGACCGTATTGGTCCAATCTTTTCTCGTGTTTTAGTTTGATACATTTGGTAGAATCCTTTGGGGTTTGTCTTCGCCTCCCTTGCTATCCTTACCTCATTATTCGTCTTTGCTTTCCTTATCTCGGTTTTAACCCTACTCACCAATACCCTATAATAGTCCCGGAGGTGAATTTCGCCACGATTTATCCTTCTGCCTATCGCCTTCCTTTGGCCAATGATGTTCCTTAAATAATTATTTATCCATTTAGGGTCATTGTTGTCTGATCTGAGTTTTTTGTATGGTATGTTCTGCCTTTGTGCATTAAGTAACTCACTATTTAAATTGTCGTGGAACTCGGCAATCTCAGATCTCGTTATCAGGTCCTTATCATCTGTCAGGTTCACAGCCAAGCACGACACCCCCTCTCTCAGCTGCCTCCTTAAACTGTCAAAGTTTGCCCTTCTGAAATCTGGTACTTTAGTGGAATTTTCCTTACGTCTGCCCTGAAAATCTAACTTGAATCGAATTTCTTTGTGATCGCTGTTTGCAAGTTCGTTCCCTACCTCGACATTGCTGATGAGGTTATCTCTGTTCGACAGAACTAAATCCAGTATATTATTACCCCGTGTGGGTTCGGTTATATGTTGACTTAGGAAACAGTCCTGGATCGTCTCGAGAAAATCCTCTGATTCTGAGTTACCCATAAGGACAGTCCAATCTATTTGGCCAAGGTTGTGTATGGAAGCCCTGCGCATTTCATCCCAGATAAGTCGCTCATTGACGCTATCAAGATTGGGGGGTCTATATATTACTCCTGTGATTAATTTTTCCCGACCGTCGCTTAATTCTATCCAAATTGTTTCTGTATTCCTCTCAGTTTTTATTTCCTTATTTATTTCACACTTCAGATTATCCCTAACATAGATTGCTACTCCGCCTCCTTTCTTGGTCTGCCTATCGGTATGGAACAGTTTGTAACCCGCAATTTGGTATTCGACTGGTAATTCACGTGTGTCTAGGTTGATCCATGTTTCAGTGAATGCAATTATATCGATTTCTTCGGTACATACCAAGGCCTTAATATCATCCATTTTGTTTCTCATACTTCCATTGTTCGCGTAGTATACATTTAAGTTAGTCGTGTTCTGAGTCCTCCCCTTACAGCGTTTAGTTTTAAACTCCCTGTCTAATTTAGTTTTGTCATCACTCCTAACACTATTTCCCTGTAATCTTTCGCCTTGTTTACGCGCTCCCACTGCAGTCTCTCCACCCCCGTGCCCCTATGTTCTCTTAGCAGTTTAAGGACTTCTATATCTTTTGAACTGCCCCCTCTAGAGCCCCAGCCAGGGTTGCTACTCCATCCCTAGACATGTGCACCCCATCCCTAGCATAAAGGTCCCTTCTGCCATAGAAGTTGTCCCAGTTGTCAATGAATGGGACTGATATTGACTTGCAATATCTGTCAAGACGGTCGTTAACACCAACTGCCCTTGACAACCATTAACTGCCAACTCTCCTTCTAGGCAGGACACAGCATACGATAGGGATCCCTCCCTTAATCCTAATACGATCTATGGCTGCCTTGAACTTATCAAGAAGTTCCTCACTCCTACACCGTCCAATATCATTGCCTCCTGCACTGAGGCAGATAATGGGTTTGTTCCCATTACCAGACAAGATATTGTCCATCCTGTCAATTATATCCCCCACCCCAGCTCCTGGCAAACACACCCTTATCCTATTTTTGTTTTTACCACAAAAGGCCCTGTCACCAACAATTAAAGTTTTTATACCTTCCTTGTCATCCCTGCCCCTGACTGTACTAACGTCCAATTCGTCTATCAAGGGACTGAACCGGTTGGTACACTTAGCTGTTGTTGTCGTTGTTGTCGTATCCTTCGTGTGCTTCTTCACCACCAGCTTTGTCTTCCCACTACTCAAAATTTTCCACTCGCTTGATTTTTCGTCAGACACTGACTTTACTCGTCCAGCCTCTCCTTTTAACTTCGCCAGCTCTTTCCTTAATTTCAGGTTTTCCAACGTGGCCCTCTCAATTTCTAACTTGGCCCTCGCCAATTCTTCAGTGGACCACTCCAGTTTGGTCAACAAACTCTCATACCCAAGACCGCACATATCACTGGCCATATCTGATAATTATCCCTCCGGAGCTAACCCTGCCGTGACCTTTCCCCCATACCAGGTAGCCAGTGTTTACACTCAACTCCAACCTATATTTGAAGCTACCCAGCGTGTTCGAGTTAATGATGATCTTTTGTAACTTGTTTCACTCATCCACTACTCTATTTCCAAACCAGTGTTTACCTATCTCGCTCCTAAATCAAAATTTGTCTAATTTAAAACCATAACTACGAGTTCGCTCCTAGTTGGATAGTTTGATACCTATGTTTATCATCTTTGTTTAACCCTTACTTCCCTTTATACACCTCGATCATGTCGCCCCTCACTCTCCGTCTCTCGAGGGAGTGCAAGTTAAGATGCTTTAATCTGTCTCTGTACTCCAGCTTCCTAATGCCCGGGATTAGTCTTGTCATCCTCCTCTGAATGCTTTCTAGGGATTCTATATCCATTCTGTAGTAAGGTGACCAGAACTGAACCGCATAATCCAAGTGTGGTCTCTAAAGCGCAAGATATAGTTTTAGGATAAACTCACTATAACGCATTTTTTCCCAGCTGAGAAAAGATACCCCAGCTCCCTCCTCAATAGTTACAGCTGATTGGCTGTTGCAAACCTGTCTGATTTTGTCCTGAAGTAATGATGTATTTCTAAATGAGTTTATTCATAATCGTTGGGATGACCGTTTCTGACGAGAAAGATATTTAGCTAAATTATATAAAGATACATATATTCATTATTTCAAATATATGCATGTAGGAAGTGTATCAGAAGTATTATACATTGATTAACTGTTAAACTCTGGTAGCAAATTCACGCTTTCGGTGGATGCATTTAATATGCACTTATTTATACCCACAATAAGGCATACTAAGACAAATTAAGTATCAGTAATACTACATTATGCAAAAGCAACATTTTAAGAGATCAGAATCACATTAAAATATTACACGACCGTCAGCAGAGGAGGGAAATATGACTGCGAGCAACTTCATATTTTTCCCGCGTCTGCTGCCGGCGTTACGTTTACTATTCGTTAGGTGACTGTAAAGTAGCTGCTTTGGCAGTCTACTGTCGTCCATGCGGGTAACATGGCCAGTCCAACGTAGTTGTTCATGGATAATGGTAGCCTCGATGCTCCTACAGTTGGTGTCAGCAAGAATACTGGCATTTGTTCTCTTGTCTTCCCAGAGAACTCGGAGGATGGAAAGTAGACTACGTTGGTGAAAGTTTTCAAGTGCCTTGAGGTGCCCCGGAATGTGACCCATGACTCACTGCTATATAGTAGGGTGTGCAGGATCACTGCTCGATATACGTGCAGCTTTGTGGATAATTTCAGCTACCTACAGCCGAAGACACGGTTTCGGAGTCCGCCCAAGGCTTGAGATGCACATCTGATCCGATGATGAATCTCTTCATCGATGTTTGCGGTGGTGGACATGTGGGGGCCGAGATACCGAAAGTGGTCAACATTAGAGAGGGAAGTACCATTAAGCTGGATGGATGGTGGAGGTGTGTGTGAACCAGGGGCAGGTTGAAAAAGAATCTGAGTCTTACGTACATTCACCTCAAGGCCGAAGTGTGCATACGTGTCTGCATAGGTGTTCAGGATCTCTTGTAGGTCGTGTTCAGTGTGAGCAACAAGGGTGAGGTCGTCTGCATACTGAAGCTCAGTAATGGAAGCTGCCGACACCGTTGTTCTTGCCTGGATTCTTCTTATGTTGAAAAGTCCCCCCCTCACCCGGTACTCGATGTTCACCCCGCTGTCTAAATTGGCACTGGCACGAGTAAGGAAGGCAGCCAAGAAGATGGAAAAGAGAGTTGGTGCCAGTACTACCCTTGTTTAACCCCTGTTTGGATGGGGAAGAACTCTGACTGGGTGCCGTTGTGCAGGGCACTGCCGTTCATGCCATCGTGGAGTTCCCTCACAATGGCGATGAATTTTGATGGGCAGCCAAAACGGCTGAGGATCCGCCAGAGGGCTGTTGTCTGCATTTTTCCTGTATCTGGCGGGCAGCAAAGATCATGTCATTGGTTCCAGGTGATGGTCTAAAACTACATTGAGATTCTGGGAGGAAGTCTTCCACCTCAGGAAGAAGTCTGTTTAGGATGACTTGGGCAATAATCTTGCCAGCTAGGAAGAGCAACGAGATCCCACGCTAGTTACCACAGTCTGACCTGTCCTCCTCGTTCTTATAAATATTGACAATGGAGGCGTCTTTAAGAGCTTGGGAGATTTCCTCCTTTTCCCATATATTCTCCAGGAGAGAGGGGAGACGGCTAGTAAGCAGAGGTACCCCTGCTTTATACACCTCGGCCCGGGTTCCATCAGGCCCTGAGGCTTTGTTATTTTTCATCTGTTTGATGGTGGTAGCTACCTCATCCAGGGATGGAGGGTAGCTGAGGTGGGTCAGCTCAGGATGCTGAGGTACCTGCTGGGTTGTCAGGACCTCTAAATCGATTAAGCAATGAATGGTAGTGCTCTTTCCAGCGCTGAAGGAGGCCTTCGTCGTCTTTAATTATAAGGTTTCCGTCAGATGAGCGAAGGGGGGCTGAACCACGAGTGACTTGCCCATAAAATGTTTTAGTGGAAATGAAAAATTTGCCCATCTTGCGCTGATCTACAAGTTTTTGTGGTTCACATGCTTTATTTTTAACCCAGTCGTTTTATATATTGCGAAGTTACTAGCTACTGGGCTGCCACTTTCTTCTTGCTGAAGGTATTAGCTTTGATCCGAGACTGAGGGTTGTTCTGGCAGTTCGTAAAAGCAGCACGTTTATCATCGATGAGTACTTTGATTGCCGGGTCATTTTCATCAAACCAGTCCTGATGTATTCTTTTGGTCTGGCCGAGGGTCTCTCTGCAGGTCTTTGTCATAACAGTATTAAGAGTCTCCCATTCGGCACTGGGATTCACTTTGTTTGCTGTTGGGTTGTTTATAAGCCCATGTTCGAGCTGCTCTCTGAAAGCATGTGCTACCGCTGGATCTTCCAGATGCTTAGTATTAAAACCTCTTCTGGAGGCTTGCTGCCTTCGCCGTTTTGGGGCAACGTGAAGTGAGAGCTTGGATCTGACAAGTCGATAATCAGTGTCACAGGGGTCTGAGCCACGCATGGCACGGGTGATGAGGACATCTCGGCGATCTCTTTCTCTGACAATGATGTAGTCAATGAGATGCCAGTGTTTGGATCGTGGGTGTTGCCACGATTCCTTGAACTTGTCGGACTGCCTAAACAAGGTATTGGTGATAGTGAGTAGGCAATTGGGTTTACACTTGCCTAGTCCATTTATCCCTACTGTTCCCTGCCAAATGTAAGCATCTCTACCAACTCTGGCATTGAAGTCGCCATGGAGCACGACGTTGTCTTCTCTGGGGATAGAGGTTAGCACTCTGTCAAGGTCGACATAAAAGGTCTCCTTGATGTCATCCTCTGCATCCAATGTTGGGGCGTATGCACTGATGAAGAAGCATGACGTTAGTGATTCAGTGGGATTTGAAGCGTCATGGGGCGCCCGTTAATCCCAATAGGCATTTCAGTTTGCCTGTGTAGAATGCATTGGCGGATGGCAAAGCCAACTCCATAAATGAGGTTTCTCTCCGGAGCAGGCTTACCATTTCCAGAAGAAGGTATAGCCAGAGACCCGTTCTGTGAGTTGGCCCTCATCTAGGAGCCGGGACTCACTGATGGCTGCCATGTCGATTTTATACCTAGCCTGCTCTTTTGCCACAAGGGCAGTTCTATTAGGACGTGCATTTGTGCCAGTATCCAGAAGGGTCCTGACATTCCATGCAGCGACCATAAGAGGTTGTATGGTTTGTTTTTGTTTGGATCTGTGATTGTGATTGTGTCTTCGACCGCATAAAGATGATCTTACTGGGTGCGGTTGCCCAGTCAGGTTGGGTTTTAGGCAGGCCATGTTTGGGGCACCTTTTCTAGCCCCCTCCCCGTGTGGGGTGAGCAGAGTGGCTCCTCGTAAGGGCTGCTCAGTCACACAGACAAGACCGGATTGCACTGTTGCCTAGATCCCAGTGCATAAACGAACATCTTATCGGTGCCGCCCATGTGCAGAGTTGTGACTAGAGACTCCCAGCAGTCATCTCTGCCTGTCTCCCGTCGCCACTCGTCTGTCGCCAAAGGACTTTTGGGGTTTTGATGATGATGAGAGGTATTGTGATGCCTGTGCGTGAGTTGATTTATGTTGTGAGGCAGGAGCACAGGCTGCAACCACACATCTTAGCTCTTCCTTTTCTTGATCCAGTGGTGCAAGTGTTGCAATGACTTGGAAGAGGGAGAGTTGCAATGGACTGCCGGTATCCCAGTTTGTTGTGTTTTGCCTTGGTCGTCTGTCCTTCAGGCATTGCCTTCGTCTGCCGGTGTAGTCTTTGGGTTCCATGGTGATCACCTCTTCCGCCTACACCGCCGTTGGGGTTCTTGTTGGAGCTCTGTAAGCAGAGTTTTCGATTGGGGTTTACTCCCGTAGCCTTATACCTGCAAAGGTTAATCTGCAAGGCAGCAGGGCGATGGTTGGTAGGCGACAGGACGTGTCCACATGACAGTGAGCCTATGCGCCATCCCTCTGGGGCCCACTGCTACTCCAAGGTCTCCAAGATTCCCTGCTGATCTGGCCTGTTCGCCACGAGGGCTAGCCAGCGGCGGCAGCTGAAAGCGAGAGGGAGCAAGCAGTGCTTGCACCTTAACACTAACATAATGCTGCCACACTAGACACATCTCACCACCCTGTGTAGTGTGTGTGTACACACACACACATTTATTTATTTAGTGTATTAGAATAAAGCGATCTTTGGTCATCTAACACCAATTTCGAAGCTGTTTATTTTAAGCAATATTACAACAGCTGTCTTACAGTAGATGTGTTACAACGGGTATGTTACAACAAATGTCTTACAACCAGTGGCGTGTCGTGAAAAAAATGCTCGGGTAAGCAAATGACAGTTAGTGACGTTATACTACTATCCAAATACTGTGAGTTTAGTAGTCAACGAAAGTGTGAAACAGAACAAAATGGTTAGATATAATTAAAATTTATTTTTTGTTCGTCTTTAACTTTTATTTATGACACCCATGAGGCATTTGGATAAGGTTTTTGCTCGTCAATTAAGGAACCTCCAGTATATTATAACTTAATTCAGATTTCTTCCCAAAGAAATACATCATTTTGCGCGGGTTACGGCGATGGTAAAATGAAATGTGTAAATTATTCAAAGTAAATTTATTTATTTTAATATTGCTTGAGAAATTACAGATATGAATTTATAATTGATCTGGTAATGCTGCTGTGGGGGGTACGTAGTGGCAGGGGTACACTGTGCTTTCGTTGCCTAAAGCTTTATGAAAAGGAATTCTACTTAGAGATGATAATAAATATTATTGAGGGGAAATTCCTGTATCAAAATGCTTTCCACGGCGTATTAAATTTATAAGAATCCTATTTACATGGATTTGGTAAAAATTTGGTTATAATTTAATTAATAGTGTTCATGTTACGTCTGGCAGTGACATATCAATTTTACCCTACAAAAGGAAGGAAGATCCCATGGCAAATCGAAGGTTGCGTTTTCGAAGGACAGATCTTCAAACTGTAAACGCTCCTATCTTGCAAATTTTAAAGCAGTAGTACAATGTGTTGCAACAGATGTTGAACAACATACTGTATGTGTTAGTCATACAGTATGTAGAGACTGGAAACCTTCACCCACTAACCTCCTTCATCATGTCCTTCAGCAGCGTTGTTGTGGACGTTATTATCTCATCATCAGACTGTTCAGGTCTCTCTGAAATGTTCAGTATGTTAACAAAAAACTCTCATTATCTCATTTGCCTTGAACCCTCGTTAATGAGCTGTGAACATAGACACAATCGAAGGTGTGACTGTACTATATAGAGATCCGTTTAGAAGATAATTTACTTCATCTCTAACATTCATGATGGTAACTCGGTCCAAAAAGTTTCGTTTTGCTATTTTGTGTGAAACAATATGATACAACAAACGAAGGATTTTGACAACCCTACCAAGACAACAGGAGTCGCGGTGTTCATTTTGAAATTCATCGAACCCCTCCGTAAAGATACTTTTTGGGAGTGAGCATACATTTAATCATTCTTAAGTAGACAAAAATTTTATATCAGCTGTTGATTGTTTAAGTTAAGAGCTATAAGTGAAGCTATTAGGCACTCGAAACTTTATTGCAAAAATGCCAAAATGGTGTCATTAAATGTGTGACAGAATCTGAAGGTGATTGTTAAGTTTGCTGGTTTTGAATTGATGTTTCGTTGTGGAATTTTGATGTAAAAATTATTCTTATGAAGGCAAAAAAAAAGACCAATATGCATTAAATAATGACCAAATATACTGATTATTTACTGATATCAAATAGTGATTACCAAAACTTGTATAAGACTGTTTGATAGAAAGAATGAAATTACCAAAATAGGGAATAAATAAATTGGGTTTTATTAAAGACATAACGGGTGAAATGAAACGATCAGTAGTGGTGGGGGCAGGTGAAAGAAGCCTTGTAATTGGGGAAGGGAGATTGTAAATCATGGTGTTGAGAAATAAATTGTTTTATTAATATCAGTTTAATACAAAGGACAGTGTCAAGACACGGTACTGAAGCACTGTAGTTTGCTTTTTCATCAGTGCAGGTCATCTTCTGTAGTGTAGAGGGTAAAATATGTTAGGGAGGTGATGGAGGTAGTGTGTCAGGGTAGGAGAAAGGGTAATAAAAAGGAGAATTAATGAAATGTATAATAGATGGTAAATCTGTAGTTCTCAGTAGCTGAAAATATAATCTATAGGAAAGTAATCTACTGGCTCCAAAAAGTATCTTTACGATTTTCTGTGAGACAATATGACGCAACAGATGAAGGATTTTGACAACCCCTCCATAAATATGCTTTTTGGAGCGTGTAAATAATTCGATAGTAGGCGTATTATAGGTATGGTTGAGATGTGTGTGGGGTGAAAATAGTGTGCTAATGACAAACAGTTGTTGAAGAATAACGAGAGATTTATCTGACGATTGTTATTAAGTGTACGAGTATTACGAGTGTATACTAGGAACAGTGAGCTGGTGAAAGGCAGATATAATGAGAACCTGGAAGGTAAAAACAGCTTCGTAGTTGTTGGATACATGTTTGTTTATATTCATAGCTCGGTTAAGACGACCCCGTAATGATAATATCACTACCTGGAATTGTTGTACCTGTAATTAGAAAGCACAAGTACGGGTGCAGATTTAGATCTGCACCCGTACTTGAATTTTTAATTAAAGCATTGCCTTCTGTTGAAACATGTGGTTTTATATTCTACACACTATAGTGAGGATTGGAGTGCTTGCCTCGAGAGCGCAGCTGTCTGTATTGATAAGTCTGGCTTTAAGTAGTAGTATCAATAAGCTTGGATAGAAAAAAAATATGAATTTTATACGAAATGTTGATATTTTTATTCCCCAAAATATTTAGAACCAGTTGGGGAACCTTGGGTTTCCCGGGTGACCGCTGCTTAGCCAATACCCCCCCCCCCCCCTCCTCCCCTAATTTAGACATTCGTGAGAATTTTGAGGACATTCGCATAAGCCGTCCAAATTCCAGTTCTTCGCCTTAAAAATCGTACATAGCAAAGAAACAGAACACTAGATGTATTTTCAATGAGAAGGATCCACCATTGGGGGATCGGGAGTCGACCACTTGGGACCCTAACCCAACCAAACCAAACCTTAACCTGGCATTTAATGCCATAATGCAAAAAGGCCTAACATCTGTTTTGCCTTTTTGCATAAGGGCCAATCCCGCAAAAGAAAACCGCAATTTATATACAGATTCTGTCAACAAAACGTGACTGTATTATGTCTTCGATTTCTATTTCTTTATTTTCCCATATGTTTAACATTATTTACCAGTTTTTAATGACGTTTGGGTTAAAATATGATTTTTTTTATCATATTGTAGGAACTGTCGATCATTGGGTTGAAAGGTGACTTCAGTATGTGACACTGTAAGTGTTGGTACGAAACGGGTGTTCCTACGTGTGGCAGGTCGGTAGATGGTGTTGACATCTAGGGAAATGTTGTCATACTGTATGGACATCCAACAGTACTGTATCCTCCTCCTGGCCAACACTCCAAAATTTCACCTTCGGGACACTTCTGGGGTGTGTGCACAATGCACATCTACAATACAGTACATACCAAATTTCAGTTCGTTCTTCAAAACTGTTCCCTTGCAAAGCAAGCAGGAGAAGAATAACTGTCATTTTTTATATAGGGATTTCAGTGAATCGGAAATGTTGAAGTATGACCGGTGTTGGAGATTAGGTGTTGAACATAAGGTACTACTGTATATGTTTAATGATTATGGGTTCTAAAATTTTTTGCTAACTCACGCATAACCAGAGATGATTTTTTTTTTAATTTCCCATTATGGATGATATGTTTATGAACATTAAGTCCTTACTTGTTAAAGAACAGTGAAACAGTAAAACATCAACAATATCACTATCAAACACACTCACTCTCGCAGAAACACCTTCAAAGACACTCACTCTCACAGAAACACTCTCAAAGACACACACTCAAAGACACTCACTCTCACAGAAGCACCTTCAAAGACACTCACTCTCACAGAAACACTCTCAAAGACACACACTCAAAGAACACTCACCCTCACAGACACTCACCCTCACAGACACTCACCCACACAGCTACTCACCCTCACAGACACTCACCTTCACAAACACCGTTCCTCGTAAACACCCTTAAAGAACACTCACCCACAAAGACACTCTCCCTCAAAGAACACTCACACTCACACATACTCACCCCCACAGACAAACTCCATCACACACACTCACCCTCACAGACACTCACCCTCACAGACACTCACCCTCACAGACACTCGCTTTCACAGACACTCACCGACACAGACAAACTCCATCACAGACACTCACCCCCACTGGCAATCTCCCTCACAGACAACCTCCCTCACAGACAATCACCTTCACAGACACTCACTTTCACAGACACTCTCCCTCACAGACACTCACCCACACAGCTACTCACCTTCACAGACACTCACCGTCACAGACACTCACTCTCAGTCACTCTCCCTCACAGACACTCACTCTCACAGATACTCACCCTCACAGACACTCACCCCCACAGACAAACTCCATCACAAACACTCACCCTCATAGACACTCACTTTCACAGACACTTACCCACACAGCTACTCACCTTCACAGACACTCACCCTCACAGACACTCGCCCCCACAGAAACTCACCCCCACAGACAAACTCCATCACAGACACTCACCCTCTCAGACACTCACTTTCACAGACCCTCACCCACACAGCTACTCACCTTCACAGACATTCACCCTCACAGACAGTCACTCTCAGACATTCTCCCTCACAGACACTCACCCTCACAGACACTCACTTTCACAGACACTCACCCACACAGCTACTCACCTTCATAGACACTCACCCTCACAGACACTCACTCTCAGACACTCTCCCTCACAGATACTCACCCACACAGACACTCACTCACACAGCTACTCACCCTCACAGAAACTCACCCTCACAGACACTCACTCTCAGACACTCTCCCTCACAGACTCTCACCCACACAGCTACTCACCATCACAGACACTTACCCTCACAGACAATCTCCCTCACAGACAATCTCCCTCACAGACACTCACCCACACAGCTACTCACCCTCACAGATACTCACTCGCACAGATATTCACCAGCACAGACACTCACCTTTACAGACACTCTCCCTCACAGACACTCACCCACACCGCTACTCACCTTCACAGACATTCACCCTCACAGGCACTCACTCTCAGACACTCTCCCTCACAGACACTCACCCCCACAGACACTCACCCTCACAGATACTCACCCTCACAGACACTCACCCCCACAGACAAACTACATCACAGACACTCATCTTCACAGACACTCACTCTCACAGACACTCACTCTCAAACACTCTCCCTCACAGACACTCACCCTCACAGATACTCACCCTCACAGACACTCACCCCCACAGACAAATCCATCACAGACACTCACCCTAACAGACACTCACTTTCACAGACACTCACCCACACAGCTACTCACCTTCACAGACACTCACCCTCACAGACACTCACTCTCAGACACACCTCCCTCACAGACACTCACATCACAGATACTCACCCTCACAGACAATCGCCCCCACAGACACTCACCCCCACAGACACTCACTTTCACAGACCCTCACCCACACCGCTATTCACCTTCACAGACACTCACCCTCACAGACAGTCACTCTCAGACACTCTCCCTCACAGACACTCACCCTCACACACACTCACTTTCACAGACACTCACCCACACAGCTACTCAACCTCACAGATACTCACCATCACAGACACTCACCATCACAGATAATCTCCCTCACAGACACTCACCCACTCAGCTACTCACCCTCACAGACACACTCCCTCACAGACACTCACCCTCACAGACACTCACCCTCTCAAACACTCATCCTCACAGACTCTAACCCTTACAGACACTCACTGTCACAGACACTCACCCTCAGAGACAATCTCCCTCACAGACACTCACCCACACAGCTACTCACCCTCACAGACACTCACTTTCACAGACACTCACCCACACAGCTACTCACCTTCACAGACACTCACCCTCACAGACACTCACTCTCAGACACTCTCCCTCACAGATACTCACCCTCACAGACACTCACCCACACAACTACTCACCCTCACAGACACTCACCCTCACAGACACTCACTCTCAGACACTCTCCCTCACAGACACTCAGCCTCACAGACACTCACCCTCATAGACACTCACCCCCACAGACAAACTCCATCACAGACCCTCATCCTCACAGACACTCACTCTCAGACTCTCACACACACAGCTACTCACCCTCACAGACACACACCCTCACAGACACTCACTCTCAGACACTCTCCCTCACAGATACTCAGCCTCACAGATACTCACCCTCATAGACACTCACCCCCACAGACAAGAACCATCACAGACACTCATCCTCACAGACTCTCACTCTCAGACTCTCACACACACACAGCTACTCACGCTCACAGACACTCACCCTCACAGACACTCACCCTCACAGACACTCACCCTCACAGACACTCACTCTCAGACACTCACCCTCACAGACACTCACCCTCACAGATACTCACTCGCACAGACACACTCCCTCACAGACAATCACCCTCACAGACACTCACTCTCAGACACTCACCCTCACAGACACTCACCCTCACAGACACTCACCCTCTCAGACACACTCCCTCACAGACAATCACCCTCACAGACACTCACCCTCTCTAACACTCATCCTCACAGACTCTATCCCTCACAGACACTCACTGTCACAGTCACTCACCCTCACAGACAATCTCCCTCACAGACACTCACCCACACAGCTACTCACCCAAACAGACACTCACGTTCACAGACACTCACCCACACAGCTACTCACCTTCACAGACACTCACACTCGCTCACTCTCAGACACTCTCCGTCACAGACACACACTCTCACAGACACTCACCCTCACAGATACTCACCCTCACAGACACTCACCTTCACAGACACTCACCCTCACAGACAATCTCCCTCACAGACACTCACCCACACAGCTACTCACCCTCACAGACACTCACTTTCACAGACACTCACCCACACGGCTACTCACTTTCACAGACACTCACACTCACTCGCTCTCAGACACTCTCCGTCACAGACACTCACCCTCACAGACATTTACCCTCACAGATACTCACCCCCACAGACACTCACCCTCACAGACACTTACCCTCACAGATACTCACCCTCACAGACACTCACCCTCACAGACACTCACCCCCACAGACAAACTCCATCACAGACACTCATCTTCACACACACATCCTCACAGACAGTCATCAGACACTCACCCTCACAGACTCTCTCCCTCACAGTTACTCACTCTCACAGACACTCACTCTCACAGACACCCACTCTCACAGACACACTCCCTCACAGACACTCACCCACACAGCTACTCACCCTCACAGACACTCACCCTCACAGACACTCACTCTCAGACACTCTCCCTCACAGACACTCAGCCTCACAGATACTCACCATCATAGACACTCACCCCCACAGACAAGCTCCAACACAGACACTCATCCTCACAGACACTCACTCTCAGACTCTCACACACACAGCTACTCACCCTCATAGACACTCACCCTCACAGACACTCACTCTCAGACACTCTCCCTCACAGACACTCAGCCTCACAGATACTCACCCTCATAGACACTCACCCCCACAGACAAGCTCCATCACAGACACTCATCCTCACAGACACTCACTCTCAGACTCTCACACACACACAGCTACTCACCCTCACAGACACTCACCCTCACAGACACTCACTCTCAGACACTCACCCTCACAGACACTCACCCTCACAGATACTCACTCGCACAGATACTCACCCTCACAGACACACTCCCTCACAGACACTCACCCTCACAGACTCTATCCCTCACAGACACTCACTGTCACAGGCACTCACCCTCACAGACAATCTCCCTCACAGACACTCACCCACACAGCTACTCACCCTCGCAGACACTCACTTTCACAGACACTCACCCACACAGCTACTCACCTTCACAGACACTCACACTCACTCGCTCTCAGACACTCTCCATCACAGACATTCACCCTCACAAACACTTACCCTCACAGATACTCACCCTCACAGATACTCACCCTCACAGACACTAACCCCCACAGACAAACTCGATCACAGACACTCATCTTCACACACTCATCCTCACAGACAGTCATCAGACACTCACCCTCACAGACTCTCTCCCTCACAGTCACTCACTCTCACAGACACTCACTCTCACAGACACTCACTCTCACAGACAAACACCCTCACAGACACTCACCCACACAGACACTCACCCTCACAGATACTCACTCGCACAGATATTGACCCTCATAGTCATCTCACCCCCACAGACACTCACCCTCACAGACACTCACCCTCACAGATACTCACTCGCACAGATATATTCACCCTCACAGTCACTCACCCTCACAGACACTCACCCTCACAGACACACTCCCTCACAGACACTCACCCTCACAGACACTCACCCTCACAGATACTCACTCGCACAGATATTGACCCTCATAGTCATCTCACCCTCACAGACACTCACCCTCACAGACACTCACCCTCACAGATACTCACTCGCACAGATATATTCACCTCACAAACACACTCCCTCACAGACACTCACACTCACAGACACTCACCCTCACAGACACTCACTCTCACAGACACTCACCCTCACAAACACTCACCCTCACAAACACTCATCCTCACAGACTCTAACCCTCACAGACACTCACCCTCACAGATACTCACTCGCACAGATATTGACCCTCATAGTCATTTCACCCTCACAGACACTCATCCTCACCTGACACTCACCCTCACAGACACTCACTATCACAGACACTCACCCTCACAGACACTCACCCTCACAGACACTCACCCTCACAGACACTCATCCTCACAGACACTCACTCTCAGGCATTCTCTTTCACAGGCACTCATCCTGACAGACACTCACCCTAGCAGGTAAATACCCTCACGTACTCTCACCCTCACACACACATTACCCTCACAGTGTAATGAGACAAATCTCACAAGAAGATGATTACATATAGGTAGAATATTGATAGTATAAGAGTATAAAGAGAGGAAGACTTTGGTAGCGTGGCCCTTCTTCGTTACAAGGCACACTCTCTCTCTCTGTCTCTCTCTCTCTCTCTCTCTCTGGCCGAGGGAGGACTAGGACGTCCTATATATTGGAAGGCGAGCCGTCAGGTTGAGCTGATACGGGGGGCGGCGAAGGGTCTCCTTATATTTGCCCTCGCTAATGTAGGGTCATGTCTGGACTTTTTCAGAGACTATAAGTTGTATATTCTGGAGAAATCTTCAGATGGGGCCGTGTGACATGAGAGGCCCTGGTTGATTTGTGGCCCCTTGACTTGGGTTGCGAGGGTTACATTTGACCTGGCTAATGTGAGGTCAGGTCTGGACTTCTTCTGGGATGTAGGTTATTGTGTATATTGGGAGAGAGTGGGCAGGTGCCTTCTTACATGTTTGTTGGGGCCGTGTGACATGGGAGGGGAGCCTGGCTGATTTATAACCCTTGGTCAGCCGTGAGAGTTACCCTACACTTGACCCCCCTAATGTCGGGTCAAGTCCGGACTGTTTCTGAGATGTAAGCTGTGGTCTGACAACCCATCACTACACCTCCCGCCAAGACCAAAGCTTTCATGCTCAGAGAACTGATGACACATATAAAGTAGACAGTATCATCATGTGCAGTATCTAATATAGTCCCTGAGGCGATAATGCATCCTTACATTATACAAATTATAACACTAGAGATGTATGTTTTTCTACTGGCATAGTTTGATCTGACAAAGCTTACTATACCTCCCGCCAAGATTAAAGCTTCTATGACAGGAGAAAAAAAATAAAATACATACACAGTAAGTGAACATAGAGTGATCTAAAGATCCTTCATATCTAGCATAGTGTCCGAAGCAAACTTGCAAATCACATTCTACAAACAAAAACAGGTGTTACATTGCCTAACCCGGCCGTGTCAAAATAATAATTCATCTCAGTCAGTAAATGGCTACAACATTGTGTTTCGTAGTGCAAAACATTGATCAAATGAACTCATAGAAAAAAGTGACTAAAAAAATCATTCTTTGTAGTACACGTTAACAAAAATCAGAGAATTAAATACTTCGAAATACACAAAAAATGCTCCTACTTCACATGTTAGGGTGTTATATATTTTTATTACACATCAGCAACATCAACAACATCAGTACATTTGTGTGGTCCAGCATGGCTCAAGTCCTCCGTCCAGCTGGTATCTGAAAATAAGGAATGCCGGCAGCACAAGAGCGGTAGTCGATTGGTCCTTCTGATTATCCACCTTTTCATCGTCGACTTTCTTCTGATGTCAGCACGGGACGTCTTCTGTCTTCACATAGCATGTTTTTCTTTCTTCAATACCGCACTTTGTAGGTCGTGTCACCACATCTGACTTCTTCTCACTTCCTCCTGGTTTCTATAATATTCCAGGTGATTTTTCTGTTCACCTGCGCTTCCTCTACGTTTAGAAATATTCCAGACGATTTTCTGTTCATCTGCCGTCCGCCCCCTCCGGCCGGGATGAAAGCCGGTCCACTGCTTGGGCTGTCGTCTCCTTAGATGACTGTAAGGCAGGTTCCGCGGACTAGGGCTCGCCCTCCGTACGTGAGTGTCGGCGAGACCAAAGACCGTCTTGTCTTACACCTTCCACAGTGGTGAATCCCTCCCTGGCTGGGCTCACCAGGGTTCGTTGTGTGGCGCTGCATTCCACACTCCTTAATTTCCTAGAGTAGAAAAATATAAAATCTTCTTAATCCTAGACCAGGGAGGACTTGAAAGAAGTGGGGTGGTGTGTGGCGGGTGTTGTGCTGCATTCATCACGCTTCTTCTTCTCTGATTATATGTGCTATGGTTGGATTCCGGCTAGCCATGGGGCGGAACTGTGTATGATATTTGCCAGAGAAACAATCCTAAAGGGATGATGGATTAGTTGGAAGTGCATTCGCAAAAAAAAATTTTACTTTATACGTTACGTCAATGTTTGGTAACTATTATTTCCGTCACGACAATTTCCTCATCAGGCTGGGTCGGGGAGTTAAGCTCTGCTCACTACACTTAATATCATTTATCACTACGCGTCAAAGAGTACATCACAAATCATAACAGCATAAAAATCCACTGGGTGAAGCTCTGCATTCATCACAATATTACTTTATATTAACCATCATCATCAACATATAGCTTACGGGACAAAAGACGGGGGATTAGTGAGGTCTTACGCGGCGAGGCGGGTGAGGTAAGGCCGGAGGCAAGGCGGGACGCGACTGGCCAGGCCGGGGCGGGGTGGGGTGGGGCGAGGCGTGGCGGGTGAGGTGGGGAGGTGCCGAGGCGTGGTTGATCGGGCCAGGTAGAATATTGATTGTATAAGAGTATAAAGAGAGGAAGACTTTGGTAGCATGGCCGTGATAGTTATTTGAACTTATCTTATCCTATACGTCAATACACATCTATTACGTCTTAAGGGTGACTTCTCAAACACCGCTTCTTTACAACTCTTTATTAATTACGAACATGACATGGACACATTAATAACACCTTCTATTGAAGTTACTAGGACATTACATTTACGTTACTAGGACATCATATCACGTTACTAACACTCTGATTCTCGGACACGAACATGAAATGAATACACTTCCCACGTAAGTAACTCATCCCATGGAAAGCTCTGACAAAAACTCACGTGACCTAGGGGAGGCCTAGCAGGTGGTCCTGGGTTGTCTCTATGGGAGACTGCTTAGCTGGGCGCCGGAGGGAAGTCTCGGTCCTGACCGGAGGCGATCAGAGGCGGCTTGCCTCCGGCCCCTGACTTCTCTCGAGCAGGACTCGGGACGTGGTAGCTGGCCCTTCTTGGTTACAAGACACACTCTCGCTCTGTCTCTCTCTCTCTCTCTCTCTGGCCGAGGGAGGACTAGGACGTCCTATATATTGGGAGGCGAGCCGTCAGGTTCAGCTGATCGGGGGGGGGGGGGGGGGGGGCGGCGAAGGGTCTCCTTACATTTGCCCTCGCTAATGTAGGGTCAGGTCTGGACTTTTTCAGAGACTATAAGTTGTATATTCTGGAGAAATCTTCAGATGGGGCCGTGTGACATGAGAGGCCCTGGTTAATTTGTGGCCCCTTGACTTGGGTTGCGAGGGTTACATTTGACCTGGCTAATGTGAGGTCAGGTCTGGACTTCTTCTGGGATGTAGGTTATTGTGTATATTGGGAGAGAGTGGGCAGGTGCCTTCTTACATGTTTGTTGGGGCCGTGTGACATGGGAGGGGAGCCTGGCTGATCTATAACCCTTGGTCAGCCGTGAGAGTTACCCTACACTTGACCCCCCTAATGTCGGGTCAAGTCTGGACTGTTTCTGAGATGTAAGCTGTGGTCTGACAACCCATCACTATAACAGACACTCATCCTCAGACACTCACTCTCAGACATTCTCCTTCACAGACACTCATCCTGACAGACACTCACCTTAGCAGGTAAACACCCTCACAGACTCTCACCCTCACAGACATCACTCTAACAGACACTCACCCTGGCCGACACTCACTCTCATAGACACTCACCCTCACAGACACTCACTCTAACAGACACTCACACCTATCGGACACTCACTCTAACAGACACTCACACCTTACAGTCACCCTCACAGACACTCACTCTCAGACACTCTCCCTCAGAGACACTCACCCTCACAGACTGTCATCCTTACCGAGAAACTCCCTCACAGACACTCACTCTCACAGACACTCACTCTCAGAGATACTCACTCTCACAGACACACACCCTCACAGACACTCACTCTCACAGACACTTACCCTTAAAGACAGGCATTCTCACAGACACTCACCCTCACAGACATTCACCCTCACAGATAAACGTCCTCACAGACTGTTACCTTCACAAACACCTTCGCAGACAAACATACGCACAGACACACATTCTCACAGACACTCACTTTCACAGAAACTCACCCTCACAGATAAACATCCTCACAGACACTCACCCTTACAGACAGCCACCCTCAGAGACACTCACCTTCATAGACACTCACTCTCACAGACAAACTCCCTCAAAGACACTCACCCTGACAGACACTCACTCTCGCAGATACTCACCCTCACATTCAAACACTCACCGTCCCAGACATTGACCCTCACAGACACTCACTCCCAAAGACACTCTCCCTCACAGACAAACACTCCCCATCATTTTCACTACCCCCTCACCTTCACTGAGCCTGACGATTGAAAATGTGAAGTGGGCATCGTTGAGGTTGACCTCCTTTAGGCTAAGGGCGTGAGCATCTTTCATGAGGGACGTCTGCAGCGTCTTCAGTTTTATCTTAAGGTTCTCAGGAACGGGCTGGTAGACGTAGTGTGTCTTCATCATTGGAACACAGATGTCACAGTCTGATGAGAGATACCTTCCTAGAGTGACAGATATTGTATTGCCAAGAGGTATATCGTCCAGATGAGCTTAAAGGGGTCATCATGGTACGAAAGATATCGACCAGGTAAAAAAGATGTATTTTTGACAAGAATTTATAATGTTTTGTATGCTAGAAAACATACTTGTGTGAAAAAGATCAGGGACTTTGATAGGAAAGATATTGTTTAGAAATGAGAGATATCATTTACACTCCAGAAAGGTTTTTTATCCATTTTATCAACAGAATATATTGTCAACCCCCCAAAAATCTGCAACTTGATGGTGTTATACAATATGACGCACCGGACCAAGAACTCTGAAAAACACTCATTTACTAAAATGATTCCTGTTAATTTTTCTCTCTTAACTATACGTGATATGTAGAAGACACTGTATTGACTTTACAAAGCATCACACAATCAGAAGTACCAACCTCACCAAATGAACATGGCCTCAGGCAGTAATGGTTGCTAAGGCCGTCAGAGGATGCAGAATTGTTGTTTGTTGACTGTCATAATACTCATGAGAATGGAACACATTAAATTTTTTATGACCCATATAAACATCGTATTACTTCTTTCAAACTTTTTTTTAATCAATAAACAGGTGACATACTGTTTCACTCTCTTAGGGATACGTCAAGTGTCACCAGTATTTCAAGAAACTGAAAATAGTGAAAAGAAGACGACGAATTTGTTATTACTGAAGATTTCACTAGACAACACTAAAGCCGATACATTAATAATAAAACTATCAACGGTATATTTACACTGTTGAAGGCTTGACACAGGAAATACTAATATATTTGAGATGATGTACTTGATGTAGATTAATTAATGAAGGAAGGTGTGAGAATTGTCACCTTAAGCCATTGAACTGACCTCAATACCATCACACCTGTACACGACCACACAAATACACTACACATGTACACGATCTCACAAGTACACGACACATGTATACGATCACACAAGTACACCACGCATGTACACGACTTCGCAAGTACACCACACATTTACATGACCACACAAGTACAACACACGCTCAGACATGCCGGGACCGGACAAATGACCCTTAGGACAAAAGCCCCTTGGACAAAAAACCCGCAGTTAAACTGAAAACTGTAAATAATAAGGAATAAAAATAATAATATAAAAATTCTTATTATTATTTGTGCTAGGGGTCTTTTGTCCTAGGGGGATTCTGTCATAGGGGTCTTTTGTCCGGGGCTTTTGTCCTACACTGTAAACAGGCACACCGCGTCTGCCCACGCTCACACAGACTAGGTCAAGTAGCACGTACTCCGTGCTGCTTGGCGCCCCACAACACGGGATACAATAATGAGGGGTCATTCCGTGTTTATTGCTCACACGAGGCTGTTTCCTTTTGTTTAACGAGAACTCATTATCATGTTTACCAAGTGGCCCGGGGTTCTAAGCCTTAAACGAGGTTTTTCCTGCTCAGATGATGGGATTTCTTCTCATTGTAATGGCGAGTAACCCTGAACTTGCCGCGTTTTCTGCTACGATGGCAAGAGATGGTAACAAAGGATGTCTTGAGAGTTTAATGGACAGCTCTTTGGCAAGCTGTTCGCCCCTCCTGGTTAGATCTTATTATGTTCTCTACCTACACGTACTTGCCTCTGGTGATGGCAGTCAAGACATAACTGTTACCAACATTGAAGATTAGCCTTTCTCAAACACACACACACAAACAATTACACATTTACTATAAACACACACACACACATACACACAAACACATACACATACACACACACGTGCGCACACGAACACACACACACGCTCACACGAGCGCACACCCACCCACGCTCACACACATAAACACACACACACACACACACACAAACCATTTGTGAGGGAATTACTACACCATGTGAAGTCCCTTACAACACCATCTGTGAGGGAATTACTGCACCATTTGAGGCCCCTCATAACACCATCTGTGAGGGAGTTACTACACCGCTTGAGGCTCCTCGCAACACAATCTGTGAGGGAATTACTGGACCACGTTAGGCCCCTCATAACACCATTTGTGAGGGAGTTACTACACCGCGTGAGGTCCCTTACAACACCATCTGTGAGGGAATTACTGCACCACTTGAGGCCCCTCATAACACCATCTGTGAGGGAGTTACTACACCGCTTGAGGCTCCTCGCAACACCATCTGTGAGGGAATTACTGCACCACGTTAGGCCCCGCATAACACCATCTGTGAGGGAGTTACTAAACTACGTGTCTGCTGTTCAACACCTCAGCGCACAAGACCTACGTGACCTCCACTGTAAACATTAATTTGTATGTTCACTGTATGTTTCTTTTCCTTTCTCTAATTAAGGCTTTTTTTTTAATTCTCCTTTGTCAATGTATGTAATAAGTCATTTATGTATATTTTCAGCCTTCGGGCTGCAGAACTTTTTCAATAAACCGTTAATTATTATTATTATTATTAGTAGTAGTAGTAGTAGTAGTAGCAGTAGTAGTAGTAGTAGTATTATAACACACACACACACACACATACTGTACATACATACACACAAACACATACACACACACACACACGCGCACACACAAACAGACACACACTCACACGAGCGCACACCAATACACACACTCGCGCGCACACCCACGCACACACACACACCTAAGAACATAAGAAAATAAGGAGTCTGCAATAGGCCGGTTGGCCTCTGCATGGCAGCTCCTGTCGAGAGTTACTACCATTCTCTATCATCCATGAATCTATCTAGCCTCCTTTTGAAACTTTCCAGAGTTCCAGCACTTACTACAAAGTTGCTAAGCTTGTTCCACTCGTCCACCACCCTATTTGTGAACCAGTTCCTTCCAATCTCCCTCCTAAACCTAAACTTATCCAACTTAAATCCGTTGCTCCGAGTCCTATACTGCTCTGATATTATAAGAACTTTATCGATATCCCCTTTATTGATTCCTTTCACCCACTTAAATACTTCTATCATCTTCCCGCACTCTTCGTCTTTCTAGGGAATGCAAGTTAAGTTTCTTTAACCAATCCTGATATGGAAGGTTTCTAAGTCCCGGAATCATTTTTTTCATTCTTCGCTACACCGACTCTAGTGAATTGATATCCATTCTATAATAAGGACACCAGAACTGAACCGCATAACCGAGGTGCTGCCTGATTAGCGCAACATATAGTTGCAATAAGACCTCTGCACTCTTGTTACTTACACTTTTAGATATAAAACCTAATACTCTGTTTGCCTTATTTCGAACATTAACGCACTGTTTATTTTGTTTTTTTTTGTTTTTTTTAAGTTGTTTGGACTTACTTCCTTGCCCCCATTAATCCCTGTTCACCTAGCAGTAAAGTAGGTACCTGGTGTAAATCGAAAATTGCGAATTCGTATTCAGGGAAAGTTGTTGGAGCTTCCAATAACTTCATGACATAAAACCACTGACTCTTCAGGCTTCTACGCCCTTGACTCTTCAGGCTTCTACGCCCTTAACTCGTGAGACATAAAGGCAAGCATGAACTTAGCATGCTTCCCTGTTGGGCGCTGTAAACGCTTCTGCGCTTCACCTTACACAAGGAAGTAAGGGGGTGCCCAATAAATAATAATAAAAAAAAAAACACTGTTTTCTAGGCCGTAGGTCCGGGCTTACAAGTACCCCTAGGTCTCTTTCACAAGTCGACTTCTCTAGGTTGATGTTGTTAAAGCTGTATACATTGTCAGTATTTGTTCTTCCAATATTAAGTAGGCTGCACTTGCTGGTGTTGAATTTCATTTGCCATTTTTCAGACCACCCCTGCAGTTTATTTAGATCCTCCTGTAATGCATTTGCGTCCTGCCCTGAATTAATCTGCCTCCCTATTTTGGTGTCATATGCAAACTTGCTTATGTCACTGCTGATCCCAGTATCTAGATCGTTTATGTAGATTATGAACAAGAGTGGGCCTAGTACTGACCCCTGGGGAACCCCACTGGTTACACGGCCCCATTCAGATTTAACACTATCTACGCTGACCGTCTGCGTTCTATCGGTGAGCCATGATTTTATCCAATTTAAAACTTTCCCCTCGATACCGTGAGCCTTAATTTTTCTCAGAAGCCTCCGATGCGGTACTCTGTCAAATGCTTTGCTAAAGTCTAAGTAAATAACATCGTAATTCTCGTCATTATCTACTACCTCGAAGACTTTCCTAAAAAACGTCAGCAGATTTGTTAAACAAGATTTTCCCCTTTTAAACCCATGTTGAGAGTCGTAGATTAATTTGCTTTTTTCTAGATGCGATCGGATGCTATCTGCTATAATTGATTCAAGAAATTTCCCCACTACTGACGTCAAACTGATCGGCCGGTAATTTAACGCTGATGCTCTGTCTCCCTTTTTGAATATGGGTACTACATTTGCCTGTTTCCACAAGTCTGGCACAACTCCGGTGTCTAATGATTTTGTAATTAAATTTACAAGGGGTCCGCTAAGCTGTTCCCTACACTCTTTCAAGACTCAAGGGAAAATTTCATCCTGCCCTGGGGATTTTGTCTTTTTTAGTTATTTATCCTCTTAAGAACATCCTCTTTTCTGATAGTGATATTCTTTAATTTCTCTTCTTCCTTTCCCCTAAATATCAGTTCCACCTCTGGAATTTCCTCGCGAATTTCTTCTGTGAAAACTGATAAGAAGTAGTTGTTCAATGCTTTGCTTATTTCTCCACTGCCATTTATCACTTCTCCCCTCCCTGACTTTAAGGGCCCAACTTTGTCCCTGACTTTTGTTCTATATACCTGGAACAATCCCTTGGGATTCGCTTTGGATTCTCTTGCTATTTTGACTTCATAGTCTCTCTTTGCTTTCCTTACATTTTTCTTAACATTCCTAGATAGTTCATTATACCTATTTCTGAGCTGCTCCTCCCCTCCCTTTAATTTCTTATAAATTCCTTTCTTTATTCCTATCTCATGTTTAAGTTTTCTGGTCATCCACCTTGGCTCATTCTGATTTGACCGAATTTTTCTATATGGTATATTTTGTTCTTGTGCTTTATGTAGTATACTAGTGAATATATTATAGTCATGATCAATTGTTGTGTCATCTATGACCTCACCCCTTCCTACTGGGGACTGACTCCCTGAGATCCAGATTTTCATGTGCTAAACTAGTGATATGCGGTGACTTTAATGAGTTAGACGTCAGCAATATCACCCAACACCTCCACCTTGCACAGATAGTTGACTTTCCTACACATGGGAATGCCACCCTGGACCTCATTATGACTGATCTCGGCAACCACTACCTCGCCCCCAGCGTCTGCTTCCCATGGGGCGGACCACCCACCTGTCTCTACTGTGGTTACCTACACCTACCATCTCACGACCGCCAGTTGTCACCAGGACTTACTGACCTACCCCTCAATTTACCATGTGGCGTTTCGGACAATGGGTGACCCGGTATCCCTGGACTGAAGTGATCACGGTGGACGATGTGCAGAACAAGTGGGATAATTACCTGGACACTATCACCAAAGCCTACCACCACTTCTTTCCAGCCAAGACACTGAGGATCCACCCCGATGATGTCCCGTGGATTACACCCAGTATTAAAAGACTAAATGAGCAGCGCAACAAGGCATACTACACCAACAACCGCCTGTACAAAAGTCTACGAAACCAGATCATTTGGGAAATCAAGTCATCCAAGAAGTTTTATTATCCCAGTAAAGTGCACGGCCTTGAGGAAGTCAGCATCGGTCAGTGGTACTCTAAGATAAAAGATCTCTGTGGTCTCAACAGTCAGTCTCCTACATTTCCTTTTATCTCTCATTTACCTAGTGAGGAGGCAGCTGAGAAAATTAATAACCACATAAGAACATAAGAACATAAGAATGGAGGAAACTGCAGCGGGCCTATTGGCCCATACTGGGCAGTCCCGTTTACACCCAACCCCTATTGCTCATATGAGCATCCAACCTATGTTTGAAGCAATTCAGCGTATTCGAGTTAATGATGATATTTGGTAACTTGTTCCATTCATCCACTACTCTGTTTCCAAACCAGTGTTTACCTATTTCACGCCTAAATCTAAATTTGTCCAATTTAAAACCATTGTTACGAGTTCGCTCCTGGTTGGATAATTTGAGTACCTTTGTAATGTCCCCTTTGTTTAGCCCTGCCTTCCATTTATACACCTCTATCAGGTCGCCCCTCGCTCTACGTCTCTCAAGGGAGTGCAAATTAAGATGCTTTAACCTGTCTCTATACTCAAGGTTCCTGATACCCGGGATTAGTCTTGTCATTCTCCTCTGGATTCTTTCCAAGGATTCTATATCCATTCTGTAATACGGTGACCAGAACTGGACTGCGTAATCCAGGTGTGGTCTCACAAGAGCAAGATACAGTTTTAGGATGACCTCGCTAGTCTTGTAACTAACACTCCTTTGTATGAACCCAAGTACTTTATTAGCCTTGTTATGAGCAAAAACACATTGTTTACTTGGCTTAAGGTTCCTACTTATCATTACTCCTAAATCTCTCTCGCAGTCGGATTTCTCTATGGCATCGTTGTTCATCTGGTATCTGGTTTCCCTGTTTACATTCCCTATACTGAGTACTTTACATTTGTCAATGTTGAATTTCATCTGCCATTTTTCAGACCATTCGAAAAATTTGTTTAGATCCTCCTGTAGTTTTGCCGAGTCCTCGTCAGATTTGATAACACGTCCTATTTTAGTATCATCAGCAAATTTACTTATGTTGCTGTCTATGCCGATATCTATGTCGTTTATGTATATAATAAACAATAATGGTCCAAGTACTGAGCCTTGGGGAACTCCACTTGTGACGTTGCTCCAATGGGACTTAGTGCCGTTAATGCTCACTCGCTGTTTCCTGTCCTGTAACCACGCCCTAATCCATTTAAGGATGTCACCTTTGATGCCATGAGCTTCTACCTTTCTAATTAGTCTTTCGTGGGGTACTCTGTCGAAGGCTTTGCTAAAGTCGAGATATACCACATCATAATTGTGCCCCTCGTCCACTGATTCGAAAACTGATGAAAAGAATGTTAATAGATTAGTTAGGCAAGAACGTCCGCTTGTGAAGCCATGCTGGGAATCATTGATCAATCTGTGCTTCTCCAGGTGATTTCGAATAGAGTTTGAAATGATTGCTTCCAGTAATTTGCCTACTATTGATGTTAGACTGATTGGGCGGTAGTTAGAGGATAGTGATCTATCCCCCTTCTTGAAGATCGGTATTACATTCGCTATCCTCCAGGATTCTGGTACTACACCTGTTTTTAAGGACATGTTAAACAACTTTGCTAAGGGCATACTAAGCTCTTCCTTACATTCCTTTAATACTCTGGCAAATATCTCATCGGGACCAGGTGACTTATTAGGCTTTAGTTTGTCTATTTGCTTACTACCATCGTTACTAGTCACTACTATCTCACTTAATTTGTTTTCTTCACTATCTCTGAGTAGAGTCGGTGCCTCGGGTATCATGTTTAAATTTTCGCTGGTGAAAACTGTTGAAAAATATTTATTCAAATTATTGCTCATTTCTCCGTCGTTATCAGTGAGTTCGCCGGAGTCTGACCGTATTGGTCCAATCTTTTCTCGTGTTTTAGTTTGGTACATTTGGTAGAATCCTTTGGGGTTTGTCTTTGCCTCCCTTGCTATCCTTACCTCATTATTCCTCTTTGCTTTCCTTATCTCGGTTTTAACCCTACTCGCCAATACCCTATAATAGTCCCGGAGGTGAATTTCGCCACGATTTATCCTTCTATCTATAGCCTTCCTTTGGCCAATGATGTTCTTTAAATAATTATTTATCCATTTAGGGTCATTGTTGTTTGATCTGAGTTTTTTGTATGGTATGTTCTGCCTTTGTGCATTAAGTAACTCACTATTTAAATTGTCGTGGAACTCGGCAATCTCAGATCTCGTTATCAGGTCGGTGTCATCTGTCAGGTTCACCGCCAAGCGCGACACCCCCTCTCTTAGCTGCCTCTTTAAACTGTCAAAGTTTGCCCTTCTGAAATCTGGTACTTTAGTGGAATTTTCCTTACGTCTGCCCTGAAAATCTAACTGGAATCGAATTTCTTTGTGATCGCTGTTTGCAAGTTCATTCCCTACCTCGACATTGCTAATGAGGTTTTCTCTGTTTGACAAAACTAAATCCAATATATTATTACCCCGTGTGGGTTCGGTTATATGTTGACTTAGGAAACAGTCCTGGATCGTCTCGAGAAAATCCTCTGATTCTGAGTTTCCCGTAAGGTCGGTCCAATCTATTTGGCCAAGGTTAAAGTCGCCTACTATACAGACTTTGTTGTGTATGGAAGCCCTGCGCATTTCATCCCAGATAAGTCGCTCATTGACTCTGTCAAGATTGGGGGGTCTATATATTACTCCTGTGATTAATTTTTCCCGACCGTCGCTTAATTCTATCCAAATTGTTTCTGTATTCCTCTCAGTTTTTATTTCCTTATTTATTTCACACTTCAGATTATCCCTAACATAGATTGCTACTCCGCCTCCTTTCCTGGTCTGCCTATCGGTATGGAACAGTTTGTAACCCGCAATTTGGTATTCGACTGGTAATTCACGTGTGTCTAGGTTGATCCATGTTTCAGTGAATGCAATTATATCGATTTCTTCTGTACATACCAAGGCCCTAATATCATCCATTTTGTTTCTCATACTTCTACTGTTCGCGTAATATACATTTAAGTTAGTCGTGTTCTGAGTCCTTCCCTTACCGCGTTTAGTTTTAAACTCCCTGTCTAATTTAGTTATGTCATCATTCCTAACACTATTTCCCTGTAATCTTTCGCCTTGTTTACCCGCTCCCACTGCAGTCTCCTCCACCCCCGTGCCCCCATGTTCTCTTAGCAGTTTAAAGACTTCGATATCTTTTGAACTGCCCCCTCTAGAGCCCCAGCCAGGGTTGCTACTCCATCCCTAGACAGGTGCACCCCATCCCTAGCATAAAGGTCCCTTCTGCCATATGTCATAACCTACCCAGTCTTGACCTCACTCTCCTCCCGGCCTACTTACCCTTCCCTTCCTCCCCTCCCAGTGTTCAACCATTTGAAATTGCCAACAAAATCCTGAAATTTAAATCCAAATGCTCTACAACCCCAATTGACCTCCCAATCAAAACTTACAAGGAGTTTGAAAGCGAACTTGCCACCCCCCTCTATTCTATTATTAATGTATCCCTCAGACAAAGCAAATGCCCAAATGAATGGAAAACTGCATTTGTTACCCCACAGTCCCCTAGTGACCTCAGGTCAGTTGCCATTACTCCATACCCAGTCTACTCTGTGAAGACTTTGCTTTAGAATGGGCATTTGCTAGTATTTATCAGTCAATTGATCCACAGCAATTTGGCAATATGAGGATCTCTTCTACATCACACTGCTTAGTTAGCTTCTTAGATTTTCGGCACAAAAACCTAAAGAAACGTAAGACATCACTGGCCGTTGCCCTTGTTGACTTCACTGCACTGTTATCAATAAGGCCATTGCTCTAGGGCTGCCCACCAACCTGGTCTCTTGGCTCACTGATTTCCTGAGTGAGCATCGTCAGGCAGTGAGGTACCAGGGTTTTGTCTCCACATTCCAACACCTCACTTGCTGTGTTCCCCAGGGGACCAAGATGGGACCACTGTGATTCCTCATCCTGATCAACGACGCTCTATCGGACACTCCTCACAGGTGAAAGTTGGTAGATGACTTCACTGTGGGGGTTACAGTGGACAACACCTCACCAGACTACTCATCGCTACAAGGCACCCTGGACAGGCTACAGGCATGGACTACAGAGAACAAGGTAACCATCAATCACACCAAAACCATAGTCATGCACCTCAATACCTCCACTACTCCAGCGCAAGCTCCAGCAGTTACAGTGGGTGCCCATCCTCTCCAGTTAGTGCAGTCTGCCAAACTCCTGGGTGTCACTATAGACCACAAACTGGACTGGAAGGCCCATATAAGCAACACCATCAAGGCAGCCTCGTACCAACTCTACATGCTACGACGACTCAGCTCTCTTAGGGCATTCACGCCAGAGCTGAGTACTATCTACAACGCATTTATTCTCCCCAAATTAACGTATGCATCACCAGCCTGGTCGTCTTTTCTCAACTCTACCCAACAACGTCAGCTAGAGAAGGTACAGAAGAGGGCCTGCAGAATCATGCTCGGTGCAGACTACTCCGGCTACAACAACGCTCTCTCCACCCTGGAAATGCCATCCCTCAGTGACCAGCGCCACCACGCACTAGCATGGTTTGGCAGTGGACTACTGCACCATCCTCGTCATCGCCACCTACTGCCACCGGCAGTACCCCATCCACCTCGCACAGTCCTCCACTACAACAAAATTCAGCCCATAAGAGCCCGCACTGATAGATATAAGAATAGCACCATCCCATCTATTGTAAAAATAATAAACAGCTCCTTATTTATGTACTGTACAGCCCCGAAATTGTATTGAACGAATATTATTATGTTTAAAACACATGTAAGTTTGTATATTTTCAGCCACCGTCTGCAACTCTATTAATAAACCGTTTATTATTATTATTATTATTATTTTACACACATGCAAACACGCGCGTACACACACACACACACACACGCACACACACACACATACATACACATACTACTACTACTACTACTACTAGTACTACTACTACTTTTTTTTTTTTTTTTTTTTTTTTTTTTTTTTTTTTTATGGCCTCCAGCCTCCCCCAATAGCCACACCTTCGCCACCATTTATTTACCTTAATATTAAATATCCTAATACATAAGTAGCTATCCTATCTGTGTTGAATTAGTTGAGCCGCAGATCTATGCGGCATTCAGTGACTGTAGCCTCATAGTCAATATCTGCAGCAGTTGTCGGAGTTGGGGCAGAAGCTCTCGTTCCCCTGAGGCAGAGCAAAGCCGACCGAAGGAGAGAGAAGGACAGTCGACATCTCATCCAGGCTGTAACATAACTTCTGGGCTGCTGCTTCTGTTCGGAGATCAGCTCCGCGAGTCTGGCGTAGAAACATCTTGCACTTGGGCCCATCCCACCAGAGGTTGTGAACACTAGAGGAGTGAAGCTGCCTTGATCAACATTTTGAATTCTCTCCCCATATGCCCTTCTCTTGTCGTTCTCGTTCCTCCTATGTGCAGCATCGAGAGCTAGGTTACGGTGACAAACGGCCATGGGATCAAAAATCCTGATGTCGAAGAAAGCTCGCTGTCCCCGCGTCCAGAATCCTCGAGCACTGACGTCCACACGGGCTTCGTTAGATGTGTTTGAAGTCCTGTGTTGGAAGATCTCGCCATCCAGTGGAAGGAGGGTCGGTTCTACCATGACGTCCCGGCAGATTTCCTTCAACATATTTGCTGTGAGATCCCTAACCTCGTCATGCCTCATGCATATAAAGCCCCCCTTCTTGCAGACCATGGCGTGATCGCCATCATAGGAAGAGCCACACACGCATTGGGAGGGCAAACCATCTACTGGCCAACCGTACCTTAGAGCAATGGCATCTGTAAATTCTTGTTTGTTAAGGCTGAAACCATTTGCCCTTGTCGGTAACGTAGTTAACCAGTTCGAGGCGCCCACCTCCTGCGCTATAGCTACTTTTTTTGTCAAATTTTCTGGAACCTGCAGCAATAGTTGCTGCAACATGTCATTTTGGCAGTGCTGCCGATCTGTTGTAATGGACCTACGGATCTTATTAACTTCGCTGGTGTCTACTTCCCCTGTTGCATTCTGGGCAATTATGTGGTCAGTGAGGGCTGCCGTGAGCTCAAGTGAATTTTGATGTTCAGAGTCAGCAATCTCCTCTGGATTAGTTAGTCCCATCCCTCCCAGTCTTGGTGGAAGTGCAAGAAGTGTTCTTTCTGCTAGGGTTAAGTCAGGGTGTTTCACTAGTTTGGGAATGAACTTGACACTGATTGCTTCTTCCAAAGGGTGGAGGGGGGGTCCGATCTCAGGGATGGTGCGCATCAGGTAGTTCCAACGATGCTTGACTCCATGGGTGAATGCTGCAAAGGCCGCATGTGGCTCTGTGTTAGCAATCTCCGATAGAGCTTGGATTTCGCTAACCCACTCATTCACCTTTCCCGCTACGTACTGGGTCTTGAAGTCCGTAGTGCCAATTACTGCGCCTAGATGTCTTTGGCCGTCCTTAGTTATTTTGACCTCACTTTCGCCGAAAACCTCCAAAGCCCGATCATAATGATCTGGCTTCACGATGAGGAAGGATTTGCTGGCGTTTGGGTGATACCCTATTTGTGGACCTCGCGATGTTACCAGGTCCCACCACTTTTTGATGTCCTCCACTTTTCCTGCTCCTGTAAGGTCATCAGCATATGCCACTTGTTTGACCCCAGTTGTTTCAAACTTTATTTCTTGTTGGAGCACTGATAGGCCTATTGCATACATTGCCATTGCAACGGGGTCCCCCTGTGTTGTTCCCTCAGTCTACTGTAGGATGGTATCACCTCGTAGAGCCTTGTTGTTTACTATGTAGAGGTCTGATGGATTCCGATACGAATTTTCAACATACATCGCAAAGCTAGGACACTTGATCTTGATGTTGTGCAGTGCAGCCTTGCGGTTAAGTACTACTACTACTACTTTGCTGTCACTGGGAATCGAGTATGACGACCATCCAGCTATGATACAATGATATTATTTATTAAGGAATGTTACCTTCGTTGGTGAGTTTTAAGGTGACTAACGAGGCCGATACAGATGTTGCGCACGTGGAGGGCTACACCTAGTGCAGGATGGGCGGCGGAAGCGTCTTTTCGGCGTTGCCGCTTGTCTGCTTCAGTAAGAAGTCGGGCTAACTCGAAAGTATTGACACCTTTTTGTGTGGTGCTTCTCCAAGTGTTAAGGTGTAGAGTAATCGTCTCCCAGTTGAGCGGGGTCGATTTAGCACTTTTTCAAATTTGTCGTGAGACTAGCCTCATACTTTTTCAGTTGCCCGCTAGTGTTACATTTACTATTCGTTTGGTGACTGTAAAGTAGCTGGTTTGGCATTCTATACTGTCGTCCATGCGGGTAACATGGCCAGTCCAGCGTAGTTGTTCATGGATAATGGTAGCCTCGATACTTCTACATTTGGTGTCAGCGAGAATACTGGCATTTGATCTCTTGTCTTCCCAGCGAACTGGGAGGATGGAACGTAGACTACGTTGGTGAAAGTTTTCAAGTGTCTCTTTTATGTGACCCGTGTTTCGCTGCCATATAGCAAAGTGGGGAGGACAACTGCTCGATATACGTGCAACTCTGTGCAGATATATGAGACGAATATGGCTGTAATATGTAACTCTGTACTATTTACCATTATTGATTCAGGTCTCTGTATTATATGTTTTATAATCATACTCCCTTTTGTCACCAAGTGTTAGTTCAGGCTTTGGGCACATGCACGCTGTACGCGCATGCGCAGATAGAGATACCCAGAGAGATTCCAAGACAGGACGCTGTTTACCCCTGTCTTAACTCCTTTTTGTGTTTGTACCAGAAATAGAACTTACGGACTAAACATCAGTGTGTTTCCTTTACCCCTGAGTGTAAGGACCACCTGAGTATCACACATGGCGCAGTGAGTAGCTGGGACATCACATTATTCAGAATTGGAGTGGACACAGAATCTCTCTCTGAGCCGCCATTTTGTCAACTTCTCTTGTGAGTGGATCTTGGCGCGTACCTCAACACGATATTCCTGGATTAACAGTGCAGTGTTGTGACGTGCTTTTTCAGTGTTGTGTGTGCCCTTTAGTGTCTTTAAAGTGTTTCCCCGTGTTCCTGCACTTTTTACAAAAGAGGGGAGCCTTTTTAAGACCTATGGGAGAGCTCAAGTTTTGACATCCACCCCCGTTCGTGTCTCGACCGGCACTGGGTGTCTGAGCCAGCGAGAGGAGTTGCTGTAACCGCCAGCCCGCTAGCCAGCCTGCCCCGAGTACACGCACAAACGCACACACACACACACAGACGCTCGCAGATATCTTCCATTTAAAGACGATTGCTCTTCTGCTCACTTATTAATTACAGTAATTGTGAGAGAAATAAACCAGGCCATATGGAAGATCAGGAATTTATTGGGTTTTCTTCAGATACCCAACAAGCCCAACTTCAGACAGATGTCGGTGCAGTAAGTGGACTCCAAGTGGAGCGGAAAGTGGATCAAGCGACCCCACCCACCCTTAGCACCCACTACACACGTCCGCAATCTGCCACAGGTGTCGACTTCCTTCATTTAATTCAGTTTTTGGAAGAAAACCGACGACAAGACGACATCAGGAGGCGACAGGAAGACGATGAACGAAGGCGTGAAGAGAATCACAGACGTCAACAAGAAAATGCCAGATTCAGTGCCATTATCGAGTTGTTGGCACCTGTTAACCTTCAAGCAGCTACTACACCTGCCTCTTCGTCCACAGGTGCACCTGCAGGGTCCTCTTCAACCTCTTTGCCCCCTCCACAGAAAGCACTCGCTCAGAGTCCACCGCCACTCCAAGCTGATGCCTCGTTCCAGGTATTCCGTGAATGGCGTCGGAGGTGGGACGATTATTCGATGATGGTCGATTTATCAAGGTTGCCTAGGGAGAAACAGCTGATCCAGATGAGGATGTGTCTCACCCTAGAGACGCAACGTATCCTGGAGCACACCCTGCAAATTCCCCACGGCACAGACAAGAGTGTGAAGGACGTCTTGGATGCTTTACAGACGCATATCAAGGGCCTCCGCAACGAAGCTCTCCGTAGGAGAGAGCTTCTCAGTTGTTAGCAGCTGGAGGGTGTTCAGATGCCACTACTGTCTTATGGCCACTGTCAAGAGTTGGCCATAATATCTTCAGACTTCCCTAAGCCAATTCTGGAAATAAAACATGTCAACAGGTGCAAGGAGCTGCCCCTCCCACCCAATACGTCACCTTCTGCAGCCAGGGAGTTCTTCCTACTGCAATTCAAGGACGTGCTGGTTTCCAAGGAGGACCTCAAGACGGCTCCACTCAAGCCAATGGCTGGCTCCCCCATGAGAATACACCTGAAGGATGACGCAGTACCTTTCGCCATCCACACACCGAGACAGATACCCTTCGCTTTCCAGAGCCAAGTTAAGAAGGAACTCGACTCTATGGTAGCCCAGGGGATCATTAAGCCTGCTGGTGACGACCCCTCGGATTGGTGTCACCCCATGGTAGCAGTCGCCAAGAACATTACTGGAGTTCGTATCACCGTCGACCTCACCAAGCTGAATAGCCATGCTTCCCGCCCGACCCACCCTTCACCGACAACCTTCGCCGCTATACGCAGTGTGGACCCGAAGGCAAGGTACTTTACTACAGCAGATGCCTTATGTGGGTACTGGCAGATGAAACTTGCGGAAGAAGATCAGCACCTCACGACGTTCATCACACCGTACAGCCGATTTCAGCACTGCAGAGGACCTATGGGTTTCGCGGCTACTGGCGATGCTTTCTGCCTCCGTGGTGACATGGCCCTTCAGGGTGTGGCGAACTGTGTCAAGGTCATCGACGACGTGCTCCTATATGACGAGGATTACTCCACGCATCTTGAGCGTATTCACCAGATGCTCACCAGGTGCCGCAAGTACGGGATCACCCTCAACAAGGACAAGTTTGTGGTCGCCGCACCTAGTGTGAACTTCTGCGGGTACACCCTCTCAGGCAAGAGCATCTCGGCTGATCCTGGAAAGGTCAGCGCGATCCGGGACTTCCCAACTCCTGCCAACCTGACCGACCTCCGCTCGTTCATGGGCCTGGTAAACCAGTTGGCTGAGTTCACCCCCGACATCGCCGCTGCAGCACAGCCTCTACGCCCCCTGATGAGCCCCAAGAGAACATTCACCTGGACAGCTGACCATGATGAGGCGTTCCGTCGCATCAAGACAGCTCTCCTTAGCCCACCTGTTCTCGCTTCCTTCGACCCTGCCCTGTCAGTTGTCCTCCTGATGCCTCTCGCCTCTACGGGATTGGATACGCTCTGCTACAGGACCACGGCAATGGACGCCTTCGTCTGGTTCAGTGTGGCTCTCGGTTTCTCACTGACGCCGAGACTCGCTACGCCACCATCGAACTGGAGCTGTTAGCCGCCGTCTGGGCCATGTCCAAATGTAGGTTGTATCTGATCGGCCTACAACACTTCAACCTCATGACAGATCATCGGCCACTCATCCCGATCCTGAACCACTACTCCTTGGATGCGGTCGAGAATCCCTGCCTCCAACGCCTTAAGGAGAAGATCTCGCCCTACCTCTTCACAGCTGTGTGGCGTGCTGGCAAGCTGCTCTGCATCCCTGATGCTTTGTCACGAGCCCCAGTCAGCCACCCCACACCAGAGGACGAGATCGCATGTGCTGATGCTACTGCACACCTCAGGACCGTAGTGACCGTGAACACCGTCATCTCAGAAGAGTCTCCACCGCAGGACGCCGACAGGACTCTTCAGGAACTCCGAGCCGCGGTAAGAGCGGACCCTTCGTACATCCGTCTACTGAACTGCGTGACCTCGTGATTTCCCTCCAACCGGTACGACTTACACAGCTCTTTACTCCCATACTGGAAGATGCGGGAAGACCTCTATGCTGATGGTGACCTCGTCTTGTATGGAGCAAGAGTTGTGGTTCCTGCCGCCCTCCGCCGCCGCACCCGAGCCCACCTGCACGACAGCCACAGGGGTGTGGAAGCTACGAAGCGCCGGGCAAGACAAGCTGTTTTTTGGCCAGGCATCGACTCCGACATCGCTAGTTCCGTTCAAGTCTGCGAGCCATGCCAGGTGCTGCAGCCTAGTCAGCAGCAGGAACCCCTCATGAACAACGACAACCCTACGAGGCCCTTTGAGTCCGTCTCTGCGGATTTCTTCGTTGTGGCGGGAAAGTCCTTTCTCGTCATCGCCGACCGGCTCTCAGGGTGGCCTGTTGTCGTTCCCTGCGGAGGCAACACTACTGCCTCTCATACAGTACGTATGTTCTGTCGCTACTTCCGGGAAGTTGGTGTCCCTCTCCGCCTGAGGACTGACGGCGGGCCCCAGTTCACCAGCAACGACTTCCGGGACTGCATGGAGCGATGGGGAGTTCATCATGTTGTGTCCTCGCCACATTATCCCCAGTCCAATGGACATGCCGAGGCTGCCGTAAAGTCCGTCAAGCATCTCATCCTCAAGACGGCACCCTCAGGCAACATTGACTGTGAGAACTTTGACCGGGATTTATTGAAATTGCGGAATACCCCCAACTTCACAGGTCGCTCCCCAGCACAGATGTTATACGGCCACCCACTACGGTCATGTGTCCCTGCCCATCCTGAGTCCTTCTCGAGGGAGTGGCAGGCCAAGACCGAGGACTGCGATCGTCGTGCAGCCGCCCGTGCTGACCAGGTAAAGGCACAGTACGATCAGCACGCCCGACCCCTTCCCAGGTTGAGTATCGGGCAAACAGTTCGGGTTCAAGACCCGACGTCTCACCGCTGGGACAAGGTCGGGGTTGTCATGGGCTGCGGCAAGACCAGGGATTACGAGGTCCGTCTCCCTAGTGGTCGGGTATGGTGGCGGAATCGCCGCTTCCTTCGTTCAGTACCGTCCCCTAGTGGTAAACCCCTCCCCCACATCCCTGTGAACCCTTGCTTGGACGAGAAAAGTAAGTCCTCATTCAGTGACCCCCCAGTTTTCCCACGTCACTCTCAAAGGCTCCTGGAAAAAGAGTCCGCTCGAGATTGCACTACCAGCGTGGGGGGGAGGGAGGTGTAGATATATGAGACGAATATGGCTGTAATATGTAACTCTGTACTATTTACCATTATTGATTCAGGTCTCTGTATTAAATGTTTTATAATCATACTCCCTTTTGTCACCAAGTGTTAGTTTAGGCTTTGGGCACATGCGCGCTGTACGCGCATGCTACATCCTTGACCACCGAAGGGTCAAGACGTACCTGGTGCTCCTCTCGGAGCAGCCAGGTCAACTGTTAAGTTGGCCCATACCAACCCCCTCCCTTGAACCACTTCTCCCCACCGGAGTATCAACAGGTTCTCACCAGAAGTTACAATTTCATTTGGGAAAGGAATGGAACCAGTGTTAAACAGAGGTGAACATTGGTGAACAGTGCTTGAGTCAGTGAGAACAACTCAACAGTAAAAGTCGTATTCAAGTTAACCTTCACACAGTGAGGTCCCAGGTACCCAGTGATAACGGCCCGTGAGACCCAACAACCGGCGATGTGTTAATCCGTCTACGATAGGAAGGACTGGGGCCACACCTCACTCATATAACACCATCTGTGACGGAATTACTACACCACGTCAAGTCCCTCATAACACCATCTGTGAGGGAATTACTACACCACGTCAGGCCCCTCATAACACCATCTGTGAGGGAATTACTACACCACGTCGGGTCCCTCATAACACCATCTGTGAGGGAATTCGTACACCACGTGATGCCCCTCATAACACCATCTGTGAGGGAGTTACTACACCACGTGAGGCCCCTCGTAACACCATCTATGAGGGAACTGCTACACCACGTGAGGCCCCTCATAACACCATCTGTGAGGGAATTACTACACGTGAGGCCCCTCATAACACCATCTGTGAGGGAATTACTACACGTGAGGCCCCTCATAACACCATCTGTGAGGGAATTACTACACCACATCAGGTCCCTCCTGAAAGTTACTAGTGTGCCCTGAAGAATGCAGTGATGGCTAGGGAAACACTGAGTAACACTGAGTCCGTTTATTATGGATGAGAGAAATACAAGTGGTGACTCGCATGTGCCATGCACGGCTCACACAGTCAGACTAAGGCTGCCTTGCCATATGGCAGCCTCGGGGCAATGTTGCCACATAACACGTGCAGTGTTGCCACGTGATTATATATATAAATGCTACTCGGCACAGTAGCTTATGTACAGGGTTGCTACTCGGCACAGTAGCTTAGATACATAACCTACACCTCCTAACACCATCTGGGAGAGAGTTACTACACTACATGTTTGCTGTTCAACACCTACATTAATCTGAATGTTCACTGTATGTTCCTTTACCTTTCTCTAATGAAGGCTTTTGTTAAACCACCAATGTATGTAATAAGTCATTTATGTCCAATGTATATTTTCAGCCTTCGGGCTGCAGAACTTTTTCAATAAACCGTTAATTATTATTATTATTTATGCGCAGATAGAGATACCCAGAGCGATTCCAAGACAGGTACGCTGTTTACCCCTGTCTTAACTCCTTTTTGTGTTTGTACCAGAAATAGAACTTACGGACTTGACATCAGTGTGTTTCCTTTACCCCTGAGTGTAAGGACCACCTGAGTATCACACACTCTGTAGATAAATTCAGTTCCTTACAGCTGAAGACACGGGTACGGAGTCTGCCAAAGGTGCAGATGAACATCTGATCCGATCTTGAATCTCTTCATCGATGTCTGCAGTGGTGGACAGGTGGGAGCCGAAATTCCGAAAGTGGGTAGCATTAGAGAGGGTAGTACCGTTAAGCTGGATGGATGGTGGAGGTGTAGCTGAACCAGGGACAGGCTGAAAGAGAATCTGAGTCTTACATACATTCACCTCAAGGCCGAAGTGTGCATATGCATCTGCATATGTGTTCAGGATTTCCTATAGGTCGCGTTCAGTGTGAGCGACAAAGGTGAGGTCGTATGCATACTTGAGTTCAGTAATGGAAGCTGCCGATACCTTTGTTCCTGCCTGGCATGAGTAAGGACGGCAGCCAAGAAAATGGAAAAGAGAGCTGGTGCCAGTATATATCCTTGTTCTACTCCCGTTTGGATGGAGAAGAACTCAGACTGGGTGTCATTGTGCAGGACACTGCCGTTCATGCCTTGTGAAGTAGCCTTACAACGGCAATGAATTTAGGCCGGCAGCAAAAACAGCTGAGGGCCCGCCAGATGAGCTTCCTTGTTGGCCGGGTCAAAGACCTTGGTTAGGTCGAGGAAGGCCATGTACAGGTCATGGTGCTATTCTCTGCACTTTTCCTGTAGCTGGCGGGCAGTAAATATCATGTCAGTGGTCTCACGTGATGGCCTAAAGCCACATTGAGATTCTAGGAGTAAGTTTTCCACCCCTGGATGAAGTCTGTTTAGGAGGACTAGTGGGATACTCTTGCCAGCTACGGACACTAGCGAGATCCCACGGTAGTTGCCACAGTCTGACTGGTCTCCCTTGTGGAGACTGCTGATAAACAGAGGTCCTACTGCTTTACACACCTCGGCTAGGATTCCATCAGGCCCTGAGAATTTGTTATTTTTCATCTGTTTGATGGCAGTAGCTACCTCATCTAGGGATGGAGGATAGCTGAGGTGGGTCAACTCTGGATGCTAAGGGACCTGCTGGGTACTCAGGACATCCACATCTGTGTTTCGGTTGAGCAGTGAATAGTAGTGCTCTTTCCAGTGCTGAAGGATGCCTTCATCATCTTTAATTGTTACTTTCAAATGAGCAGAGGGACTGTGCCATGAGGGATTAGCCCATAAAATGTTTTAGTGGAGTTGAAAAAATCGCGCATTTTTTGCTCATCTGCAAGTTTTTGCATTTTATATGCTTTATTTTTAAACCAGTCGTTCTTTAGCTTACGATTCGCGCTGGGCCACTGCTTTCGTCTTGCGGAAGGTATCAGCTTTAGTCCGAGACTGAGGGTCATTCTGCCCTGTCAGTTAAAGCAGCATGCTTATCAACGACAAGTACGTTGATATTGGGGTTATTTTCATCAAACCAGTCCTGGTGTATTCTTTTCATCTGGCCAAGGGTCTCTCTGCAGGTTTTTGTCATGACACTGTCGAGAATAGCCCCTTCGGCACTGGGATTTGGGTTGTTTGTTGTCGGGTTGTATATCAGCCCATGTTCGAGCTGCACTCTGAAAGCATGTGCTACCACTGGATCCTCCAGACACTTAGGCCCGAATTCAGATCCCCGGTTTAAAACCGCATGAAGGTTTAAAGGGGGATCGGTGGTAGAAGCGGTTCCATTCTTGCCTCGCAGGTGAGATGTCCCGGGTTCGATTTCCGGGCCGGTGGAAGTTGTTTGGACTTACTTCCCAGCCCCCATTAGTCCCTGTTCACCCAGCAGTAAAGTAGGTACCTGGTGTAAGTCGAAAGTTGCGAATTCGTATTCAGGGACAAGTTGTTGGAGCTTCCAATAACTTGAGGACATAAACCACTGACTCTTCAGGCTTCTACGCCCTTGACTCTTCAGGCTTCTACGCCCTTAACTCATGAGACATAAAGGCAAGCATGAACTTAGCATGCTTCCCTGTTGGGCGCTGTAAACGCTTCTGCGCTTCACCTTACACAATCATGTACGGGAGTGCCCCCAAAAAAAAAAAAAAAAAAAAGATGAAGGTTTAAACCAAGGATCGAGTGAAAATTGAAGATTGTTGGTATTCAGAATGCTGTCTGGAGCCAACACAAAGATTCAAACTGGGCTTGAGATCGGATTTGTCGATCCTCACGTTAATGCAGCCTGGAGGCAGGTTTAGCTGTCGACATGAATTTTGACAGAGAGGGTGCTTTTCTGCGATATAGCAAAATTGGAAATTTTGTAGAGAGATGACTGATTATGGATAAGCAGAATCCTATCAATTTTTATGATGACACGCAATTCAGACAACGATACAGGCTCAGCAACGGAGATTTCCTTGATATTTTCCGTGATATGGAGCATCTACTTGACGGACCTGTTGTCTATGGTTCACCTCTACCTTCATCAGCTGATGATTGTTTTGAGATTCTTCCCAACAAATAGTTGCCAAGTTAGAAAGATTCTGGTTACTGAATGAGTTATGGTTATGTGTTACAACACTTTCGTGTTTAGGGTCTAAGAAGATCAGGAGGATTAATGTAAAGAACGCTGACGCTTTTTTATTTTGAGAGTTTTTCTTTAGGAAAACTATTTTGGTGTATTTTCAATATAATTGAATCAATGTTGAGTGCATTTTGATTTTAATTATCAATAAAGGAAAGTCTTTTCTTAACATTACTAATTAGGGGAAATGTGGGGTTTAAAGAACAGGAAGAAGCCTGACCTAACCGAACCTAGCCAGGTTGCTACACCCTGCATTGATTCATCTTGCTTTGGTTATATATTGACACCTGTCTCGGATTATATTTACAGTTTTTATGTAATTGTTCTTCCTCTATGAATTTCTTTGTCATCATATAACAACACAGCACATAGTAACACAGTACCATAAATCATTATAATTTCATCAAAATATGATTGTAACTATAGCAACAAAGTAACTTAGATGTGCAAGGAGAGATTTCTCCTCCTCCATAAAAACTCGTCGAGTCACAGTTGCCGCCTTAATCTTGTAAACATTACTCTCGATGGCGATTGGCTGCCGTAATGGTGTAAATTAACGTGATTGGCTATAATTTCAGTGTTCGAATCCTTGTTTATAATTGAAGAAAATGCAGCCGATTACCCGATACGGGGTTCAAGCAGCAAATCTCGGATCGAGGAATCCCGATTCGCACACCTGAGCCGAGCTCAAACCCTAGGCTCAAGCCACCATTATGAATTCGGGCCTTAGTGTTAAAATCTCTTCTGGAGGCTTGCTGCCTTTGCCGTTTTGGGGCGACGTGAAGTGAGAGATTGGCTCTGACGAGCCAATGATCAGTGTCGCAGTGGTCTGATCCTGAAAGAAGAACTGCCCACGTGGCAAAAGAATATAACATCGACAAAGCAGCCATTAGTGAGTCCCGGCTCCCAGACGAGGGTCGACTCACAGAACGGGGGTCTGGCTATACCTTCTTCTGGAAGGGTAAGCCTGCTGCGGAGAGAAACAGCATTTATGGAGTTGGTTTTGCCATCCACCAACGCATCCTGCACAGGCGAACTGAAATGCCTGTTGGGATCAACGAGCGCCGCATGATGCTCCGAGTCTCACTGAATCACTCATTTCATGCCTTTTTCATCGGTTCACATGCCACAACATTGGATGCAGAGGATGACATCAAGGAGGCCTTTTAAGCCGACCTTGTCAGAGTGTTAACCTCTATCCCCAGAGAAGATAAGGTTGTACTCCTTGGTGACTTCAATGACAGAGTTAGTAGAGGAGCTGACATTTGGCAAAGAACCATAAGGAGAAATGGATGAGGCAAGTGTAATCCCAAGTGCCTACTCCTCCTCAACAAGTGTGCTGCACACAACCTCACTATCACCAATACCTTGTTTAAGCAGGTCGACAAGTTCAAAGGGTCATAGCAACACCCACGATCCAATCACTAGCATCTAATTGACTACACATACACTCACAGACACACACACACACTTGGATATATATGTGTATATATATATATATATATATATATATATATATATATATATATATATATATATATATATATATATATATATATATATACACATATGTATATATATATATATATATATATATATATATATATATAAATATATATATATATATATATATATATATATATATATATAAATATATATATATATATTTTATGAAAATCCACAATGAAAACGTGGATAAGATAAATCTTGATAAAATCACACGGGAAAATGGAAACAACGGAGTACCTTAGCTTTCGTCTTTATTCAAGACATCTTCAGAGGCAACTGGATTACATGGACAGAGAGAGGCTTAAATATACAGGGTGACCTAAAAAACATGAGGTCAGGTCAAAATGATGACATCCACTAATCCCCACACTGACAAATAAATTTATGTAACATATTATCAGTTCTGAACTGACCATCACTAAGGTTTATTGATTTTAATTCCTTAATCAAACTAGCTTCAACCAGAAGTCTTTCTGTGACACAAGATGATTTGAATACTTCTAAGCTTTTTTCCCAAGCAATGGGGTGATTATTATTCCTAACATGAACGAACAAGGCACTGCTTTCAGATGCAGTTCTGATATTATACTTATGTTGTTTGATTCTGAGCTGCAGTGTTTTTCCTGTCTGACCTTCATAATTACAATTACATTTGCTACATGGAATACAATAAACACTTCCATTTACATTCAAACTTGGGCTATTCCTTATTAACATATTGGTAATGGTTGAGTCATACTTGAAAACAACATTAATATTTAGAAGCTTGAGGGACCGAACTAACGGGACAAATTCATTACGATAGGGCAGAGTCAAAATATTCTTAAGTGTAGGAACTTGTCTGGTTTGAGAGGAATGAAAGGATTTTTTAGCCCTTTTAAAACAACGATCAACAAACACAGAAGGGTACCCGAGTTTCTGTGCAATAGAACGAATGTGTTTCAATTCATCGTCAATAAATTCAGAGTCCCAAATACGCAGACATCTTAAGAACATAGCAGAAAAAACTGACATTTTGGTAGACTCAAGGTGATTCGATAAAAAGTGAATGAAACTGTCTACCTGTGTGGGCTTTCTATATACCTTAAATTTATAGTTTTGGCCATTTCTCATGATAAGCATATCAAGAAATGGAAGGGTGACCTTACAAAACATGAGGTCAGGTCAAAAACATGACATCCACTAATCCACAAGATTTATCTTATCCACGTTTCCATTGAGGATCTACATGATGTATATATATATATATATATATATATATATATATATATATATATATATATATATATATATATATATATATATATATATATATATATATATAAATATATGCTGATAACCACCAGGAAAGAAGAAAACACGAAGTTCCCAAGCGCTTTCGTGTAATTCACATCTTCAGGGGTGAGTACAGCTACTCACCCCTGAAGATGTGAATTACACGAAAGCGCTTGGGAACTTCGTGTTTTCTTCTTTCCTGGTGGTCATCAGCATATACCTAGATCACGCGCCCCTACAGTGATTTACTTGCATATATATATATATATATATATATATATATATATATATACTGGACTTTAATTTCTCACTTGACTTGGGGTTTATTAAAAATTAATAGATGGTAATGGCAGTGGAAGCGCCCCTTTGAGAAAAATCCCGAACCAGCACAAGAACACTTAAATCTACTAAACAAAATGAATTGTCCGTGACCCGTGGAAGGATAGCGTCTGTGACTGGGATGAATGAGACACACTGTAAAATTTAGACACTTATATTCCCTCCAACACTACAAACACAATCAATAATGGTACACCAATATGCGCACCTCTTAACTTGAACTTAAAACACTACTCTGGGGAGTAAAAGTTATACACCATATAGAAATTATTGGAAACTCAGGCAACAATAAATTTGAAGTATTAAGAAATGTTGCTTGCACACATGAAACAGGCCTTAAGGGCTTTCACAAAATAATATCAGTCACTTAGGAAATGGTATTAAAAAAATAGAAATTATACACTCTACAATGAATAGGCCTTAAGGGCTTTCAACAAAATTATATCACCCCAACAGATGCACTCTTCCTAACCTAACTTAAACACTACTCTGGGGAACAAAGGTTATACCTGAGATCAGAATTATGGAGAAAATTTAGATGCATTAAAAGAATCAAACCCCAGTATCACTCTGGTTCCACTTAATGACACAAACATTCAAAAAACACTACTATCAAAATTATTTAAGAAATATTAAACTACACACGTCAAGATAATATCAGTCTGAGAAATGGTATTAACTACACCCGTAATAAGGGAGATAAAATGTTCCTCTAGGTATCTCCTAGAGTCCTAGACTCACGGTCTCAGTGTGTGACCATTAATTTACTCAGATAGCCTCAGTGTACTCCCAGTGCGTCCATGGGCAGGAAGAGAGAACGCCAGCAGGTGTCTATGGCCAGTAGGTAACACTTCTAGCTGACCGAGGACACGTGGTGTTGTGCACCCGAGTGGCAAGAACTCATCACCCACTGCTGATGCTGGTCCCGTGTCGTTTTAGTTGTCGGGAGCACTCGTTCACTCAAGAGATCATTTGCTACCCCGCTAAACAGTGACAGGCCTACACTGATCGGCCCAATGGCGACAATCGCCACCCTCAATCATCAACGGCAGTCTCAAACGGCAGTCAATCTCTCGCAATCAACTCCGGTCAACTCCAGTCAAGTGGGTTCTGACGGAAACCCTGAAATGAACTCACTGTTAGCTCTAGTTTACTTTATCACTGCCCTATCTAACCCTGTCTGAGATCGAATGAGACTTACTTGTTATACTGCAATAGCGCAGCACAGGTGACTAGGCCACGTGACTATTTCTGTGACGGACGAGCAGGGACGTCTTGTCTGTGTGAATGCTCCCCTGGACTGACGCCTAGCCAGCGTCGCGTCTCCTCTCAAGGCGTTAGCTTGTCTATGTGACATATTTTCCGCCTAACTAATAACGCCTTGGGACACCCGTAACATTATTCAGACTGATAAACGATCTATAATAATTTCAAATTCAATAATAGTCCCTTACTTCATGAATCGCATCATTATTAATTCGGTGAATTACATTTAATATCATATTGGCCTAGTTCCACCATCTCTCTCTGTGAGCAGGAAGCGCTCTCTCCCCTCAGATGACCTTGAACGCTCAGTATCGCTAATGGCGGGGCATTTGAAATTACTCTGAAATTTCTGAATATTACATATATATATATATATACTGTGTATATATATATATATATATATATATATATATATATATATATATATATATATATATATATATATTATATATATATATATCTTGATAAAATCACACGGGGAAAATGGAAACAACGGAGTACCTTGCCTCTGAAGATGATGTCTTGAATAAAGACGAAAGCTAAGGTACTCCGTTGTTTCCATTTTCCCCGTGTGATTTTATCAAGATTTATCTTATCCACGTTTTCATTGTGGATTTTCATAAAATATATATATATATATATATATATATATATATACACATATATATATATATATAGACACATATATATATACAATCAACACCTCAACCCGCCAGGATTCGAACCCACGGCCCACAAGCCTATGATTATGACCGGGGATCGCTAACCGCTGGACCAGCGGTTAGCGTTCCCGGGTCATAGTCATAGGCTTGTGGGCGGTGGGTTCGAATCCTGGTGGGTTGAGGTGTTGATTGTATGTAGAAGTCCGCGTGCTTTATTGGGCTAATGAAATATATATATATATATATATATATATATATATATATATATATATATATATATATTTATTAGGGTGGTCCTTATTTGGGGGCAAAAAACTAAATCTGCCATTTTTTTGTCACAGACCCTGGCAAAAGTTTCCATTTGGGGTAAAAACATTGCCTGTAAAATATTATTTAAATATCTTAATAATTGGAGGTTGGTCAAGTCAAATGAAATTTAACAATATTATGCCTATGCTTAATGTTCATAACACATCATTTCCTAGCCCCCAAGCCTGCCCCCCACACTCCCTCCACTTAGTCTAAGTGGGTATTAGCTGCTCAAGGCAGGGGTCGCATGAGGACCAGTCTCACTCTTTGTCGCCCAGTAAGGTCTGCTTGAGGGCATTAGGGAATGATTTCCTGTGGTCAGCAACTGCCTGCAGTAGATACTGCAGTTGCTGTTCGTCCTTCGTGATGCGGCCTGAGAAATCTTGGACTAAGGCTACTCCTCTTTCTGTATGATCATTGATCACGGATAAAGCTTGTACACTGGCTTTTGCATTTTGGAAGCCAGGATCATCTTTCCACTGTTCTACTGGGAGGGCCAGGAAATCTGTATTCAAGTTGAACTTTTTGAAAATGACTTTGTGTTCTTTGTCGTGAAATCATATAGGTTCTTCACTTGGAGTGTGTCTGGATTGATTGTAACCCGTTTGACATGCTTTTCTTCTCCAATAACGATGTTCATAGCTTCCAACTTGCGGTCCTTCACTGCTGGGAGAACATCGTCATCAAAGAAGGCCAATGCAACCAACTCTTCTGACAAGTCCCAGAGGTGTCTCATCATTTTGTGGAAAGTTGCCTTTGATATGGCATCGCTGATGGTACTGTAGTCTTGTAGAGCTTTAAGCAACATCAGTTCTCCTTTTGGTGCCTTTGCAGCAACTGGAGCAGTTGTCCAAGCCTTCACATATATTCTGGCAAAGAAAATGCACAAATCTCTTAGTCTTCTGTTCTCCTTTGGAGTAAGCTTAAACTGAGAACGGAATAACCACACTTTGAAGGAATAAATGGTCTTGCCATCCATCGTGCTTGGTGCATTGCACCAGGAGCAGAAAATCGTACTCCCCGAGAAGGTGACGTGCCAAGGAAGATGGAGGCCAGCTCTAGCAGCTCTCGATAATCATCTCGAAGCTGTGTCTCTAATAGAGCCTTCTCAATGAAGTTGGTTAGATCGTCCCTAACAGCTCTGACCGATTCTTCTGCCAGATCGTCGGTGGAGGAGTCTTCAAACTTCTGCTTGTCAATTTGTTTCCATTTGGCTTGGAATCTTCTGAACAGCTGTATGTCAGGAGCAGCTGAGTGCCCCATTACAGCTTCAAAAGCAGCTCCAGCTACAAGTTCTAGTACATGGTGGCGGCAGGCAAAATATAGCAAATCACGACCCAGCAACTGCTCAATTTTGACACACGCACCCTTGTGGTGACCAGTATTTGAGCTTGTTGTATCAAAACACATGCCATGCACGATGTCTGCAATGTGCCATTGCTGCAAATCCTTCACAACAACTTTTGCTTGTTCATCACCGGTACCAGAGGGAAATTTTGGAACAGCAAGAAGTTGGGAGGTGCCATTGCCTGAGACAAGAACTGGGAGTCTGTCAACATGGCCCCCATGCCCCGTCAAATCAGGCATCAATTTACCATCCCAGTGTGGTTTGAAGTTTGAAAGGATTTCATCTGCCCTGCTACTGCAGTGATGCTGACGTTTCCTCTTGATGCTTGATCGATTCAGAATCAATTCACTGACATCATGGCCCAGACTCCGAGCAGTTTAGGTGACAATGTGCATGGCCATTCTTTATGACGACTTGGTTCGATCTAATGCTGCAGAAAGTTCTGGAGTTAGAACTTCTTTTCGCCCACGCTTCTTGACAGTAGGTGGAGTTTGAAGTGCTGGTGGGCCAGGAACTGGGTTGGTTTCCTCAGAAGAAGACGTACTACTGCTGTCCAAGACAACGATGGCCTGGCATTTTTGGGCTTCTTCCTCTGCACTGTCTGCAGCCAATTTCCTTTTCATTGCTTTCTTGAGAGTTTTTTCTCGTCGTTTCTGTCTTTTCAAGAATACTTTGTCAAGAGATGACATTGCCCCACGACGCCTTTTTTCTCGTTGCGCTATTAAGAAATCCTTATCCTCCTGAACTGTCATCATATTCAAAGCATTCACATGTGCAATGTCAAAGAGATCTTCAAATGTATCAGTGAACTCTTTCTCTTTCTGCTTTTGAGTTTCTGTCTTTCTTGAAGAGTTCTTTTTCAAACTACTCCACTTGTCAAACATTTTGTGCACTTGATTCACACAATCTGGTTTGTGGTGTGTGGGAATGTTTGCTTTTGTCCAAAATTGAAGAACTTTGTCTGTGACTTCCCCAGCTGCCACTCTGATGGGTTTTTTCTGTATGCGATGCAGGCTTAGAAAATGCTGTAACACTTGCCTGTTTGAAGGTAACTTAGCCCCTGTAATGTCATCACATAATGTCTTTATCAAATACACATTTTCTCATGTTTTTACTCCTGCATTAGCCATTTTGACCTGAGGAATAAAGAAATTAACTCTTAATATAAATTAATAATGAAAATACTCTGCAGAACTGTTTCCAATTTCCTCAATCATCAATCACGACCAGCAAAAACTCACCACAATCGTGCCAAATGCGACGCACTAGTGGTGGGTGTAATCGGCTACAAAGTAATCGACTACATCGATTATTTAATTTTTTACAGCTTTGAGCAACCTCTAAGTATTAATATATTTAAAAATAACTCTACACACAATGTTTTTGTCCTAAATGGACACTTTTAGCATGGTCTGTGGTAGAAAATTCCAAAGTTGAAAAATAAGGACCATACATAGGAAAAATAAACCTTTTTATATGAAAATCCATTTTTATTTATATAATATGCTCTACATGACTACCATTCTGTTGAAAACACTCTTCAATGCGTGTCCTCCACTGCTGAAGAACACGTTCAAGCACAGCTGGAGTTATGCTTGTAATGGCATTGGTGATACGTTGCTTGAGATGATTTATGTTTTGTATCTTTTCCTGATACACCATGGCCTTCAAATGCCCCCAAAGGTAAAAATCAAGTGGGGTAAGGTCTGGGGATCTGGGAGGCCACTCCACAGGACCATGCCGACCAATCCAATGTTAAAAACCATATGTGTGGAAACTTATGGGACACCCTGTATATATATATTCAGAAATTTCAGTGTAATATTAAGAAAAGCAATTACCAATAATTGCGATACTGAGTCTTTCAAGGTCATCTGAGTGACGGTGGCGCTGCTCGCAACCATAGTGAGAATGTAGGGAACTGCGCCCATATAATATTAGTGTACTCTGGCGACTTAATTTGGATTTTGGACGTGAATTATGAAATTAAATATCGATATTTGAATTGAAAGATATTATAGATCGTTTCCCAGTCTGAAAATGTTGCGTAAGTCCCAATTAAGCTGTTAGTTGTGCGGTAAATAAGTCACGGCCAAGATAGAGAGGCCTTGTGGGAGCGCGTGTTTGGGAGTCGCGGTTGAGCGGTCAAGTAGACAGGAACTCTGTGTTGGCCAGGAGAAACGGTCACGTGATCTGGTCCCTTGGTTACGACATTAGATAACAAGTAAGTTTTTTTCGATCTCAGACAGAGTTTAGATAAGGCGGTAGGAACAAACAATGAGTGAGTGACGGTGATGTGAGCTTTAAGGAGAAGTTAGCAATAGCTAACAGAGGGTTTGTTGCAGGGTTTCTGTAGAGCCCACGTGTTCATACGGTCTGAACGTCCGTTCTGAACGCGTCCACTCGGTTTGAGTTGAGCCCACGCGGTTGAGTGAGCAGTTTGAGGGTTGGAGTGAAACCAGCTGTCTGTTGTGCACAACTAACGACGTGGGACCATCGTCTGTCCCCGTTTGACGATCGTTTGGGATCACCAGATCTCCTCCACCTCGGCTCATAATACCACACATCTTCAAGCTACTGTAGAGCTCCCCTCAACTGAACAAGGTCTGATTGGCCCACTCCCTTCCGTCTCATGGATGTACTGAGTATAAAATGAGGCTAGCTGAGTGAATGAATGGTCAACTAACACGAGACTCGCCAGCCAGCCTTCATTGTGAACGGACGTCTTTCTAGACCCCTCACTGCAAAGCCAGCCAGCCTATCTCTTACCACTGACAAACTGCACTCAATCATCAACCTCATTTCCATTACTTCATACAACAGGAAATTTCGTTCCAGACAACGCCCTTTCTGTGCCTCCCTACTGATCAGGGGTGACTCCTGATCAGAGGCGGCCCTGACTGGGAGATCTGTAACGGTTTTCTGCAGCGGACTCGGGCCGCGAACCCACTGGTGCACTTGCACCTTTGGCTATTTCTCCTTGATCTTCCTTCTTTTTCGCTCTGGCCTGGGGACCTGCACCCTAGAGGTGTATTCGTCCTTGGGTCCCCCCTGTAACTGTTCACCTCCACTTAGGAGATTGTGAACACGAAAGGGGGTAGGAGCAGAACCCCCCCCCCCCCCCCCTCCGCCGAGCCTTCCTGGGAAACCGTGATCGTGCGTATTCCACCTGGGAAGGGGGTCGCAATCCTTAATCCTTACCCACCCCCCCCCCCCAATTAGGTACACTAGCTCACGCCTATAAGTGAGCATTCAGTAACACTAGGAAAGTAGGATCCCCTGATGGGGCTTTCGGGACAGTGTTGCGGGAACCACTCTACGACCACTCGACCAACAAGTGGCGGTGGGGAGTGTTGAAATTCCTGTAACAAACTCTGTCCTGGAATAGGTAGGTCTCAAGTCTGAAATCACTCAAGGGTGGCATGTCCACCACACACCCTCTAGAATGAGGGCACACCGGATACGGATACGCTCCCATGAAGGGGGCGTGACTGACGGAAGAAAAAATGAATTAGCATGACTCCTTACAACACTACTGATCAAAATTTCTAACCTTATCACGACCAAGGACTCCTTCATCGCCCTCTGCCTGACTGAAAATGATGTTGACCAACTCCTTTCGAACGACAGCACCAGGAAACTGAAGTCCGCGAAATTCGAAGTTGCAATCCCTCCTGAACTCGGAGCGAGGAAGTCAATCGTGATCAAAAAATTAGATAAAGCAATCACTGAAGAATCTAGCGAACAGGAATTGGCATCTGATATAGAAGACAAAAATGAATGGGCCAAGGTGGAGGAAGTTGTCAAGCTGCCCAGACTGCCATCCATGCTGAAAATACGGTTCACTGAAATAGCCATGGCCCAAAAAGCAATCCAGGAGGGACTGTGTCTCTCCTACTACCACGTCAGCAGCAGCCAGGTGGAGCAGGAGGAATTCTTCCCCATAACTCCATGCTGGAATTGCTACCAATATTCACACTTGGCAACAGACTGCCCTAACAAGGACACCAAGCACTGCTCAGAATGCGGGAATAAGGGGCACACCTTCAGGGAGTGCAAAAACAAAGATAACCCCAAATGCCTAAACTGTGAAGGTGATCACAGAACACTGGCCACTCGCTGCCCCATACGAAAAGCGATAGTCAATCAGAAGAAGGAGAAGGAGAGGGAGAAGACACAGGAACAGCAAAACAAGACATACTCAGCTGTAACCAAACTAACCAGAGAAACGACAAAGATCCTCGAAAAAGTCGCCACACCACCCCCCGCAAACCAACCTATTGTGCTTCAGCTTGGAAATAATCTTTCCGTAAAAATAATGACATCCATAATCCACGCCCACATCATGAATATAGCCAGACCTGGAACTTTCGCCAAGGCAGCAAAAGACATGTTCGCCGCCAACAACCTGCCAGATATGGAATTCCCAAATGATGTGCCTTCTTCTGAAATCTTCAACTTCATTTACAAATCAGAGAACACTGAAATTCAAATACCGACAACTCACGAACCATCAACTCACGAACCATCAACACAAGAACAGACTACCTCAGGCATACAACCCGAGCCAGCAAGCGAGGAAGAATCAATGGAAGACTCAAGCGAAGATGAAACCACCACAATAACAGAACAAGCCGCCAGAGACAACACCCCAAAAAAGAACCAAGCAGGAACTAAGGCACCACCTGCTACGGAGAACAAAGACCTAGGGCATGAAACTGGTATCCGATTTTACTCCACTACAGCTCCTCCCATAGTCTCAACAGAAAGACTATTGGCAGAAATAAGGCAAGGCAAAATCAAATACACATACTCAGACAAAAACCTAGATGACACACAAATTGAAACACTAATCAAGAAGGGAAGAATCCTCACAAGACACAACAGAATAGAAAGAGTTGATCAGTCAACATATAAAAAGATCCGCTTGGGCCTGGACAGGAGGCTGTCAGGGGAGCACCGGTCAGCAAAAATGGCGCAAACCAGCTCTAGACACCAGCCTTCATAATAAATAAGCTAAAAATAATCCAACATAATGTCTCAGCATGGAACCCACAAAGAGCAAGCGAATTATACAACACATACCGTAACATAGACCCAGATATTATTCTCATCAATTCGCATGGCAAGAAAAACTCAGAAAAAATAAAACTATTTAACTACACAGTATACCAAAAAAACAACCAAGACACACCACATGATGGAATAGCCATAGCCATCAAACGAAACATACAACACAAGATACACGACTCATTTCAAGAAAACTTTCTGGCGATTGAAATTAACTGCCCAACAGGACCTATTATAATCGGCACCTGTTACCTCCCTCCGAGAAGACCCATATTTCCACTAGCAGACATGCTCAAACTCCTGAGAAGAACCATACCAGCATATTTCTTGGGTGATTTAAATGCTCGACATCGCGTTTTGGGACACCAGGACAACAACGCCGTGGGCAAGATTTTAAACACATTACTGAGTCACGGCAACGCAATACACCTCGGCCCGGAATTCCCCACATACATCAGAGCAGGACAAATCGGACATCCAGACATAGTATTAACAAACCAGCATCACCATCTTAACCTGCAAATGGAACCCGGCCCAATAACCACCAGTGACCATCTCCCTATCGTAGCCACACTCTCCACGTCGCCAATTCAGATCCCTGCCAGGACGAGATACAGCTACAGCCGATCCAACTGGGAGGAATTCCAAAATGAGCTAAGCAACCACCAAATAACCCGGCTAAACAACAAACACACCTCCCAAATAGACAGCACACTGGAGACATGGTACGGAAACGTGATCCAAGCAATGGAACACCACATACCCACGACCACTCACCGCACATTACCACACCCCCAATACACACATCAATCAAGAATTTTACAGACACAGTTTAGTAACTTATTCAAATTAATCCTAGAACATGGATGGACGCCAGAATACAGAATACAATATTACACCATACACGATCAACTAAGAGACATGTCCAAAGAAGCATACGTGAATAACTGGGAGAAATTAATAACAGACACAGAAGCAACTTACCACAACCCGAAAAAATTCTGGCGAAAAATTAAAAACCTAATGGGAATCTCAAGCAACGAGTCAAACTACATTTTAAATAGCAACCAAATCAAATTAACTGAACCCAAAGAACAAGAACCTGAATTCAGAAAATACTGGAGCAAAATTTTTCAAATAAGCCAAGAAGAAAACCTGAAATTCTGTATGAACACCGAGCAACAAGTAACCAATCACATGACACACACAACCCACATCTGGCAACCAAGTCCCAGCATAGACACAAACGCTCTGGACGATCTTTCCACACTTATTCAACCAATCACCGCAGAGGATATTCAGAAGACAATAATCAGTTTCAAGAACAAGGCCCCGGGCATCAGTAAAATTAACAAACCCATACTCCAGCATCTACCAATCAACATGATACACCAACTCAGTCACATTTTTAATGCATCAGTTGCCTCTGGCTACTTCCCAAGAAAATTTAAAACAGCAATCATCAGACTTATATCAAAACCAGGCAAATCCCCAATCCAAGTAGCAAACTACAGACCAATCTCTCTCCTAGAAATACCGGAAAAAATCCTAGAAAAAATAATTAACCGCCGACTGCGAACACACCTCGAATTTGAGGAGAAATACAACCCCAGACAGCATGGATTCAGAAAACATAGAGGAACCCATACAGCCTTAGCCCTAATTTACGAAAACATAGCAAACGCGATGCACAACAACGAGCAATGTAACGTAGTACTAAGGGACGTAGCTAAAGCATTTGACAATGTCTGGCATCTAGGACTCAAATACAAAATTACCACCCAAGAACTTCCCAACAACTTTACTTCCTTTCTTTGCAACTTCCTCGACAATAGAGAGGCCAAAATTATCATAGGTAACCACACAGGCCCAAGCTTCAAATTATACAGCGGAGTACCACAGGGAAGCAACCTCTCGCCAACACTCTACACAATGTATACGGCGGACATGCCACCTCCTGTACACGGAGAATATGTAGCTTATGCTGATGACGTCACACAAATCATCCGACATCCAGGCAAGGGCAAACAGATGATGGCAAGGATAACAACCCACGCCATCGAGCAAATCAACGAATACGAAAAAAAATGGAAAATTCAAACCAATACACAGAAACTAATGATAATACATATTGCCAGAAAAAACCCTACACCAATCACAGTCAACAACGTACCTATACAATACCCCAACCAAGGTAAAATTCTGGGACTCACAATAACAAGAACAGGCATAGCAAAACACGTAAAACAACTCACGAAACTAAGACGATTCAGCAAAATGGACACCAAAATTCAACTACACCTATACAAAGCACTTATCCGCCCACACCTAGAATATCCACCAATACCACTCAACACGATCAGCAAATCCAGTCAACTTAAACTTCAAGCAGTACAAAACAAAGCTATCCGTAGAGCATCAAAGCAACTCCCGCCATACACCACCAAAATACAAGAACTTCACGAATTATTCAATCTCGAACCACTGAACATACGTACACACAACCAAGCACAGAGAGTATGGACCAAACTTGAAGAGATGGAGGACCCATTATTCTCCAAGTTAAAAGAAGAAGGAACAACTAAAACACACAGCTGGTGGCCTAAGAGCTTCCATGCTGACATTGCAGAACAAGAACCACTCTACACAAAGAGGTAAACAAATAACACTACCACCGGACAAATAAAAATTAACACCCATTATAATAATGAATATCTAGCTAGCTTAACTCCTCCCCCCTCCCTCCTCAACCTCCTTCCCTGAGCGGACGGGCTTGTGCTGCGCGCTGCCGCCACCCAATCATTTCAACTCGTCTCCGCTAGGTGGACAGCCCACCTGCTATCTACCCCTCCCACTCTTCTTCCCGTTTCCACGCTTTACTTCTCTCTCTCTCTCCTCTCCTTTCCCAGTGCAAAGTCATTTGCCACTTTACTTCATTATCATCATCAATGAATGGTCACACACTGAGACCAGGAGTCTAGTGGGTACTTAGAGGTATATTCTCCAAGGTTGTGAAGGGTTTGTTTGTGCCTTAAGAAAAATAATGGTGTATGCGGAACCTATGTGTGAGGTTAAGGAGCATGTTTTCACGGGTATTGGTGGAGTCAATAACCTCTTCATATAGTGATACTATTTTTTAAGTGACTGATATTGTCTTTCTGTGTGTAGTTAATATTTCTTAAATATTTTTGATAGTAATATTTTCCAATGTTTATGTGCTACTAATTGATGTCAGATAACAAGGGAACTTTTTTTCAAATGAGGTTCATCCTTTCTGTTGTAAGTAATACTGTTGATTTAGTTTCCTGTAATGCATTTAATATTTCTTTATAATTTCAATATCATCTATAACTTGTGTTCCCCAGTGTAGTGTCTTAAGCTAGGTTGAGAGGTGTACCATTATTCTGTTGAGTGCTCGTAAGGCCTGTTCATGTGCGCAAGCAACATTTCTTAATACTTTGAATTTATTGTTTTTCTAAAGAGCCATTTTCTAAGTTTCTAATAATTTCAATATCATGTATAACTTTTGTTCCCCAGAGTAGTGTTTTAAGCCAGGTTAAGAGGTGTGCATCTGTTGGTGTACCATTATTGATTGTGTCTGTAGTGTTGGAGGGAATAGAAGTGTCAAAATTTTACAGTGAGTCTCATTCACCCCAATCACAGGTGCTATCCTTCCAAGGGTCACGGAGAATTCATTTTTCTAATAATTTAAGTGTTGTTTGTGCTGGTTCGGGTTTTTCCCCCAACGGGCTCTTCTACTGCATTACCATCTAATAATAATAAACCCCAAGTCACGTGAGAGAATAATTCCCTTTTACCGGTTATATATATATATATATATATATATATATATATATATATATATATATATATATATATATATATATATATATATATATATATATATATATAGACAGTGCGTGTAGGTAGTTGGAAGCTACCAAACATGGAGGTACTACCGCTTGGAAAGATATTGGAATTTGGAAGTACCCTGTATAATGAATTAAATAATGGTAGACCCTGCTGCCATATGGCATCACGAAAATTGTGACCAAGTTCCAGGTTGCTGATCTGACTTCCTGCCTCATTTACACACAATTGCAGGGTCTCAATTGCTTCTCTTACTATTGACAACACAACATACATATATTGTTTCTCACTTTTGATCTTTTTTCTTTTTTGTATTTCTTTATAGCTCTTTATTATCATTTTTATTACTATTATTATAATTATTATTATTATTATTATTAGTATTAGTATTATTATTATTATTATTATTTCAGTGATTGTTATTATTATTATTGTTATCATATTATTTTATTATTTTTATTTTTATTTTTGTATTTTTTTATTATAAATTTTATTATTATTATTATTATTATTATTATTATTATTATTATATTTTCGCCCCCCAGGCCCCGTTGTGGGTCAGTGACCTGTGCCCGGGTGGGTTAATCCTTACATGGCAGTACTCCCAGCTCACTCAGCTGTAAATGAGTACCTAAATTTACAAATCGGGAAGTGAAGGCAGTTGATTGCAGTACCGGCCATGCTGCCTCCACGTTCAATTTCAGGTTATTGATACGACTTTAATAAAACTCTTGGTGTCAGATTTGTGAAACAATTACTTTTGTGCATCAGATACCTCACGGAGTGTGACCGGGAGGTCGGGGTGGTGAACGGTATAATAATGACATCCCAGAATAGTAATCATTATAACAAGTAATTAATATCTGTGAGAGAGAAGAGAAAGTAGAAAATATTATTAATATCTCTTATGAACAACCAATATAATCGTGTATCATATTATAAACAAAGGTATTAGTCATCAGTACCCGACAGTGACTGATGCCATACAAACCATACTATAAAGGGAGATAATGCCTTAACAATATGCTTCCCCTAGTGTCCTCACCTCACCCGAGAACTAAAAGTATGAGTGATAACTACAAGGATTTCCCAGCACAGCAGCCTATAGCAAGATAACCCAAATGACTGGGCGTCTACTGCCCCTCTTAAGTTATCAGGGGTCTTTTCATTTGGCTCTCCTTTCCAGTGGTGTACACATGATTAACCATTGTTTATAACAGACGTCAGGACAAAACTCACTCATCACCAGCTGATACGACTACACAAGCCCTGCCTGAGTCTACATGTCATCATAACACGCTAGGAAAGCTACTGTATTGGATATATTCCATGAGATCGCTCAGATTTTATATGAAACATTTTAAAATCTGGGTATTGGACTCCACCATCCACCCAGATCGGAGAGACTTCGTACAGGCGTTAATGTATGTCTATCTATAATTAACTACGTGTAGTGATCATCATGTAACAAGAAACCTATATAATTCACAAACAATACTAATTGTATAAACTGGAGGAGACAGTTGTGATATCGACCCACTTCACCATTTTCCTACTTCGTGTACCAGGGGTGACCCTAAAAATGTGGGTCGACGGTTTCTACGACGAAAGAATACTGCAATTTTACGGTGTCACTACTACGACTGTTTAATTTATCCTAAAGAAGTTTGTGAATTAGTAAGTTAGTTCTAAGACCACTATTCATGACCAAGAAAACGTTACTAGGAGAACAATCAACTTTCGTTCAAAGATCTGGAGCAGTTTGTTTTTTTGTATCTAAACAACCCAGAAAGATGTCTTTCTTGTTATAATACATAATTTTGATATTCGTTAATTTAGCAGCAAATGAAGTCCCCTCCAGGGCAGCTCACAGGCCGGGGGGATGACGTTTACACTGGTCAGTGAGAGACATCGTGTGTGTTGCGGTGTATCTCTCTACGCTTGGTCTTACCTTAGAATTTACAGGTAGATGTGAGGAAAAGCATTCCTTTAAACTTCATACATAGGAATATATTCACTAAAACACAGTAGAGAATGACCACACGTCCACACAACCACAGAGAGAGTTAGACAAAGGCTGCTTGTCTTATCTATTAATCTGATAAGATAAGCGCTAAACATTTGACGCCAGTTACCTTATCAAATTGTAAGTAACTATTTACCCGGGGATTCCGGGAAACAAATCGTGACGAGCGAGTGTACTCAGGGATTGTATTCTTGGCAAATTCATGTGCCGTTCTACCGTTCTTATAGAAAACATGTATACTGTATACATAATTCAGTTATGCCATGCCAATAATGCCTTCAATATTAACATTTTCCTCTTAGTCCACTGTATGTAATACAAAAGTGTTCTGATGTTAATGTAGAAGTACAGTATGCAAATTTCTCGTAAAAGAGACACATACGAGATTGTTAATAAATTCATAGCATCTGAATATTATGCTTTGAGTTTACAACAATGTAGTTATTTACACACATACACAAACACACATAAACACTTGGTACAGCTATGAACTATAATGTGAAGAGTTTTATATATGAGGTGGTTACAGACCAAACAGAGGTACCGGTTTTGTAATTGAATTGATATTGATATTGAAACAGTTTATTTTGCCAGAAAAATACAGATAAAGAGAGGACAATTATAACAATATTGACATGGCTGAGCCAATTGAGAGCCTGAGCTCTCTTAGTTGCACCTTATAATAATATATTGTGCATTTATTTCAATGAAGTATTATGTAACATTTCGTATCATCTGGAATAGTACACGTAACATGGTGTTAGTAAGTACATATCAGAATGTTACCACGATTATCACTTCGTTAATTATTATTAGTTTGTTTCAATTTATTATATTAATATTTGTTTACATTTATATTATAAGTATATACATATTTTACAGTGGAGTTGATAATACATTAATCTATTAAGTGAGGGAAACAATACAACATGAGTTGTTTTAAGGTGAAACAAGGGGACAGAATCAGTCAGGATCATGTCTTGACGGCAATGGTAATTTCTATCTAACTACGTGACAGTACATGATATAATGGTTTTGGTGGTACAATAAAAGTGAATGTTACAAAGACATTAATACTTGGACAATAGATATGTTTAAGAGATAATTAATTTTAAAGGAAGGGAGCGTAGTCTTTGCTCGGATTGGTTGGTATGTTGTTCCACACCTTCACACCATGATATTTTATGGAGGTCTGGGACTGAGAAGAGCGCATAGGGAGGTGGTCTTAGTAGCTCTGTGTATCTTAAGTTGTATCTCTGGTTATTTCGGAACTGGAAATAATTATTCTCGATCAAGTGATTGACCGATTTTTAAACAAATAGGGCACAGCAGAAGGTGTTAATTACCTCGAATTTTAAAATTTTCAATTTAGCAAATTGCTCTTTAGTGTGATTCGGGTTTTTTATCATGTAGGTCATTGTCTGCACAACTCTTTTCTGTGAAGTGACCAGGGGTAGGGGTTGTGCTTTTGTTAAGACAGAGGCCCCCATAGTGTGTGACAGCGTATCAAGTGTTAGTAACCAAAATCATAATAGATTTCTTTCAATGCTGCAAGAGTGAGTGAGTGACGAGTGTGATACAGGATACCACCTGTATGTGGTTTCTCCACTTTAGTTTATCACCAGCTAGCAGAATCGCCGCCCTCCGGGTGGCTCATCCACTAGGCCACGGTAGGACGCCACCCTCCGGGAGGCTCCACATTGTCTCACTGTTCAGTCCCCAAAACTTCTTTTTCCATCAATAGTTCATTAACGGTGTATGTAAGTTCCACCATGTTTTTCACTACAACGGTACAGCAAAGTATATATTTTTAGCATTAAACTGTTAATATTTTATTGTCTAATCAACACTACATATAACACCACCCATCATCACTACATATAACATCATCCATCATCACTACATATAACACCATCCATCATCACGACATATAACACCATCCATCATCACTACATATAACACCATCCATCATCACCACATATAGCACCACCATCATCATTACAGATCGGTAAAGTAATTTCCGAGATTCTCGTGCGGACACACACACACACACACACACACACACACACACACACACACACACACACACATACTTCTTTGTTATATATAATATATAGATACAGTGAGTTTTATCAGACCAAATCAAGGCAGCAGAAAAACATACATATCAGTAACTTTGAGGGAAGCGCAACCGATATGGTAGGGGTGGTGGTGTGTGGTGGGGGTGGTGGGAGTGGTGGGAGTGGTAGTGGGGGTGGGGGTGCAGGGTAGGGGTGGTGGTGCGTGGTGTGGTGGTGCGTGGTGTGGTGGTGGTGCGTGGGGGGTGCGTGGTGAGGGTGCTGGTGCGTGGTGGGCGTGGTGATGGGACTTGGTGCGTGGTAGGGGTGGTGGTGGTGGTGCGTGGTGGGGGTGCTGGTGCCTGGTGGGCGTGGTGATGGGACGAGGTGCGTGGCGGGGGTGGTGGTGGTGGGTGGTGGTGCGTGGTGGTGGTGTTGGTTCGTGGTGGGGGTGGTTGTGCATGGTCGGGTGGTGGTGTGTGGTGAGGATGGTAATGAGTAGTGGATGTGGTTGTGTGTGGTGGTGGTGGTCTGTGGTGTGTGTGTGGGGGGTAGTGGTATGTGGTGGGGAAGTGGTATATGGTGGGGTGTTGGTCTGTGGTGTGTGTGTGGGGGGGGTAGTGGTGTGTGGTGGGGAAGTGGTATATGGTGGGGTGGTGGTCTGTGGTGTGTGTGTGTGTGGGGGTAGTGGTATGTGGTAGGGTAGTGGTATATGGTGGGGTGGTGGTCTGTGGTGTGTGTGGGAAGGTGGTAGTGGTGCGTGGTGGGGTGGTGGTCTGTGGTGTGTGTGTGTGGGGTGGTGGTATATAGTGGGGTGATGGTCTGTGGTGTGTGTGTGGTGTGGTGGTCTGTGGTGTGTGTGTGTGGGGTGGTGGTCTGTGGTGTGTGTTTGGGGTGGTGGTCTGTGGTGTGTGTGTGTGTGTGGTGGTCTGTGGTGTGTGTGTGTGGGGTGGTTGTCTGTGGTGTGTGTGTGTGGGGTGGTGGTCTGTGGTGTGTGTGTGGGGTGGTGGTCTGTGGTGTGTGTGTGGGGTGATGGTCTGTGGTGTGTGTGGGGGGTGGTGGTCTGTGGTGTGTGTGTGTGTGTGGTGGTCTGTGGTGTGTGTGTGTGGGGTGGTTGTCTGTGGTGTGTGTGTGGGGTGGTGGTCTGTGGTGTGTGTGTGTGTGGTGGTCTGTGGTGTGTGTGTGGGGGGTGGTGGTCTGTGGTGTGTGTGTGTGTGTGGTGGTCTGTGGTGTGTGTGTGTGTGGTGGTGGTCTGTGGTGTGTGTGTCGGGTGGTTGTCTGTGGTGTGTGTGTGGGGTGGTGGTCTGTGGTGTGTGTGTGTGTGGTGGTCTGTGGTGTGTGTGTGTGGAGTGGTGGTCTGTGGTGTGTGTGTGTGGTGGTGGTCTGTGGTGTGTGTGTGGTGTGGTGGTCTGTGGTGTGTGTGTGTGTGTGGTGGTGGTATATGGTGGGGTGATGGTCTGTGGAGTGTGTGTGGGGGTGGTAGTGGTGCGTGGTGGGGTGGTGGTCTGTGGTGTGTGTGGTGGGGCGGTGGTCTGTGGTGTGTGTGGTGGGGTGGTGCTATATGGTGGGGTGGTGGTCTGTGGTGTGTGTGTGGGATGGTGGTCTGTGGTGTGTGTGTGTGTGTGGATTGTGGTATATGGTGGGGTGATGGTCTGTAGTGGTGTGTGGTGGGGTGGTTGTATATGGTGGGGTTGTGGTCTGTGGTGTGTGTGTGGGGGGGGTGGTAGTGGTGCGTGGTGGGGTGGTGGTATATGGTGGGGTGGTGGTCTGTGGTGTGTGTGTGGGGGTAGTGGTGTGTGGTGGGGTAGTGGTATTATATGGTGGGGTGGTGGTCTGTGGTGTGTGTGTGTGGGGGGGGGTAGTGGTGTGTGAAGGGGTGGTGGTATATGGTGGGGTGGTGGTCTGTGGTGTGTGTGGGGGAGTAGTGGTGCGTGGTGGGGTGGTGGTATATGGTGGGGTGGTGGTCTGTGATGTGTGTGGGGGGTGGTGGTCTGTGGTGTGTGTGTGGGGGGTGGTGGTATATGGTGGGGTGATGGTCTGTGGTGTGTGTGTGTGGGGTGGTGGTCTGTGGTGTGTGTGTGGGGTGATGTTCTGTGGTGTGTGTGTGGGGTGGTGGTCTGTGGTGTGTGTGTAGGGTGATGGTCTGTGGTGTGTGTGTGGGGTGGTGGTCTGTGGTATGTGTGTGTGTGGGGGGGGGTGGTATATGGTGGGGTGATGGTCTGTGGTGTGTGTGTGGGGTTGTGGTCTGTGGTGTGTGTGTGGGGTGGTGGTCTGTGGTGTGTGTGTGGGGTTGTGGTCTGTGGTGTGTGTGTGGGGTGATGGTCTGTGGTGTGTGTGTGTGGGGTGGTGGTGGTCTGTGGTGTGTGTGTGGGGTGATGGTCTGTGGTGTGTGTGTGGAGTGGTGGTCTGTGGTGTGTGTGTGGGATGATGGTCTGCGGTGTGTGTGTGGGGTGGTGGCCTGTGGTGTGTGTGTGGGGTGATGGTCTGTGTTGTGTGTGTGGGGTGGTGGTCTGTGGTGTGTGTGTGGTGGATGGTGTTATATGGTAGGGTCATGGTCTGTGGTGTGTGTGTGGGGTGGAGGTGGTATATGGTGGGGTGGTGGTCTGTGGTGTGTGTGTGGGGTGGTGGTCTGTGGTGTGTGTGTGGGGTGGTGGTCTGTGGTGTGTGTGGTGGGGTGGTGGTATATGGTGGGGTGGTGGTCTGTGGTGTGTGTGTGGGGTGGTGGTCTGTGGTGTGTGTGTGGGGTGGTGGTCTGTGGTGTGTGTGGTGGGGTGGTGGTATATGGTGGGGTGGTGGTCTGTGGTGTGTGTATGGGGTGGTGGTCTGTGGTGTGTGTATGGGGTGGAGGTGGTATATGGTGGGGTGGAGGTCTGTGGTGTGTGTGTGGGGTGGAGGTGGTATATTGTGAGGTGATGGTCTGTGGTGTGTGTGGGGGGGTGGTGGTATATGGTGGGGTGATGGTCTGTGGTGTGTGTGTGTGGGGTGGTGGTCTGTGGAGTGTGTGTGTTTGGTGGTGGTATATGGTGGGGTGGAGGTCTGTGGTGTGTGTGTGGGGTGGTGGTCTGTGGAGTGTGTGTGTGGGGTGGTGGTCTGTGGTGTGTGTGTGTGTGGTGGTGGTATATGGTGGGGTGGTGGTCTGTGGTGTGTGTGTGTGGGGTGGTGGCCTGTGGTGTGTGTGTGGGGTGGTGGTCTGTGGTGTGTGTGTGTGTGGTGGTGGTATATGGTGGGGTGGTGGTCTGTGGTGTGTGTGTGTGGGGTGGTGGTCTGTGGTGTGTGTGTGTGGGGTGGTGGTCTGTGGTGTGTGTATGTGTGGTGGTGGTATATGGTGGGGTGGAGGTCTGTGGTGTGTGTGTGGGGTGGTGGCCTGTGGTGTGTGTGTGGGGTGGTGGTCTGTGGTGTGTGTGTGTGTGTGGTGGTATATGGTGGGGTGGTGGTCTGTGGTGTGTGTGTGTGTGGGGTGGAGGTCTGTGGTGTGTGTGCGGGGTGGTGGTCTGTGGTGTGTGTGTGGGGGGTGGTTGTCTGTGGTGGGTGTGTGTGGGGTGGTGGTATATGGTGGGGTGGTGGTCTGTGGTGTGTGTGTGGGGTGGAGGTCTGTGGTGTGTGTGTGGGGTGGTGGTCTGTGGTGTGTGTGTGTGTGGGGTGGTGGTCTGTGGTGTGTGTGTGTGTGGGGTGGTGGTGTATGGTGGGGTGATGGTCTGTGGTGTGTGTGTGTGGGGTGGTGGTCTGTGGTGTGTGTGTGTGTGTGGTGGTGGTGTATGGTAGGGTCATGGTCTGTGGTGTGTGTGGTGGGGTGGTGGTATATGGTGGGGTGGTGGTCTGTGGTGTGTGTGTGGGGTGGTGGTCTGTGGTGTGTGTGTGTGGGGTGGTTGTCTGTGGTGTGTGTGTGTGGGGTGGTGGTCTGTGGTGTGTGTGTGGGGTGGTGGTCTGTGGTGTGTGTGTGGGGTGGTGGTCTGTGGTGTGTGTGTGGAGTGGTGGTCTGTGGTGTGTGTGTGGGGTGATGGTCTGCGGTGTGTGTGTGGGGTGGTGGCCTGTGGTGTGTGTGTGGGGTGATGGTCTGTGGTGTGTGTGTGGGATGGTGGTCTGTGGTATATGGTGGGGTGGTGGCCTGTGGTGTGTGTGTGGGGTGATGGTCTGTGGTGTGTGTGTGGGGTGGTGGTCTGTGGTGTGTGTGTGGGGGGTGGTGTTATATGGTAGGGTCATGGTCTGTGGTGTGTGTGTGGTGGGGTGGAGGTCTGTGGTGTGTGTGTGGGGTGGAGGTGGTATATGGTGGGGTGGTGGTCTGTGGTGTGTGTGTGGGGTGGTGGTCTGTGGTGTGTGTGTGGGGTGGTGGTCTGTGGTGTGTGTGGTGGGGTGGTGGTATATGGTGGGGTGGTGGTCTGTGGTGTGTGTATGGGGTGGTGGTCTGTGGTGTGTGTATGGGGTGGAGGTGGTATATGGTGGGGTGGAGGTCTGTGGTGTGTGTGTGGGGTGGACGTGGTATATGGTGAGGTGATGGTCTGTGGTGTGTGTGGGGGGTGGTGGTATATGGTGGGGTGATGGTCTGTGGTGTGTGTGTGTGGGGTGGTGGTCTGTGGAGTGTGTGTGTTTGGTGGTGGTATATGGTGGGGTGGAGGTCTGTGGTGTGTGTGTGGGGTGGTGGCCTGTGGTGTGTGTGTGGGGTGGTGGTCTGTGGTGTGTGTGTGTGTGGTGGTGGTATCTGGTGGGGTGGAGGTCTGTGGTGTGTGTGTGTGGGGTGGTGGTCTGTGGTGTGTGTGTGTGGGGTGGTGGTCTGTGGTGTGTGTATGTGTGGTGGTGGTATATGGTGGGGTGGAGGTCTGTGGTGTGTGTGGGGTGGTGGCCTGCGGTGTGTGTGTGTGGGGTGGTGGTCTGTGGTGTGTGTGTGTGTGGTGGTGGTATATGGTGGGGTGGTGGTCTGTGGTGTGTGTGTGTGTGGGGTGGAGGTCTGTGGTGTGTGTGTGGGGTGGTGGTCTGTGGTGTGTGTGTGGGGGGTGGTGGTCTGTGGTGGGTGTGTGTGGGGTGGTGGTATATGGTGGGGTGGTGGTCTGTGGTGTGTGTGTGGGGTGGAGGTCTGTGGTGTGTGTGTGGGGTGGTGGTCTGTGGTGTGTGTGTGTGTGTGGGGTGGTGGTCTGTGGTGTGTGTGTGTGGGGTGGTAGTATATGGTGGGGTGATGGTCTGTGGTGTGTGTGTGTGGGGTGGTGGTCTGTGGTGTGTGTGTGTGTGGTGGTGGTGTATGGTAGGGTCATGGTCTGTGGTGTGTGTGGTGGGGTGGTGGTATATGGTGGGGTGGTGGTCTGTGGTGTGTGTGTGGGGTGGTGGTCTGTGGTGTGTGTGTGTGGGGTGGTGGTCTGTGGTGTGTGTGTGTGGGGTGGTGGTCTGTGGTGTGTGTGTGGGGTGGTGGTCTGTGGTGTGTGTGTGGGGTGGTGGTCTGTGGTGTGTGTGTGTGGGGTGGTGGTATATGGTGGGGTGATGGTCTGTGGTGTGTGTGTGCGGGGTGGTCGTCTGTGATGTGTGTGTGCGGGGTGATGGTCTGTGGTGTGTGTGTGTGGGGTGGTGGTCTGTGGTGTGTGTGTGGGGTGGTGGTATATGATGGGGTGGTGGTCTGTGGTGTGTGTGTGGGGTGGTGGTCTGTTATGTGTGTGTGTGGGGTGGAGGTCTGTGGTGTGTGTGTGGGGTGGTGGTCTGTGGTATGTGTGTGTGGGGTGGTGGTTTATGGTGGGGTGGTGGTCTGTGGTGTGTGTGTGTGGGGTGGTGGTCTGTGGTTTGTGTGTGGGGGGGTGGTGGTATATGGTGGGGTGATGGTCTGTGGTGTGTGTGGGGGGTGGTGGTCTGTGGTGTGTGTGGTGGGGTGGTGGTATATGGTGGGGTGGTGGTGTATGTGTGGGGGGGTGGTGGTATATTGTGGGGTGATGGTCTGTGGTGTGTGTGGGGGTGGTGGTCTGTGGTGTGTGGTGGGGTGGTGGTATATGGTGGGGTGGTGGTCTGTGGTGTGTGTGTGTGGGGTGGGTTAGTGGTGCATGGTGGGGTGGTGGTCTGTGGTGTGTGTGTGGGGGGGTAGTGGTGCATGGTGGGGTGGTGGTGGTGGTATGAGGTGTGTGGTGGGGGGTAGTGGTGTGTGGTGGGGGTGGTGGGATGGGGTGGGGTGGGTGGGGTGGGTAATTTACTGTGTGTCTTGGGTTTACAGTCATGAGCTTCACTCTAAAACTTTCCCAATAACCAAGACAACTTAGAGTGACTTTATCCTCATGGCGGAGCTGTGTGAGGAACACATCTCTCTTCTCCCCCCTCCCCTCTTCCTTCCTCTTCTTCTTCTTCTTTCCTCTTCGCCTAATGCTTTTTTTCCTTGTCCTCTTCCACCTATAATCCTTCTTCTCCTCTTCTACCCCTTACTCCGCCTGTTCCTCCGTTTTTACTTATCTTGCATCACCCCCGTAAACTCGGCACCAAAAGTAATAGATATACAGTATAAGCACACACACACACACACACACACACACACACACACTTCTGTCATTAACGCGTCATTGCGAGAATAAAGTTGAGAGACTGTGGCAGCTTTGATGTGGCTGACTCATCAACCATTTCCAGGCAACACCGGCGCGAGTGAATACCGTACCACCAACACACCTCCTCTCCAGCTGCCAGGGTGACTATTACTACCTCCGCCACCAGCACACCTCTACCTCCCTGAATAGTTTCCTCTCCAACATATTATATGACTTTTAGAAATATTATTCCCATTTTGACAAAGAGAATGATGACAGTTTTGCCCTCTGAGTCACTGTTATTGTTGGTGATTATTACGACAAAAATTGTTGTTCTGAATGCGACAATTCTGAAGTCTCTATTAGCTATCTTCATCCGAGAGAAACTTACCCACATGAATTCTGTTTGAAGTGACAGTGAGTTGTGATGGCCGTGTTTACTCCCAGGCCAGAGAGATAAGGCTTCGTTCTTGTCAAGTTTACAGTTTGTGGGAAGTCAGAATTAAAGATCAAGTGTATTAGCAGTTGATGGTTTAACAAGGAGAATGTGTGTTTATGTGTTTTGGAGAGGTGGTGACGTGGAGGGCTTTTTTAGTTTAACAAATTTATTGGAAAAGCTTGTAGTACAGTTTGCCTATTCTGAGTAATTCAGTCAGGTCTTGACACTGAGGGTGGTATAACTTCTCACTGCCACGCAGGACAGAGGTTCATACACAAAGAAATACATCATATTCATTAACAGATATATATATAGAGGTCAGATTCATGTGGGTAATGTTACTGTTCACTGCCATGCAGGACAGAGGTTCGTACACAAAGAGATGCATCATATTCATTGACAGTATGTATACACACACACACACACACACATATATATATATATATATATATATATATATATATATATATATATATATATATATATATATATATATATATATATATATATATATATATATATATATATATATATATATATATTAGGGTGACAATAAAAAGTGAAAAATTTTATTTTTAGATGGCCATTTGTCCAATACTGCGTACCCATGAAAAAAGAACACAGGCGAAATCCTGGGTCATTTGGACAATATTTAGAGGTGGCTCGAGCCATTTGAAGTTAACACTACTGAAATTATTATTGATTTTTTCTAATTTCTTTATTTATGAACCGATTACTATGAAACTTTGCAGGTATATGTAGAATGCAAATTCAAACTAAAGTTGTTCCTAACATTTTTTCTAAAAATGAGTAATGAGTATTTTGGCTGGTGCAGCTATTGGCAATGCAGAGGGGAGGGAGAGGCGGGTGTCAGTCGGGGTAGGGGGAAGAGGTTGTGTGCCAGTGTCTGACTGGTACAGTAGCATCAGTTGTGTGTGAGACGTGACGGTGGGTGTGTGTGCGTCGCTCTTGTTGCAGTATTACGGTTAGTACCATTGTCTTTGTCTAAAATCAATGCATCAATTTAGGTTATAACACTTTAAAAACTTTATACAAGTGATCTTGCATGCCGTATGCTTTATGGGTGCTGTTGTTTGCATAACAGTAACAACATAAGTTACATAAATGTTTTTGTTTGTTTCAGGTTCAATGGCGAGTACACGTTCAAAAACTGAAGTTTGGCTCATTGGTCAACACATAACCGAAATCACGGGTGCACAACTTCCTTCAAGAGGAGATGTTCTACGTCTGTTTTTCCACGGTCATAATGAACATAAGAAAACAGTGAATGATTCTGCGAGTGAAGTTGCAGCATCGGTTATTAGTTTCTGGAATAAAGCACGGATTCCTACCATAACTGAGAAGAGTATTGGACAAAAGGTAGTGGATCTTTTTTTAATGTGGAAGGGACTTAAGAAAAACTGCACTCGCACTACAGACACACAACGTAAGAAAGAGGAAACTTTTTGTGATGAGTTAGAGGACCTCTTCGATGTTGCCCACCCCAAGGCAATGCAGCTCTTGACCATCAAAGAAGACCGAGCACTCCTGGCAGCGCAACGAGAAAAAGGGAGAAGAGGTGTAATGGCAGGAGTAGACAAAAAGATTGCTTGTTCCATGAAGCGTCGGGAAGAAAGCAAGAGTAAGCAATCTCTACAACAGAATCAAGCCAGTTCTGCTCTTGAATATGATGAGTTGGGTTCTTTGTCTGAAATAGAATCACAATCAAGCTCGTCATCATCTACAAGTTCCCTAGCGATATCACCAGTGGTATCTTCTTCCAATCGTAAACGTGCCACTCTCAAAGTTATCACCCCTGAATTGTCAAGTACATTGGACCGCACTGGGATCAGTCTCGATGTAGCTCTACCCAAGTTTAATCTCCGACGGCCTGGAGCACTTCACCGAGCACGGTGGATGGCTAAGCTCATTTATTTCATGAAGATCCTGATTTTTGCTAATCAGTTTAAACTAACTGCTCGTGAGACATTAGGCTTGAAACGATTCACATTCTTTGTGCTAGAGGTGTATGTCAGTGCATGGTTCACGGCCTCCGTTCCATCCTCCGCTCCTGCTAATGATTTGCGGCTCCTCCAAGACCTGTCAGAGTACCACGACGTCAAAATATCAAGAACATGTCTCACAGTCTTCGGTCGTCACCTGTGGTACCTCAGTGAAGGCTTGGTGGGTCTTGCACTCTTCGATCCACAAGTTAATGCAACAATGAAGACAAACATAGTTCGGGCAATCGTTGAGAGGAAGGCGACCGAGGATTCACCAAAACGTGATGTTCTTCCTGCCACATCTTCCCTTCCCACAAAGCACCTCTCAGACTTTGCTTCTAGAGGATCAAACTTTCTATTTGAAAGTCTCAAAATGAAGACTTCTTTTTTGTCCAAGGAACCTGACACATGGTCTGATGATGAAGACTTCAAAACTGGCGTCGCAGTTGTGGGTGGTCTCAGAGTCATCAACGACACTGCAGAGAGAGGGATTGCCTTGATACAGGCATTCAACAGCAAGATCACGAAGAGTGAAGACCAGCGTCAACATCTGCTGCAGGTTGTTGAAGAGCAGAGGCGGTCACAACCAGGGACATCAAAACAGGACCTTACAAGCAAAAAGCGAAAACAATGAATGGGTTGTCCACATATATATATATATATATATATATACATATATATATATATATATATATATATATATATATATATATATATATATATATATATATATATATATATATATATATATATATACTTCATTTTTAGTCCATTTAACACGCGGACTTTGAACATATATATATATACATAGGTCAGATTCATGTGGGTAATGTCACTCTTCACTGCCATACAGGGCAGAGGTTCGTACACAAAGAATGCACGATATTCATTGACACTATATATAGGTCAGATTCATATGGGTAATGCCACTGTTCTCTGCCATGCAGGACAGAGGTTCGTACACAAAAAAGGAAATACATCATATGCATTAGCAGTATATATAGGTCACTGGTTCACATACATTGGAGTCATATTCTAATTGAAGATTAATCAGTATGGGCAAGCAAATTTGGGATAAGCATCAAGAAAGTCCTCAAGCACCTCTGATTCAATGTAGTAATTACATAGCTCAAGATACAATAAGTCAGGTGGCCTGAAGTCTTTGACAGTGTCACATTCAATAATATAGTGTTCAAGTGTATGCCTTAGAGGTTTATCACAAAGTTTACATGCTGAGTGTTCAGGTATGGGTACAGCGTTACTAACTTACCAGCTGTGTCTGTATCCTAGCCTAATTCTGGCCACGACTACATCACACTGTCTGGTTCTGTCCTTATGCTGGCCATACCGGTACCTCTTGTCACAAAATTTGTCATATTTACTAATGCTACAACTGCCAGGTCTCTCTGCATTTCTCACTTCTTCTAGATCAGACTTCTTGATTCTGACTTGAATATTTTTAATTACAGCATTGGACAGGCCAAGGTCACGGTCAACATTTTCTTTCTTACATGCTTCATTGGCCAGTCTATCAGCACGGTCATGTTACCTGATTCCAACATGGGACGGAATCAACACAAATTCGATACGAAAGTTGTTCTCATTGGCAGTTATCATATTCCTTTTAATATCACATACAACTTTAGACATAGAACCTGTGGGCTGTTCATTGATTTCAAGGCACTTTGAGAGTCACAGAATATCACCCCATCTCCATTTTTTTTGAGGTAGTCTGTGGCTAAGTAGATTCCAGTTAGTTCAGTTTGTGTTGTGCTGGCCCAGTTGGTCAGCCTTTGCTTGTTTGACACTATCATCTCTTTTTCTTTATATATTACAATTGCACAGCCTGTTCTACCTGTGTTTGTCTGCACAGAACCACCCTGTAAAAGCATAACATTCACTTGATTTAATACTCTCTATGTGTCTGTTAATAGTTTCTAGTGTGACACATCTCAACACATCGGTGTTTAACATTTGCTTACTACCAACAGGAGTGTAATTAAGAGGAACTGATATATCCAGCCAAGGAGGAATGGCATTAATAGGTTCGTCTGGGGTGATTGGGACATTCAGTTTCAAGAGATCTGCAACACTTTTACGAAGCCACGCCCCAAAGAGAGTCTTTTGTGGAAGGTTAGCGAGATGGTCGGGATTACTTAGATAGAATATCAACTCAGTTTGAGCTATAGTTTGGGAACCATTGTTCTTCAAAACTTTGACACAAAACATGGTATTAAGTAGAGCTATCCTCTCAGATAGGGAGGGCAATCCGAGCTCTTTCCTCATGTTTACAATTCTGGTTGATTTTGGGCAACGTAGAATGATGCGCATGGCTTCATTTTACACTACCTCAAGGCTGTTGAGTTGTTTAGGCGGAATAGTCACAAGATGGAGAGCATGATAGTCAACTACAGAACGAATGAAGTGAAGATAGAAAGTACGAGCATAGGTGATGTTAATTCCATAGCCCTTGCCAACAAGGGTTCTGAGGGGTTTAATGCACTGCATTATTTGGCACGAAGGTTGCTGACAAAGTTTGCATCATCACGCAAATTCCAAGATATTTATAGGAGCTACATAGTTCCAAGGGCATGCTGTTAATGTTAAAGTCAAGAGGCAGAGGGTGAGCAGGACGAGGATTGAGGACCCTCGTCTTGTCAACAGATATTATGAGACCACATTCCACAGTTCTCCTAGCAAATACATCCAGCAAGGCTTGGAGCCTGAGTTTGGTTTGTGTCATAATGCAGATATCATCAGCATAGCATATTATGGTTTCGTTTGGCTGAACTGGAATGTCAGCAATAAGCTTGTGCATCGGTATATTAAAGAGCATAGGACTTAACACTCCTCCCTGAGGCGTGCCAAGCTCAAATGATCTCATTCTGGCACTTTTAACTCCCCTAAACAGAACACTGGCATACCTTTTGGACAGATAACCCCTTATCCATGACAGGAGGTTACCTTGGATGCCAAAATTAGCTAGTTGCTCAAGTATAATGTCTCTATTAGCTACATCAAAGGCTGATTTAAGGTCTATTAAGGCTGTTTGTGTCTTATCTTTTGAGTGAACAAGACATTCTGCAAAGTATGCCTGTGTGCTGCGCCCGGGCATGAACCAGTACAGAATAGGGGCGAGTTTGTCTTTGACTTGAAACATGAGATGGTTTAAAACAACTCTTTCAAGGACTTTACACATACAGGATGTGAGTGAAATTGGCCTGAAGTTTGGAGAGTTAGCTTGAGGGATTGGTACTATATTTCCATGAGTCCATGTCTTAGGCAGAATACCCTGTGTGAGGCTCATTTGATACAGGTCAAGCAGTGGATGGTTAGGGATCTCATTCAACAATCTCAGGGTGTTATAGGTTATGCCATCCTCACCAGGGGAGGATGACTCACCTTTCATTAGTGCTGTTGTTAGTTCGTGGTGCGTTATAGGAAACTGGTCGGTAAGGTCTGGTGAGGAACAGGCTATTTCAATATTGAAACCCCTATTAATGTGTGTGGTGTTAAGATATTGCTGTATGTCAGGAGGCAGGGAAGTGATTTGTGACACACTAGACCATTGGTCTAATAGCATGTCAGCATATTCTGCAGGGCTGTGATGAAGCTGGACTGGGGTGGGTGACTTGGTAATGGCTCTAATTTTGTTCCACTCTGCTAGAGTGGTTGTTCTATTAATCCTCTGTAAGAATTGTTCCCAATAGGTGTTTCTCACCTGACCTTTGAGTTCACGAAATTCTCTGTTAGCTTTGAGGAATGCCAAGAGGTTATCACTAGTTTTATTTTGCTTATAAGTGTTGGCAAGCTGTTCTACCTTCTCTCCTTCTTTGGTGAGGATGGGGTCACGTGTCCACAGAGGTGGTTTAGTGCTGCCCCCCTTCCTCCTTGACTTAACCCAGGTGGCATAATATGTGGTAATGACATTTACAAGATCACAGCAAAATTCATCCACTGACCCAGGTGTATATCCAGCATACCATCTGTGGATGTAGGCCTTGAAGTGCAGTTTAAGATTATCTGGGATGTTAATTCTGAGCTTAGGATGGGGTTCACACTTGACATCAGCAACAGTGTATTCAGTAAGTATTGCAAAATGATCACTGACTAGGTGGTCTGAGATGACCTTAGCCTTGACATTACTGTCTACTAGGTTATACCCAATCGCATAATCAAGTCTGCCCCCCAACAGATGTGTCACTTTGTCTGTGTCGTATACAGTGATATTATGATTATTGATGTAATTCACGAACACCCTCCCATTAGAGTTACAATGGATATCACCGAAGACAGTGTGACGAGAGTTAAAGTCACCCATACACAGCATAGCATTGTTACCTGATGGCTTTGGTAACACGTCCGCTCGCAGCTCATTACACTGAACATAGATGTTATGCAGCGAAAATTGACTGTTTGCTGTCTTTACTGTAAATTGTTGATAGCGAATACTTTCATCATTGTGAGTTTTAATCCATTTACAGACCAGATCATTCTTTACATTAGGGAGCAGGCCACTTCCTGCTCCATTATTATATGCTGTAAACCCAGCTATCCTGGGTGAAACTTTCTTCTGAGTGCTGGACGTGTAAGGTTCTTGTAAACCAATTACATCATTGTTAAAAACTTTAACAAACCATTGTAGGTCATTAATTCTGCGGTTAACACTCCGGATGTTACATGAAATGAACCTAAGCATTCGTGTTACTCGTTCCAACTTGAATTTAGTATAGAGAGTCGCGCGCTGGCTTCATAGATCAACATGACCAGTAAGTTGACCAATTCAAATTCTTTACCTCTGGATTTCTTGAGAATGTTCTTCACGGCCCTTATTCCAGTAGGATTTCTATACGCGGGTTCCTTAATCAGTCCTGCGAGTGCATCCACCGTAAACAATGGAAAATGTACAGGATCATGGACAGTCTTCAGACCTGGGCTCTTATAGAGACCACCCTGGCAGTCTGGGGCTCATTCTCCCCATTCATGCTTCCATCACTATCCGTCTCGCTCTGGCTACTCACCCTCAAGTTAGCATCATTATGAGAGGAGGCACCAGCTTCTTCAGAAGCTCCACTAACACTATCACTGCCATTGTTCACTGGTACACTTACTTGGCATGCCTTAACCTGACCTGCATTGGCTAACGAAGGAGAGTCACTGTGCCTGTTGAGTTCAGGTGATGGAGGCGATCCGGCCGCATTGCCATCACTGAGTGAGACCACTTTTGTGGGTGGCGGCGGGCTCCCAGGACAACCTGGGTGCCAGACCATCACACCCTCCTCCTTGCACCTGGAACACTGCCTCCTGGGTGGGGAGGTGTAGCTGTTGATTTCAGGCTCTGGGGGCGACTCGGTAGTGTTGGCGTTGGCGTCACTGAGTGTGACCGCTATTGTGGGTGGAGGCGGACGTGGAGGGCAGGTGGTGGAACATGTGTGTGGTGAGCTCCGTGTTTTTCGTCGAAAAACAGGGTCATTTCAGGAGTACTCAGCCTGATTTCTGGAAAAAACTCATTCGTAAGTGACGTGACCAATACAATATCTATCTGTAATCCCCCTTAAGAAGATTTATTTGTCAATTTACTGGTGAATCTGTGACTCTGTGACTGTGATTTCCCTCAGGGCCATGGCTTGTAATCCGAGCCTTAGTCCACCTCACCGTCCTCCTCCCTCACCCTCCCACCAGGCCGGCCACCCCAGCTGACCACACAGTTTGACCGACTCCCTACTAGCTTCGATATGTCTTAAGTTGGCTGCTAGTGTCAAAAATTCAAATTTCACGAAACAACAGCTGGCTGATGTGATAATGGAAGTCCAACGGACTCTCATACAGCACATCAAACAACAAATGAATAAGGAAACCATCAGGAAACTAGAGGAAGCTGACCGGCGTCTCACTGACCAGCTAAGTGAGATTAGAAGCAGCTTGGAATTCTCGCAAGGGGAAATAAATGACTTACAAAGTGTTTTATCAACGCAGTAAGCTGAAAGGCACTAGTATCTTCGTCAACAAGGACCTCTGCCCAGGTACGACTAAGGCCCGCCAACAGCTAATGGACCAGTTTAAAGAAGCCAGGAAACTAGGGAAACATGTGACGTTCAGTCATAAAACTCTTGTTATGAGGGATCTGGCACATGGACACCCGCCCACTCACCCACCCGCTGTACCAGCCCCCATAAGCCCCTCAAGAACCCTCTCCCCACTGAGGAGGAACCAGCCACTCCCGCTATCACCTGGGGAGTTCCCCCCCCCCCCCTGCCTGTCAACTCGGGTACTACACGTCCACCCTCTGTGGTGAAAACAACCCTCAAAACCAAGAGACAGGCTCACCTCCCACTCAATCTGGGAACTACCCTCAACAGTACCAATCATCTTAATTTTGTTGGTTGTAGCACTTGTGAGTACGTTACCCCCACTGTTATAACTTTCTTTGCTCTTCCTTTTTCACATCTCAGTGACCCTGTGTTCTTGCTGTTCCTTAATCAGTATCAATGTTCCTACAATGATGATACTAGTGTCATTCCCTTAGATATACTAGATCGTATGTGTTACACCCCATTTACCCATGATGTCCACACAATACTCCCTCATATTGATCCTGATGCCTTTCTACAAAACTCACTGGGATACACCAACCCCAATTGTACCTAAAACTTTCCTGACTCCCTGAGTTTAGTTCTGGTCTTCTTCTACCTCATTCTTTCTCCTTAATTATCCATTACATCAGCATTATTCCCTTCACTTAGATAACTTTTTAGATCAGTGTATCTAATAAACTATAGAACTAGGCGTGTGTGTGTGCTCTGGGCAGCCGAAACGGCACAATCGTTTTTCATCAAACTTGGTGGAAAAATCGCAAAAAAATCGTACAGTGGAACAAATCTGGTCTCATATCGATGGTTTCTTTAGGAAGCCATTACATAACCATTTTATTTACGCTGGAAAACGATGCAAGTCTACGGACTTGGAGCACCTTCATTCGCTGGACGCTGTAAGCCCACGATTGCAGTTATCGTACGGCTCCCTCCTCCTCCCCCCACTTTTTTTCTAAGTCTAGTAAAGGAAGGAAGATGAGTGAATAGAAGAATAAAGAATGGATAGAGAAAATAGTTCAAGATAACAGGTGGGGGGGAGCTGAGTTTCATCATGCGTCTGGATGCGCAGTTTTAACGTTACCAGCCGACCTTACAGCTACAGTGTATACTTATTCTTGTAGGTGGAAAAGGAGAAGAGATAAAAAGATAATAACAGGAATGCATGGAGAAGATGAATACAATAGACACAGGGTGAATATAGACAGTGAAACAGACAGGAGGTTGACAAATGTAGACAGATTCATACATGCACAAATAGACAATATGGCAACTAACAGGACAGACAGACAGCTGACTGATTGGTTCACATGATGACTATGATGACTTACACAGGTGATGACTTAAGCAGATGGTAACTAATCTAACCAAATTCAAGGTCACTTCTCTTCATAATAAATTTATCTCGGAAAGGTCATCGGTGATTCATAATAAAAAAAATTTTATGATTTTAACTTCTCCTTATGGCGAATATTTCTTTAACTAAATATTCTAACCTATATTCTATTCCATCTTATATTATACTAGATACTGTAAGTATCACGGCCACAACGATGATTATAACAACCAGGACCATGATTATAACAACAACGACCATGATTATAACAACCACGACTATGATTATAACAACCACGACTATAAATATAACAAGCACGACTATAAATATAACAAGCACGACCATGAATATAACAACCACGACCATGATTATAACAACCACGACCATGATTATAACAACCACGACCATGATCATAAAAACCACGACTATGATTATAACAATCACGACTATGATTGTAACAACCACGACCATGATTATAACAACCACGACCATGATTATAACAACCACGACCATGATTATAACAACCACGAATATGATTATAACAACCACGACCATGATTATAACAAACACGACCATGATTATAACAACCACGATCATTATTATAACAACCACGACTATGATTATAACAACCACGACCATAATTATAACAACCACGACTATGATTATAACAACTATGACCATGATTATAACAACCACGATCATTATTATAACAACCACGATCATTATTATAACAACCACGACCATGAATATAACAACCACGACTATGATTATAACAAACACGACCACGATTATCACAACGACGATCATTATTATAACAACCACGACCATAAATATAACAAGCACGACCATGAATATAACAACCACGACTATGATTATAACAAACACGACCATGATTATAACAACCACGACTATGACTATAACAACCACGACCATAATTAAAACAACCACGACTATGATTATAACAAAAACGACCATAATAATAACAACCACGACAATGATTATAACAACCACGACCATGATTATAACAACCACGACCATGAATATAACAACCACGACTATGATTATAACAACCACGACTATGATTATAACAACCACGAATATGATTATAACAACCACGACATTGATTATAACAACCACGACTATGATTATAACAACCACGACTATGATTATAACAACCACGACTATGATTATAACAACCACGCCTATGAATTTAATAAGAACCACGACTATGATTATAACAACCACGAATGTGATTATAACAACCACAACCATTATTTTTACATTCACGATTATGATTATAACAACCACAACTATGATTATAACTATCACGACTATAATTATAACAACCACAACCCTGATTATAACAACCACGACCATGATTATAACAACCACGACCATGATTATAACAACCACGAATATGATTATAGCAACGACAACCATGATTATAACAATCCACGACCATGATTATAACAACCACGACCATGATTATAACAACCACGACTATGATTATAACAACCACGACCATGATTATAGCGACCATGAATATAACAAGCACGACCATGAATATAACAACCACGACTATGATTATAACAACCAAGACTATGATTATAACAACCACGACTATGATTATAACAACCAAGACTATGATTATAACAACCACGACCATGATTGTAACAACCACGACTATGATTATAACAACCACGACCATGATTATAGCAACCAGAACCATGATTATAACAACCACGACCATGATTATAACAACCACGACCATGATTATAACAACCACGACTATGATTATAACAACCACGACCATGATTATAACAACCACGACTATGATTATAACAAGCACGACCATGAATATAACAAGCACGACCATGAATATAACAACCACGACTATAATTATAACAACCAAGACTATGATTATAACAACCATGACCATGATTGTAACAACCACGACTATGATTATAACAACCATGACCATGATTATAGCAACCAGAACCATGATTATAGCAACCGCGACCATGATTATAACAACCACGACCATGATTATAACAAACACGAATATGAGTATACCAACCACGACCATGATTATAACAACGACGACCATGATTATAACAACCACGACCATGATTATAACAACCACGACCATGATTATAACAATCTCGACCATGATTATAACAACCACTACCATGATTATAACAAGGTCGACCATTATTATAACAACCACAACCATGATTATAACAACCACGACTATGATTATAACAACCACGACCATGATTGTAACAACCACGAATATGATAACAACCACGACCATGATTATAACAACCACGACCATGATTATAACAACCACGACGATGATTGTAACACCCACGAATATGATAACAACCACGACCATGATTGTAACAACCACGACCATGATTATAACAACCACGAATATGATTATAACAACCACTACCATGATTATAACAACCACGACCATTATTATAACAACCACAACCATGATTATAACGACCACGATTATGATTATAACACCCACGACCATGATTGTAACAACCACGAATATGATTATAACAACCACGACCATGATTATAACACTCACGACCATGAGTATAACAACCACGACTATGATTATAACAACCATGAATATGATCATAACCACGACTTTGATTATAACAACCTCGACCATGATTATAACACCCTCTGTCAACTGTACCACCGAACTCGCCACCGGGCACGAAGGGCCCACGATCACTTGTATCTTCTATTGCCCCCAAATTTGATGTACTTGGGTTCTGTGAGACCAAACTCACTAACGATATTGAACATTTGTATAACATTAATATTTATAATATACACAATGTCAACACGTCACGACACAGTGGTGGTGTCGCACTATATGTTGATATCAAATATAACACTTCTGGAAGAGATGATTCAATGGTTCAGGAGGAGTTCATGGAGAGTGTTTTCACTGAACTATGTAACGACATACGAAATATCCAAGTAGGAGTAATCTACAGAAGACCCCACACTAATGTAAGGAACTTCCTTGATAAATTTTCGGAGCTTATCGCTATTATAAGTTCAAAGAGGAAACCTTTTTTACATTACAGGAGATTTCAACCTCGATCTATCAAAATCAGAAACCGACACTGCAGTATTAGACCTTCTTGCAACTTGTCATTCTAAGCTCTTCTTCAACACTAGAATAGCTGCCACCTCTGCCACTGTGATAAATCATATCTGGACTAACAACACTCCAAACAATCTAGCAAGTGGAATTACTTCTAACAATATCTCAGATCAATTTCCAGTTTTTACCATGTATGCCACAAGACCTGAGAGGTCGAGTAGAGTCTCAATACAATACAGAGACTACTGCACCGACAACATGCTCCTTTTTTAAAACAACTTAATGAATGCTAAGTGGCATCTTGTCGGTGCCTCCGACAACCCTAACGTGAACAGCGGCAACTTCTCTTGCATCTTCAATGCCTGCTTTGATAAATGCTTCCCCCTCAAGACTGAGTCAGTGAAAACTGTGTCCCTTTCCGAACCCTATATCACAAGCGAAATCAAGATAATGATAAAAGAAAAACACAAACTCCAAAGGAAATTTGCAAGAAGACCCATAACTTTCGGTGATGCTTTTCGAAGTATCAGAAATAGAGAAACTCAAGCAGTTATAAATGTCAGCCGTAGCTATGATGCAAATAAGCTCCAGTCAGCATCAGGCGACAGTAAGAAAACCTGGAATATCATAAATTCTATTCAGAACAGCCTTCGGCCCCCCACTCAGCTTTTATGATAAATGATTCAGTTGTAGCGGAACCCTCTCCCATTGCCAACCACTTCAATGAAAATTTTATTATTGTTGGCAAAAATCCTGCAGAGAGCATCCCTAATCACCACTAGGAATTTATAGCCTACCTGCAAAACAACAGCAAAATGAGCTGTTCTTTTTCCCTGTCACAGCAGATGAATTATTGGCAATCATAAAAATGTCCAAAGATGCTGCAGCAGGCGAAAACCATATAACAATGAGCATCATTGGTATATTGCAAGTAGCCCACTTATTACTACCTGTTCTCCTACAAATTTATAACTCCTCCTTCACTAGTGGTGTCTTTTCAGATAAACTGAAAATTGCTAAAGTTCACCCAGCATATAAAAATTTTTGGGACAAAGGTCTCTTCAAGAATTACCGCCCCATATCAGTCCTCCCAGCCTTGAGTAAGATACTGTAGAAGACTAAATTCCTTCTCCAATGCCATTAACATCTTTACAGACCCCCCAGTTTGGATTTAGAGCTAGAAGGTCGACTGAGAGTGCTCTGCTATCCTTTACTAATGACATCTTAAATTCCTTTGATGACAGTCGGTATATTCTTGGACCTTTCTAAAGCCTTCGGTACTGTCGACCATACCATCCTCCTTTCAAAGCATGAACATTACTGAGTTAGGGGCCTGTCCCACAATTGGTTTACCTTATATCTGTCCAACAGGATGCAGTGTGTCTGCTATAATATTCACCAATCTGACTCCACGCCAATCTTGTATGGCGTCCCCCAAGGTTCCATTCTCGGTCCAGTATTGTTTTTGTTGTACATAAACGATATAATCCACTCCAGGACACTCATAAAATACAACTTATTTGCACACGATAGTAATCTCTATGTCAACAGCTCAGACGTCCCTTCCTTGATGAGAACTATGAACACTGAATTGACTAAAGTCAGGACCTGGGTAATACGTAATAAACTGACCTTAAACCTCGAAAAAAAACCACGACACGTACTTTCACAGAAGGAAAAAACTTACCCCCAGACTTGGACCCCATGTACCTTGGTAATACAGTCCTCAAACGCGAACAAATTACTAAATTCCTCGGAGTTATTGTTGATGAGAAACTTAACTGGAGAAAGCACATACAAGCCATTCACAGTAAAGTCAATAAACATTGCGGTATCATGCATCACACTCGACAGTCACTCACTCTCACAGTAATGAAAGAAATATATTATGATCTTGTTTACCAGCACCTGATACACTGTCACACAGTTTGGGGGGGCCTCTGGCTCTTCAAAAACCTTATCCCTGGTTACTGCACATAAGAGAGTTTTGCGAACAATGACCTACTTGAAAAAAACAGATCACACGAACGAACAATTTTCTAAATTGAAAATGTTAAAATTCGAGGATATTAACACCTACTGTTGTGCCCTATTTGTTAAGAAATCTGTCAATCACTTGCTTGGCAACAATTATTTCCAGTTCTGGAATAACCAGAGATACAATTTAAGGAACCAAGAGCTACTAAGATCCCCCACCCCCCCCCCCCACCCCCCCACCCCATGCGCTCCTCTCAGTCCCAGACCTCCATAAATTATCACGGTGTGAAGGTGTGGAACAACTTACCCCCACCCATCCGAGCAAAGACTACCCTCCCTTCCTTTAAATATCTCTTAAAAAATATCTATTGTCTAAATATTAATATTTCTTGTAATACCTACTTCATATACCTGCTTTTATTGTACCATTAAAACCCATTTATCAGAAATTATCATGTAGCTAGATAAGAAATTAACATTGTTCTAGGCCATTTAACTGCTGAGTCTGTCTCGGTTAATGAGGCCTGAACTTTTATACTATAGAGGGTTTTTGGTAACGAAACCCCCCCCCCACCCCGATCAGCTCAACCTGACGGCTCGCCTCCCAATATATAGGACGTCCTAGTCCTCCCTCTGTCAGAGAGAGAGAGAGAGAGAGAGAGAGAGAGAGAGAGAGAGAGTGTCTTGTAACAAGGAAGGGCCAGCTACGACGTCCCGAGTCTTGCTCGAGAGAAGTCAGGGGCCGGAGGCAAGCCGCCTCCGGTCGCCTCTTGTCAGGAGAGAGTTGCCCTCAACACACCGGTGCCCAGCTAAGCAGTCTCCCATAGAGACAACCCAGGACCACCTGCTAGGCCTCCCCTAGGTCACGTGAGTTTTTGTCAGAGCTTTCCATGGGATCAGTTACTTACTTGGGAGGTGTATTCATTTCATGTTCATGTCCGAGAATCAGAGTGTCTAGTAACGTAAATATAATGTCGTAGTAACTTCAATAGAAGGTGTTATTAATGTGTCCATATCATGTTCGTAATTAATAAAGAGTTGTAACGAAGCGGTGTTTGAGAAGTCGCCCTTAAGACGTAATAGATGTGTATTGACGTATAAGATAAGCTAAGTGTAAGTCCAGTTCAAATAACTATCACGGCCACGCTACCAAAATCTTCCTCTCTTTTATACTCTTATACTATCAATATTCTACCTATATGTAATCTTCTTCTTGTGAGATTCGTCTCATTACAGTCACCTACCATCCAAGCTCAGCGAGGACTAAACTAATCTTGCAGAATACATCCTATACACAAACCTAACCATGTTACAAACATATATGTAGACACTAAGCTGGGGACTCAGAAACCGTAGGTTTTTCATCAACTACTGGGGTCCTAGACTAAGTGGCTTATGGGCTAGTATTTTATGTACAATGTTCAACTTAGAAGACACTGACTTATAATAGCAAAACAGAAACATCACTGCCAGAATTAACACTATAGTGGGAATGGTTAAGCTTGGTATTGCAAATCCCCGTGAAAAATAAAATGGCAGTTGATCACTCAAATCAGCAAACTGTGACTCTTTCAAGTAGGAAATAACTGTCAATTTCTCTGAGAAAATATTAGGGTCACTAATAGTGAAGTTCATTACTTGAAACAAGGGAATCAAATCCGAAGTTAGATTTAAATTCAATGCAAAGTGCTGATGAGTAGGCAAGGTCTTTAACGAACTACAAGTTATTTCACAGTAATCCGGAGCCTTATAATAACCTTTCACAAGTAACTGCTTACCACCATCGTGGCATTTTAAAATGACAGTAGTCTCATTAGGAAAGAAAAAGTACCGCATATTATGTAGATGCGCATGAAACACAGTTTTTCCACTAACTGGCCTATAGCTACATTGTGTGAGCGCTTTGCTTACATTAGTTTGTATGACTGCCAATTCACATATCCCTTCTGCAGCAGGAATAAATGCGAAGACATAGGCTGGACATACGTGTAAATGTAAATATGACAACTTACACCGCGATAATACCCTAGGATCATCTAATGCTAGCAAGGAATATTCTTCAACTATAAGCAAAAGTTCTTTCGTTTTATCCAGAGTATACAGTGTGTCATTTACATACCAAGGAAAGGGTTCCAAATGCCATGCATTAAATGTATGCTGTCCTAGCATAGGTATGTGGATAAGGATAGCATTGTGCGTGAGAGTTGACTCCAACAGAGGGTAAATAGTATTCCACCTCATTATCTGCGAAAATTGGAGTTACTGTAAATGATACGTCAACTTGGCTATCTGTAATGCTTCAAGAAGAGTTTTCACAGGCACATCTTTGCATCCACACGACCTAGCCCTGCATCCACGATGCTTGCGATTAGTTCATTTTTATTAGTAACTATATCTTGAACCGAATCTTCCGCAGCATACAAATACTCAGAGAAATAAAGGAGCCACTCCAACGTAGAGACCCATTAATTTATATACAACCCTAGATATATGGTTAGACTCCGAAATGATTGCATTAACACGATTTTGTTTAGATACAGTTTGATCGACAATGTACCTGCGGTCCCCTAATTTAGCTACATCATCGGCAGTCGCTGTGCCAAACAGAGTGCTTTGGATAAGACCCACAAAATTAAACAATCCTCGCTTTCTTCGTGTTTGAGAATGCACTCTCTTCGCAAGATCATCCTTACGCTGGAATCGTTTTTCCGACAGCGACAAGAAGCTTGTGAAGGGTTCTGAGACGAAGCAGCTGAAGCTCAACAGCTTGTGAAACCATTGTCAAAATGTTTGGAGTCGAACGGAGATCATCAAGGACTGTCAATGCTGTCTGTTGTTGAGCGTTGACGGTTTCCGTCTGACGGGGAAGCTTGAGCAGTCCATGCAACTCCTACTTTATGTTCACCACGTCCTCTACAATGAGAATGCGTCCATGGGGTGCAACAAGGACACCAGGCTTGAGGACATCTGTGGACATGTCGGTCAACACAACGGTTCCACAAAGCAGTAGGAGCAGCAAACTGATGATCCAAGCCATTCTGTAAGAAATTTTTAATTATTTTAATATTTGCTTGCAGAACGAAGTTTCATACAATACTCATTAGGCACACTCTGCTTCTGTACTGTTTGCAAAGAGGTGTCTATAACATCGTTACCATCTGTGGGTAGCAAATGTTCATGGGCCTTTTTAAGACGATCCGCATGCATGATATCTGCGATCTGTGCATTAGGCTTCCAAATTTTAAATTTGTTGCCCGCTTCTTTGGCGATAATGCGGAATGGACCCGAAAATTTAGCCGAAAGCTAAGAGTTCCTTTCAGGTTCTCTCACCATAACAGCATCGCCTATCTCTAACACGACAGGTTTTGCTTGTTTATGTTGCTTAACCATTATTTCAGCGCATGACGCCGCTAAATGTGTTTTCACTTCACCATGAATATCCGTATAAACACGGATTTGTTTTGCCGCGAAATCATCCATATTATAAACAGGGCCTGGCTTGTTTGTAAATACATCATAAGGCAAGCGTTGTACGTGCCATAGGCAATGTAGTAGGGTGATTTGCCTGTAAAGCTATTAATCGACCCATTAATAGACGCTGCAACTTGTGGTAACCCATCCTTCCATATGTATTGCAAATCACACACAATCGGGCGAAGTATCTTCAGGATCTTGCGATTGGCTCTCTCAACAAGGCCATTAACCTGTGGATGATAGGCTGTCACAAAACTTTGTTGTATTCCATATTGGGCACATATACAGTATGTGCTACTAGCTGATTCTTGAACTCTGGTCCATTGTCGGAGAAAAGAACCTTGGGCGTAGTAAACGGACATATATGATTCATCACTAAGGCATAGACCACAGATTCAGCTGTTTTATCCTTCAGTGGGACTAAAACTACAAATCTAGAAAAATGATCCACACACACACACTAAGGCGTACGAGGATCCCTGAAGACTCCTCGGAAGTTGTAACAAGTCTATGGCGACTGTGTCTAACGGACGGTCTGGTGTAGGATATTGTAGAATTGGAGCCGGTGACCTTATGCTGAGCGCATGACAAACACTTAGCAATATGAAATTCTATATCTTTCTTCATAGTTTTCCAGAAATATTTCTTTCTGATTTCCGCCAGGCACTTGTCACGTCCTTGGTGACCTGCCTGAGGAACATCGTGGAACAACGTTATAATAGTTTTACACAACGTGTCAGGTACGTCTTTTTCGATCGATGGAGTATGTTATGTCGTAATTCAAACTGGCTGAGTGGAAGAATTAATTTGGGAAGCTTAACATCCTCTCCCGATTCTAAAGCAAAAATGACTGCTGACCATAACGGGTCGCATCGTTGCTCATCTTCTAGTTGTGAAAGAGTGAACGTTGATACAGGCATCACTGGTGCAATATTTCTAGACAAAGCGTCGGCGACTACATTCGCCCTTCCCGGTAAATACCTAAACTCGGGGTCAAATTCCTGAATTGTCAGATACCAGCGTGCGAATCTGCCTGATAGATTCCTGCCATGGAACAGTTCTGTTACTGCCGCATGATCCGTAAACACAGTGATCTTATAACCAAAGATAATGTCTTTAAACTTTTTCAGTGCCCACACAACAGCTAACGTCTTTAAATGCGTTACTGAATAACGTGTTTCGGCATCATAAAGTTTACTACTTGCAAATGCAATCACTCTAAACTTTCCTCTCGAATCCACTTGAATGAGGACAGCTCCGATTCCTAGTCCAGAAGCGTCGGTACACAGAATGAAAGCTTGAGTGTAATCAGGGAATGCCAGAACAGGGGCATTGGTAAGTGCCGTCTTCACTGCCATAAAACTATCTTCGTGTTCAGCATGCCACGCAAACATTGCATCTTTCTTTAGAAACCTTGTTAAGGGTGACGCCAATGTTGCATAGTTCTTAATAAAAGAACGATAATATCCACATAACCCAAGAAAGCTACTCACTTGATCAACCGATGTAGGACGTGGAAACTGAGATACAGCTTTAACTTTATCATCAACTGTATGAATGCAGTCACCGTCAACTACATGACCAAGGAAATGGATTCTGAATTTTAAAAACTCACATTTCGAAAGTTTAATTTTAAGCCCTGCTGTGGAAAGTTTTTCTAACACTTCACGCAGTTTGATCAGATGGGTATCGACATCCTTACTCTCTACTATTAGATCATCCAAATAAGCGCAGACTGTGGTAATTATCAATCCGGCAAACAGGGTGTTGATCTTCCTTTGAAACGTCAGTGGGGCATTTCTGAGACCAAAAGGCATTCGCAGAAATTCAAAATGGCCCAAAGGAGTACTGAAAGCAGTAACCTCTCGGGATTTCTCATCGAGTGGTATTTGCCAATACCCGCAAAGCAAATCTAAGTTGCTAAACACAGCATTATCCTTGCCTAAGGACTACAATATATCACTCAAGACAATCATAGGGCACCTATCCGGGATCGTATTTTCATTGACGCGCCTAAAGTCAATAACTGGGCGCCAACCGCCATCCTTCTTTGGGACTAAGAATAGAGGTGCTATTGAAAGGAGATTTAGAATGTGTGATAACCTTATCATCCAACATATCTTGGACCATACCCTGAGCTACAGCGCGCTGGCAATGTGGTAGTCGGTAAGCTGCTATGTAGATTGGATTCGTGCCCTCTTTTAAAGATATGTGATGTGAAGTTAAATGTGTGTGTCCTAACTTTTCCCCTGGCAAAGCTACAATGTTTCTGTAGTCGGCAAGCAGCTCTAAGAGTCGTGTCTTGCCTTGAGGATGATCAGTCACCTTAACATGTGGCGCTATTTGATCAACCCTCTCCTGCCTAGTTTGTTGAGATTGAGAAACAATACTACCAACAGGGAATTGCGTAGGCTGTGATACAACATTGTTGTGATAAACCAGAAAATCACACAAATAACATCCCTCTTTCAATATCCTAAGAGCGCCTGTTCTGTTAAGAACTAGTACGTCTGTTAAACCACCAGGTCTAATCGTCCCAACGTCGATTCGCACGACAAACCCTTAACCTTGCACGTTTCCGGTAGACATACTACATCAGTCCCCGTGTACAAGTCAGGTAAAACTACAGTGGCCTTGGTGAATTCCTCATTCTGATAATGGAGAGTACTCATTAATACTGCAGGTACAATCTTCCAACTCTTGCTGCTATAATCATGCTGGGAAAGTGAGTGTGCGAGGTCTTGAGCTCGCTTCGACACATTATCCACCTTCCTCCGAATGGGAATGGTGGACAACACTTTCGACGTTGCGGAGAGCAATGGTGCAGAACTACGTATAGCGTTGTAGGAAACACCCTTAAACGTAATAGCATTATTACGTGGATGAACATCTATACAATTTGTTCTGAGTGTTGGTAGACCTATCAACCCGTCAGCTGGCAAATTAAATTGCTGGACTACATAAAAGTCTGCACAGAAGGGAATACCACGTCTTGAGAATCGTAGCGGTAAAGTCACCATTCCTGCAATGTTCAGCTGCGCGCCGGATACTCCTTCGAGATCGGTGTCAGAAGGTCTCCATGAGAAGTCTCGGTGGGGGAATCTACGTTGTAACTCTTGATAGGATGCTAAAGCTAATACATTTGCGCATGCACCCGTATCAATATCCAGAGCCAATCTGATAGCTCCAGCTCTCACCAGAACAGACAACACTTCCGCTTTACGGAGCGCCGCTATTAAAGAGGCTGCCACAGAAGTGCTGCTGGATGTAGGTACCACTGTACCTATCCTTCTTCGTTTTTTGACGGACGCTGGCCTTCCCCCGATTTCTTATACTGATAACAACACGCCTTACGCTGCTGTGTTACTCCTGCGTCCACGCTCCAAGTCCTGAGCATCATATCACACTCATCCGTGTTGTGAGTTGCTGATTGATGGAATTCACACCACAAACTTGGGTGCTCCATGTTTTTGCTGAGAACCGGTGGGGGGATGGTTCCTCTCCTTAACTCTAACTCCACCACCCTGGAGCTGGTAACAATCATCTACTGTATGACCCCTCTTATCACAATGGGTACACCGCAAAGCTCGTCGATGTTTGTTACCTGGGTCGTGATGAACTTGGTGCTGAACAAGTGGCTGCATTGGTGCTACCAGTGCAAGTGTCGTAGCTTGGTAAGTACGTGCCGTCAAAGGTCGAGCTGTCCTTGGTGCAAGTTTATTTGCGTAATCTATTAGCAAGGCAGACGGTACATACTCCACTTCCTGAGCACAACAATATATTGGGTCACGAACAGTCATCAGAAAACTAATGAGCTCTATCAAGTTTTCCACATTGTTCGGTGACATCTTGCCATCGTCATCATACCATTGTGATCCTCTGAAAGTTGCTTGCATATCTTGTTTGACCTCACCAGCAAGTGAGACAGCCCGCATCTGCGTTTCTGCATGAACCACAGGTGCTAAATTATCAGGCCACCGAAAAACCCAATGTAACTGGCCTAAGTGGGACACAGAATCAAAAATACGAATGAGAGCCCTTTTGAAATTTTCATAGTTAGGGTCCGCCAGTCCACTCGCATTTAGGTGCACTCGCAAAGTTATCTTGCAGGATATGAGAACGAACGAACGAACGCTTTCTTGTCATAATCTTCAGTAATATGGACATCGTGCATAGTATCTTCACATGCCCTCAAGAATTGCGTTATCCTGTAATCGTCGTGTCCCGTAAAATCACGAACCTTATCTCCACGTGGTATCACAAGAACAACGCTAGCAGGATTCGTAGACATGTTATTGTAAGAAGCAGCCATGCCAAAAAACTTACTCCTAACTGAAGGATCTTTTAATGGGGGAGGTAATGCTAATGTATCTGACACACTGTAGGGAATAACCTGTTAGTAATCAGGCGAAGTACTATACTGGTTACTTGATCCTAGGGTACGACGGTTTAAGTCGTCAAATGATTGGTCTATTAAATCCTCACTACTCTTGACAGAAATGTCGAGCTGTGCCTGCGCCTGTGTTTCGGGCTCATCTACTGCACTAATCTCTGCAGTAGTGACTTTAACCTTATCACCTACACATGAAACGCTAACATAACGCTCCATCAAATCTGCAATGTCCCAAGACGATGACTTTAAAAAACTACCCATTAAGAGCCTAATGGGTCACACTAAGAGTTACACAAATAACATTACTCTTGCCTCTCATTTACACTAAACTGATTAATTACAGGTAAAATAATCAAAGTATCATTAGCAGAACTGGTGAGAAGTAAATACTGGAAAATATATTACTTCAGTGTATATTAAAATAAGTAAGGCACTTATAACACATGATCTAACCTACACGATGTCCTATCAGTGTGAAGTTATGGAACGTACATGTAAATGTGTGTGTGTATATATATATATACAATCAACACCTCAACCCGCCAGGATTCGAACCCACGGCCCACAAGCCTATGACTGTGACCGGGGAACGCTAACCGCTGGACCACCAGGATGCTAAAAGCAGTCCTAGACTTTGTTATATTTCACACAAAGCCTGTTCAACGAGCTTACGGCGCCATAAGCTCGTTGAACAGGCTTTGTGTGAAATATAACAAAGTCTAGGACTGCTTTTAGCATCCTGGTGGTCCAGCGGTTAGCGTTCCCCGGTCACAGTCATAGGCTTGTGGGCCGTGGGTTCGAATCCTGGCGGGTTGAGGTGTTGATTGTATGTAGAAGTCCGCGTGCTTTATTGGGCTAATGAAATATATATATATATGCAAGTAAATCACTGTAGGTGCGCGTGATCTAGGTATATGCTGATAACCACAAGGAAAGAAGAAAACACGAAGTTCCCAAGCGCTTTCGTGTAATTCACATCTTCAGGGGTGAATTACACGAAAGCGCTTGGGAACTTCGTGTTTTCTTCTTTCCTTGTGGTTATCAGCATATATATATATATATATATATATATATATATGTAATATTCAGAAATTTCAGAGTAATTTCGAATGCCCCGCCATTAGCGGTACTGAGCGTTCAAGGTCGTCTGAGGGAAGAGAGCGCTCCCCGCACATAGTGGGAGATTGCGGAACTAGGCCTATATGATATTAAATGTAATTTACCGGATTAATAATGATGCGATTCATGAAGTTAAGGGACTATTATTGAATTTGAAATTATTATAGATCGTTTAGCAGTCTGAATAATGTTAAAGGGTGTCCCAAGGAGTTATTAGTTAGGCGGAAAATAGGTCACGTAGGCCTAAGCTAACGCCTTGAGAGGACACGAAGCGGGCTCTCTCTCAGTCCCGGATAGCACTCACACGAACAAGACGTCCCTGCGCGTCTGTCCCAGAAATAGTCACGTGGCCTAGTCACCTGTGCTGAAATATTGCAGTATAACAAGTAAGTCTCATTCGATCTCAGACAGGGTTAGATAGGGCAGTGATAAAGTAAACTAGAGCTAACAGTGAGTTCATTTCAGGGTTTCCGTGAGAACCCACTTGACTGAAGTTGACTGGAGTTGACCTGAGATTGACTGCCGTTTGAGACTGCCGTTGAGGATTGAGGGTGGCGATTGTCGCCATTGGACCGATCAAAGTAGGCCTGTCACTGTTTAGCGGGGTAGCAAAGGATCTCTTGAGTGAACGAGTGCTCCCGACAACTAAACGACACGGGACGCTAAAGCTTCTCTCAACTGTACAAGGTCTGATTGGCTCACTCCCGTCCGCTTTATGGACGCACTGGGAGTACACTGAGGCTATCTGAGTAGACTAATGGTCACACACTGAGACCGTGAGTCTAGGTCTCTAGGAGATACCTGGAGGAACATTTTCCCTCCCTTATTACGGGTGTAATTTAATAGTTTCTAGATAATTTTGATAATATTGTTTTGAATGTTTGTGCCATCAAGTGGAACCAGAGTGATACTGTGATTTGATTCTTTTAATGCCTCTGATTGTTCTTCATAATTCTGATCTCAGGTATAACCTTGTTCCCCAGAGTAGTGGTTAGGTTAGGTTAGGAAGTGTGCATCTGTTGGGGTGCTATAATTTTGTTGAGTGCCCTTAAGGCCTATTCATTGTAGAGTATTTAATTTCATGTTTTATTACCATTTCCTCAGTGACTGATATAATTTTGTTGAGTGCCCTTAAGGCCTATTCATTGTAGAGTATTTAATTTCTCATTTTTATTACCATTCCTCAGTGACATATAATTTTGTTGAGTGCCCTTAAGGCCTATTCATTGTAGAGTAGTTAATTTCTTTTTTTAATACCTAAGTGACTGATATTATTGTGTGAAAGCCTTTAAGGCCTGTTTCATGTGTGCACGCAACAGTTCTTAACACTTCAAATTTATTGTTGCCTGAGGTTCTAATAATTTTTATATCAGGTATAACTTTTATTCCCCAGAGTAGTGTTTTAAGTTCAAGTTGAGAGGTGCGCATATTGGTGTACCATTATTTGATTGTGTTTGTAGTGTTGGAGGGAATATAAGTGTCTAAATTTTACAGTGTGTCTCATTCATCCCAGTCACAGATGCTATCCTTCCACGGGTCACGGACAATTTATTTTGTTTAGTAGATTTAAGTGTTCTTGTGCTGGGTCGGGATTTTTCTCAAAGGGGCGCTTCCACTGCCATCACCATCTATTAATTTTAAATAAACCCCAAGTCAAGTGAGAAATTAAAGTCCAGTAAATTCCGACCGGTTACATATATATATATATATATATATATATATACATATATATATATGTATGTATATATATATATATAATGTATGCCTAAATACCTATTTTACGGTGTTGGTGGGCGTCTTCAATAGAAAACGAGATCTCTCTGCTCTCAGACGCTCCTCCCACTGCACAGCTGATCTCAGGTGGGGGTGGGGTGGGGGATTTGCCTCAGTCTGCCCTCCCAAGGTCAGGTGGATATAATCGGCGGGCGTTCCTCTGCTCCCTCGGTTGCGTAGCAACCAAAAGACCCTGCAAGATGATGACAGGCGAGTCCACTTCACGATGGGGAGTCCACTATCCACCAAAATTGCTGACTGCCTGCTCACTGATGAGATGTCGCTCCTTCTGCGTGCCAAACCTTCTGAAGCCCTGTATATATAGGACTCGCTGAGGGCACCGGGAGATTGTGCAATCTTCAGTCACGACAGCCAAAACAGTCTTCTTAAACAATTGTGGAAGGTCCCGTGTTGCCAAACCTCGTAGGTATGTGACAACACTGTAAGCGCCGGTACACAGGATGCCCAATGCTGAATATGCAAATTCTTGACCGGCACTTCTCGTTGCCAGACAGGGGTATTATCGACCTCCCGTAAGATATAAAGTCAACAATAATTCAGAATCGGCTATTGGAAATAATTCTGCACACCTCTACGGGATTTATAACTACACTTGGATATTTCATGTAAGACGTCACTGTTTTTTTGTTTTTCTTGTTTCGTAAGACACTGATGACTCTTTATGTCTGTACTGATTTCAAAATTCGAAACTATCGCTGCCACCATAATGTTCTACGCCATTTAACTGCTGAGTTTGTCTAGGTTAATGAGGCCTGAACTTTTATATTATAGAGGGTTTTTGGTAACGAAACCCAATTGTCTGTTATCCTTCTATTTAGGAACTATTGAGGATACAGTTCCAAAATGTAGATCACCGTAACTTATCAATGTAACTATGAGTGTTAAGAGAAGGACGAAGGCTATTTAAAAATATCCTTCGAAAATACATCCAATCTGTGTGAGGCGTTGAGTAACAATGCCCCAGGGCGCCGGCCTTATAAATGCTGAGCTAAACAGTCACTAGGAAACGCCTCAAGGAGCCTGCCAATCACTTGATATGATCATGTCACCTCATAGTCAGTGGAAAGTTACAGAGGATGATAGAGTATATAGATCAAATGTAATTAACCCATTTATATAATGCTCCTGCCTATGAGACAGGGGCTATTACAACATTGCAAAAAATATATTTGCCACAAAGGCATAATCTTGACAGCTCTGTCCTCTTCTTCAACCTTAATACAACTAGTAGAGCAGATAATGGAAAAATCGTGCAAATGGTGATACAAGCATGAAATTTGGCATGATCATACCCTAGGGGCTACTTGTTAAATCTGCCTCAGTGGCCATTTGGAAATCCAAGATGGCGGCCATTTTTCAAGATGGCTACCAAATTGACCTTCGAAAGATGATTTTTTTTTTTTTAGAAATTGATGTAGTTGGTCAATCTAAATGATCTTAGTGTCGATATGTATGTTTTCAAGCATGCTCAGATAATTTTTTTTCTATTTCTAATACTCTCAGATATATATTTGTCTTATTTATAACTGGCTTTATGCACTGGTTTTATGTTTTCTCCAACTAGGTGAGGGTAGCATGCAGAGGGTCTCTGCATGTGAGCGAGTGATTGTCGGGTACTACCAGTGCACACTGGTGACATCACTGCTGTGCAACCCAGCATGGGGTTCAGTGTCAGCTAAGAAAAAGCATGTCATACTGCAACAGCTTAGTGTCCCAAATGCTGCTTAACCAACCCCAAATCAGTTAAGCAGCCGCATCTAAATTGACAGGATCTGCCAGTGCGGGAGAGCCGAACCAAGGATAACGGGGTTTTAGTTATCTGGAGGGTATACAGATTGCACGGGACTAATGACACTGGATGAACGATCGGATTAGGTGTAGGGCAAAAGGCATGAACCTAGTTGTATCACATACAAGAAAGTGCTCATCAGGGTGGTAAAAGGATAAACCCTCGGCCCTGAAGATCAAAAATTTTTATGAACCCAAAATCTACCAACAAATCATTCCTCACTGACTGGGCAAAGTGTTGTCTTTGTCAACAGGATAAGAAGGAAGATCTTAAGTCTCCACATGCAAATCCTGCCAAAAAAGGAGATGACGGTTACAAGAGCTTGGCAAGGAATATTCCTCTCAGAGCTGATCCCCTACTTCTTTGCAAACAACTATGTTAATTATGCCCGAGAGCTTCCAGTTCACCTTCGAGACATGATGTGCCTTGAGCAACAACATCCAGAGGTAGTGAGGGAGTTCTACAAGGGGAACTTTGTTGTCCACATGTCAGGAAGAGAGTTCTTTGACATATTCTATTGATCAGGCCCATGAACAAAACAATGCAGTGATTAAAGGCGATGGAGGAGCAATTGGGTTGACTGAGGACCCAGCAGCACTTCGTAGGTGGATAGTGGCTGAACCTGAAGTGAGTCGTCTTGTTGCTGGATATGAAGCTGCGTCAGGTGCAAAAGATGGAACCACCACAAGCAGCCGACATCATGAGCAGACCCTGGGTGCACAGAAATCTTTCTTTGAGAAGGTGGAAGCACATTCCAAGGCGCTGCGGGAGATGGGCAACCTTTTCCAAGAAGAGTCATCTGACCTTCTGGTGTTAGACACAAAGAATATTGTAGATTCAGATATTGCTAAAATTGTTGGTACACACCACGACAGACGAAAAGAGCAATTCCAGTCATTCTTAGAGGGACTAAAGAATGAAGGTAAATGTCTGGTCTACCATCCAATCAAGAAAAACAGATCCTCCTTCTTCAAACATGACCACGTTGTTAGCAGTTCCAAAGAGAAGGTACTGAAAGATGACTGTCAACTGTTCTCGCGACTCTTCATCTCCAGTCAGAACAGACAGTATGACTTGCAAGAATTCTTCAAGCATGAAAACCAGTCAGCTCCTGCCTCCCGCAGTAACAATGGCAAGCTTCATACATGTCAGAAGTCACAGCTGGCTGAAATTCTTCAAGCACAAGTGAATGCTACAGAGAGAGAACCACATGGAGATGCTATCATCATAGATGGCTCAGCACTGATCAATGCACTGCCTCCACGCACCTCAAAGACTTTTGATGCCTATGCTAGAGAAGACATTTTGCCCAAAGTGGAATTCTATGGTGCCAAATACAATAGGGTGGATGTAGTGTTTGATGTGTACAAAAAGTCAAGTCTGAAGTCTGAAGCCAGGTCGAAACGAGGACAAGGGATCAGGAGAAGAGTTTCAGGAACCAGTAAGACTCCCAAAAACTGGAGAATCTTTCTGCGAGATGACAAAAACAAGACAGAACTATTCCATTTTCTCTCGGAAACAATGTGTGAAGCACAGACGACAAGCACGGTGGTTGTGACAAAGGGAGAAGATGGCATTAGCAACACAGAGAAGTCCCAAGAAGCTGTGGCTCCATGCTATCATGAGGAAGCAGACACATGAATATTTGTGCATGCCAGGGATGCAGCAATGGAAGGTAGCAAGTCCCTCATCATCAAAGCCAATGACACAGACGTGGTCTTCATAGCGGTATCTGTACTGCCATCACCACAGGAGCTTGGTCTTGATAACATGTGGATTGCCTTTGGCCAAGGAGCCAGTCATCGATGGATTCCAGTTCATGATGTAGTTTCTGCGACAGGGCCTAAGAAAGCTAGTGGGATCCTATACTTTCATGCTTTCACTGGCTGTGACGTTGTGTCTGGTTTCCGTGGGAAAGGAAAGAAATTTGCATGGCAGACATGGAATGTCTGTGATGAAGTTTGAGAAACATTCACCAAACTCAGCCAATGTCCAACAACAGTTACTGATGTAGACCTGCAGAAGCTGGAAAGATTTATTGTCCTCATGTACGACAGATCTAGTGCAGTCACTGGTGTAGGCAAGACTAAATCTCTTTTCCCGCAAGCAGAGACCATATGACTCCATTCCACCAACCCAGGCAGCCCTCAAGGAACATGCAAAGCGGGCTGCCAACCAGGCTGGTATCATCTGGGGCCAGGCAACAATCTCCATTCCAGAAACCAGCAGTCCTGTCAACTGGGGATGGACGCAGAAGGGAGAGGCATGGCAGATACGCTGGACGACTCTTCCCCCGATTGCGACATGCTGTCAGGAGATGACCAAATGTTCCTGTAAGAAAGACTGCAACCAGAGATGCAAATGCTTTCACTCTGGACTTTCCTGCACAGCACTTTGCAGCTGCATATTTGAACAGCAGTAAATGCACAAAGATGTACTGTCAGGAGAAGTCACATTAACCAATGCCAATAGTGAGTACTTTTTTTTTTCGTAAGTTCTTTTTTGTTATATTTTTTACTAATAGTGTTATTTTATGTTGATAAAAATGTTACAATGGACTTAAAACTATAAAAAAAAACATCTGAGCATGCTTGAAAACATACATATAGACACCAAGATCACTCAGATTGACCAACTACATCAATTTCTATAAGAAAAATCAACTTTTGAAGGTCAATATGGCTGCCATCTTGAAAAATGGCCACCATCTTGAAAAATGGCCACCATCTTGGATTTTTAAATGGCCAATCAGGCAGACTTGACTAGTAACCATTAGAGAATTACATGCCAAATTTGGTGCTTGTATTACCATTTGAATGATTCCCTTGAAAAATTGCATTTAGCCGCCCCACTAAACCCATGTTGTACTGCTTCCTTCATTATATATATATATATATATATATATATATATATATATATATATATATATATATATATATATATATATATATATATATATATATGCAAGTAAATCACTGTAGGTGCGCGTGATCCTAGTCTGTACTCACCCCTGAAGATGTGAATTACACGAAAGCGCTTGGGAACTTCGTGTTTTCTTCTTTCCTGGTGGTTATCAGCATATATATATATATATATATATATATATATACTATAAATGTGAAAAAAATATAAAAATCGAAGTGATAACCGTGGTAACATTCTGATATGTTCTTATTACTACCATGCTATGTGTACTACAGTATTCCATATGATACTAAATGTTACATTATGCTTCCTTGAGATACATGTACTGTTTATATCAGGTGCCTACAAGAGAGCTCTGGCTCTCAACTGGCTCAGCCATGTTAATATTGTTATTATTTTCGACTCTGTATCTGTGCTTTTCTCGCTAAGTAAAATGTTTCAATCAAATCAATCGTGTGCGTTGGAAAGGTGATGACGTGGGGGGGCAGATGATAGCAGAAACCTCGTGTGTTGAAAAGGTGGTGACGTGAAGGTCAGGTCGGGACGAGGAGCTCAAGTGGTGACGAGCGTGTTAATCCAAAGTAATAGTCGAAGATGTTCTCAGTTCGCAGAGCCGTTTATAGTTAGTGGGTATATTGTGATTAATTAAGATTTATTGAATTAGTACATGATTATTTGACACTCCTGCAACCATAATAAATGTATACTATTGAAGCTAGTGTCACTTTACATGACAACTAAATTTAGTCAATTTTTCATATTGAATTTGAAGAAAAAAAGTGATAAAAAAGTAATTATATGACCGAATGTATTCCTTTAGTTCATAATATTTCTGATAGACAAGTCATGTACACACGTCTTGATAGTGTAATTTTGTGTTAAATTTATATAATTATGATCTCTATGGCACTTCTTGGCGAGTGGTCAGATATATATAGGGAGTGAAGCTCGTAGTGAACCTGACGCCTCCTAACATTAATTGATGAGAAGTAAACACCTGACGTGTTCTCTCCGGTGAAGCACAAACAGGCGTGCTGCTCATGTGAGGGAAATACAGTATTTTTCTCGGTGATTTGTTGTTTGACAAGATTTGACAATATGTCATAATTTTTAGTGAAAACTTTCCATTATTGCTTTGTAGTGCAACCGGTTAATGTAGAATAACCACTTATTGTAGCACAACGACTTATTGTAGTATAACCACTCATTGTAGTACAACCACTTATTGGAGAATAACCACTTATTGTAGTACAACGACTTATTATAGTACAGCCGCTTATTGTAGTACAACCGCACATTGTAGTACAACCATTTACTGTACTATCGTGCACCAAAGTCGTGTCTACTACCCAACCATATTAAGGATTCGAATAGCGTTGAGTCTGAAGTTTCGAAACAGCTGGGGGAATGCTGTGGTCGGCCAACAAATGTCGCCTACTGTAGTGTGTGAGGGGGGGGGGGGGGCGGGAATAGAGGAGGTGCGGGTTAGTCTAGTAAGAGGCTGTGTGTAGGTGGAGCATAACATCGTGAATTCCGCAATATCTGATAACAATAAGAATGTCATGAAGATAGTTAATATTATTAAGCATGGTGAGAGATGTGTAACGGGTAAATAGAAGCACAACAACGACCATATCTCTGCCGTTCATGGCTACGACCGTGCGACTGATGGGCACACCAGTAATTAATTCTCCGTGACTACCATTACTGGTAGTCACGGAGAATACACAAGTTGTTACCAAGGTTGGCGCCACCCACACCAGGGGAAGGAGATGATGTCGAACACTGAAACATGCCGAGGTCTCATTCCTACCATCGTCGTCACCAACAGGTAAGTCACATTAATTTGTCAGCATTGCCCATGTCTTCCTTATACTATTGCAGGGTGTCCCATGAGTGACAGCAGATATTTGTAGAGGTGAAAGAATATGTGATATTGAGCCACCACGTCTTTATCTCCATCCGTTTCCCTCTATCTATAATAAAAAGTGTAACCCAACTCAGAAAAAATAATGACTGGGCCCTCCAAACAAAATAAAGATGAGGTGCACCCCGCCCAAATAGGGATGGGGCCTCCATTTCCTTTCGCCTTCTTTTCTCCACATCCTTTCCTCCCCTCCCATCGCCCCAATCACCCCAACCCACCACCCAATACCATGCAGTGGACAGAAGGCCACACACTTTTTCTCCTCCTGAAAGTCTGTTCCGTTTAACCCACATTCTTTCACTACTAAACCCTCTTCCCCCTTTCCTATATTTCGCTATCGCTATCAGTATCTCCCGCCTCGACTCCACCATTTGTAATGGTTGCCTTGCGTAATTTTTAAAATCCACTCACGGCTAAACGTAAACCGAAAAATCCATATATGTATAGAAGTTTTATACTCAGAATCACATATTCTTTCACCTCTACAAATATCTGCTGTAATTAGTGGGACACCCTATTATAATTATATGACAGTTGTCATATGAGCTCCTTACTTAACTTCACCATAAAAATATGGTGTTTGATGTGCTATGCGTTTGCCGCACGTTACTTTACTCGGTTATGTTACACCCCCAGTTGCAACCTGGGAGTTTGGGTTGGGTAATGTAGTATTTTGAGCAGAAATGGAATTCAGAACGACTCAATGAACATGAAGAAAAACGTTTTTATATAACGAACCCTAACGTAATGTAACCTATTACAGTTATATGTATTCTGGGACGAACATGTCATAGCTGAAAATTGTCAAAGAAATATGTAAAGTAGTGGAAAACCATATATTTTGATTATCGGCGAGGCTAACTACCTATAAACAATTAATATTTGACGATTAGCAAAAGTCCTGGGAAAATGAACCAACAAGTCATAATCTAAAAATGATCACATCATCAGTTTATCCTTGGTCATCATCAAAACAACCCTCTCGACATCACGAAACTATTCTGAATCGTCTAAGAATTGGGCATACGCGATTGACGCATGGCCAACTCATGTCTTCCCCTAATGGAGCCCCATCTATATGCTCCAACTGCCGAACACAAATAACACTCCAACATATTCTCATTGAATGCCCTATTTATAATAGGTATCGAACAATGTGCTTCACTAACCCTACAATGTAAGATATTTTAGCAGAGACCCCCAAATTTTCCCTAAGTTCAGTTTTGACCTTTTTGAAATACTGTAATCTCCTCCAAACAATATAACACTAAATTATAGAAACAGAAATATATGTTAACTAATCCCTCTGGCCAGCCCTAGGAGAGACTCAGTTGGGTGTCAGTGGTCTGGTTAAACTAAATCTTGATGAAGATGATGATTATCGGCGAATGTTCACTCTTCAGTTGCAGGGGTGGTGGTGGAGGTTTGGGGGGGGGGGGAGGGATGGGTGGGGAGGATCCACTTGCAGTTCACTATGAATACATGAAATAGGAAGGGTTTCTTGGGCAGTTGATCCAAAAAGATTTAACAAAACGTTATGTTTGAATAATAATACTTAACCTAGGTGTTACTAATACCATTAATTTACTCTAGTATATAAAAGCCTGCATCAGTTACCACAACATAATATTACTCTGCCATTTCAGTTATGCCTGCAGGACGAGCAAATTCGTCGGCAGTGATTGCTGAGCGAGGCCAAATCATCGGGATGTGGAGAGCTGGGGCAACTGTGCCGAGCAATGCTGTCGAAGTGGGGAGGAGCACCAAGACGATTAGGAGGTGGATCCGCCGGTGGGAGGAAGAGGGCTCCATGGAGACGAAACCTCGAAGAGGGAGGCCACGAGTAACGTCGGCAAGGATGGACGCCATGATCGTGGCAGCTGCAACGGCATATCCAATGCGAACATCAGTGGAGCATACAAGAAATCTGGGCCTCAACTGCCATCACATGACGAAGAGACGCCGACTTCATGAAGCCGGGATCGACTGCCATATTCCAGCTCACAAAGGGTGGCTAACACCTACTCACAAGGAGTGTCGACTCGGCTTTGCATTGGAACACCTTCCACATAGAGAAGAATACTGGAGAACCATTATATTTACCTATGAAATGGTGTTCAGGTCAGTAGGAGCCGAAGCAAGGCAGTGCTGGCGGCCCCCCAACACACGCTACCGTGAGAAACACATTCAACATCGCGCAGTGAGTGATAGAGTGTCAGTGTCTTTCTGGGAGTGGCTGTGGGCACATGGACCAGGTGAACTGGTCAAGATCAGTGGCCGTTTCACTGGTGAGCAGTATGTAGACATCCTGGAGCAATTGCTAATTCCTCCAGTCTGTGCTATGGCAGTTCCATCCCCCCACACTATTAGGCTGGTTCATGACAACAGTCCCATTCATACCTGCAACATAGTGAAGGACTACCTCCAGGATCACCCTGAAATTGAAGTCATCGACTGGCCAACACTAGGATGTGATATTAATCCGATTGAACATATTTGGGCCATGATGAAACATGATTGGGATATTGGGGAGCAGCGAACCTGTGCAGCAATAGAGGCCAAAGCTTACGACGTGTGGGAGAGTATACGTCGACGCCCAGGGGTGTGCCTCAAGCTACTCGACTCCATCCTTAATCGCCTTGATGAAGTCCTGAATGCAATGGGTGGCTGGACCAAATACTAAGATGTGTGTATTGGTGTATTGTTTGGAGTTTAGTATTGTTTGTAAATACAATAAATATATATTAACTCACCTACAGTGTTATCTTTGGGGGTGCTGGTGGTAGAGTGGTACCACTCTTGCCTTCACAAGCGAGATGTCACAGGTTTGATTCCCGGGCCGGTGGAAGTTGTTTGGACATACTTCCTAGCCCCCATTAGTCCCTGTTCACCTAGCAGTAAAGTAGGTACCTGGTGTAAATCGAAAGTTGCGAATTCGTATTCAGGGACAAGTTGTTGGAGCTTCCAATAACTTGATGACATAAACCATTGACTCTTCAGGTTTCTATGCCCTTGACTCTTCAGGCTTCCATGCCCTTAACTCATGACACATAAAGGCAAGCATGAATGTAGCATGCTTCCCTGTTGGGCACTGTAAACGCTTCTGCGCTTCACCTTACACTAGGATGTAGAGGAATGCCCAATAAATAATTTAAAAAAAAATAAAAAAAAAGGGTTATCTTAAATCCATGTCCTTAATGATGTCTTAAACTATATCTCATGAAAATTCATAACAAAGTAACTTAACAGCAGTGGCGTGTATTCATAAGAAGCAAGGTAAGCATTGCTTACCCTATAACAATGATTCCCTTCCAAATAAAAATTATCTTATTTAATTAGCATATTATTTAATTCAATTGTGTATAGCATTGTGCATTTTTTTTTGTCCCAGTTAATTTGTGAAACTTGCAAGACGGGCATTTTCCGCTTGAAAATCTATCCCTCAAGTATGCAATATTCCACTGCAGTACCCTCGTTCCCCCACGCTCACAGCGTCAATGGTATGCCATTGCCAGACGTAAGATGAGAACAAATAATTTAACTTATGTTACTCCCCTTTTTCCAAACCCATGTAAATAAGGTTCAGATCAATTTAATAAGCTGTGGAAAGCATTCTGATGCTGGAATGTCCCCTCAATAATATTTGTTATTATCAGTCAGTATAATTAATTGTGCTAGAAATTTGGACAACGTAAGCACAGCCTCCTCCCTGGTCCCCCTCCCCCACCCCCTATACTCGCTGCCAGCAGCACCGCAGCTTTACCAGTTCATTAATTTTTTTTTCAATGATAAATTCGTATCCGTAAATAATAATTATCTGACCTTTTTTATGTTTCACAGTTTCGTAGACTATTGGACTCATTATCAGAGTACTTGAATAATGTCATTGTCATTTTGGAATAATATAATAAATTAATAATGGCTATAAACTTTTTTCGAATTGATAGATTTTGTTTTGAAAGAGATGGTATCACTGTATGAGGCTACGGTCTATGTCAACACTCAACGTAAGAAATTCAGTTGACTTTCAGAGGTCATGATGTGTGAGTGCGACGCATTTATTTGGATTAATATACCCCCAAACTGAAAATGCAGTCGCAGGAGGAGCAAAGTTCAGCATGTGCATGCACTGTATGTGATCTACTAAAGAATTCTTTTAGATCTCGTGACTTTACAAGTAAGAAAGTTATTGTTAAATGAATAATAAAATGATATTAATATTCTTACTCCAGCTTCATCAGAGATCTTACCAGCGCCATTTGCTTACCCTAGCATTTTTCTCACGACACGCCACTGCTTAACAGCCACAAATTATGTATTGTGTGGTGTAAAATGAGCTGTATGACACGTCGTGGAATGTGTTGTCTTATAACACAATATAATTATATAGTTACAATTGCTACCATCATTGAAATGCTCATGATGTTCAGCACACAATATTAACGTTTACTGAGCACATTCTAAAATATATGAAGCTTGCATATTGTGGTGGGGTGTTTAAACAGGGAAACTTGGAAGAATTGGAACTAGATTAAGTCTGAATACTATTGTACAATACTTTTTTACTCCACTCTTTTTAACAAAGTATATAATTATATAATATTGCATAGTATCACAAATATTTATTAACTAAAGGATGGGTGTAATATAAATAATTATTACCATAATCTCTTTGTCGGAAGAGCAACAAAATTGTAACGTGGTCGCTGAGTAAAACTAACTGACCAAGGCCCTTCACCCTGATCCGTGCATATTTCACTTTTATCCTTAATATATTCCATTCTTTAAAGTATCATTGTGACCTGAGCAGGAATAAGCACCCAGCGCACTGCACCTGTTCCATAAATTCGTAACCATAAAGAAACAACTGTAAGACAAAACGTAGTTAAAAAGGCAGCTTGAAATTATGGTGGTATAAATAATAAATAAACCTGCCTCTCATCCAGCCCCCACCTCCTCTATCCCCCCCCAAACACACACACACACACACACACACAGCTGAGATAATTAATAACCACTTTGCTACCATATGTCATACCTTACCTAGTCTTGACCTCACTCCTCCCAGCTTACTTACCTTCCCCCTTCCCCCCTCCCTGTGTCCAACCATATGAAAGCGCCAACAAACTCCTGAAATTTAAATCCAAACGCTCCACGACCCCAATTGACCTCCCAATCAAAATATACAAGGAGTTTGCAGTCGAACTTGCCACCCCCCTCTGTTCTATTATAAATGCATCCCTCAGACAAAGCACATGCCCTAATGAATGGAAAACCCCATTTGTCACCCCCATCCCCAAGGTCACCACCCCACAGTCCCCTAACGACCTCAGGCCAGTTGCCATTACCCCCATACCCAGTCTACTTTGTGAGGACTTTGTTTTTGAGTGGGCATATGCCAGTATCTATCAGTCAATTGGTCCACAGCAATTTGGCAATATGAGGACCTCCTCTGCATCACACTGCTTGGTGAGCTTTCTGGATTTTCTGCACAAAAACTTGCAGAAACATAAGACATCACTGGCCGTTGCCCTTGTGGACTTCAGGAAGGCCTTTGACCTTGTTGATCACTGCACTGTTATCAACAAGGCTATTGCACTAGGGCTGCCCACCAATCTGGTCTCATGGTCACTGATTTCTTGAGTGGACGTCGCCAAGCAGTGAGGTATCAGGGCTTGGTCTCTACATTCCAACACCTCACCTGCGGTGTTCCCCAGGGGATCAAGATGGGACCACTGTGCTTCCTCATCCTGATCAACGACGCTCTATCGGACACTCCTCATAGGTGGAAGTGCGTGGATGACTGCACTGTGGGGGTTTCAGTGGACAACACCGCAGCAGACTACTCACCGCTCCAAGGCACCCTGGACAGGCTACAGGCATGGACTACGGAGAACAAGGTCACCATCAACCACACCAAAACCGTAGTCATGCACATCAATACCGCCACCACTCCAGTGCAAGCCCCAGCAGTCACAGTGGGTGCCCATCCTCTCCAGCTGGTGCAGTCTGCCAAACTCCTGGGTGTAACTATAGACAACAAACTTGACTGGAAGGCCCATGTAAATAACACAGTCAAGGCAGCCTCGTACCGTCTCTACATGCTACGAAGACTTAGGTCACTTGGGACACCCACACCAGAGCTGAGGACCATCTACAAAGCCTTTATTCTCCCCAAACTAACGTATGCATCACCAGCCTGGTCGTCTTCTCTCAACTCCACCCAACAACGTCAGCTAGAGAAGGTACAGAAAAGGGCCTGCAGAATCATGCTCGTCGCAGAATACTCCGGCTACACCAACGCTCTCTCCACCCTAGAAATGACATCCCTCAGTGACCACCACGACCAAGCACTGGAAAGGTTTGGCCGTGGACTACTGCACCACCCTCGCCACCTCCTGCCACCTGCAGCCCCCCACCCAACTCGCGCAGTCCGCCACTACAACAAAATTCAGCCCATAAGAGCCCGCACCGATAGATATAAGAACAGCACCTTCCCATCTATTGTTAAAATAATAAACAACTCCTGATTTATGTACTGCACAGCCCTGTAAATGTATTCAATGCATATTATATCATTATGTCTAAATTAAATGTAAGTCTGTATATTTTCAGCCACCGGCTGCAACTCTATTAATAAACCGTTTATTATTATTATTATTATTATTATTATTATCTGTTGGCCGACCATAGCATCTCCCCAAACTGTTTCGAAACTTCAGACTCAAGGCTATTTGAAACCTCACTGTGGCTGGGTAGTGGACACGACTTTTGTGCACAATAGTACAAAAGCACACAAGAAAATAAGGAGTCTGCAATAGGCAGGTTGGCCTGTGCATGGCAGCTCCTGTCGAGAGTTACTACCACTCTCTATCATGCCATGAATCTATCTAGCCTCCTTTTAAAACTTTCCAGCGTTCCAGCACTACAAAATTGCTAAGCTTGTTCCACTCGCCCACCACCATATTTGTGAACCAGTTCCTTCCTATCTCCCTCCTAAACCTAAACTTATCCAACTTAAATCCGTTGCTACGAATGCTATCCTGCTCGGATATTATAAGAACCTTATCTATATCCCCTTTATTGATTCCTTTCACCCACTTAAATACTTCTATCATATCTCCCCGCACTCTTCGTCTTTCTAAGAAATGCAAGTTTAGTTTCTTTAACCTATCTTGATATGGTAGGTTTCTAAGTCCCAGAATAATTTTCCTCATTCTTCACTGCACCGACTCCAGTGAATTGATATCCATTCTATAATAAGGGCACCAGAACTGAACCGTATAATCGAGGTGCGGCCTGACTAGCGCATGATATAGTTGCAATAAGACCTCTGCACTCTTATTACTTACACTTCTAGATATAAAACCTAATACTCTGTTTGCCTTATTTCGAACATTAATGCACTGTTTTCTAGGCCCTAGGTACGGGCTTACAAGTACCCCTAAGTCTCTTTCACAAGCCGACTTCTCTAGGTTAATGTTGTTAAGGCTGTATACATTGACAGTATTTGTTCTTCCAATATTAAGTACGCTGCACTTGCTGGTGTTGAATTTCATTTGCCATTTTTCTGACCACCCCTGCAGTTTATTTAAATCCTCCTGTAGTTCATTTGCATCTTGACCTGAATTAATCTGCCGCCCTATTTTGGTAGTACAACCGCTTATTGTAGTACAACCATTTACTGTAGTACAGCCACTTATAGTAGTACAACCGCTTACTGTAGTATAACCATTTATTATAATACAACCATTTATTGTATTGAAACCACTTATTGTAGTACAGCCAGCCACGTGTACAGCCATGTGTTGTAGTAGAGCCAGTCTCGTTTTGTAATAATAATGGCTTTTATTTTACCTTTTGTTCGTATTTCTATTTTTTTTATTTACTTTTACTCTTTCTTTATTCTCTAATTCTCTTTTCTATTCTTAATCTGTCTCTGTTCTTTATACTCGTATTTTTTTTTCTTTTTCTTTGGAGAAAAAGGAGGGGTGCAAGAAGATTAGAGGTGGGGGAAGGAAGTTATAGTTCGCAAATTGAAGAAATTTAGGAGGAGGTAAGAGAGGGCGGGCTGACCGCCTAGTTAAGCTAATGGTGTGTTAGGTTTGTGTCATGGGTTAGTTGTTGTCTGTCGGTACTGGCACTAGACATCCTACCCTATCTCATATATGGGTGTTTTGAGGGCCTTATTTCATATTCCGCCGACCCTATTGGCGGATGCTGGTCTAGGGAGGTTGTCTATTGCCTGTCTGTATATATCGGGGGTGGTAATGGACCTTTTGAGATTTGGTAACTTTTTGGGAACCATGCATGGTTGTTGTCGTTATCTGGTGGGAGTCTTTGAAGGAGTTCTTGCTCTCATCGTTCTATCTTTTGCCAGACTCTGCTGGCCAGGGTGTGCCGCTGCTGGTTGATGGGTTATATTCTCAGGTCTTTATGTATCTCGGCTGTGGTTTTGGTGAAGAGGTATCTTCCACCTGTGACGAATCTTAGGGCTTCATTTTGGACCATCTCTAATTTTAATACTTGAGTGGTGCTCTTAGTATGAAGAGGTACTGCTGGGTAAGTTAATATCGGTATGATAAATGATGTCACCAGGCGAAGTTTTATTTTCTCAGGAAGCGCTTTAAAGCGGTTTAGTTTTCTCAGCTCTCGTCTTGCCTTTTCCTTCCTGGTGTGGACATGATGTGAGTAACCTGTCGTGGCTATATGTAGGCCCAGGAGGGTGCCTCTGCTTTTGTATTCTATCTGGGCATTATTGGTTACTAATGGATGGGTTTTCCTTCTGCATAACGGTATCACTGTGAATTTCGGGAGACTGGTTTTGATTTTCCATTGTTTTTCATAATTGTTTACCCTTTCTAATTCCCGCAAGGTGTTGTCGTCCTTTAACTCTCGCAATTTTCCTTGATGTGTTGTTATTTGAGTGATGTCATCTGCATACATAATATCTTCGTTACCTATTCTAGTGGGAGGCGGGGTGTCACTTGTGTAGATAATATATAAGGTGGGAGAGAGGACGCTCCCCTGAGGGACTCCGCTCATGAGAGGGAAGGTCTTTACTGTGTGTTGTCCTACCCTCAGTCTGGCATTTCTGCCGTCAAGAAAGTTGCAAAGCAGCTTTTCAGTGTTGGTGGGAAGTCCGAGTTGGAGGATCTTATATCTTAGACCGTCATTCCAGACTTTGTCAAATGCCTTCACTACATCCCGGAGAGTTAGATTACATTGTCTACCATTCGCCGCGGCTCTGGCTATGTTTTCACATGCCAGGGCTATCGCTGTTGTGGTGGACTTGCCTTTCCTGAACCCGAATTGTCTGCAGTTGACTCTGTTGGTTGTTTCCAGGTTATTTCTCAGACGGTTATTGATGATTTTTTCTAGGATTTTTCCAGGTACTTCGAGGAGGGAGATCGGTCTGTAGTTTAGTGGGAAGTAACCCGAGGCCAGGCAAGCGTTCATTGTGGTTCTCAGTCTCTCCATGGCCGGGTTGTTTATGTGGCTGAGGATCCCCTTGGTGATGCCTAAATAGCCAGGGGTTTTATTTTTGGTATTGGAGATGGTTGTGTTGAATTCTTCCGAGGTGATTGGTTTGGACAGTGGGCTGTCCACTCTCAGATCCTCCCATATGATTTCAGGGGAAGGCTGAGTGCGGTGTGTCTGGCCCCTGAGTTCAACAAGGACGAGCTCCTCGTGGGTGCCATCAAATCCCCTGTTCTCTTCATTTGTGATTCGGAAGATGTTCCTCCATATGTCCCTGAATATGGGTTCATTGTCTTGGTAGTCATATGTTTTACTTCCTGCATGGTCAGTTATATATGATGACTCGTTACGGCTGCAACCTATGTTTAAGGTTGTATGTGATATTAAAAGAAATGTGATAACTGCCAATGAGAACAACTCTCATATCGAATTTGTGTGGATTCCGTCCCATGTTGAAATTAGGTATCATGAACGTGCTGATAGACTCGCTAATGAGGCACGTAAGAAAGAAAATGTTGACCGTGACCTTGGCCTGTCCAATGCTGTACTTAAAAACATTCAAGTCAGAATCATGAACTCTGATCTAGAAGAGCTGAGAAATGCAGAGAGACCTGGCAGTTGTAGCATTAGTAAATATGACAAATTTTGTGACGAGAGCTACCGGTATGGCCAGCATAAGGACAGAACCAGACAATGTGATGTAGTCGTGGCCAGAATTAGGCTAGGATGCAGACACATCTGGCAAGTTAGTAATGCTGTACCAATACCGGAACACTCAGCATTTAAACTTTGTGATAAGCCTTTAAAGCAGGCACGGTAATAGAACATTATATCGGAGTTACTAGAACATTATATTTACGTTACTAGACACTGACTCTCGGACACAAACATAAAATGAATACACTTCCCACCGTAAGTAACTCACCCTATGGATAGCTTTGATTATGACTCACGTAACCTGAGAGAGACCCAGCAGGTGCTGTTAAAGGAAGTGCTGGACTCTGGGTGCTGGGGAGGGAAGTCTCCCTCCCGCCCTCAACTAGTGACGAGCGTGACTCCGTCTTCCGTCGATAGTGTTGTGGAAGTCCTCTCAATGGAATCTGAATCAGGAATCGAGGTGGAATGTTGTTGTTGTTTAGATTGTCGGACCGTAGTCCGACACGGGCCTTTGCCTATAGGCGGCCCGTTTGGTGGTTCCGGCTGGAGCTCCAGGAGCAGCCAGACCGGATTGGTAATGGAGGTGGTCCCACCTGCAGATTGGAAGGATACTGCAGGTTGCAAGTGTGAGCGGACCCCCGATCAGTGGACACTTACCACCAACCCCCACTCTTGGACGTGGTCAGTTTCGGAGTGGCGCGCCCCCCGAACTGGGGTCCGCACCTGCTGGGAGAGGATGCTTTCTAAGCTATCTGGGTGGTGGGTATCGTGTGATGACCCGGAGTAGGTGGTGAATGTGGTCTGTATGGGCCTTTCGGGTTAGAGTGGCCGCTGGTGTTGTGTGTGTTTCTTGGGAGATTTGAGTTCTTTTTCGGAGGCTTTGTGTGACCTCACAGTCGAGGAGATAGTGTTCAAGTGGGTTGGCTGCAGGCTCCTGACAGTAGGTGCAATCCATGACGTCATTACCGATCATCTGCCAGGAGCACTTGTACCCTAGTCGTAGTCGATGAAGGCTGACTTGGGTTTGTCTTGGAGTTTTCTTGTCAGCGAACGGTGGTTCCCCTTTTGTGGCCGCCAGATACCATTTGGCTGATTGGGACCCGGCGTTGAGTGCATGAAGGAAGCTCTTTTTGATGTGGAGCTTGCTGGTCTTTCTGAGGTGATTCTTGATCTGTTGCACACTTGCTGGAACTTGGATGTGTACGCTACTAGAACGTGTAGCTGCCTTGGCTGCTTCGTCTGCCACGTCGTTTCCTCCGATCCCTACATGACTGGGAATCCAGTGTAAGACGACTGGTCGGTTTTGGCTTTGGAATTCCTGTAGCTGTGCGAGGATCGAGGTGATGATGTGGACGTTGTCTCTTGGTTGAGTGTGTTGCAGCGCCTGCATGGCCGATTTCGAGTCCGTGTGAATTATGGTGGGCTTGTTGTGTTGTGTTGCAGCGTGTTGTAGGGCCTTTAAGATTGCTACCAGTTCTGTTTGTAGGGTGGAGCAGTCATTGGAAAGTCTCCATTTGAGGGTCTGACCTTGGGTGTAGAAGGCCGCTCCGGATCTATGATGTTTTGGGTCCACCGAGCCGTCTGTGAAGTATGATGCTGCATCAGCCGGTGTCTCGGTGGCTATGGCTCTGAGAGTTATTTTTTTGAGGTCCTCCTTCTGGAGGTTGGCTTTACTATCGCCTAGGTCGGTAAATTTGAGTGTGGCTGGTGGAGGGCTCCATGGTGGAGGAACAGCGTAACCATTGTCTCGTGTGTCTTGGTTGTTCTTGACGAGTGTTTCTGCTTGCAGGTGTCGGATGACCTCGCTTGCCTCGTGCGACCAGGTGGCCCCTCGCACTTCTCGCATCGCTCCTGAACCGAGAAGACCTCCCAACAAGACCTCCTGCTGAACCCGGAACTCTGAAGACCGCCTTCTCCCCTGCGCCATTGTTGGCCATCTTCCCGGACCGGACCACCCAGGACTGTCATCGTCCACAACTACTCACGAGCGTTCTCGGTTTATCGAGCATTAGCTTGCCCTCCCCACTGGCAGTGTGAGTGACCCACACTCCAGCTGGAGAGCAGTTATAGAGCGATATTCCCGGCGTGGTTTGAGCTCTTTTCCTTCTACTACTATTTTTCCTTTTTCGCTCTGGCCTAGGGACCTGCACCCTCAAAAAGTGTATTCGTCCTGCGGTCCCCCCTGTAACTGTTCACCTCCCTCCCAGGAGATTGTGAACACGAAAGGGGGTCGGAGCAAAACCCTCCCCAGCCGAGTCTTTCCAGGAAAACCGTGATCGTGCGGGTCCACCTGGAAAGGGGGTAGCTATCCTTATCCTTCCCAATAGGCACACTTAGCTCACGTCTATAAGTGAGCAGTCACATACACTAGGAAGTAGGCTTCCCCAATCGGGGCTCCGGGAGAGAAGCTCAGGAACCACTCTACGACCACCAGCCAGTGGGGAGTGCTGTAATTCCTCTGCTATTTACTCAAACGGAATAGGTAGGATATAAAAAAAAAAAAAAAAAAAAAAAAAAAAAAAAAAAAAACAACGGTTATGGAGCGCGTACGTCCTCCTAACCGCGATCCCCGCCTGAACCGCCAACCTGACGACCCGAACTACGACAGGCTCCGCACTGAGAAAGCAGACCAGCTACGCGCCTTCAATGAAGCCCTGAAAAGTAAGGACAACATCACCACCTCCAACAACTCCACCACCACTGCTACCGCCACTGAGGACAGCTGGACGAAGGTAGAAAACAAGAAACGCCGACGTGCTTTTTCGGGAAACGAATGCCATCAAGCAGCCCCCAAGGCACCCATCACCACCACCAGCTCACCCTCAACGACACTGCCAAAATTCCGGATCACGAAAACGGACGCAAAAACAACATATGCCGCCGTCACAGAGATGGAAAAGCTGAATCCACTGGCCAGGTTCTCAGTGCGGCCCAACCTAAAGGGGTAGATGATTGTTCACCCCAAAGACAAGAACTCCGCCACCACCCTCGACACTTACCTGCAGAACACCACCACCGTTACTTCAACCAAGCTAGACCCCGCCCAGAAACTGATGAAGTCGGTAGTCCTCCGGTACCCGAAGGAACTACCTCTCGAACCCCTGGAGAACCACCCGAAGATTTTAAAAGCCGAGAGATGCTCTCCCATGTCCGACAAGACGGCCACCACGAAACAAGTGCTCATAACGCACTACGGCTCACCCCCCAGCACCATAGACCTCAAAACCTGGGGGACCTACGAAGTGAGGCCCTTCGTCCCAGAGCCCCTGCGGTGCTTCAGATGCCAGAAATACGGGCACCATCAGATACGGTGCACGTACAAGGAGATCTGCGCAGTCTGCGCACAGAAGCACGGCACACACTCCTGCCTCACCAAGCTGAAAAATGGAGAAAAAATTGTCCCCAAGTGTGCCAACTGCGGGGGCAAACACCACGCCTGGAATCCTGGATGCTCCGAGAGAACAAGGAGGGTACAGGCAAACCGACCAGCAGCAGCAAGACCGGCACCCACCGCCTACACACCAGCCCCACCAAGTACCTTCGTGTGGGGAACCCAGAGGCCAAAACATCCAAGACAACCTCCTCAGCCAGTCAACACCCAAAGTGCAGCCCAGTTTCCTGGCCTCACCACGGCCACACCTCGGCCACCCAAGCAGCAGACAACCACGAGACAGACAAAAGAAGCACACACCAAGGCACCAGAAGGAATGATACACGTATCAGACCTAGCCAAGGTACTGACAACCTTCGCGGAAGGCCTAGCCGGACTACTGGGCCACAAGATCCAACCCACACAGCTCCAAATACTCATGGGGAGCGTCCTCGGGCAAGTCGCCACAGCTCCAGCCACCTCAGTGGAGGAAGCCACGCCGGTCCCCACATGAGTGACAGCCGAGGTACACTCCACACCGAAGAAGGCCACCAGAGAACCCAAGATACCGAAAGCTCCCAGAAAGAAAATGGACGTCTCAACTCCCCTGAACCGAACCACGGCCCAGAAGGCAAAAACCACAGAACACGAAGATATGGACCTGATCCAGCTGGAATCGAACTTGGACATCTCCATCGAGGACCACCAGAAATCTCCGATGAAACAGTGGTGGAAACCACCAGCACCCTGAACATCCTAACATGGAATGCTCAGGGCATCAAAAACAAGAAACACCTCCTACAAGAAGCAGCAGCCAAGGACAAGCTTGACATCATACTGCTACAAGAAACACTACTACAAGAACACCACTGTTTCAAATTCAGCGGTTACAAGACATACAGGAGGCATTTCACGCAGGCGTCTACAAGAGGATGCATGATCTTGGTCAAGTCAAGCATACCCTCCGCCGATGTCACGCAGCAATTTCCATGTGGGGAAAACATCGAGACACAGGCCATCAAAGTAACCCTCCAAGAACGGGAATTAACTGTTCACAACATTTACAAGAACCCAAGGGGCTCACTGGAGGTTACTCAACTATTTGCTTCGGCCGCTGACCACGCCACACTCATAGGAGGGGATTTCAATGCACATCATCCCTTCCTAAGCTCGGCAAGCCCCACAAATGAAGACGGCCTACACCTATACACCACCTTTCAAGATACACCCGAGATCTGCCTCCTGAACACCGGTGAGCCCACCCACACTAGGGGAGGAAGGCTAGATCTAACCTTCGTCTCCAGTGCACTACAGCCTTCGGCCTCCTGGCAGATACACCCCACGCTGACCAGCGACCACTTCGCCACCCTAACAACACTGAAGGTGAACAAACTCCCCACTCCACCCCCCCCCCCCCCCCCGAGATGGAGATACAATACCCAAAAGGCAGATTGGGGACTCTTCAAGAAACACCTGGCTAAGTGGCGCGAAAAATCACAGCCGGCCGGCCCAGCACCCGTGGATGAGACAACCCTCCACCACCAATTGGTCGAGGCGTTTCACCAAGCGGCAGAAGAGGCCATCCCCAAAACAAAACCCACATCAAGACAGTACAATGACTACTGGTACTACTGTCCCAGGGTGAAAGAACTCAACCACAGAGTGAACATGGCCCGAAGAAACTATAGGAGACATCCCACGGCAACAAACAGACATCTCCTGCAAGTCATAGTTAAGGACACCAGGGAAGAGAAGCAAGAAATAAAAAACGTAAGCTGGCTCAAGTGGTGCTCCGAACTCAACGAGCACACCTCCCTTGGCAAGATGTGGGCCCAGATCCGAAGGGCATCTGGGAAGGCAACACCACCACCACCAACCCATCCCAACCCAGAAGAAGAAGCCGAGAGACTTGCAAAACTGTTCGCTGACCGAGCAGCAACGAAAAACCTCCCGAGACAGGCGGAGGAGACACAACGGCGTCTGCGACAGGTCAGACTCCAGACGATCGAAGAGGCCTGCAACAGTGAAGATGACACTGACAGACCATTCAACCAGCAAGAACTCCAAAAGTCGCTAAAACGAAGCAAGGACACAGCTCCAGGGGCAGACAGGATAACCTACTCCATGCTCTTTCATGCCGGTACAGCCGGACACGAGGCTCTGCTGCAAGCCATCAATGCTTCGTGGACAGCACAAAGACTCCCACTGGAATGGAAGAAGGCAGATATACAGCCCATTCCGAAGCCCAGAGAACCAGACAAGCCGAGGCCCATCTCCCTTCTCAGCTGCATAGCCAAGACGGGAGAAAGAATGGCTCTCAACCGACTCAAATGGAAAGTAGGCAGCCCACACCCTCACATCTTTGCTTACACCGAGAACACCGGCACAGGCAACAACATCGCCGAGATACTCAGCACAGTGGACAACAAACCAGCTCTGGTGGTCTTCCTCGACCTGGAGAAAGCCTTCGAACTAGCCAATCCACTGGCCATTACAACTACGCTCGCTAAAAAAGGCGTCAAAGGAAGGTTGCTGGGGTGGATCCAGAACTACCTCACACAGAGAGAAGCACGAGTACGCTTTCAGGGAACAACCTCAAGCTACAGGGTCCACGAAAACGGAACCCCACAAGGAGGCATCCTCAGTCCAATGCTGTTCAATGTCCTGATGGAAAATCTAGTCAAGCTTCCTTTCAGACAAACAGCCAAGCTCCTATGCTATGCAGACGACTTACAGCTCATAGTAAGAGGATTGAACAGACTAGCCAACACGCAACACGCACTCAAACTTATAGAAGAGGAGTGCAACAGACTTGGACTCAAGATAAATCCAGCCAAGTCGAAAGCGATGGCCATCTGCACAGACACACCAGACAAGATGCTCTCCATACAAAACAAGCCGGTAGTCTGGACCAACGCCCACCAGTGTCTTGGAATCTGGTTTGACCAGAAACTCACCTTCAAGCCGCAACTCGAGTATCTCAGGCACAGGACGAAGAGCAGACACAATATAATGAGGTCGCTCACCAGCAAATCAGCAGGAGCAAACCTCCCTGTGCTCAAAGCCTACTACACAGCCGCCATCAGATCGCTGGTAGATTACAGTGCTCCAGCACTCATTGGACTGAGAGAAGACCAAATAGCTAAGCTAGAAGTCATCCAAAACAATGCTCTCAGGACCATGCTCGGAGCACCCATGTGGACCAGAATTTGCAATCTGCAAATGGAAACCGAGCTACCACCCCTGGCAGTACGAGTCAAGCAGGTGACAGCCGGTCTCCTCGCCAAAATCTGTAGAGCAGACAAGCCCACAGTTGCCAAGATTCGAATCAGTGCCTCCCTCCACCTCGAGGTGGAAGGGGGTGCTGGGCCTATATATTGGCGGTCACCAGCCGGCAGATGACCTCTCCCAATTAACACTAAACTGGTTAGATCTGGACAGCTGTGTTTGCCCAGGTGTGTGGTCATTTCGCAGGTCAATAATGCTTCCTAATTATTACCGCCCAGGTGTGTCTTGGCAAGGTGTCGCTTCCTTAACACGGTCATATCGCAGGGTTAACTCAAGTATTTAGTGGCCGTCAGCTCTCCTGGGACTGTAGGGTGTGTCAACCTATGTGGGTTACTACGAGGGCATCTACTTACTGTTATTTGCGTCGTTCTTCTCTGGTCTGAAAGCTGTGGTCTGATAAACAATCATTACATTAGCAACCTAAAAGCAACCTAGTATGTTCATGCGATTATCTTTATTTCATTGTTATTAGTGGTAAGTGCTTGTAAATGTAGTTATAAATTTTATTTAAGTTTCTTTACTCCAATCATCAAGTATTCAGTTATGAAAAGGGGCTGCATTCAATCCATACATTACACCGTAGTTGGAGTTGTTCCCGATACAAATTTAAGAACCATATATTGTAATTCTCTTTAAATACATTCACTTTTTGTTTGTTACGAGCCTTACCCCTTTGACACGTAACAAATATTGGGGGCCTGTCCAGGATTTCTTAACTTTTTGGTCCAACAGCTGATACGCGAGTTGATTAACTTGTTTTAATTGTATCCATGGAGTTTGATGTTAATGCATTTACTAAAAACCTAAGTATTGAGCAACTGATTGATGTACTCGTAAACATGAAGAAAAATGATATTTTCTTTTTTTTTTTTACGGGGATTAGCCCACCCGGACACACGTTACTGACCCACATCAGGGCTCTTGCTAAATTCTATAAAGTGGAGTACAGAGCAGGTGCAACTAAATCAGAGATTAAAAAGAATGTGCTTGATTATTTGGTTAGTACCGAGTTGTTATCACTTAGTGTTTCATATTTATGTGAAGAAGGTACTAGTGAATCGGTGAAACTTAAAATCCTAGAAATAAATGATAGGAAGGCCCAGAGAGCACATGAATTGGCTATAAAACAGCTGGAAAGTGAGGAAAAGGAAAGGGATTTTCTTAGAAATAATCAAATTTCCAGTGCAAACACTTCACATGCCACTACTTTTCATGCTCCAAAATATGTTAAATTAGTACCTAGTTTTGATGGGAATGACCCTGAGAGTTTCTTCCTGTTATTTGAGAAAATTACCAAACAGATGAGTTGGCCTAACTCACAGTGGAGTTTTCTAGCTGAATCAGCATTCTTAGGTAGAGCAAAAACTGTCGTTGTAAGTCTTACTGATGATCAAGCTTGTCAACATAATGTGTTGAAGGACGCTGCTCTTAAAGCTTTTGATCAAATACCTGAAACGTAAAGACAGAAATTTAGGAATCTGAAAAAGGATGAAAAGCAAACATACCTAGAGTTTGTTAGAGCTAAGGAAAAGTTATTTGCAAGATGGCTCCGAGCTAGCAAGGTTTATAATTCACAGGCAACAGAATACACTGGAGAAATTTGTCAAAAATAATGATAAAGTAACAATTTTAATGGCAGAAAACTACCCAGTCAGAGACTTTTGGTTATAACACTGCAATATGAAAGGATTAATGATGTTATGGAAACTTATGGCAATATACTCAGAGAAACAGCAAAATAACTGGTCGTAATAATTGTCGTACACGCATAATGGGCACAGAATGAAACTATAGATGCTGGTAAATAAAAGGAGACTTGAAATGAATTGGAATAAATTAAACAACTGATACCAATCAAGACCAGCGGCCGAGTGTGATGGTGGTGGCGAGGGCAGGGTCGGTCTGGGTGGTAGATATATCAGGCAGACAGCAGATGGGCGGATCGACTTGAGACCTGAACCTCGGCGAGGTTGGTTCTCCCGGCTCCCCGATCCCTCCCCCCGAGGTACCGCGTGACCATGATCATGATCACCCTAGCCCAGGCGAAGGTTGTGAGACTGATTCCGGTCGAGCACCCTTCGCGCAAGAAACTAAATCTTCTTGTGATTAAAGATTTTTTTGACCACATTGGACTAAAGGGGGTGACAGGGGTCGTCCGGAGTAGCGGTGGTACCCTTGTCATCACGTTCGAAGAATGGGGGCAGGCCCACAAATTACCCCATCGAACGATCATCAATGGAGTCGACGTCATGTTTGACGCCCTACTTCAGGATAACTTGGTTTTGGGAGTCATTTCCCACTCCGAAATTGAGTATCTCGAAAGAGACGAACTTGGCGAGCTGATTGGAGATCAGCTCGCAGTACTTAGGAAGCTGACCAGCACAACTGCCCTGGTTGGTTCTCCTAAGGAACTTCCCAGCTCCGTTATACTGGGTTGGGAGAAAATCCCAGTGAAACCTCAACAGCCAAAACCCACTCGTTGCTACAATTGCCAGAAATATGGCCATCTGGCGAGGAAGTGTCGCGCTCCCAAGGTGTGCTCTAGCTGCGGGGCACCCGGCCACACCGACGCTGACTGCCAGGCGGCCGTTAAGAAGTGCGCGGCTTGTGGTGGCCCTCACTCCTCCTCCGACCGGCTTTGTCCCAAGTGGAGGGAGGAGTGCAGGGTGGCCAGGCTGCGGTCTAAGGAAAAGTTGACTTACAAGGAGGCTCTCCTTGCAGTCAAGACTCTAGAAAAAAAACAACCAAGACCGAAACAAACAAGAAAAGAACAAACAAGACAAAAACGAACAAGAAAAGAACAATCAAGATATCAACAAAGAAGAACCTGATAATATTATCGAAGACCAGACAGAACAAGACCAAAAAGAAGAAGACGAAGAACAAGAAGTAGAATGGAAAGTAAAAACTAAAAGAAGAACAAAGAGAAAAAAGAAGACCAACCAATCAGCTTCGGCCGAAATAGCCTAACGGCGAAGAGGCCAGAAATCCCTAACAACTTTGACTTTGACCGGATCACTTGAGACCTGAACCTCGGCGAGGTTGGTTCTCCCGGCTCCCCGATCCTTCCCCCCGAGGTACCGCGTGACCATGATCATGATCACCCTAGCCCAGGCGAAGGTTGTGAGACTGATTCCGGTCGAGCACCCTTCGCGCAAGAAACTAAATCTTCTTGTGATTAAAGATTTTTTTGACCACATTGGACTAAAGGGGATGACAGGGGTCGTCCGGAGTAGCGGTGGTACCCTTGTCATCACGTTCGAAGAATGGGGGCAGGCCCACAAATTACCCCATCGAACGATCATCAATGGAGTCGACGTCATGTTTGACGCCCTACTTCAGGATAACTTGGTTTTGGGAGTCATTTCCCACTCTGAAATTGAGTATCTCGAAAGAGACGAACTTGGCGAGCTGATTGGAGATCAGCTCGCAGTACTTAGGAAGCTGACCAGCACAACTGCCCTGGTTGGTTCTCCTAAGGAACTTCCCAGCTCCGTTATACTGGGTTGGGAGAAAATCCCAGTGAAACCTCAACAGCCAAAACCCACTCGTTGCTACAATTGCCAGAAATATGGCCATCTGGCGAGGAAGTGTCGCGCTCCCAAGGTGTGCTCTAGCTGCGGGGCACCCGGCCACACCGACGCTGACTGCCAGGCGGCCGTTAAGAAGTGCGCGGCTTGTGGTGGCCCTCACTCCTCCTCCGACCGGCTTTGTCCCAAGTGGAGGGAGGAGTGCAGGGTGGCCAGGCTGCGGTCTAAGGAAAAGTTGACTTACAAGGAGGCTCTCCTTGCAGTCAAGACTCTAGAAAAAAACAACCAAGACCGAAACAAACAAGAAAAGAACAAACAAGACAAAAACGAACAAGAAAAGAACAATCAAGATATCAACAAAGAAGAACCTGATAATATTATAGAAGACCAGACAGAACAAGACCAAAAAGAAGAAGACGAAGAACAAGAAGTAGAATGGAAAGTAAAAACTAAAAGAAGAACAAAGAGAAAAAAGAAGACCAACCAATCAGCTTCGGCCGAAATAGCCTAATGGCGAAGAGGCCAGAAACCCCTAACAACTTTGACTTTGGGCGGATCACTTGAGAACTGAACCTCGGCGAGGTAGGTTCTCCCGGCTCCCCGCTCCTTCCTCCTGAGGTACCACGCGACTATGTTCACCCTAGCCCAGGCGAAGGTTGTGAGACTGATTCCGGTCGAGCACCCTTCGCGCAAGAAACTCAATCTTCTTGTGATTAAAGATTTTTTTGACCACATTGGACTCAAGGGGGTGACAGGGGTCGTCCGCAGTAAAGGCGGTACCCTTATCATCACCTTCGAGGAATGGGGGCAGGGCCACAAATTGCCTCCCCTTGTGAACATCAATGGAGTCGACGTCATGTTTGACGCCTTACTTCAGGATAACTTAGTTTTGGGAGTCATTTCCCACTCTGAAATTGAGTATCTCGAAAAAGACGAACTTGCCGAGCTGATTGGAGATCAGCTCTCAGTACTTAGGAAGCTGACCAGCTCAACTGCCCTGGTTGGTTTTCCTAAGGAACTTCCTAGCTCCGTTATACTGGGTTGGGAGAAAATCCCAGTAAAACCTCACCAGCAAAAACCCACTCGCTGCTACAATTGCCAGAAATATGGCCATCTGGCGAGGAAGTGTGGTGCTCGCGAGGTGTGCTCAAGCTGCGGGGCACCCGGCCACACCGACGCTGACTGCCAGGCGGCCGTTAAAAAGTGCGCGGCTTGTGGTGGCCCTCACTCCTCCTCCGACCGGCTTTGTCCCAAGTGGAGGGAGGAGTGCAGGGTGGCCAGGCTGCGGGCGAAAGAAAAATTGACTTACAGGGAGGCTCTCCTTGTAGTCAAAAATCAAGAAAAGAAAAAACAAGAAAAGAACAAACAAGACAAAAACAACCACGACATGAACAACCGAGAACCCGATATCCCTACAGAAGACCAGAAAAAAGAAGACCAGAAAGAAGAAGATCAAAAAGAAGACGAAGAACAAGATCAAAAAGAAGACGAAGAACAAGAAGAAGAATGGAAAGTAAAAACTAAAAGAAGAACAAAGAAAAAAAAGAAGTCCAACCAATCAGCTTCGGCCGAAATAGCCTAACGGCGAAGAGGCCAGCAATCCCAAACAACTTGAACTTGGGCGGATGTAGCTCGAGGTTGAGGAAATATTTACTGACGGAATACTGAAATCTGTATCGTCTGTGGATGCAGTAATTGAGAAGAAAAGAGAATTCCACTAATTTATATTTACATGGAAATGAGGAGATACAGACGAACAGACTTGTACACAGTCGCAGATTAAAACATTTTCAATATCAAATGTGCTCACTCACCCACTCACTCTCACACTCACACATTGTCCTGGCAATTTTCCAGTGCTTTTTTTTTCAAAAGCAAAAATAGATATTTTTATTGAAAGCATAAAACATGATTTACATAAAATACCAATTTACCATTCGTAATATTTTTCTGCAACTTGGTTAACGAGATAACATGAATCTTTATGCGCGATTTTGAAACAACGTAACAATCTAATATATTTGTCCTCAGTAATTCATTTATGGAAAATTTCCCAATGAAACTGACGAAGTTTTTTGTTTACGTTGGCAGCGAGGATTGTGATGGAACGAAATTTACCTGAAGAATTAAATTTTGGACAAGGTTGACAAGAACGACACTGATGATATGTCGAGTAATGATGAATGGAAGGAGATAGTAAGCAGGGATGATTAGAGGGATGATAATTATGGCTGGAGGAAGAGAAAGTCGGCACAGTCAATTCCAAGCTTCCTTAGCAAAGTCACAAGCACCCTTCCTCAACACACTCACACACACACACCCTTCCTCAACACATTCACACACGCCCTAGTCCCGGCCCGACCTTTGGCGGGATCAACAGAGCCATCGGTGTACAGGACGACCCAACCTGGGGACCAGTGGGCGATCCTGGAGAGGTGGGATTTGCAGAGAATAACAGGGTTCACGTGGGATTTCGGGAGCGGTCCACCGAGGGCAATCACTTCAGGTTGAAAATCCAGCCAGGGAGAAGGAGACAAACCAACAGCAGGGGTGACAACAATATCAGGCAGGAGGTCGTGTTCCTGAAGGGCTCGGATGAGTGACCAAAGGGAATCAACCGAAAAGCGTCACAATCCTGACACTGTTTAGCAGCAATAATTGTATAATTTATAATACAACATAACTGTGCTGTTGTGCACATCAACATGCATGTACAGCCTGTTTGCTTGACACCTGATACGGCGATGCCTGACTGGCAGGATGACTGTTGATCTGTAATAAGAACAAAGAACATAAGAATAGAGGAAAATGCAGCGGGCCTATTGGCCCATACTGGGCAGTCCCGTTTACACCCAACCCCTATTGCTCATATAAGCATCCAACCTATGCTTGAAGCTATTCAGCGTATTCCAGTTAATGATGATATTTGGTAACTTGTTCCATTCATCCACTATCCTGTTTCCAAACCAGTGTTTACCTATTTCCCGCCTAAATCTACATTTGTCTAATTTAAAACCATTGTTACGAGTTCACTCCTGGTTGGATAGTTTGAGTACCTTTATAATGTCCCCTTTGTTTAGCCCTGACTTCCACTTATACACCTCTATCAGGTCCCCCCTCGCTCTACGTCTCTCGAGGGAGTGCAAATTAAGATGCTTTAACCTGTCTCTATACTCAAGGTTCCTTATGCCCGGGATTAGTCTTGTCATTCTCCTCTGAATTCTTTCCAATGATTCTATATCCATCCTGTAATACGGTGACCAGAACTGAACTGCGTAATTCAGGTGTGGCCTCACAAGCGCAAGGTACAGTTTTAGGATGACCTCGCTAGTCTTGTAACTAACACTCCTTTGTATGAACCCAAGTACTTTATTAGCCTTGTTACGAGCAAAAACACATTGTTTACTTGGCTTAAGGTTCCTACTTATCATTACTCCTAAATCTCTCTCGCAGTCGGATTTCTCTATGGCATCGTTGTTCATCTGGTATCTGGTTTCCCTGTTTACATCTCCAATACTGAGTACTTTACAATTGTCCACGCTGAATTTCATCTGCCATTTTTCAGATCATTCGAATAATTTGTTTAGATCTTCCTATAGTTTTGCGGATAATGGAAAAATCGTGCAAATGGTGATACAAGCATGACATTTTGCATGATCATACCTTAGGGACTACTTGTCAAATCTGCCTCAGTGGCCATTTGGAAATCAAAGATGACGGCCATTTTTCAAGATAGCTGCCAAATTGACCTTCGAAAGATGATTTTTTTTTTATAGAAATTGATGTAGTTGGTCAATCTAAATGATCTTGGTGTCGATGTGTATATCTTAAAGCATGCTCAGATGATTTTTTTTTTCTATTTCTGATACTCTCAGATATATATTTGTCTTATTTATGACTGGTTTTATGTACTGGTTTTATGTTTTTTCCAACTAGGTGAGGGTAGCATGCAGAGGGTCTCTGCATGTGAAGGAGTGATTGTCAGGCACTACCAGGGCACACTGGTGACACTCACTGCTGTGCAACCCAGCATGGGGTTCAGTGTCAGCTAAGAAAAAGCATGTCATACTGTAACAGCTTAGTGTCCCAAATGCTGCTTAACCAACCCCAAATCAGTTAAGCAGCCGCACCTAAAATGACAGGATGTGCCAGCGAGGGAGAGCCGAGCCAAGGATAACGGGGTCTTAGTTATCTGGATGGTGTACAGTTCGCACGGGACTAATGACACTGGATGAACGATCGGACTAGGTGTAGGGCAAAAGGCATCAACCTAGTTGTATCCCATACAAGAAAGTGCTCATGAGGGTGGTAAAAGGATAAACCCTCGGTCCTGAAGATCAAAAATTGTCATTGAAGGTTCCAAGTGTCCCCTGAAGAAGGCAGTGATGAGTAGGGAAACACCGGGTAACACTGAAGTCCATTTATTAACGGATAGGAGAAATACAAGTGGTGACTAGCGTGTGCCATGCACGGCCTACAGAGTCAGACTGAGACTGCCTTGCCATATGGCAGCCTCGGGGCAATGTTGCCACATAACCCGTGCAGTGTTGCCACGTGATTACATATATAAATGATACTCGGCACAGTAGCTTAGATACATAACCTACAACTCCCTCCCCCCCCCCCCCCCTCACGCTCATAGTCTTTGTCTTGAGCGGACTTCTTAGTCCTAAGTCGCTCCGAGCGTCGAGGTGTACTGTGGGGCGGATCCTCGTGAGGTGTAGGGGACTCGCTCCTCGGTCAGGTGGCCAGCAGCAGGGGGTGGGACTGGCCGGAGGAAGCGGCGGTTCCTCCATCAGACACGGCCGCTCGGCATCCTGACCTTGTAGTCTCGCGACCGGCCGACGCCCATCACTATGCCTACCTTGTCCCAACGTGTCGTCGTCGGGTCCTGGACGCGGACAAGGGCACCAATCTCCAGTGGCTGAAGAGGGTGGGCACGGTCGTCATACCAAGCCTTGGCGTCCTGGGCACGTGTAGCCGAACGGCGGTCACAGCTCTCGGCTCTGGTCTGCCACTCCTTCCCAAAGGCCTTGGCGTGTGCAGGAACGCAAGAGCAGAGAGGGTGACCATACAGGATCTGGGCAGGGGAGCGTCCTGTGTGGATGGGAGTAGCCGCAGGTTCTGGGCAGCTCTGTGCGGCAGTGCCAGGCGCGTCGCTCATTGACTCACTCACCCTGCTGGTGGTGTACCGAGCAGCTGGGATCTGCTCGGGAAAGTCTCTGGGCACCACGCCTAACTCCTTGCAGTGCTCCCACGACAACAAGGGTGTAGCGAGAGTAGGCTGCACGTCGATCCATCCGTGACACGACCTGTCACCGTAAGTGATCTCCGCTTGAAAGGAGCCCACAGCATCCGGCATCTGGGAACCGTCCGCATTGTAGTACTGCAGCTGCGGCGGTGGTCCCAGGCCGCCTTTGGTGAGGCCCAGTTTCTGGAGGTGCTTCAGGGATATCACCATAGTATCAGTGCCGGTGTCCGCTATCACCTCGATGTGACCCGACACATCACCGTGTGTGACGGCGACACGGATGGTAGGGGAAGGGGTAGCCCTGGGGCGTGTGGTCGAGTCCACCCTTCTGATGTGACTCAGCTGCTGCTTGGGGCTGCGTGGGCCATCTGAAGGGGGCTGCGTGCGAACCACTCCGAGGGAAGTGCGCTGCTTTCCTCCTCGTCTCAGGCTTTTGGGCTTGGGTTGGCGGCAGCACTTGTCTTAGTGTCCATAGCGACCGCAGGCCTGACACTTGCGGCCTCGTACAGGGCACCTGTCTGTGTTAGACCAGTGGCCCTTACGGTCACAGCCACGACACAGTGCATCGGCGGCCGGGCATGTCTTGGGGCCATGCTGCTCTCCACAGCTGCCACAGGAGGCACTAGGCGGAGGCGTGGAAGAACGTGCGGCAGCCTTCACGTTGTTGGCCTCCTTCTTACCCTTCTTGTACTGTGAGATAGCTCTCACAGCAGGTGGGGCCCGTAAGGCAGAGGTGGCGGACTTGGTGGCCTCGTATGACCGACATTCAGTCACTACCACCTGGAGTGTGGAAGAAGCGTCCAGGGGGATGAGTCGCTGCACCAACTCTTCTTGCCTGACACCTGCCAAAATCCCGTGCTTGATCCAGGCTTCCTCACATTCCCAGCTGTGCGCCTTGCGGACGTCGACCTCCTCCGACAAACCTTCAAACGTACAAAAAAGTCGTCAAAGGATTCATTTTCCGCCTGCTTGCAGCTGGTGAAGGCGCGGCGATGCAAGGCCTCGTTATTCCGACCTTTAACGTGCTCCTGCAAAAGGTCGCGTACATCTGTCAATGAAGACGTAGAATCGGGAGGCACTTGCAACGTGTGCTCCAAAACTCTCTGGGTCTCCAGCGACAAACACATCCGCAGTTGGATGAGCTGTTTGTTTGGAGGCATGCTGTCAAGGTCCACCATCGTGGAGTAATCTGTCCACCGCCACCTCCACTCACGAAAAAGCTGAGTAGCAAGAGTACCTGGAGGACTATGGTGTGGTGGGGGAGGGAGGGTACTGGCGCCTTGGTGCGCGATACCTGCGATACCTGCGAGTGAGGGAGGGTGGGTTAGCGCCAGGGTCGCCAATAGTGCATCAAAACGCACCTTTTCCTCCTCTCTTCGTATTTCCTCCCTCTGAAGTTCCATTTCTCTGAGTCTCTCGTCCGTGTCGTCCATCCACCTCAGAATTGTGGTAATGTCCGTCGCTGGAGGTGGAGGATGATAGTCTGCGCCCGGTGGATGGGATGGTGGTGGGGAGTCGTGTCTCCCATCTTGACGTTGTCCCTTCTTACCGCCCATCTTAGTATGCTTGAACTGCGCTGTTTAGTATATAAAGTGGCGCCTCATCAGCTCGAACCACATATGTATTACATAAACAGCGCAAAAATAACGCATAGAGTCCACTGTTCTGTCCGTGAGTGAGTACGTGCGTGCGTGCGTGCGTGCGTGCGTGCGTGTGTGCGTGCGTGCCTCTGTGTGTGTGTGTGTGTGTGTGTGTGTGTGTGTGTGTGTGTGTGTGTAATAATAATAATAATAATAATAATAATTAACGGTTTATTGAAAGAGCTTGGCAGCCAGAAGGCTGAAAATATACAGTTACATATTTGGGGAATGGGTTTCGAATTACAAATAATATACAAGTAACATAAGTGACACAAATAAGACATATAATAACTAGATGGGGAAAAGCTCAAACTACAGTTCATTTCAACATAGTGACAGTGCAAGGAGTAGTGTTTACTGGGAGTGAATACACTGGTTTATTACAAGTTATTGATAATTTTTACAATGGTTGGGACTGGGCTGTTCTTATAGCCATCAGTTCGTGCACGTATGGGCTGGATGCGGTTGTGGTGTCGAACAGCAATTCTCGGACTAGGGATCTCAGGTGGTAGTAGGAGCCGGTGTCGAGGATGGTGTAGAAGCTTCTTACCAAATTTGCAGATGAGGTCGTGGTGATGGGAATGGGACAACTGGCCGCCGCCATCTGGCCGCAGCCCAACAGGCCGCGGGAAACTCGCCGCGGCCGACTGGCCGCCGCGGACTGGGGGTAAACTGCAAACGCCTAATTTTGCGCTCTCAAGGCAGCTGCTTAAACCCCCACCAGCGAACGATTGATTCTCGAATGATTAAAAAACAAGTCAATTCTGAATTCAACATACAAAAAAACAGTAAAACTATGTACTAAAAAATAAAATAAGAGAAACTTAGATAATAGAACTTGAAAGAATCCTCACAGATGTATTAAATCTTGAATGAAAAACACAAGGATAATACTATGAACAAAGAAAAATAAAAAAGTAAGAATTAGTAGAATAATAATATTAGTTGGATAATACTATGAACAAAGAAATATAAAAAAGTAAGATTTAGTAGAAGTTAAAAAAATGACAACAGTTCGAATATTTAAATATTGATTTGACTAAGAATGTTTTCAGGGCTACCCGAGTATATAGCTTCAACCTCCGAATGTATTCGAGATTTTCACTCGTAAAAACCGATAGGAAATATTAATTTAAGCAGTTGCGCATTACTTTGTCATCATCAGTTATGTGACCATTAGCTGCTTCAATTTGCATTTTGATTCATCTTCTGTTATAAAGCATAACGTTCATTCCAATATGAATCAAAATGTTGGTTTGTATAAATTAGATAATTATATAAGTCAGAAAATTGTAAGTATGTTCAGCCAAAATATGGCCACTCACGGTGCTCTACGCAAACTTGTGCGAAGGAAAAGAAAGGAAGTCAGAGCATATCCTGCCAATCCTACTAATCTAGAAAACCTGGTGATTGATGGTGATTTTCGAACTTATGAATCAGAAAATTTTCTTCTTGGTGACAGTGGTGATGCGACATGCAGAATTATTATATTCGGAAGGCAAAGAAATAAAACTTTACTGAAGGAATCCAAAAAATTCTTTGTTGATGGAACGTTCAAAATTACACCTCCCCTTTTTTCCCAGGTGTTTGTCATTCTTGCAGAAATGCATGGAGGTATTCATCCAGTCCTATATGCCCTACTTCCAAATAAATTACGTTCCACCTATGACAAATTATTTAGTATGATTCTAGAAATTCAACCCGAATGCCATCCTGAAGCAATCTACTGTGATTTTGAGGTGGCAAATTTCAAAAGTCTTCAGGAACATTTTCCAACTGCTGAAATTAGGGGATGTTTTTTTCATCTGACACAAAATTTACATAAAAGACTTACATCCTTTGGACTTTCTAGACAATACAATAATGATGCAGATTTTGCTTTGAGAGCTAAAATGATCAGTGCCCTGGCATTTGTACCAGTGGAATATATGACTGAAGCAATTGAAAATCTCGCTGATGAGCTACCAGATGAACTACAAGTACTTCTTGATTGGTTTGAGGACAACTATGCTGGCAGAAGAAACAGAAGGGGTAATGGCAGACGTGCTCCACTTTTTCCACAGGAAATGTGGAACGTTTATGAACGCTCCTTAAATGACGAAGACAGGACAAACAATCACGCAGAAGCTGCTCATCGAAGACTGCAAAATGAACTTGGAATGCAACATCCTACTGTCTGGAAAATTTATTGATGGTTTGAAAACAGTCCAACGTGGAAGAGACCTATATTACGAGCAGCTGATCGCAGGGCAAGAGCCACCTGTCAAGTTGAAGAAATACAGACAAGCAGATGAAAGAATTAAAGCAATTGTCAGTACATTTGAGAGTCGAAATCTTGTAGAATATCTTAGGGGAATTGCCCATAACTTTTCATAGATTTTTGCAGTTGAATCTTGTTTTTTTTTAATCAATAAAGACATTTTAGCATGCTTATTTTTTACCAACAATAATTTTACTAACAACATAACTTTTCAAAGATTTTTGCAAATGTATCTTTTATTATTTTATTCCAATAAAGTACTTCATAAAGAAATTTTAATCCTCTTTTTTTTTATCACACTTTCATCAATTTTGTCAACAAAAAGTTCCATATGGCGGCCAGTCGGGCGCGGCGAGTTTCCCGCGGCCAGTTGGGCTGCGGCCAGATGGCGGCGGCCAGTTGTCCTAGACCCCGTGGTGATGGTCAGTGAGAGTCGAAAGCATACACTTGAACACTATATTATTGAATGTGACACTGTCAAAGACTTCAGGCCACCTGACTTACTGTATCTTGAACTATGTAATTACTTCATTGAATCAGGTGTGCTTGAGGACATTCTTGCTGTTTATCCCAAATTTGCTAGCCCACACTGATTAGTCTTCAACTAGAATATGACTCCAATGTATGTGATCCACTGACCCATATATGCTGCTGGTGAATGTGATGTATTTCCTTCTTTGTGTACGAACCTCTGTCCTACGTGGCAGTGAACAGTGGCATTTCCCACATGAATCTGACCTATATATAGTGTCAATGAATATGATGCATTTTTTGTGTACGAACCTCTGTCCTGTATGGCAGTGAAAAGTGACATTACCCACATGAATCTGACCGACGTATATGTATGTATGTGTGCGTGTGTGCATGTATATGTACGTGTACATGTATATGTGTATGTATATACGCATATGTATGTATATGTGTGTGTGTGTGTGTTTACATATATGTATATGTACTGTCAATGAATATGATGCAAATCTTTGTGTACGAACCTCTGTCCTGCATGGCAGTGAACAGTGACATTATCCATATGAATCTGACCTCTATACATTTATAGTTGTTAATGAATATGATGTATTTCTTTGTGTATGAACCTCTGTCCTGCGTGACAGTGAGAAGTGATACCACCCTCAGTGTCAAGACCTGACTGAATTACTCAGAATAGGCAAACTGTACTACAAGCTCTGCCAATAAATTTGTTAAACTAAAAAACTAAAGGGTCAGTGTGTTGAGCACTTCTTGATATGTGGAGTAGGAAGGGGAGAGAATAATTTAGTGTGTGTGTGTGTGTGTGTGTGTGTGTGTCTGAGACAGCAGATGCGGTGGCCTTAGGCTGGAGCCGCCGCGGAGGCAAGAACGTCAGTGTCTCCCCAGATGTCACGCGAGAAGGGTGTACGCCTGCGTGCTCCGTGGGTACCACAAAAAACAGGCCAATGCTCAACTCTCAGCTCTAGACACACTAATACACTGACACTAACACTGCCACCGTCACTAGAACGCACTGTGACGGTAGGGTGTGTCATAGGAGGGAAGATCAGCTAAAACTAATGGCCCATCACTTTTTTGGTAGATTTTAGTGTATATAAACAGAAAATAATTTCAGTTTCAATATTTTGCAACCTTTTGCTAGGTAAATTTTAGCGTAAAATTTATCGAAAATCTAACGTACAGCTGCATCAGTGCATTACAATTAAATAGTGAACATTGCTTTCTGACTTCATTCTTTAACAACCCAACTAACAATATTTTTTTCTGTTTCAGATTCTGATGCATTTATAAGTTGATAATATTTGCGATGGCTGCTTGTGTCAGGACGAGGAACCAAAAATCCAGCCATCTCAGTCACTATCTTGGGTCTGGGAGAGAGCTCCTGAAGTCGGAGTTGCCTACATTGAGAGATGCTTTGAGATACGGTGTTTTAATCAGGCAAATCAGTGAAAAGAACCAAAGAACTTACACAAACAAAGACATTGCCAGTGATATGACCAAAGCTGTCTTGGCACAGTACACTCTGGCTAACGCTCAGTTCAAGCCTCCAGTCATAAAAAGTCAGAAGAAGATTAGTAAGAGACTGCTAGCCAGTTGGGAAAAGGCAAGAGATACCTCTCTTGGGAGAGGAAAGCTTGCAGTTAAGGACAGCTTTGCCAAGCAACTGGACCAGTTATTTGACATAATTACTTGCAAGTGCCCAATTGTTCTCTGTCCTGAGTTTGGATGCGATCGTGACTGTAAATCCGAGGCCCACATCTCCTGTATTTGCAAGCGTGAACTGAAGATTCCTGTGATCGAACTGGCATTTGTCAAAGCACAGAGAGAGAAGACTGGCAGTATAGGGGCTCTCATGATTTCTAGCCAAGATATTCCGGAGTCCAAGAGACATGAGGCTGCCACAGAGAGACAGAAGAGGAGAAGAGTTGCCCCGGAAAAGAGACTTGAGAAGGCCCAGGGTGAGGTAAAAATGGCCGATGATTGGAGTCAAGCTGATTCAGAGTTTAATGACTTCCCCATGGCTGATCCGAGTGCTGACCAGGAGAATGGTGACTTTGTCCCTAACCCAGAAAATAATGATCCCAAACCTTCCAGGCATAACATTCGAAATAGGAAAGATATCCCGAGCATAGCTCTGGCCAGCATGCGACACCACACTGGTCTCAGAGAAACTGCAGAGATAGCAACAGCTGCCTGGATTGACGGTGGTTTGATAACACCTGATGATGTTCACCTGGTGATAGATCATAACAAAGTAAGGAGAGCTCAGGAGAAACTTGTCAGTAACCTAGAAGAGGAGTTTGATAAGGGGATAAGATAAAATGGAATCAATTGTTTGTTCTTTGATGGGAGAAGGGATGACACTAAAGTGTTCATGAAAGTTGGAGATTCTGACAAGTTGTTCCCTGCCATGGTGAAGGAGGAACACTACTCCTGCTGCAGTGAACCAGGAGGGAAGTATTTGTGGCATTTCACTCCAGAGAAAGATGACATCAGGAAACCAGCTGAGATAGTGGCAGATAACATTGTGAACTGGCTCAGAGAGAGGAACGTAGACCAGACCCTGCAGGCCATTGGAGGGGACAGCACCAACACGAACACAGGGTGGCAAGGGGGGGGGGGGGTCATACAGTGGATAGAGCGGAAGATTGGGAGGAAGTTGGTCTGGATTGTTTGTGACCTCCACACCAACGAGTTGCCACTCAGACATCTGATCCAGGAGCTGGATGGCAAGACTCTTTCAAACAACAGATGGTCTGGTCCTCTTGGCAAGATGCTGGACTCTGCCACTGAGTTAGAAATAAATCCGAGCTTTGAAAAAATCACAGTTGGCCCTCCACTCGTTGAGCTTGCACATACTGTCATTGACGACCTGAGTACTGACCAGTACTATGGTTACATGATTTGCAGTGCCATCAAAACTGGGGTCATGCCTGATAGACTTGCTTACCTGCAGATGGGTCCAGTCTCACATTCTAGGTGGCTCACAACGGCTCTCAGGTTCTGCAGAATTTGGGTCGCTCATCATAAACTGAAAGGGAACCAGCTTCACAACCTGAGACTTATTGTCCAATTCTTGTGAGTGTCTACTTGCCAAATTGGTTCAACACCAAGGTCAAGTCATCGTTCTCCGAAGGTCCGAGGCATGTTCTCTTCCAGCTTGAGCTCCTGAGGAGTCAGCCAAGGAAGGTTGTTCAGATTGTGGAGCAAACTGTGAGGAGATCTTCCTGGTATGCTCATCCCGAGGCAGTTCTGCAGACAGTGCTCTGCAGTAAGGATGAGGAGGAGAGAAGAGTGGCAGTCAAAAAGATCTTGGATATGAGACTTATGAGAGGATCTGGGCATGACGAATCAGTTGGTGACGATTCCTTCAGGGTCAGGAAGACTCCTGAAGTCAATCTAGGTGCCAAGACCCTCACTGATCTCATAGATCTGGATAACATCCAGGCTGGCAGTGAGCCCCCTCTTACCTGCAGCCTCACCAATGTTCAAGTCAGAGCTTTCCTGGACAACCCCATGCATGTCCCTGCCTGGCCCTCGCACACCCAGAGTATAGAGCGTTGTGTACAGCAAGTGAGCGAGGCCAGCAGTCACGTGTACAGCCAGGAGAGGAGGGAAGGCTACATCCGAGCTCAGGTGGTGAGCAGGAAGGTGATGAGTAGAAACAGAAGCAAGAAAGACATGTTCTCTATGGTGTGCAGCAACACCGGGTCATGGTAGTAAAACCGGTTTTTGTATTTGATGATTTTGTTTTCTAAAGGAATATTAAATTTAATAAATGTGTCAAGATCATTCGTTTCACTATTCTGGATCATTTTCATCCTAATAAATTAACCTGATACATTTACTTTACTTTAAATAAGCTATTTAGTGGTGTTGGTAAAAGGGTGGGAATACTGAATTTTCATAAGATTTCAAGTTAAAATTTACCTAGCAAAAATTTAAAACTTTTCAAATCTGAAGATATCACATGATTCTGCACATAGAACTACATCATTAATACCATGGGCCGATTTTTCAAACTCAAAAAAAAAAAATTCGCCTCCGTATGACACACCCTTCTGTGACGGCGCAACACTGCACGTCGCGGCGAAACACAACGCAACACAACACAACACACTAGTCGATGCGCACATCGCCGGCTAACTGTCCATTGCTCACACACTTGTAAGTCCACAGATCCTACTCACTGCGCCATAAAGGTTCCAAGTGTTCCCTGAAGAAGGCAGTGATGGGTAGGGAAACACCGGGTAACACTGAAGTCCATTTAATAACGGATAGGAGAAATACAAGTGGTGACTAGCGTGTGCCATGCACTGCCCACAGAGTCAGACTGCGACTGCCTTGCCATATGGCAGCCTCGGGGCAATGTTGCCACATAACCCGTGCAGTGTTGCCACGTGATTACATATATAAATGCTACTCGGCACAGTAGCTTAGATACATAACCTACAGTTATGGACACAAAATCTACCAACAAATCATTCCTCACTGACTGGGCAAAGTGTTGTCTTTGTCAACAGTATAAGAAGGAAGATCTTAAGTCTGCACATGCAAATCCTGCCAAAAAAGGAGATGACGGTTACAAGAGCTTGGCAAGGAATATTCCTCTATTTCATTCAATCAATGCACTGCCAATCAAGCTTGACCCTGCAAGACTTGTTGAAGATGATGGGATAGAGGAGACCTTGAGGAGAAACAAGGCACAGTATCATGAGAGTTGCAGACTTCTGTTAAACAACACAAAGTTAAATAGAGCTCAGAAAAGGCGAACCTCTGCAGTTGCTACAGAGGAGAGCAGCAGTAGCAAGATACGTGAATGGTCAGAGACCCCAAAGCAACAGAATGCTTTCTATGTGAGGAAGAAGCTTCGGGAGATGACATAAGACATGCAATGACAAAGAAATTTAATATAAGATTGAATGATTGTGCGAAGACACTTAGCAATGGAAAACTCCTTGCCAAACTAAATACAGGAGATGTTGTGGCACAAGAACTAAAGTATCACCCTCGCTGCCTGGCAGACCTGTACAACCGAGAAAGAACATCCAAACATGCTTTCTCTGAACTGGCCACTTACATCACTCAGATGAAAACTTCTAGTGAAGGTACTGAACCACCCATTTTCAGACTTGCTGACCTGGCCACAATCTACAGACAGAGACTTGAGCAGCTGGGTGTTGGATCGCCCGATGTTCATGCTACTCGACTGAAGGACCAGCTGCTTTTTCACATACCCCAGCTGCAAGCTAATCACCGAGGAAGAGATATCCTACTGGCCTTTGAGAAGGATGTTGGCTCAATCCTAGCACAAGCAAGCAAATACGGTGACGCGATCCATCTGGCCAAGGCTGCTGAGATAATACGACGGGACATGCTTCAGCACAAGTTACACTTCAGCAGTACACTTCATGAAGGAGGCATTGAACAGGCTGTTCCACCATCACTGCTTCAATTTGTATGCATGATCGAACATGGTGCAGATATCAAATCCCAACTCCAGCATGGCACATCGAAGTCTGACCTTGCTATGTCACAGTTCTTACAGTACAACTGCTTTGTCAACTACAAGGTAGGAACACAAATCCACAGACACTCCAAGGACCATGAGACACCTTTTGGTATCTACGTCGGCATGTCTGTGTTTGCTAAGACAAGAAAGAGGCAGTTCATCAACATGCTGCATGATAATGGGGTCAGCATTTCATATGACTGAGTCCTACAATTATCAGCCCAGCTAGGAGAAGCAGTTGTATGCCAGTACGTAGAAGATGGAGTGGTGTGTTCACAAATCTTGAGGAAGCATTTCTTCACGACTTCAGCAGTGGACAACATTGACCACAACCCCACTGCGACTACGGCCAAAACGTCCTTCCATGGGACCAGTGTGTCCATCTACCAACATCCAAGACCTGAGCAGGATGGTGAGGAGAGTATGCCACTCAGACGGAATGCAGATACGATGGTCAAGAAAGATCCTGAGCTTCCAGAGGCATTCACCAATGTCCGACCAGCTTATATTATGAAGAATCCCAATCCTCCCTTGGTAGCACCTCAGTCATTGCCAACACCTGAGTCAATCCAGTCACACCTGAAGGAAGAGTATGCTTGGAAGAGGTCTTGCTCACTGAGGAAAGGCTGATGAAGTCTGCATCACGTGGGCAGCTCACCATGCATTAGTTGCATTACAGAAGAGGAGTCAGCCATTTGAAGTGAGCATTACGTCTCTGCTTCCCCTGCTTCGAGATCAGGCACACTCTGTGGCAACCATCAAGCATTTCATGGAAAAGGTTCGTGATACAGTGGCTTTTCTGAACCCAGGTCAGATCCCAGTCATAGCTGCTGACAAGCCACTGTATGCCCTGGCAAAACAAATCCAATGGCATTGGCCTGAGTATGGAGAAGACAGGTATGTTATTATGTTCGGGACTTCACATAGAGATGGCTGCACTGAGATCACTAGGAATGCTACTACAAGACAGTGGTTGGAACGGTTCCCTTGTGAAGCAGGAGTGGGTTCATCTGGTACAGCAAAGTCTTTTCTGTCTGTATCAAGTGCAACTAAGACAAGACTAGCACATCAAGTCACAGCATGCAGCTTGTACAACTGATGAAGGAGGCATACCAGGACTATTGCTCTGATGAGTCTGAAAGGTCAACATTAAGCTTTGAAGACTGGTGTAACAACGGAGGCTTGAGAGTTCACAGTTCCAATTCTGGATCCTTGTGCTGGACATGGAGCTCACTATCTTCACGTTCATCCGCTCATTCAGGGAAGGCAATTTCAAATTCTACCTTGAAGCACTCTCAGAGCTGATCCCCTACTTCTTTGCGAACAACAATGCTAATTATGCCCCATGGATTCCGATTCACCTTCGAGATATGATGTGCCTTGAGCAACAACATCCAGAGGTAGCTAGGGAGTTCTACAAGGGGAACTTTGTTGTCCACAAGTCGGGAAGAGAGTTCTCTGCCAATGCTATTGATCAAGCCCATGAACAAAACAATGCAGTGATTAAAGGCGATGGCAAAGCAATTGGGTTGATTGAGGACCCAGCAGCACTTCGTAGGTGGATGGTGGCTGGACCTGAAGTGAGTCGTCTTGTTGCTGGATATGAAGCTGCGTCAGGTGCAAAAGATGGAACCACCACAAGCAGCCGACATCATGAGCAGACCCTGAGTGCACAGAAATCTTTCTTTGAGAAGGTGGAAGCACATTCCAAGGTGCTGCGGGAGATGGGCAACCTTTTCCAAGAAGAGTCATCTGACCTTCTGGTGTTAGACACAAAGAACATTGTAGATCCAGATATAGCTAAAATGGTTGGTACACACCATGACAGAGGAAAAGAGCAATTCCAGTCATTCTTAGAGGGACTAAAGAATGAAGGTAAATGTCTGTTCTACCATCCAAACAAGAAAAACAGATCCTCCTTCTTCAAACATGACCACGTTGTTAGCAGTTCCAAAGAGAAGGTACTGAAAGATGACTGTCAGCTATTCTCGCGACTCTTCATCTCCAGTCAGAACAGACAGTATGTCTTGCAAGAATTCTTCAAGCATGAGAACCAGTCAGCTCCTGCCTCCCTCAGTGGCAATGGCAAGCTTCATACATGTCAGAAGTCACAACTGGCTGAAATTCTTCAAGCACAAGTGAATGCTACAGAGAGAGAACCACATGGAGATGCTATCATCATAGATGGCTCAGCACTGATCAGTGCCCTGCCTCCACGCACCTCAAAGACTTTTGATGCCTATGCCAGAGAAGACATCCTGCCCAAAGTGAAATTCGATGGCGCCAAATACAATAGGGTGGATGTAGTGTTTGATGTGTACAAAAAGTCAAGTCTGAAGTCTGAAGCCAAGTCGAAACGAGGACAGGGGATCAGGAGAAGAGTTACAGGAACCAGTAGGACTCCCAAAAACTGGAGAAGCTTTCTGCGAGATGACAAAAACAAGACAGAACTATTCCATTTTCTCGCGGAGAAAATGTGTGAAGCACAGACGACAAGCACGGTGGTTGTGACAAAGGGAGAAGATGTCATTAGCAACACAGAGAAGTCCCAAGAAGCTGTGGCTCCATGCTGTCATGAGGAAGCAGACACACGAATATTTGTGTATGCTAGGGATGCAGCAATGGAAGGTAGCAAGTCCCTCATCATCAAAGCCAATGACACTGACGTGGTCTTCATAGTAGTATCTGTACTGCCATTACTACAGCAGCTTGGTCTTGATAACATGTGGATTGCCTTTGGCCAAGGAGCCAGTCATCGATGGATTCCAGTTCATGATGTAGTTTCTGCGACAGGGCCTAAGAAAGCTAGTGGGATCCTATACTTTCATGCTTTCACTGGCTGTGACGTTGTGTCTGGTTTCCGTGGGAAAGGAAAGAAATTTGCATGGCAGACATGGAATGTCTGTGATGAAGTTTGAGAAACATTCACCAAACTCAGCCAATGTCCAACAACAGTTACTGATGTAGACCTGCAGAAGCTGGAAAGATTTATTGTCCTCATGTACGACAGATCTAGTGCAGTCACTGGTGTAGGCAAGACTAAATCTCTTTTCCCGCAAGCAGAGACCATATGACTCCATTCCACCAACCCAGGCAGCCCTCAAGGAACATGCAAAGCGGGCTGCCTACCAGGCTGGTATCATATGGGGCCAGGCAACAATCTCCAATCCAGAAATCAGAAGTCCTGTCAAAAGGGGATGGACGCAGAAGGGAGAGGCATGGCAAATACGCAGGACGACTCTTACCCCGATTACGACATGCTGTCAGGAGCTGACCAAATGTTCCTGTAAGAAAGACTGCAACCAGAGATGCAAATGCTTTCGCTCTGGACTTTCCTGCGCAACACTTTGCAGCTGCATATGTGAACAGCAGTAAATGCACAAGGGTGTACTATTAGGAGAAGTCACAGGAACCAGTGCTAATAGTGAGTACTTTTTTTTTAGGAAATTCTTTTTTGTTATATTTTTTTTACTAAAATTTTTGTTTTATGAGGATAAAAATGTTACAATGGACTTAAAACTATACAAAATCATCTGAGCATGCGTGAAAACATACATATCGACACCAAGACCACTCAGATTGACCAACTACATCAATTTCTATAAGAAAAATCAACTTTTGAAGGACAATTTGGTGGCCATCGTGAAAAATGGCCACCATCTTGAATTTTCAAATGGCCAATCAGGCAGACTTGACTAGTAACCATTAGAGAATTACCATGCTAAATTTGGTGCTTGTATCACCATTTGCATGATTCTCTTGAAAAATTGCATTTAGCTGCCCCACTGTAACTAGAACGTCAACGGTGCAGCCGACAGGCGACAGCCGTCGAATACGTGTTCAACTCGCCCATCGCCCTCACTATCATAACACAGCCTCTAGCTGTAGTTTATAGTTAGAGGATGTGACGTATTCATTAGCGTTTATAGTTTGAGGATGTGACATACAAACAGAAATAATGAATGATGTACTTACGTATTTTCATTATATTAAAGAAATCTAAATATTAGATCTGTCAACTATTATATTTAATATAATTATATTTAGGAAAAAATACAAATAAAAAATGGTGGACCATCCAACTTTTTGCAATTTATAAACCTATTAATTCCAATTTCCATTCATTTTCAGTAATGTATCGATGTATCGTTTTTTTTCCGATACATTTCGAGAAAGGGGTCCTAGCTATACCGATATAGCGATACCTTCCCCGTATACCGCGTGGTTAGCCTAAGCACCTCCACTCTCCTGCCTCACTCAACCACCCTCCAGTCAGGGAGCCCTTGTCTTTTGCAAAATATTGATCCGCAAGATAGAAAATAATTAATACCTGTTTTGACTGTTGATAAATCTTACCTTCTACAAAAGCAATGTTGGACATCTGAACTCTCTTGCACGACATTACAGCAGAGGCACAAAGGCAAGCACTCTTGTTATCAAAGATAACCAATTTATGAATACAAAATACACATGTTGAGTGGCATTAGTTCCACTTTATTATATTCATAACATATATAATTGGATGTAACAGATATAAGACAAGGTTAATGTGCTGAATTGGTATCTGACAAACTTTTGCACAAAACAGTCTTTGTTTTATCTATAATAGAGTCTCAGGTTCAAAAGTTGTTACATATATTTATTTTCTAGTGCACGAAGACAACAAGCTTACGAATCAAAAATGTTAATATCAAAATATAGTACAGTATGCCATTTTTTATTTTCATTGTTATCATAATTCATCTTCATCATCGTTGTCGCCGCTGTCGTTGTCGTCATCGTCATCGTCCTCGTTCTCGTAGCCGTCATCTTGAGCATCCAGAAGGCGCCCACACTGTACTAGCTGTCCAAAGCAGGAACAGGCTGCGGTACATGATTGTCGAGGGTTTAGATGTTAACGCCCTCTGGTTCGTTTCAAGATTACTGTCTGGTGGAACACTCTCACTTTCACCAAGGATATTGAACATGCTGAAGGATATTTGTAACAGGATATTTCTATTTACAAGTATTTACGCATGAACATATGTAGGTATGGGAGTGCCGGACTGTCAGTCAGAAGAGATGTCGGGAGTGTAGACAATAGATGTGAAGCATGGGGTCATATATATCAACACGGAACAGGTGGTAAATAGGGGTTTTCTCCTCGACAAAAATGGCGTTGGAGAGCAAATATCCTCCTAACCGGCACAGGTATTTGAATATGGACCCGGGAGGAACAGCACAGAGGCTATGGCTGACAGCGTCCTGGTTGGCCTGCTGACATACAGGACTAGGAGTGCAGCCGCTCATACCAACGTGACCATAAATAAAAAGAGCTACAACAGTACAGTACAGTACAGTACAGTACTTGGTAGTAATTTGGTAGTAACGGTCAACATGACATTACATTTGCAAGATTTATAAACACTAAGTTGTTCATACATAATAATTGACAAACATATTACACAACTCACTCTTAAGACACAAATAACACCATAAACCACAAACGATAATAAATATGGAATATTCACAGGTAGCAGGTGACCAACTGGGTCAGAGGAAGGGAGCCAAGTCACCAGCCATACGGTTACACCCCGCACTGTGACTCGGTTCGAGCTACCCATGAGCAACACCTGCTTCATATACAGAGAACAAACCCAACACTGAACAACACAGTACCAACAATCATTGAACTGGAATATAAATCCCTTACAATGCTCCCCGAATAAGCTAAAATCTAGGATTTTTAGAAAATTACATTTCAGTGTAGTTTCTCATAGATAGGTAATGAACATCAACTAAGAAAATCAGCACCAATGTTACCATTACCTTTTATATACTCAATTCTGAAGGAGTAAGCTTGTAAAGCTAAAGACCACCTCATCGGTCTACCATTCAATTCAATTTCAATTTCAATTGTTTATTCCTTGATAGAGGAAGCGGGATCCTAGTGCTGTCACTAGATACCCCTGTACAATGACACAAGAAGCATCTGGCAAGTGTGACAAGTATATACAGTATAAATATTATAAAGGGGCTTACTAAAGCCTAAGGAAGGAAGGATATTCCTTTAACACATAATCAATATTATTTACAAAATATCTGGCCAGTATGGGGAGGATCATCGTGTCTCCGTCAGGGGGTCGTGGAGTGGTGGTCCAGCAGGAGTCACGGAAGCGTTGTGTGTGGGGACATCTTAGGAGGCAGTGGATAAGGGTGCTGCTGTCGGGTCTTTTGCATAATGCACAAGAGCGTTGCTCAGGGGATGCGGGGATACCAATCTCCCAAGCAAAGTCATACCCAATGACCCTTTCCGCGACATCGTACCAGGTGGGCGGGGAGTCCAGGGGGATGGCTGCTTCCCGAGCTTCTCTCTGTTTGCGGCTGCAGGTCTACCATTGTGGTTCTTCATGTTTCTCAAATATGTTTGAGGTTGTTCATCTGTCTGAAGGACAAATTCTCTTCCATGCTACCATATGACACTGGCATAAGAATTCCTTCAACCATCTGTAGTAATACAGCACCTAAACCTGTATTTGAGGCATCTGTTCGAAGGTAGAAATCTTTAGTATAATCAGGCAAAGATAAATTGGTTTATCTGACAGTTTTTCCTTTAAAGCATTAAAACTATCAATCTGTTCTGAGCTCCAATCTAGTACATTACTACTATATTTACTTAGCATATTACTCATTGGTTCTACTATATCTGCAAATTTTTTAATAAATTTCATATAGAATGATGCTGTACCCAGGAATGATCTAAACTGCTTCTTGCTACTTGGTAGAGACATATTGATTACAGCATTTATTTTATCCTCTCGTAGGGAGAGATGATTGATCCCAAGGGAATATCCCAAATACCCGTAATTGATTTTTGAATAAGCCAAGAAACACTTCTTGGGACTAACGGTCAATCCATGTTTGTTTAACCTCTCACATAACTCTTTGAGATCTTGCAAATGTTCATTCCAATTTGAATTATGAATTAATATATTGTCAAAATAACATTCAGTGTTCTTCAATCCAAAAATCACCTTTCTCATCAGTCTAATGAAGGTAGCACAAGCAGTTTTTAATCCAAAGGGCATACGCCGAAATTGCATCAGACCACGATGGGTAGCAAAAGCTGTACAGACTTTAGAGTTCTCCGACAATTCTTGTTGCCAGTAACCTTTACACATGTCTATTTCGGTGAAATATTTATAATTTACAAATTTTCCCAAAGACTCATCAATAGTAGGCATAGACTCTGCATCAAACAGAGTCACGTCATTTAGACATCTAAAGTCTATGCAAACTCTTAAGCTTTTATCTGCCTTTTTAACAAGAACAACTGGTGAACAAAGCTTTTAAAAAAACTATGAGTGATGGGATATGGCTTCTTGTGTATAGGCATGTCAGTCGTTAACTGAATATCATGAATGACAGTTTGTGTTTTGACTGGAATATCTGAGAAAACATCAGTAAACTCACTCATTAGGTTAGTTAATTCATCTACCTTTTCCTCACTTAATTCCGAATTTACACTAAAATAAAAGTCTGAAGATTCACCAATGAGCTCAATGTCACAAACAGATCTCTTCTTGGTCCCTACATCATCTACAATACACTGTACACAGTTGACATTTTTCAGTTTTAGGGGGATCATCCTCCACCCGTCTGACATACTTCTTCAACATATTAATATGGAAGAGCTTTACCTTGCTCCCTACTTTGATATAATAATCATGACAGTTATCATGACATCTTGTGACTGGGTATGGACCTTTCCACTGCATCGTCAATTTGTTATGAGAAGAAGGGAGTAGAATTAGAACCTCGTCTCCTACCTTTAGTTTACGCTCTCTAGTATTTATGTCAAAAAAAAAATTATATTGTTTGCTGCTGAACTCTGCGTTTGCAGTTGCTAATCTCATAGAACCTTCCAGTCGTGATCTCAAATCAAGGACATACTGGCAAGTTGTTGTCAGTTCCTCCCCTAAATCTTCCTTTGTCCACAAGTCATGTAAAATAGTAAGAGGACCGCGAACCTGACGTCCATAAAGTAATTCAAATGGGGAAAAGTGCAAAGTATCATGTGGAATCTCCCTAGTATATGCAAAGAGAACTGATGAAATGTACCTGTCCCAATCTTGAGGTCTCTCTATGCAGAGTTTCTTCAACATGGCCTTAAGGACGCTATGAAACCTCTCTACCGCCCCATTGCAACAAGCATGATAAGGTGTTGTAGTTAAAGCCTTAACTGAAAACAAGCGATTAACTTCACTCATTAAATCTGAGGTGAATTGAGCACCTCTGTCAGACAAAATTTCACGTGGGATGCCACTTCTTAAAAATGTTATAACGAGATTCTCAACATTGGTTGCAGTATCTATATTCTTTAAGGGAACCGCCTCAGGAAAACGGGTCGAACAGCCAGAACACGGAGTTATGGGTCCCACTAAGTCTATGGCAACTCTGAAAAAGGGTTCAGTTATGATGAGCATAGACACCATGGGTACGTTTCATACAGAACCTTTTGGAGAAACCTTTCGACACTTATGGCATGACCTACAATATCTCTTGATATTTTCTCCAGCACCAGGCCAGAAGAATTTTCTAAAAACTTTATCCGAAGTTTTACTGTGAAAAATGACCTGCCACAGCTGAATCGTGGGCAATAGAAAGAACACAACTTCTGAGTTTCTCTGGTACAACAAGTTGTTTCTTACCAAAATCAAAATTATTTTTGCTATTACGGCAAGTTCTGTAAATGAGCCATAAATTATCCCATACCTAACAGTTCTACTCTTAACAGTTACAGTGTCTTTATTAAGGCCTTTATTTCTATAAGAAGCAAGGGTTGAACATTAATTCTGAGCAGTAATCAGATCCTGTTTACTAATATGCAAACCATCCAGAGTTGGTGTCAATAAATCTATTAAACCTGATGTTTCACTCTGTCTAGCTCCCCTGGTCTCTACTTTTAACAGTCTCGCTTGAAATAGTCCCAGTCTCAGTCTGACCTGAATTCTCTCCAAATCGTGAAATGTTCTCTTCTACTAAGTTAACCGACGGAACCTCAGCTTCAGGAACCATACCAAGAAGAACATCAGCAAACTTTATAGCAGTTACCCAACCGGTAAAGAATTTGCCCTGAATAAAACATCTTACTTCAGGGGAGTAACTTGCCACACCAAGGGAATCATACAGTTTCCTTAACCTACCTCTCTTCTGATTAACAGGAATAAGTTCGTTTTTAATCAAAATTGTGGAACATCCAGTATCTAGCACAACTGCAGCCTTTTTGTTTAATACTAACCCATCCAAGTCAGCTAGAAAGTTATCAGGGATCAAGTCTGATTCAAGAACAAAACTTATCTTTTTTTACTCTTCTCGTTTACATTGCTTTTACGCTGCCTTCGTAACTTAGGGCAATCAGGTTTTATATGTCCTGGTTTATGACAGTAGTGACAGATTATATTTGACCTTCTAAAAGAGCTTTTGTTACAATTAGTCTCAGGAAGAGGTATAATTTTTCCTTAGTTACTCGACTTGGCTCCCTGACTACTCCTTCAATGACTTCCTCCTCCAACACTCTACCTCACCCTCAACCTCCCCATCACTGATTACTGAGCAATGTTGCTTGGACTTGAGAAAGAGTAAACGAAATAGGAAATGATAACTGAATAGAATGATGAAAATACAAGTGAACAGGTAAAATACATTTGTTACAGAATAGACGCATTAACAACAACAATAATAATGATGCTGATGAGAATTGCTATCTCTTACTGTTCTGCTGTGGTGTGTAATAACATTTATTTCAGCCTCTAAGAGTAAGCCAGCAACCTATAGTGTTTGTTAACTGTTTGGAGTCCTACTGTAGGCTTTGGTTGGCAAATTACCTCAACATTTTTTTATTGTGATATCGAGGTTTGTTGTAAATACAGAAGAACAATCACTGATATCCTGGATGTCATCTATCGTATATACTCTTAGTAGACTATCTTCACTAATTCCTTCACTATGGGGACGCCATATTTGATATTTTATTTTGCTAACGACAGACGATTTTATTCAATCCAGAGGCGACGCCGTACACAAGGGGTTAGTAGACTATCTCCAGTCCACTATAGACAAGTCGTCACACTGGAAGATATGCGATTGAAGACTTTGTGTAACTTAAAACTTAATCTCAACATGACATGACTGAACATTTTCCCATCAGATGTGATATAATGGACAACATTCTTAGTGTGAAGCATCAGGGAAAAGTGTAAACAAACAGTATCTAAGTTTGTAACCTTGTTTTAACCCGTAATGACTGGAAAAGGACTCGAAGTTGAGTCTCCTACTGAAACTTTTCCTTTCATCTTAGTGTTTAACTGACTCAACACGGTTAGAACTCTAACGAGGCAGCCAAAGTTAATGATAAACCAGTTATGTAGACATTGTCAAGGGATTTAGAGATGTCACGGAAGATACTGTAAGGTTGTAGGTTATATTCAATTGCCTTCTCCGTGAATTATCTCGGTGTAAATATTAGGGAAACAGATTAATCAGTATCGGTATCGGGAAGCAGACTAATTGGTATCGGTATCGTTAAGGTTAGTATCGGCCGATGCCGATGCTGGTACTGTACATAAAATATTTACTCTATAAGTCAGGGGGAAAATAAGATTTGTTCTGACCTTGCTAAACTAAACTCCAGCTTTTATAGTAATACTGTACAGCTCTAACATACAGCACATTCTTGGGATCCTTTTTAGACCAAACTGGACTGGTCCATCTTAGTCTTTTGTAGTAAGGATAGTTAGGCTTTTCCTCCTATAAGACCAGATTAGAGAAGAGATTATATTTCAGACTATAATAAGTATATAAGGAGTATCGATATCGGCCAATTGATTGGTATCGGTAAAAAGTATCGGTATCGGTAAGAAAAAAAATGGGTATCGGTACATCCCTAATAAATATCATGACAGGTGTAGCCCGACCCCTTGAACTTCAATCTGATTCAACACACAGAAGTAGGCAGTTATCAAACAGGGAGGCACTACCGCCTGGGAAGACATTGGAAGTATAATATATTGTCTAATGGTAGACCCTGCTGCCATATGGCATCACAAAAATTGTGACCAAGTCCCAGGTTGCTGATCTGACTTTCTGCCTCAATTACACACAATTACAGGATCTCAATTGTTTCTCTTACTTTGACAACACAACATAAATATAGCGTTTCTTACTCTTAATATATATATCTTTTTTTATTTGTGGCTCGTTATTTTTATTATTATTATTATTATTATTAGTAGTAGTAGTAGTAGCCTATAGGAATCCATCAGACCTTTATATAGTAAACAACAAGGCTCTAAGAGGTGATACCATCATACTGTCAACCGAGGGAACAACGCAGGGGGACCCTGTTGCAATGGTAATGTACGCAATAGGCCTATCCATGCTCCAACACGCAATAAAATTTGAAACAACTGAGGTCAAGCAAGTGACGTACGCTGATGACCTTACAGGAGCAGGAAAAGTGGAGGACAATAAAACAATAAAGGATAAGTGTCTAGGATTATAGAGGCTATGGTTCTTCGAAATATCCAACTACCCAGTGAGCTTTACTTCGTCACTCAAGAGCTTAACAACCAAGATTCACCATTATTCTCAATTTTTAACATTCACGCCACAGCAAAGACCGATGGATCATAACAGTGACCAGGAATGAAGAAAATAACGCTGATATGTGACGCTTGGTTCTTCTTGAATCTGGTCCATCTACCCTGATTAGGTAGAATCCCTTCCGTTTTTTTTTTTTGTTGGGGGGAGGGGTTGGAGGGGTGCGGGAGGGAGGGGTGGGATGAATTACTGTGTTAAAAAATCTTGGAGACGCGGAAGGTTACACGCCTGAATGGTTTTTAAGTCGAATTCTTCTTCTTCTTCTTCTCTCTCCTCCTTCTTCTCCCTCCTCCTCCTCCTCTTCTACTTCCTCCTCTCCTTCCTCTTCCCCCCATGGTCGACGGGGTACAAAAAACAAGGACCTATATTACATGCAGTGAAAAACAAGTCAGAACATAATGGCCACAGTTTATTGTATGGAGAGAGTGAATGGAAAACTAACATATTATTCCGGTAAATACAGAGCATTGAGGAGGAAGAACCACAGATGATGGAATTAAGAGAATAATAAATACTGTACAGAAGATATTATTACAGGTGCAGTACTTTTTTTTTTCTCTCTTGTTTTTTGTCTTTTTTCATCTTTGTTTTCTTTGTCTTTTGTCTTTCTACTTTTTTCTTTCCCTCCTTTGTCTTCTTCTTTCACTCGTTCACAAAGATTAATGGTCGGCTCTCAAATTCACCTGTCATGTTCGTCTATTTGTCATCTCCAACAACCACATCCCTTCACCTTTAACTTGACTTGTCCTCCTCTTGTTCTCCTCCAACAATCACGTGCCTCCACCTACCCCTGTATAATTCTCTCTCTCTCTCTCTCTCTCTCTCTCTCTCTCTCTCTCTCTCTCTCTCCTCCCTATAATCGCCTCATGCCACCATCTTAAACGTCCTCAACTCGCACAACAAACAAACCTCAAAAACAAAATAAACGAGACTGACTAAAATCTAAAACTGTCTCGCATAACAATTAATGAAGTACTAAAGAACACAACGTCAGGAAATAAAAACTCGTTATACGTTTTCACTCAGAATCAATATCAAGAAAGTCTTAAACTTAACCCTGAGTACGATGAATTTACCCCCGAGTACTTAACGTCTTCATTACGATGATTTACCCTCTTGCGCACGGTAATTTAACCCAGACTACGATGACTTAACCTCTTGAGTACGTTATTTAACCCCCGAGTACGATGACTTAACCCTTTGAATACGATGATTTAACGGGCAGTTATATCTGTGGGACCCACTTTTACGATGACATAATCCCTTGAATACAATATTTTAACCCGAAGTATGATAAATTCCCTCTTGACTACAATAATTTAAAATCTTGAGTATGATGACTTAACCCAATGAGCACGATGGTCATCGTTCTCAGGAATTTAAACATCTACATTTGTATATTTAGACAAAAAATTGCAGATAGACGTTTAGATTTTAGACTACTATATATACAAATTTCAGCATGGTGTAGGAGGGCATCTTAACCCCTTGTGTACGAGGTTTCGTCCGGGATGAGTAAAATCGTCTGGTCTTAGCCGAAGAAAATATTAAAAGCGGTGCCCTTAAAGGCCCAGACGGTCATGAAGATGCGTCCTAGATACATGTTTAGAGTTTCATACTTTACATAATTATTGAATATCATCGGGTGAAAGTGAACTGTATAATACATATTACTTCCATGTGGTAAACAAATATCTATGCACTGGAAATTACTGAAAGGTTTCCATACGTATATACAAACACACAGAAATAAACATGAACCCCATCTAAACATTTACATCACCACAGTTGTAAACAGTTAATTATATATATACTCATACTACCGCCTGGGAAGATATTGGAAGCGTAATGTGTTGTCTAATGACAGACCCTGCTGCCATATAGCATCACGAAAATTGTGACCAAGTCACAGGTTCCTGATCTGATTTTCTGCCTCATTTACACACAATTGCAGGGTCTCAATTGTTTCCCTTACTTTGACAACTCAACAAACATACAGTTATATCGTTTCTCGCTCTGTATTTATTATTTTTCATATTTATTTATGGCTCTACAGTATTATTATTATTATTAGTAGTAGTAGTAGTAGTAGTAGTAGCAATGCAACAGGGGAAGTGGATACCAGCGAAGTAAATAAGATTCGTAGGTCCATTACGACAGATCGACAGCACTGCCAAAGTGATAAGTTGCAGCAACTATTGCTGCAGGTACCAGAAAATTTGAAAAAAAAAGTAGCTATAGCGCAGGAGGTGGGCGCCTCGAACTGGTTAACTACATTACCGATAAGGGAAATGGTTTCAGTTTTAATAAACAAGAATTTACAGATGCCATTGCTCTAAGGTACGGTCGGCCAGTAGAAGGTTTGCCCTCCCAATGCGTGTGTGGCTCTTCCTATGATGGCGATCACGCCATGGTGTGCAAGAAGGGGGGCTTCATATGCATGAGGCATGACGAGGTATGGGATCTCACAGCAAATATTTTGAAGGAAATCTGCCGGGAGGTCATGGTAGAACCGACCCTCCTTCCATTGGACGGTGAGATCTTCCAACACAGGACTTCAAACACATCTAACGAAGCCCGTGTGGACGTCAGTGCTCGAGGATTCTGGACGCTGGGACAGCGAGCTTTCTTCGATATCAAGATTTTTTATCCCATGGCCGCATGTCACCATAACCTAGCTCTCGATGCTGCACATAGGAGGAACGAGACCGACAAGAGAAGGGCATATGAGGAGAGAATTCAAAACGTTGATCAAGGCAGCTTCACTCCTCTAGTGTTCACAACCTCTGGTGGGATGGGACCAAGTGCAAGATGTTTCTATGCCAGACTTGTGAAGTTGATCTCCGAACAGAAGCAGCAGCCCAGAAGTTATGTTACAGCCTGGATGAGATGTCGACTGTCTTTCTCTCTCCTTCTGTCGGCTTTGCTCTGCCTCAGGGGAACGAGAGCTTCTGCCCCAACTTTGACAACTGCTGCAGATATTGACTATGAGGCAACAGTCACTGAATGCCGCATAGATCTGCGGCTCAACTAATTTAACACAGATAGGATAGCTACTTATGTATTAGGATATTTAATATTAAGGTAATTAAATAGTGGCGAAGGTGTGGCTATTGGGGGAGGCTGGAGACCACGATTTGAAAAAAAAAAAAAAAAAAAAGTAGTAGTAGTAGTACTATTTTATAATTTTGAATATTTATTAATCATTATTATTATTATTATTATTATTATTATTATTATTATTATTATTATTATTATTATTATTATATTCCGCCTCCCAGGTCCCGATGTGTGTCAATGACCTGTGCCCTGGTGGACTAATCCTGTAAAAAAAAAATACATTCATGCACATTCGTATACATTTCGAGACCAAAATTTGGGGGAAAATAAGTTATAAGTTGAGAATGAAACAACTAAAGTAGCCGAGACAGGTGTGAAGGAATGGAATATTTTTTAATGAGGTCACTAAATTTATAGGAAATCACAGTATCAGCCTTCAGTAAAAACACAATAAATCATTCAATTCTAAATACTCACAGTAAGATTCCGAATCAAAAAAATAGATATGAAAGGATGCTGTTTTTACTATCAGTTTTAGTCACTTCCACACAGTAGCAAAAATATTCAAAGACCCGGGATATTAAAGCAACAGGTTTGCTTTTAGAGATGTTTTAAAACTGTGGGCTGTGGAGTTCCCTTTGACATATGACTGCATGCTCTTCACTTAATTCCGCGGTAGACCTTCCATTTAAAGATTAAATTAACCATCTAAGTAATGATAATGAAGTTACTGCAGTACTTAAGAAAGAAAACTAAGTGTTGTTTAGAGACCCACTGAGCGTCATTAAAGAATAAAAAAAAAAAAAAAAATTTAGATTTTACATGAACAGTTCTTCCAAGACTCCAGGCAACGGGAGCTTGACATAACTTTGGGAGAGTTCTTAACATCAGGTCCGTGTACTCTGCTCCCGGGGCCAGGTCACCAATAACTCCGTCTTCATAACAAATATTAAACGCCACTATCAACTGCCTTTAATAGCCTCTGGAGGAAGAGGTTAGATTCCAGTGGTGTTCCCGAGGGCAAGTTAGACCAAGGACTAAATACTAGTATTTTATCCTTGTATTAGACGAAGGTTATAATCCTCACTCACAAGGCAGGCAAAAGACGATGGCAGATAATTATATACAAGTTCCAACATTATCACAACGCCAGAGGTCCTGATTTTCTTAATTGCTCAGGCACTATTAAAACTGGTTGATGATTATGTACCTTTAATCGGATTTTGATGACTAAAAAACATGGATATTTACTCAGGACAATATTAGGATGAGACTAAAAGTTATATTGGTTAACATAATTGTTGAATAATAAAACAGTAAAAAAGTAACAACTTCAATATAAAAGTTGCTTGAGTGGAGAAATTTGATAAAATGAGCAAAAGATGCAATAAATATAACTTTTATGTATTTACTGACATTACCCAGGAATGCATGGCATGAATTACCATGAATGTGAAATATGATAATACAGTACTGTTGTCTACATTCCGAGAGATGTTGGAATGACAAAAATTGTTTATAGTGTGTGTTTGCCAAGTTGCAGTGAGACCGTTGTGTTATCAAGTTTGTTACTAAACATTGTCAGAAAGAAATCTTTGGACTTAATAACAATAGATGTATATTTTGAGACATTTTTCGTACAACGTAATAAACCACTGTTTTATCTACATCTTTGCACTGGTAATTACCAGTTATGAACCCCTTTCGCCGCTTACCAGCTCCCACCACTGGTTACCAGTGGCCAGATCGTATAATTATACAGAAGCAGTAGATATGTCACAAGTGTCGTCGAGTTGCCACTAGCTCTCACGCCAGTCTCCGGTAATTTCCCAACGATTGGTATCAGTGTACAAACAAAACAACAGACAGATAGATTTCCACCAGGCCACAGAAACACGCTTGTGAACTATAGTTTTCATTAATAATCTTTACAAAAAATTTTCCAGGGAATGTCTTTACCACTGAATTTCTCACCTCGAATACATAGTCAGCACACTACCAGTGTACAATTCCTAAGTCTTTCATTTTATATCGCTCACAATTTCACAATACTTCAACACCAATTATCTACAGCTGTCACTAGGCTTGTACTTCACACTCAAAATAGAAACGGTCGACTCACTTTCCCCTAGGCAGCTCGCGGGTATTTATAATACAGCTCGTCAGACGCCTAGGGCATTCTAGCGATCATCTAGATGCTTCAGGTCAGAGACGAGATACGCCTGATGAGTTATTCAGTGATCTAGGCCTACAATACGTAAGTAAATCATAACAGAAGAGATGCAATACATTCTAGAAAGTTCTTACATAAGTATCACATCAATATATACAAGTTAATCTCCCAAAACTTGACAAAATAACTGCTGCATGGAATAGAAAATAATCAAAACACTTAGTTCACCAAAAATATAATACTAAATTATGCCTCAGCATAACATTACCCCTCCCTAATATTTGTGTCCTCCCGAGACAACTATTCACTATATACATAATAATCCTGGAACTTGGTGGGTCCCCTTCTCTCCCGCTGCGGCCGCCGACGTACTTGGATGTCTTGAGAGTCCACTCTTGGTGCAGCAACCTCAGTCACATCCCCAGAGTGGTCCCTCTCTCCTGTCATGTCCAATTCCACTAAGAGGGAACGGTGCTCCTCCTCCTAGTCTACGGTCGGGTTCCTCTGATCAGTACGGCTCTGAGTTCTTCTTCCAAGATCTCCGGTCTGGTCCTCGTCGGTGGTAGGTGACTGCCCCTCAGAGTCTTCCCAGTTGTACTGCCCTGGCCCATGATACTGCCACAGACGATTGACGTGGACTACCTTCGGCTGAGCCTTCCTTCCTCCCCTGTTCCGGTAGGTCACATCTGAAAGGCGTTCTACTACCGTGTATGGTCCTTCCCGTGGACTCTGTAACTTCGATGATTGACCCTTTTTCCTCAGAGGGTTATAAAGCCAGACCTTATCACCGTCCTTGTAATAGACCTGGCTTTCTTTGACATCGCGGTTGCGCTTCGTCACTCCACCCGAAAATTCCAGAGCTACTCGGACTTGATGGTGGACCTCCGTCAACCTTTCTTGGAGACTTTTGGCTTAACTGGTAGTTTTTTCAGGTAGTTCTTCATCAGGTGGTCTTCTGTCAGCAGGTCCACTGGTAGACGCTGCTCGTAACCCAGCATTTGTTTTGCCGGTGTTTATCCAGTTGACCGATACTCCATCAGGCAGCTTCTGGTCCCATTCTGTCTGCCCATCAGCACAGTACTTGGCAAGTTCTTGTCTCAAGGTCCAATTAAAACATTTCCACCATTTCGTCTGACTGTGGCCGGAGTGGAGTGGTCTTAGTCTTCCTTATGCCCAATAGCTTACAGCTCTCGCTGAACACAGCCGACTCAAAGTTTCTGCCCTGGTCCGAGTACAACTTGTGGGGCACACGAAACCGGCAGAAGAACTGGTCAACAGCATCCTGGTAACAGTCGTGGCTTCCTGATTTGGGATGGCATATGCTTGTGGCCATTTAGTGAAGTAATCCATGGCCACACAAAGGTACCTGTTCCTAACTGCAGTGAGTGATATATGTCTCGCAATAGCCACTGCTACCCTCTCCATTGGTGCGCCTGTATAGTACAACTGCAGTGTAGCACGCGTGTGTAGCTTTGGTCCCTTCTTGGCGCTGCAGACGTCGCATGAACGGCACCGTTTTTCCACATCCTTACCCATGCCAACCCAGTAAAACATTTGCCGTAGGGTCTTCTTCACTCCCAGATGTCCACTGGCTGGATTGTTGTGCATCTCTCCCAGGATCTCTGACCTCATCTTCCGGGGAAGAAGTACTGTCTACCAGTACCTGTTGAAGCCATCTGAAATCACCCACTGGCGCTGCAGCAGACCATCCTTCAAACGAGGAACATCCCACTGAGCCCAATATTTTTTAGTCATAGGAATTCCTCCATAGATCGTCTCCCATGCTGGCTGCACTGAAATCTGGCTCATCCACTCGACCACAGGTCACAGGTCTTGGTTCTTCCAGCTGCAACTTCTCTAGACGATCTACAGCAACGGCTGAATCCTTCTTCGCTGTATTGCGACTATACTTCTTGGAAAGTGCCTCATTCCGGCAACGATGCTGACAACAAGGCTCCACCACTCCCAGACAGGTATGCAAGGCACCGCTCACCTTGCACGGCAACAGCACGTTGAGGTAATAACTATGGTCAGCCTAGCTGTAACCTTATCACTTGCCTGCTTCACAGTCTTCGGCGGTACTCACTTTCCTTTAATTTTCAACTGCATCGATCCAAGGTCCAGTTGACACTTGCGAGGTAGGAGGTAGTCCAAGCCCAGGCTGCAGGGATCTGCAATATCCGCTACATAAATCTGTAGGGTTTCTTCTTCCCCTCCCAGCTTAATGCTGATACCCACTGGTCCCTTTAATACTTCGCAGTGTCCAGTTATCCCACACAGCTGCTGCGACGTCTCAGATAGTTGTCGATGACTAACCACGTCCGGCCTCACAAAAATCTGCTCCAAGGTCGTGTCGATCACTAACGGACACCTTATGCCATCGATAGTGGGACTCTGGTGAGACAGGGTGGTCGTTGCCCCTCAGCACCAACCATCTCTAGTTCCCCCGTCTTAATGGGCTGCTCTTCTTTCCCGCTCTTGGAATTCCGTGGGCAATTAATCGTGAAGTGTCTATCTTCTCCACAAGCCCAATATCCTCTCTTCTCCATGTTCTTCTCTGTATTGCCCTTATCTCGCTCTCGTTTCCGCTTGTAACAGTCCTCCTGCTTGTGCCCAGTCTTCTCACAATAACAGTATGTTCCTTAAATTTCTGTCTCTTGTACTTGGCCCTTTCGTGCTTTAAACCCAGAGCTAGACTCCGCCCTGAAGTTTGGTAATCTTGACCTCACATAAAATTCAAACTCAGGGCGCTAGCCAAAGCTTCCTATAGAGTTACAGGTTGGGACTGCTTCACCTGAATCTTCATCTGCATGCTGTCCAATGCATCGTCCACAAACTGGTCCCTCAACAACACTACTAACGGTGATGCTCCAGGGTACGCCCTACTTTCCAGGTCTTGAGTAAGCTGTTGCAGTATTTCCTCTCGATTACGGGTACGAGTGCGGAATCTGGCCCTGTAAACCTCATTTTGGTGCTTGGTTCCAGACATTCGTTCCAGTACCTTTACAAGTGACATGTAACTTATTCGCTCTGCTCCTGTCAACTGGCTAAGATCCTCCATAGCTGCGTCCTTAAGACTCGTGGCTAATTGCACTGCACACTGCATGTCATTCTATCAGTTTTGTTCAACCAGTAACTCAAACTGCGCTTGTATGCTTCCCATGAGACCTTGCCATCGAATTCCTGTGGTTTCTTCTTCACTGGCTCTCCTGGATAGTTCACCACTTCACCTGACGTAGCTCGGGGTCTGAGCTCAGGTGCTCTGTAATTCAGCTCAACACATCCCTTTTCTACACGCTCATCGTATTTTCCATCATTTTCAACACTATTCACTCTCTCCTGAGCGTGCACAAACGATGTTTCACGCACTCCATTACAATTATAGGAGTCACTAGATCTTTGCTGACATCCTGCTGCTAGAAAATTCTCCAGCACTTCCAGCCTACTACTGAATTTATTTAGCAAACTGTTCACTACTGTTAGCTCTTCGTGTACCTCTGTGATCTCACACTCACTTCTTGTTTGTGCTGCTTTAATTTTTCACCCACTTTCTCTTTTGTCACTCCTAGTTCAACATGCACCTCAGGCAACGTGTCATCCTATCTGTCACACATCATTTGCAGAGCTTTATCCCGTTCATGAATTTTCTTGTCGATCTCTTCCTGAAGCTGCTGTTCCTGCAGTTCCTGAATTTTCACTTGCAGCTGCACAATTTCATGTTTCTGTTTTTTCTTTGTTCTTGCAGTAGTTGTTTTTTTCTTCTCGTGCTTGAAGTTGTTCTTGCAAAGCTGTTTGTTGCTCCTTACGTTCTTCTCATTGTGACTGTAAGAATTTCATCAGATCAGCCATGAAAATCTCCCCTTGCCCGGTCTGGCTTCTGGTCTGCACACCGCGACCTTCATAAGAACATAAGAACATAAGAAAATAAGGAGTCTGCAATAGGCCGATTGGCCTGTGCATGGCAGCACCTGTCAAGAGTTACTTCCACTCTCTATTATCCATGAATCTATCTAGCCTCCTTTTAAAACTCTCCAGCGTTCTAGCACTTACTACAAAGTTGCTAAGCTTGTTCCATTCGTCCACCACCCTATTTGTGAACCAGTTCCTTCCTATCTCCGTCCTAAACCTAAACTTATTCAACTTAAATCCGTTGCTCCGAGTTCTATCCTGCTCGGATATTATAAAAACTTTTTCTATATCGCCTTTATTGATTCTTTTCACCCACTTAAATACTTCTATCATATCTCTCCGCACTCTTCGTCTTTCTAGGGAATGCAAGTTAAGTTTCTTTAACCTATCCTGATATGGAAGGTTTCTAAGTCCCTGAATCATTTTCTTCATTCTTCGCTGCACCGACTCCAGTGAATTGATATCCATTCTATAATAAGGGCACCAGAACTGAACCGCAAAATCGAGGTGCGGCCTGACTAACGCAAGATATAGTTGCAATAAGACCTCTGCACTCTTATTACTTACACTTCTAGATATAAAATCTAATCCTCTGTTTGCCTTATTTCAAACATTAACGCACTGTTTTCTAGGCCGTAGGCTGTATACGTTGAATTTCATTTGCCATTTATCTGACCACTCCTGCAGTTTATTTAAATCCTCCTGTAGTGCGTTTGCATCCTGCCCTGAATTAATCTGCCGCTCTATTTTGGTGTCATCTGTAAACTTGCTTATATCACTGCTGATCCCAGTATCTAGATCGTGTATATAGATTATGAACAAGAGTGGGCCCAGTACTGACCCCTGGGGAACCCCACTGGTTACACAGCCCCTCTCAGATTTGACACCATCTATGCTGACCCTCTGTGTTCTATCGGTGAGCCACGATTTTATCCAATTTAAAACTTTTCCCTCTATACCATGAACCTTAATTTTTCTCAATAGCCCCTGATGTAGTTCTCTGTCAAACGCTTTGCTAAAGTCCAAGTAAATAACATCGTAATTATCGTCATTATCTACTATCTCGAAGACTTTCCTAAAAAACGTCAGCAGATTTGTTAGACAAGATTTTCTCTTTGTAAATCCATGTTGAGAGTCGTAGATCAACTTGCTTTTCTCTAAATGCGATCGAATGCTATCTGCTATAATTGATTCAAGAAATTTCCCCACTACTGACGTCAAACTAATCGGCCGGTAGTTTGAAGCAGATGCTCTGTCTCCCTTTTTGAATATGGGTACTACATTTGCATGTTTCCACAAGCCTGGCACAACTCCCATGTCTAATTATTTTGTAAATAAATTTACGAGGGGTCTGCTAATCTGTTCCTTACACTCTTTCAAAACTCGAGGGAAAATTTCATCCGGCCCTGGGGATTGTGTCTTCTTTAATTTATTTATCTTCTTTAGAACATCCTCTTTTCTGATAGTGATATTCTTTAATTTCTCTTCTTCATTTCCCCTAAATATCAGTTCCACCTCTGGAATTTCCTTGTGATTTTCTTCTGTGAAAACTGATAAGAAGTAGCTGTTTAATGCTTTGCTTATTTCCCCACTGTCTTCGATCACTTCCCCTTTCCCTGACTTAAAAGGCCCAACTTTGTCCTTGACCTTTTTCCTATATACCTGGAAAAATCCCTTGGAATTCGCCTTGGATTCTCTCGCTATCCTGATTTCGTAGTCTCTCTTTGCTTTCCTTACATTTTTCTTAACATTCCTAGATATTTTATTATACCTATTTCTGAGCTGCTCCTCCCCTCCCTTTAATTTCTTATAAATTCCTTTCTTTATTCCTATGTCGTGTTCAAGTTTTCTGGTCATCCACCTTGGTTCATTCTTATTTGACCTTATTTTTTCTGTATGGTATATTTTGTTCTTGTGCTTTACGTAGTATATGAGTGAATATATTATAGTCATGATCAATTGTTGTGTCATCTGTGACCTCACCCTTTCCTACTGGGGACTGACCTGACTGTCCCAGGTGACCTCACCTAGGCACCTTCTTAACCCCTGATAATCCGCCAATCGAAAGTTTGACTAATATCTCACTGCCAGGCTATCCCACCCCTGTCACCAGTGTTATGTACCCCCTTTTCGCCGCTTCCCAGCTTCCACCGCTGGTTACCAGCTGCCCAGGTCGTATATACGGAAGCAGTAGATATATCATTAGTGTCGACGAATTATCACTAGCTGCCCCTCCAGTCTCCAGTAATTTTCCAACGATTGGTATCAGTGTACAGACAAAACAACAGGCAGGTAGATTTCCACCAGGTCACAGAAACACACTTGTGAACTGTAGTTTTCATTAATAATCACTTAATCTTCACAAAAACTGGACTCCTCACTTCATATATACAGTTTAAATTCAGTCAGCCCGCTACCAATTTACAATTCTTTAGCCTTTTCACTTTCTATTGCTCACAATAATTCCACAATACTTGAACACCTATTATCTACAGCTGTCACTAGTCTTGTACTTCACACTCTGAAGAGAAACAGTCGACTCACTTTCCCCTAGGCAGCTCGCCGGTGTTTATATAAAGCTCGTCAGACGCCTAGGACATTCTAGCGACATCTAGATGCTTCAGGTCGGAACGAGACACGTCTGGCGAGTTCTAGAATGATCTAGGCCTACAATATGTAAGTAAATCATACAAAATGATGCAATACATTCTAGAAAGTTCTTACATAAGTACTGCATCAATATATTAAAGAAAATCTCCCAAAACTTGCCAAAATAACTGCTGCTTGAAGTAGAAAATAATCAAAACACCTAGCTCCCAAACATTACAACACTAAATTATGCCTCGTCATAGCATACCTGTATATTGATTAATTCCATTCATTTCAAAACTGATGACAAAGATATGATGTTTCTTAAAAAATTGAACGACAATGAAGTAGTTTGTCACCGCCTTATTTCTCTTATGTTTCTCATCAAAATAAGAATCCCAAAATGCAGATCCATAACGAGAACTAGTATAGAGAGTCATGACTAGGCTAGACGTGAGAGCCAGAGGCTGTCGGTGGTAGAAGGGACGTTGGACAGGTGATGGCGTTGGTGACCGTCAGTATCCCGCTGGCTTCAACAAATGAAAAATAATTACACTAAATTGACTGTAGCCGTACGTGGATGGATCGGCGGTCACGCATCAATGTATCCGCAAAAATAAATCTGTTCACTTTATTTTTTCCGATGTACAGTATAATACACTGGCCATTGGAAATACAAAGCTGGATTCACGTCAGTAGCGAAGTTTATGAAACATTCGGGATAAATTTATGTTATTTACCGTGTAGTTATGGTTGCGTTCACATAACGGGAGTGACTAAATTACTGTATACGGGGATTATATTGTCAAATAAATCATTGGATGTTAATGTCTCTTACCCACTACGCTCAAAGGCAGGTAACCACTGATTCTTGCCTCTCTTTATCCTTAAAAAAAATCTTGAAAATTTACACCCTGAAATATAAACCAACTATATACAAAAATGTTGTTTATTATTCTTATGAGCCTCTCCCTCATCTGCTTCAGGGCGACAAGAATCAGAAGCAAAAGCAAGTCTCTCCTCTCACAAGTCTTTAACATGTAAATACTCTTTTATCATAAACCATTTGTCATCATGGTCACCCTCTCTCTCTATTATTCCTAGGTGTATAACTCCCTTACTTCTTGTAGTACTTCCTTCCATCAGTCCTCTCTCCCTCCGACTACCCACACCGTTCACCACCCATTCACTTACTACGCCCATACACCTTACAGCAAGCCCTGGTCAGCTTTCTGTCCTACACTACTTTCATTTCCTCATCCCATCCAATTTCTCCATTTCTCTTGTTTCTCCTCGCGGTAATTATTGTTTTCCAGCAAGTTATTCCTATCGCTTCTAATTTGGTTCTTCCTGTTGTATCTAGAGCCAAGACTCATACGCATACAGTAATGGCGACTCAACGCTTCGTTTTTCTACTATACCGTTCTCTCTCGTGATATATATCTTATATAATGTAGCTGTTATTATCTTTCACTCTGTAACTCTGTATTCTAGCTCCTCACCTACCATGTCCATCAGATCTATCAATCACTTCATTTCCTCCATTCTGTCTCCAAACAAATGCAGCATTTGAAATGCTGCAGGGTCATCGGAAACACCAGCTTAACCTGACTTTATTGCTTGAACTGACTGTAGTGCTTGACCTGACTATTGTTTGATCTGACTCTTTGCTTGACCTGACTATTGTTTGATCAAAACTCTATTACTTGACCTGACTTAATTGTTTAACCTGACTCTTTTGTTTGATCCTGGCTTTATTGTCTGACCTGATTGTGGTGCTTGACCTGACTTTATTACTTGACCTGATTCTAGTGCTTCACTTGACTCTTTTACTTGATCTGACACTATTGGTTGACCTGAATATTGCTCGACCTGACTCTATTGCTTGACCTGACTATTGCTTGGAAGTAATTTTTTTTCAAAGTTTCAGGCTTCGATGTCTTTGATTTATAAATATGTTACTATAAAAGACTGATATTATATCTCATTATACTCATATACTGTACACTAATGGATATACTCACCCCCCCCCCCCCCCAAAAAAAAAGTTCCACGCATGTCAAAAGTTTTACATATTAGAACATACAGTAAACCTTAATTCGTTATGTTTACTCTCTTACTAATTTTATCTCAAGTTTGGACAGTAGGTCCATATATCTATAAATACCAACAATATTAATAGCAGCCCTTTTTCCTTAGACTAAACACTTCATCCACACATTCTCTTCCTTCCCTGGACCCATACAGTTTGTGCATATATATATATATATATACAGCCATTCTTAACACCTGCGCACAAACAGACACGTACTCACACACATACGCGCGCGCACGCTCAAAGAAGTAATCTGTGATATAAAAGTCACCAATTACTGAATTTAACTTCACCCTTTTATTCTATTTGATGGTGTGCGTCAAAAGCCAGCACCGGAACCCCAGGTTATTTTCAATCAGAAATTGAATAGAAATTTCACAGTACAAATTGATTGGTCTATTGATCTTCTAAATCGTCAGGTTAACTAGTTTGGGGAATTTAGGTTACATACAGGAAGTGCCCTACCTCCTTCACACACACACACACACACATATAGAGGTACAAAAAAGATGCGGAAGTGAAACACAAAACTGAGGTCAGGTTTTAAACATTGGTTAACGAAAGACAAATGAGGGGGATGATTTGGTGAAAGGCGCCCAGGTGTGAATCAGCAGGGGAGTCCTAGTTAGACATATTAACAAATCCCTCAGCAGTTTAAAATGACATTCGACATGCGCACCGTGAAACGTCAACAAAGGCTGTGAGTGAGCTCTCCCTACAATTCCCAATTCTGATGAATTTAGTGAGACGACTACCTTCAGTCTGTTTAGAGAACTAAAGTGGAGCCCTGTTGTAAGCACAGTGTCGCTTGTGAAATTTATAGTTGTTGGACTTAGACAATATTTTAGATAAAATATCTGGACTTCCTGCCTGGACCATCTGGTCGGTTATTTTCGTATCTGCGCATGCGCAGTGCGAAGAGCGTGACGTTGAATGACGTGGTAGTGACGTCGTTGCCTCTCCATCTCGCCTGTGACCGAACACAAGCATTGCACAATGCCTGGGGAGAGTGGTGGGCAGAAACCTATGAAGGCTTTGGCTAAAGTAGAAAAGATTGCCCTACTGAACAACTTAGAAGACGACCTGAGGCTTTCAAGTAGTGAATCAGAAGCAGACAATCCGCGGCCAACAACAATAGAAGTGATAGACAATTTTCAAGAAGTGATTAGTAAGAAAGAAAAGAAGAGGAGGCGAGAGGAGGCGAAGAAAAGTGAAGGAAGTGACAGTGATGAGATCATGAGTGGTAGGAAGAAAAGGACGACACACACAGAAGGAAGCAGAAAGAATTCAACTGGGAATAAAACACAGCAGTTGTTGACTGAATCCAACACCCTTCAGGAGTCAGACCCCAGTGATTATGACAGTGACGGTAATGTTTCTATGGGAAACACTAGCCACAGTGGAAACAGCAATGCCATGGACCCTATCACCCTGCCCTTTGCCAAACAAACAAGTAAGCTGAATCTCCACTTTCCCAAGGACTCATTAAAATCTGTCGAGGATCGGTTTAATTGGATGATGAAGTACTGCAGACAGCATGGTCCCAACATTCAATTCCGACAGGGTAAGAACCGGAACTTTATCAAGTGTCAGACTCCTGAAGTCTATAAAACCCTTAGTACTGTTGGCTTTGACGGGGTTGTCCTAGTGGCCCCCCCAGCAGACGCTGATGAATGTTGCCACATCCTAGTGAAACGATTCCCCCTATACGCTGACATCGAAGATGCACGTGACTTTAATTCTAATATACTCAGTATACGTCGACATTACCGGGGACACACTCCACAAGCTGCTGTTATTGTCAAGTGGAAGGGAAGGGTATGTCCAACCACTGTGGAAGCCCATCCAATCCTTCCACCACTTTATGCAGAGCCCTATCATCCTGGGCCTGCATTTTGTGTTATCTGCTCTCATTGGGGTCACACCTTCACTGCCTGCTGCCGACGTGATCGTCCTAGATGTCGCTTCTGCTCACGTAACCACAACTCCGCCGCCTGTGCCCAGAAAATCAAAGACCACCTTAATAGGGGTGGTGTGGGCTATGTAGTTGAGCCCAGGTGCTGTAATTGTGGCGGCCGGCACAATGCTGACTCACGGCAGTGCCCCAGTCGCCCTTCTGTCCCAGGGGAGAGGCCTCCCCAAGGACTGCGTCTACCACAACGCCCCCCTCAGTCTACTGGGTCACCTGCCCCTGCCTGGCTTCACCAGGCTGCACCACAACAGCACCTACCATTCCCTAACTCAACCACTACTGACCCTCCTCCCCGTCTCTACTCTGACGCTATCAAGCCTCGTGTTCCCACCAGTTTCCCCCCACAACCCCGTCACTACTCTGACGCAGTCAAGCCTTGTGCCGCCACCAGTGCCCCCCCACAACCCCGTCTCTTCCCTGACGCTGTCAAGCCTTGTGCCGCCACCAGTGCCCCCCCACCACCCCGTCTCTACCCTGACGCTGTCAAGCCTTGTGCCGCCACCAGTGCACCCCCACAACCCCGTCTCTACCCTGACGCTGTCAAGCCTTGTGCCGCCACCAGTGCCCCCCACAACCCGTCTCCAGTGACATGACACAGATCATGTCCCTCTTCCAAGAATTTACCAGTCATGTTGAGAAACTCTTGGTTACACTCTGTACCGCCATCTCCGACCTACACCGCCAACTCCTGCCCTTTGCTGCCACCCAGTCACTCCCCTCTTTTGGTTTGACACAAGCTGGTAGTCCCCCTGTGAGCCCCCCCTGCTCACAGGTTGTGTGTACTGGGGCCCCCGAGCCAAGCCCTGCCTCATCTTTACGTCACGTGGTGCCTCAACCTGTCTACCCACCTCAAGCCTCGCCTGCTCCTGTGTTTGTGCTGTCTCCACCAGGGCTACCTGTTGGACCTGAGGACCCCACCCCCGGCTACCCATACTCCACCGACATGCCGGCACCTAAGGCCCATCCGTCTACGTCAGGGGTAATCAGTCTAATACACCACAATGGATAGCAACGCTACAGGACTGCAGGTACTCACCTGGAACATAAACGGCTTGCAAAGCAAGTTTGGTGCCCTCAAAACCTACGTCTACACTGAAGACGTCGACGTGCTGTGCCTCCAAGAAACGCGGTGTGCTGCTGGTACCTATGTGCTCAGTGGCTACACATGTGTTGAGAGCCCATCCACTCCTGTTCTCCGCATCGACGGACTACCACGAAGCCATGCACGTGGACTACGGATCTACGTCAAGAAGGATGTCCCCTACCAACCTCTCGACGTCCCCCTTGATGACGACACCACCGACGCACATGCCATCACAATCACACTAAAAGGTATGTCCCTCAATATTGTCAATGTCTATGTGCCTCCCTCCACCCCTACTGTACCTGTCCTACCACACCATATCACCTCCACCCCCACCCTCCTTGTGGGGGACCTCAATGCCCGTCACCCTAGTCTCGGCTCCCAGGGGCCCCACTCAAACTCCCGGGGTAACTCCTGGCTCTCCTACCTACAAACCACCGATGACCCTGTACGTCTTCTCTGCCCTCCATCACCCACCCACATCGGGGGAGGGAAACTTGACTACATAGCTCTCTACTCTGACCCTCACCGCCCACACTCCACCCGCATCCTCCACTCCCCCCACAGTGACCATTTCCCTATCCACACTACCCTCCAGTATGTGAGAATACCCGTTCCACCCAAGGGCCCTAGGCTCAGGCTACCCCCTGCCAACATACCTGCCTTCATCACTTCCATTGCTGAATGGTTTCAGGGTTACACTGTCACCACCGCAGACCAGCTCTACCTTGATCTGTCCAAACAATGCACTGACCTCCTCCGCCCTGTCCCAAAACACCGCCGCCCTAACCGCCAGCCCAGGAGTCAGTGGAACGTTAACCGTGACCCTCATGTTAAGTCTATACGAGTATGGCACCGAATAGCAGTCGACCAGTGGAAGAAATCTCCCAGCTCCCCTGACTCTCTACGCTTCCTGATGCGCACAAATAAAGAGCTCCAATCTGCCATCACTCTCGCACGAGAGAAGCAGTGGTTTGATTTTGCTTCTTCTATTGACCAGTCTACATCTATAGGTGATATATGGCGCACCATTAACCGTGCCCGGGGCACCAACGCCAGACCCGCGCTCCACCCCAGACCAGCTGCCCGAGCTGAGGCGCTCTCCCAGATGTGGCAGGAGGCCGCCTCCATTGATGCGCTACCACCCGCTGTACGAGACCTCACCCTCGCACTGCAACCACAACGCCGACAGCGCATCTTCGAGTACCAAGACCTATTTGCAGACACTGACGTGCCTTTCACACAGTGTGAACTACTAAATGCTGTTAAGCGTGGTCGGTCCACCGCCCCAGGCGATGACGGCGTCACATATGATGTGTTAAATGCCCTTATTGCCACCCCTGGTAACCCCCTCCTCTGTCTATTTAACCTCTCTTTTGATACTGGTCAGCTGCCTCACTCATGGAAGACTGCCACCACCATCCCAGTCCCTAAACCAGGCAGACAAGATGAATATCGTCCAATATCCCTCATCTCCTGCTTCTCAAAGATGATGGAGCGCATGATACTCCACCGCCTCCACTGGAAAATTGAAGCCCACCTGCACCCTGACCTCTATGGTTTTCGCCCCGGAAAGAGTACTGCTCACTGCATCGCTCACTACATGGCAAACACCTCCGCCAAAACCTCCCTCTTCGTCGACTTCAAGGGTGCTTTTGATAAAGCCAACAGTGAAGTGATCCTTGAGGGCCTCACTCACATGGATGTGAAGGGCAAACTCCTCACGTGGATTGCTGACTACCTCTCCCATCGACAGGCCCGTGTCCGTTTTCAGGGCCACTACTCTAAGATCAGGGACCTTGATCTTGGCACGCCTCAGGGAGGTGTACTCAGCCCTACACTCTTCAATGTTCTCATGAACTCCATCTGCCATCTCAACGTCATCTTTGCTGAGCGAGCCCTAGACGGTCACATCATAAGCTACGCTGATGATATCCTCCTCCAAATTACTACAGTGCAACATGAACAACCTATACTCTCCACGTTCGCCCGGACCTGTCAAACACTCGGGCTAGTCATCTCACACACTAAAACCAAGTTCATCTCACGCTTCCGGCGTCAGACACCACTGATTCTGCAAGGACAAGACATCGATCAAGTACGCACCTACAGGTACCTTGGTCTACCTGTGCGAGCCACTACCAGAGCCACGACCTCCGCTGTCGCCACCCACGTCATCTCCCAGTGCCGCCAACGAACGAGGCCCCTCCAGTCCCTCACTCACGGCCTCAAAGGAGCCTCTGTCAGGGTCCTACGTCTCATGTACATTGCCATCGTCAGAGCTGTCATAGATTATGCCTCTCCTGTCCTTGTAGTTGCCTCCCAGCGCGAGAAACAAAGCATAGAGAAAATCCAAAACAGAGCGATGAGACTCATCCTCGGCTGCCCTATGACCACCAGAATAGAAGTCATGCAGCGCGAACTAATCCTGCTTCCCGTCTGCAATCGAATTACTGCTCTCAATGCCATCCTTGGTGTTAAACTTCTTCGCAGTGAGCAACCGACTCCCCTGTCGCGCTCACTGAACTCACATCTTAACACCCTCCTGCGCCTGCCTGTCCCCATTACTTTCCCCCATCCCTCTCAACTCTGGCCCGTCCACACTGCTGCTGACATCCTGCGTTATCACCTCTACACCCCCTCGACCTCTCTCCCTCCCGAGTACACTCATCCGCCTCTACCGCCGTGGACCTCCCCTTGTGTTGATGTTGTCGTCCACACCTTCCCTGGTCGTAAATCCACCCAACTGAGGTATATGCTCAAACTTAACTGCCTTGAGCAGATTAATGATGTCGCTTCCTCTCTAAAGACCTCCCACCCTCCTATCCTCGTCTACTGTGATGGGTCTGTTACCACGCTGGGCAGCGCTGGGGCAGCTGTGTGGATTCCTGAGCGCCAGGCCTGCAGGAAAATCAGGGTCCACGACTGGGCCTCCTCCACTGATGCTGAAAGCATAGCCATCCTCGCGGGCATTCATGAGGGGGCGACCTATGCTCGCACTGAACACCGGAACCTCCTTATAATCAGTGACAGCACTTCTGCGCTAGCTAGGCTCAAATTACCCTCCCCCTCCTCCCCTGCCGCCCAACACACCCTAGCCGCCGTTGCCGGGCTAGAACAAACTGATGACATCTGTGTCAAGTTTCTTTGGATCCCGTCACATATAGGAATAACTGCCTGTGACACTGTGGATCGGCTTGCCAAAGAAGCTACACAAGAAGAAGATACTGAAGCCACTCTCGCCCTCTCCCTGAAGCAGCTCAAATCTCGCATACACGCCGCACAACGAGAGGCATTCGACGAAAATTGGACACACCTGAAACAACGGGGTAGCGTCACACTATGCCACTATGACGCTGTAACCGGTGACGACAACCGCTACTACAAAGAATATCAATCCCTGACTCGATCTCAACAGCTTATATACATGAGACTGCGCCTAGGGTACAGGTACCTATGGGAGTACATTGGCAACCCTGAGCCTCACCGCACTGTTTGTAAACTTTGTGGCCAACCCGACTCTCACACCCTCTCACACTACATCCTCACTTGCCCTAAGACCTCCTCCTACAGGTCCCCAGCCGTTACCAACACCTCTTCCCTCCCAGACCAGATATCCCTCCTCCTAGTCACAGGCCTGGCATTTGACATTATTAGGGACCTGCCACTCTTTGCCATAAACAGATAAAATGTACCGGGAACTTTCTCCCCACACACTCATCATTCTCTCACTTTATGTAACTTGACAGAACCTATGACCCTTCAGGCTTTTACGCCCTTAATGTACGAGTCATAAAGGCAAGTATGAACTTTTCATACTTCCCTGTTGGGCGCTGTAAACGCTTCTGCGCTTCACCTTGCACAGGATGTAAGGGGGTGCCCAATAAACTAGCCCCCTCGAGGGCAAATCTGAATCTGAGTTTAAAATGACCCTGCTTAAATCAGTCTCACACCAGTGCTCTTCAGTATTATTGTCAGTTTTTTCTTCTGATAATGAATATGAACTTCAGTGTTCTTTTTGTGGTACAGTTTTAGTATCGCTCCAGTTCTATAACGAGTAATATAACTTCAGTATTAGTGCTATCGCCGCCCTCGCACGCAGCGTTATTGCAATTATGGGAGAGTTATAAGAGTAATGAGAAAAGAGTTGTTGTGTACTAAGCGATGAGACGATGGTGAGTCAGCCCAGGACCCCTAGACGATAGCATACTGCAAGACCTCTCAATTTATCGCCCGACCTGTGACCTCGCCAGATGTGTGTTGGTGCACAACAAGTCTTTGTGTTGTTACGACTATATGTAGGGCTCGGGATGCCTCTAGCTGGCAGTATCGTCCAGCCCCTTTGAGTGTACACACACTAGCTATAACCAGGAGTTACTTGGAGCGATACTAGAAGTTAAGTGGAGCTATAAGCTCGCACATGTGAGTGAAAGAACAGTGATTGTTTGTATTGTGGTGAAATGCTGGGAACTACATACGTGCATAGTGTAAAGCAATTTGGATAATAACCATGCAGAATAATGTGTTTACTAACTGATGAATAATGTATACATGTAATGGAATGTAATCAGTAGTTAACGAGTGTTTCATTCTTTACAGGTTTTGAACAGGTTTTGAACTGCTATTCGGCAGTTACAAATAGAGCCAATAACTAAATGCAAATTGCCTAACTCCTCCAGTGAAAATTGGAGATTTTGTTAATTCTTTTCACGTTCAAATATTTTTCCAACAAGTTTTTCTACTAAATTTGAGGTAAATGGATAAAATACCCCTTGTAACAGCAAAATATGCGATCACTTTTCTAATTTTTAGAAATTATGCTTAAAACTTTTCTTTTCACATAAGGAACAAACAGTAAACATTTTATTTTAATGATAGTAAAATTTTTCGTTAATTTTTTTTATTTTTTTTTAGATTATCTTCAAAACTTATTAACTTAAAAAGGACAAAATGTTAATAATTCTTCCAATAATAATAAAAAAAAATTATTTTTATCATGTTTAAAGTTAGGTGCAAAATAATCTTTTATCGTAATTTTCAACTATGACTGAAGAAGTCGTCGAACACAGCACCGGGTTACACAAATGTAGGGGCGAGAGACTGCTGTCGCCTGTTAAAGGGGATCTACTTCCTTTAACTTTACTTTATTTTCTCTCTCTGTTCCACTACTTAAACAATTACTGTACTTTCTGACTTGTCTTCTGACCTGTGATAGCATTGCTCAAGGGTACGACATGTGAGTAAATGTAATAACGGTACCAAGATATATGGAGAAAATAAAGGTGGTCACTGCAGGAAAATAATAACCCTAACATATAATAAAAATGGTTTATTAAAATAATGATAGACTTCTAACTACTTCCAGTAACTCACTACGGCCAATATCCACTCCATGGCAAAACTCAGACACTTGTCAACACGGCACACTACATATCTCACAATCACCCTTACTTGGTGTACCTGTAGAAAACATATATACTGTAAATATACATAGAATACACTTGGGATCCAACAGCAACACAGAGAACCTGAGAGATTGCTCTCGTTGACAGAACAGGACCTGTAGCACAGGTACTTCAAATAAATACCTTCCTTGCTACTCTGTTACATAGCATGGATTATGCGGTTCAATTCTGGTGTCCTTATTATAGAATGGACATAGATTCTTTGGAGAGAGTACAAAGAAGAATGACAAAAATGATCCATAATATTAGAAACCTTCCATATTAAGAAAGACTGAAAAGCTTAGGCTTGCATTCATTAGAGAGGCGTAGAGTTAGGGGAGATATGATAGAGGTTTTCAAGTGGGTAAGTGGGATTAACAAGGGTAAAATGGAAGATGTTCTAAAGCTCAGTAATAACGAAATAACTAGAACAAATGGCTTTAAATTAGATAAATTCCGATTCAGAAAGGATATAGGCAAGCACTAGTTTGGTAATAGAGTTGTGGATATGTGGAATAGGCTACCGAGTGCTATAGTAGGATCAGGGACGCTAGGGAGCTTCAAGACGAAGTTGGATAGGCACATGGAGGTGCTGGGATGGGTGTGAAAGGGACCTGCCCTGTATGGGCCAGTCGGCCTCCTGTAGTATACCACTTTCTTATGTTCTTATGTTCAAGCAAAACATGTCAACCTTCACACTGACTAGGTTAACTCCAGACTCTCATACAATTGCAGATGACATACCAGGTATGCCAGTGTTCTGTTTAGGGTTAAAAGTGCCAGAAGGAGATCATTTGAGCTTGGCACACCTCAGGGAGGCGTGTTAAGTCCTATGCTCTTTAATATACTGATACACAAGCATATTTCTGACATTCCAGTTCAGCCAAACGAGGCTGTAATATGCTATGCTGATGATATCTGCATTATGACACAGACCAAGCTCAGGCTCCAAGCCTTGCTGATGTATTTGCTCGGAGGACTGTGGAATGTGGTCTCATAATATCTTTTGACAAGACGAGGGTCCTAAATCCTCGTCCTGTTCACCGTCTGCCTCCTGACTTTAACATTAACAGCATGCCCTTGGAACTATGTAGCTCCTATAAATATCTTGGAATTTGTGTGAATGATGCAAACTTTGTCGGCAACCTTCGTGCCAAAGTATTGCAGCGCATTAAACCCCTCAGAACCCTTGTTGGCAAGGGCAATGGAATTAACATCACCTATGCTCGTACTTTCTATCATCTCTTCATTCGTTCTGTAGTTCACTCTCATGCTCTCCATCTTGTGACTATTCCGCCTAAACAACTCAACAGCCTTGAGGTAGTGCAAAATGAAGCCATGCGCATCATTCTACGTTGCCCAAAATCAACCAGAATTGTAAACATGAGGAAAGAGTTTGGACTGCCCTCCCTATCTGAGAGGATAGCTCTACTTAATACCATGTTTTGTGTCAAAGTTTTGAAGAACAATGGTCCCCAAACTACAGCTCAAACTGAGTTGATGTTCTATCTAAGTAATCCCGACCATCTCGCTAACCTTCCACAAAAGACTCTCTTTGGGGCGTGGCTTCATAAAAGTGTTGCAGATCTCTTGAAACTGAATGTCCCAATCACCCCAGACGAACCCATTAATGCCATTCCTCCTTGGCTGGATATATCAGTTCCTATTAATTACACTCCTGTTGGTAGTAAGCAAATGTTAAACACCGATGTGATGAGATGTGTCACACTAGAAACTATTAACAGACACATAGAGAGTATTAAATCAAGTGAATGTTATGCTTTTACTGATGGTTCTGTGCAGACAAACACAGGTAGAACAGGCTGTGCAATTGTAATATATAAAGAAAAAGAGATGATAGTGTCAAACAAGCAAAGGTTGAACAACTGGACCAGCACAACACAAACTAAACTAACTGGAATCTACTTAGCCACAGACTACCTTAAAGAAAATGGAGGTCGGGTGATGTTCTGTGATTCTCATAGTGCTTTGAAATCAATGAACAGCCCATCAGGTTCTATATGTAAAGTTCTATGTGATATTAAAAGAAATGTGATAACTGCCAATGAGAACAACTCTCGTATCGAATTTGTGTGGATTCCATCCCATGTTGGAATTAGATATCATGACCGTACTGATAGACTGGTCAATGAGGCATGTAAGAAAGTAGATGTTGACTGTGACCTTGGCCTGTCCAATGCTGTACATAAAAACAATCAAGTCAGAATCATGAACTCTGATCTAGAAGAACTGAGAAATGCAGAGAGACCTGGCAGTTGTAGCATTAGTAAATATGACAAATATTGTGATGAGAGGTACCGGTATGGCCAGCATAAGTACAGAACCAGACAATGTGATGTAGTCGTGGCCAGAATTAGGCTAGGATGCAGACACATCTGGCAAGTTAGTAATGCTGTACCCATACCAGAACACTCAGCATGTAAACTTTGTGATAAACCTTTAAAGCATACTCTTGCACAATATATTATTGAATGTGTCACTGTCAAAGACTTCAGGCCACCTGGCTTATTGTATCATGAACTTTGTAATTACTACATTGAATCGGGGGTGCTTGAGGACATTCTTGCTGTTTATCCCAAATTTGCTAGCCCACACTGATTATTGTGGGCTAGCAAATAGAATATGACGTCCAATGTATGTGAACCACTGTCTTGCATGGCAGCGAACAGTGACATTACCCACATGAATCTGACCTATATATACTGTCAATGAATATGATGCATTTCTTTGCGTACGAACCTCTGTCCTGCATGGCAGTGAACAGTGACATTACCCACGTAAATCTGATCTATATATATATATAAAAATGTATATTGTCATGGGTTGCGTTAGGCTTACCCACGCAACCAACTCCAAAGTTTGTTTTACCAGAGATAAGACGCCCGGCGAGGCATAACTGGGACATGTATTTTTCAATTAGTGTATGTTAGCCAGCCTTTAGAGGGGTGGGCAGTGAAACAGTGTTGTACTGTTCATCGCTTCACACCCAAAAACCTCATTTTAAGGAGTATCCCCTGAGCCATGGGTTAGTTAAGACGTCGTCTCCATCCTCTCCCTCCTGAAAGGGGGCGGGACACCACACCACACAGAGTCCTCCACCGCCACTCCGTCCTGTGAACCGTCGTCGACACGAGACTAAGCGTGTTAACCTAGGTTGTTATCCCCGTGGAAATATCACGTGTGGATGCCTGGTTGCGACAAGAGCAATCCAGGCTGGCCTATCAAACCTACAGTAATTGGTTAATTAATTCACGCTTACAGAGTTCTCCTGCCCGACACCCGTCTACTGTGACCGTGATCGACACGAGACAAAGTGTGTTAATCTAGGTGTGTTATCCCCGTGGAAATATCACGTGTGGAAGCCTGGTTGCGACAAAAGCAATCCAGGCTGGTCTATTGCACCTAATGGTTAATTCAAGTCACGCTTACCAGTTCTACTTGCCGCGACAACCGTCCAAAGTGACTGTCAGTGACGCGAGACTATGTGTGGTAACCCAAGAGTACCTTTTTGTTGTTATGGCCGTGGGAAGAAGTTCTTGTGATGAAGCCTGGTTGCAACAAAAGCAATCCAGGCTGGCAGTAAATGTATCACTTGAAGAATAAAGGCTCTGTTAAGTCATACCACAGTAGAGTAATCACATGTGTCCCCAAGTTGGAAATTCCCTGTTTTAGAAGATTAATTTTATTACAGCGTGAACGTGAGTAAATCATATATCCATGCAAATTGTAAATCATTGTATGGAAGCTTGACAAATAAATGTAAGTGCAATTATCTGCCCGTATCTGTGATCCTATCTTATTATTACTAAAGGTAATGACTGATTGGTTATGACATAGTATAACCAATAACTTAGATGGATGTTGAAAATTAAATGAATTCATTAAATCATCACTTATCAAGTATAAATCATGGAATGTCGAGTGGTGGAGTGAACTTCTACGTAGATACGCCATAATCTCCTGTAAGTAACCAGTGTGAAGGTATCGAACTCTAGGGTAAGAAATAAGAAATACGACATATTATCACCTCTATATAATATAATCCACTCCTACTACCACCGATCCACCCCAAAACCATGACATATATATATATATATATATATATATATATATATATATATATATATATTATATTATATATATATATATATATGTATATATATATATATTATATACATATATACATACATATATATATATATATATACTTATATATATATATATATATATATATATATATATATATATATATATATATATATATATATATAGCTGTTAATGAATATGGTGTATTTCTTTGTGTATGAACCTCTGTCCTGCGTGGCATGGAGAAGTGATACCACCCTCAGTGTCAAGACCTCACTGAATTACTCAGAATCGGTAAACTGTACTCCAAGCTTTGTCAATATATTTAATAAACTAAACTAAACTACCAGAATGTACGGGCAAAATTACGTCCCACCCACCACTCAGGAGTGGACTCATACAAACAACGACGTTGCCTAAGCTGGTGTTGTTTACATCGCGGGATGGCTGCAGGGGACAGAGGATGTGTCTGGTGCACGTCCTTAGTAGCCGACTCGTTCACCACGTAATCGTGTTGGCGGCGATATCCAACCTTCTGGACATTCATCTATCACTAAATACTAGTGTAGACGTGTTTTTTTTTTTTTTTTTGTAGGAATATTACCTACCCGGACCGTAAGCAAAAATGCTGGTCCACCCACTGCTGGGATAAAACACCAGCATTTTTTTGCTTAAATGTACATCTCCACCACTAGCGTGGGGGTGGATGCTCGATAAGAAACTGTAGGGTTTCTTGAAAGTGGTTGGTGGTTAGCATTCTGGCAACCTTCTCTGCTATGATAGGGGGTTGTATGTTTCTCCTAGCTAATTGTGTTCCAGGGCACTCTATCAGGTAGTGCTGCAGTGTGTTCTCTGCTCCGCTGTAGCAGGTCTTCCATATGCACTACTCTGTTGGTACTGGTACAATGATTTCCCAAATGCATGGGTATCCCAGTCTCGGTCGGTGGAAGTTGACTTCTTCCCTTCTTGTTATATCCTTCATGAGTGGTGGTCTCTCATAATTCGTGACCAGATAGTACCTCCTGGCCGATCGTGATACTGGTGTTAATCTTCTATGGTTGTCTATTTTCCACTGGGCAGCTCGTGTTATTGTGGTCTTCTTTATCTGCTCCTGATTGGGCGGGATGTTCATCTCAATGTTTCGCTGTCCTAACGCAGCCTTAGCAGCATCAGCTCGTTCATTCCCTGGGATTCCGATATGACTACGCACCCAGTTAATGATAACTTGCCGATCTTATAGTTTTAGACCTTGCAGTACTCCAACAACAGATGTTATGAGATGAATGTTGTCTCTATGCTCTCTGCATTGTAGCGCTTCAATAGCACATCGTGAGTCAGTGTGTATTACAATGCCTTGTTGACTGCTTATGGAAGTGTGTCTTAGGGCTCCAAGTATGGCAGCTAGCTCAACTTGCAAAGTAGAGCATCCATCTGAAGTTCTCCAAAGGGACGAGTTACCTCCTTCTAAAGTGAAGGCTGCTCCTGCCTTCGTACTGGTGGTCTCTACGAAACCGCCTGTGTAATACACTACTATTGTGAGGTGTTAGTGCCTTCATGTTTCTCTCTGCTATCTGTCGGAGCTCATGTGGGTTACAGTCAGCCTTTCTTGTCCCAGTTTGTAGAATGTTGAAGACTGCTGGCGGGGACTCCCACGGTGCTGGGGTTCTTTAGTCTGGACTCATTGCATGAGGTCCTTTGCTGACGGTTGTGTCTTTCAATTTCAGTCGATTTACAGCGTCAGCTGTGCACAATAGCCATGTTTTCTTGTTAAAGACATCTCTGTTAAGGTTCAGTGCTCGTAAGAGTCCATTCTTGATGTCACTTTCCCGAGCCCTGGTTATCAGTTTTGTTGCAAAGCTCGATGTTAATCGTTCCGCTCTGGTTTGGAGTGATGTGAGACCTGTCTCCATGAGTAAGTTTTCAATTTTTGTCCACATAGGTGCCTTGACAATGGCTCTCATAGCGTTATTCTGGGCAACCTCCAATTTCGCCCACTGCCCCTCAGACAGTGTATTAAGAGCCGGTGTCGCATAGTCTCTTAATAATCGAATGGCGTGTATATATATAGCGTTCTTAAGACTACATGTCCCGCACCCACCTTGGGTCCTGTCATGGCTCTCATCATGTTGACTCTCTTGCCTATTCGGTCTCTTAGATAGTTTATCTCAGTGTCAAATTTGAGGCCTTTGTCAATCCAGATGCCCAGGTATTTGTATACATTGACCCATTGTAGGGCAATACCTTGTATTTGCAGTTGTGTCACCGGCTCATTGTGTCCAATCCTCATGGCTTTCGATTTGGGGATTGATATCTTGAGCCCGAGACTCATACATTCTTCACTGATGAAGTCTAGTGCTCTTTAGACTTTGCTGATTTGGTTTCTGCCTTTTACTATCAGTGCTAAGTCGTCAGCATAGCATAGCAGTTTGGTACCCTCTTGAAAGGGGAGCCGACACAAGTTTTCCATGAGGATGAGGATGTTGAGGAAAGTTGGACTAAGAACTCCTCCTTGTGGTATGCCATTTTCCAGTCTTTGGTGATCTGAGACTTGTCCTTGACAGGTAACTCTTTCTGTTCTGTTTTGGAGATAGTCAGCAACCCAAGCCAGTAGGCATCCCTTGACGCCTTTCCGGGCCAGAGTGGTTACAATGGCCTGTGCATTTGCCAGCTCAAATGCTTTCTCTAGATCAAGGAATGCTATGATTGCCTTATTTTGACCAATCGATCCCAGGAGAGTGGCCAAACTGTGTGCAGTGCTGAGACCTTTGGTGGATCCAAAGATATTGGGGTGAAGTGGTCCAGTTTTCCAGAGGAGTCGTGTAAGGACCATCCTTTCGGCGGTTTTGCCGATGCATGCTGTTAGTGATATTGGTCTGAAATTCTGGGGATCATTGGGTTTGGGAATAGGAACAATGTTTGCTCTTTTCCAAGCTGATGGGAGTTTGCCTGATGACCATGATGCGTTTATAACTGTTAGGAGAACAAGTTCACCAGCAAGTCCTGCATTGCTGGGCAATGAATAGGTTATACCATCACTGCCAGGAGCGGTGTCTTTGCTAAATTTCCTGGCCCTTCTGATTTCTTCTATAGTAAACAGACAGTCTGTAGTGTAAGCTTGTTCAATTGCATGTCTGACTGCTACTTCTCTCTCCAATTGTACTTGCTGTAGATGAAGTCTTATTTCAGGAGGTAGTTGAGCTAATGACGAGCGTTCTGCAAAGTTCTCTGCCATGCGATTTGCTTCCTGTAGTGGCTGGGGGCGGGCTGGAGATCTGGGCAGTTTTCCTCTTGCTATCCTGAGTTTTCTCCAGAGTTCACTCAGGCTGGTGTGTGCATTAAAGGTTGAGCACCACTCGAGCCATTTGTCTTCCCTAATTTTCTGAGTAATTTGACGAGCATGTTGGACAGCAGCTCTCAAGAGTTTCACTCCCTCTGGGGAAGGGTACTGTCGGAGATGTCTTCTGAATGTGTTGATTCTGTGATTCTGTTCTCTGACTTCGTCATTGTAGAACCAGTAGTCTTTGTGGTGTCTATTTGTAGGGTTTGTGTTTGGTATTGCTTCCTCTGCTGCATGTTGTGTGGCATCAGTAAGGTCCTGGTGTAGTTGGTCAATACCTTCTGTTGGTTCATAGTTCGAAAACCATTTTTGAAGTTCATCTTGATATAATATCCAATTTGCTTTCTTGGTATTCCATCTGGGTGGCGGACGTGGGGGAGGAGGGTGATGGATACAAGTGTTCCCTGAGGAATGCAGTGATGGGTAGGGAAACACCGGGTAACACTGAAGTCCATTTATTTGTGGATAAGAGAAATACAAGTGGTGACTAGCGGGTGTCATACACGACTCACACAGTCAGACTGAGACTGCCTTGCCATATGGCAGCCTCGGGGCAATGTTGCCACATAACACTTGCAGTGTTGCCACGTAATTATATACATAGATGCTACTCGGCACAGTAGCTTATATACAAGGTTGCTACTCGGCATAGCAGCATAGATACATAACCTACAGAGGGAGTAGTTCCATTCTCAAAGTAGTTGTCGTTGCAAAGTGGTCACTGGTCAGTTCATCATCTATCTCCCAATGAGCTACTGGAACGAGTTCAGTGGAGATGAATGTGAGGTCCAATGTTCCTCCCAGTATGTGTGTTGGTTCCCCAGTATTAATGAGCGTTATTTCTGGAACATTTGTCAGCAGATCCACTATGTGATGCCCATCGTAGTTCATTGTTGTGGTCGAATTGAACATTGGATGGTGGGCATTGAAGTCCCCAGCAATGAGCACAAGTTCCTGTGTTGCTTGTGTCAGTACTTCACCAGCTTCTAGTCGTTTGGTAGGTGGTTTATAGATATTGTACAAGACTGCCGTTTGCCAGGTGTATCCGAACAGCTTGTGCCTCTACTCCATCTCCACAGTGAACTGGTTCTACTTCTGAACTGAGGATGGTCGCCCTGACGAGAATTTTGCTGCCATGGGAGTTGGGCCCCTTTGGTACAGAGTACTGTTGGTATCCAGGCAAGCGGAATTGCTTATCTTTGGACATCAGGGTTTCTTGCAGAATGAAGACAATAATATTTTTAGCTATGGCTGCTGCTTGTACAGTATGCCATTTGTTGGACAGGCCTTGTACATTCCACTGTGTTATCCTGAGATTACAAGGAGGTGGGGCTATTCTATCATTATGTCCTCGTCGCTGGTGTTGTAGTTGCTCTCAGCGTTCATGGTTAAGTCGCTCTCCTCCTCATCCATTAGGAATGGTGGCTGTTTCTTGGGCACCTCCTCTAAGGGAGCAGGATGTGGAATCCTGCTTGTTTTGGGAGGTATCTCGGGAGTTTTTTCTACTCTCTTTAGGGTGCTGTCTCTCTTGACTGTGATCGTGTGTTTGCTGACGGTCTGTGTTTGTTGTTCTATTCCTCGTGATCTGTTGCAAGGGGCTTGAGGTGTCACGGTTTTGAGTGATCTCTTGGATGGCAAGTTCTTTCTCTTGTCTGATATCTGTCTCAAGGGCGTCGTCTGTTCCACTTGTAGTTGTGGAGTTTTGGGAGTCTGGTCTTCCTGCATCTTTTCTGTGAGCTATGTCATAACTACATTTATTATATTTTCGGTGCTGGTATCTTGTTTCTGTATTATCGTAGAGAAAGTCACTATCATAATAGTGATCATCTGTTTTATTTGTTCTTCGGTGAATGCCGCTTGTAGATTGGCAGGCTGGGGTGTATTCAGTTGGGTGGTCGCCTGAAGGGATGTAGTGTCCCAGGCAATATGGTGTTCTCCACCAATACTGGAGTGTTCTGTGCTTTTACTGCTACACAGCTCTGGAGCTGCGGTTGTGGGGTCCACTGATTTGTCATGGTTTCCTGCATGGACTTATTTTGTCCCGGTGTCTTCAATTTTGTCCTGTAGCCTGGTGGAGGAAGTGCAGGGAAGGAATTCCTCTGACAGTTGGGGCGGAGTGGGTGTTGGGTTGACTGTTTTCTGTCGATGTTGACCCCACACGAATGTGCTCTGAGGTGCTTCTGTTGTGTTTTGTGGTTGAATTTTTGCCTTTGCAACTTTCATCCGCTCTCTCCTCTCTGGGCATGATGCGCTCCAAGCGTGATGTTTCTTTTCACAATTTGGGCACTTGGCTGTCGTGATGGTTCCTTCCTTGTGTTTTGAATACACATTTCTGTCTTGTGGCTTTGGCTGCAGATGCCACATCTCACGTTTTTGTGGCACCAGGATTGGTGAAGTCCAAATTTCTGACATTTGTAGTGGTTCTGGGACAAAAGAACGCAACTTGTAAGTTCCCCAGTTGCCTAGGTCTACCTCCTCTGGGACTGTCCCCTTGATGTCCACCAGCACTTGCCTTGTCTGTGCTTTGTCCTGACTCGTAACCCAGCGCTCTGCCTTGGTCACTTTTGGATGTTTTATGATGACTTCTACAGGTAGTTCCAGAGGATATCGTAGTAGGACCATTCTGGTTGTTTTCTCCTCGGGGTCTAATGGTATTATCTTGACCGTCTTCCCGTTGAGATTGCTGACCTCACTGAGGATCTTGGCTGTGTTGTGGTCTTGGGGGGGAGGGGGGGGGGGGGTATCAGGTCTCCAACTAGATTGGGCTTCACACCGAACTTGATGTTTTGGTATTGTAGTTCCAGTGCTACCACTACCTCGTATGCCTGGTGAATTCGGTTTCCTTGGGAATCTTGTGTTTTATCACAGTCGGAATCGCGAAGGTGGGTGGTTCTGCCACGGGGTGGACTGCTGGGGACACATTTGTCTATGTCGGAGATGTTGTCTTCCTTCCAAGGCCTCTTGTGGCATTTTCCTTCCATTGGTTACGTCTCTCTTGCTCGACTTAAATCAATAAATTGACAATGAAGGCTCACTACACCTACCTAGTTCCTTGTTGCCCTAGGACCAGTGCTGTAGCCAACCCCCCCCCCCCCCCCCAACGGGGGTCGTAGGTTGGTGGCTCTGGTTTTGCAACAGGACCCCCAAAAATGGAGGAGCCTACTCTACCCTATCAGCTAAACTCATCGGCCCAGCTCACACACCTCTAAGGGGCCCCTTTGTGGCCTGTCCTAACGACCGTTCCCGCAGGGTTCGTTAATACTGGGAGAATCTGTGAGGGCACTAAGAAATGTGAGCATAAAACACAGAGAAACAAGCAAGTCAATTCAACAGAGACGAGATATCCACGTCAAAGTGAGAGTGGCGTGTGTGGCGACAGTAAGTCTGGCTAGGCACCGTCGTGAGCAAGTGGAAGCACGTGGGTCAGGAGTAACTGCAACATGCGTCTTCTCACAACGGTGGCTCGCGCTGAACTGTAGTGTAGACGTCGTCTCAGGAAGACACAACCAGCTTGGCCTACATTTTTTCTCTGTGTGCCGATGGAATTTGGGTCTTAGAGTGAGTGACACATTATGTCGCAACATTACTAGGCTGAAGATGCGTGAATACTATTCAAACACAACAAAGCTACGTTAATGGCTCACTGCATATTCAAACAACAAATAACTAGGTCAAAAACACTCAATATAACGAGATAGAACATGGACTACTAGACATACCTGTGTACGGATGGAATTCGGGGCTTAGAGTGAGGTCAGGTCGTGGCCTGGAGTGGTGGTCTCCAGCCAACGCCTCACACCCTCACGCCACCAAGCCGTAACTTACAGAATTCAACTACTTCCCTCACTCTACACATTGGCGTATGAAATTTAGGTTGCGAACCTAGTCTAATCTTCTAAGTTTTATCTTTACAAACTAAGCAGTGACTGAGCTCTTAAAGACAAAGAAAAAACTTACGACAAATACTCAGAATGGCAATAAGGGGGGGGGGACGAGGCAGATAGCTGAGCTTATCCGTTAAACTCGAGCGATAAATACGTATTGTGTTTACACTTCAGATAATTATCTAACTTTTTTAATACAAGACTGATAACACATTCTATGTTTCCATCGGCTTCTCTGATTTACATATATCAAAGCAAAATTACTTCAGTTAGGAACGGCCGCCTCGTAAGAACACACGAGACATAAGATTCACAGCTGGTAAACAGAATACTCAACACAATCTCTTAACACAAAATACTCTACATATAAGATGCAAGATACCTCCAACATATACTCAATACATCTATAACATTCCTCTACTTGTGGGTAAACATATTTGACTGTACAATAAATTTATTCACTCATACTTTCAAATTCCCTGAGCATCCTGAGTTATTTAAAAAATACCCGAGTCCCCCAACGAGAACACAAAAAGAAAACGGAGGACTAAGACATCCTGAAGTGGATAGAGAACGGACATATCTCTACTGGAGAACTCAAATGTTTCACATGTTTTGTGGGCGCTGTAGCATAATATGGATAATTAAGTGTTGAAAGGACTAACTGCACAAAAGTGACCATGACACAAACACCTTAGCATAATGATTTAATGACTTAATTGACCATCAAACATCGCCGTCCTGACCCTAATCACTGCGTAATTTGGTGTGGAGGTTCACAGCCTGGTCCACCATGAGTTTTAATTACTGCCAACAGTCGAAAGGTCTGCGTACAGTTTCCAAAATTAGGAATAAGAAAACGTATCCATTTCTGAGAATCCCATTGAGATATCAACATTATGTTATGGAGGTGTGGTGCTCTGCACGTGAGTGAGTGAGTTGTCAGATGCGTTCTCACATCTTTACCGAGAATAATTATTTAAAATTTAGCAACACTGATTTTAATACTCTTGGAGCAGTAATGAGTCGGTCACTTCGCAACGTGTGTATTGAACATGATGTAGAACACACAGCAAAAACAAAGTAAACCTCTTTTGTCAACACTGAAGAAGGTTCAGGTACATTCAGGTGCCGGTGCAAGCCCAGTACCTGCCAACAGTGCGTAACAGAGAGCCAGTACAAGCCTAGTACTGGCCAACAGTGCGTGACAGAGACGTAACCGATCGCCCAAGCGGCTAACGAGCCGATCAGTGGTGAAGAGATAAAAGTAAGAATTGGGGATCAAGTCTGAGGAACAGGTAAGGAGTAACAACGCCTTCGGGCACAGGGAGTACGTGGCCTGCACTCTATATCACGGTTCCTCACACAAGGAGAAAGTAGAGCTGGGCAGAAGCTCGAGTAAGGCATTATCGTGAAGGTTGTGTTCTGGAATTATTTGAGAGGAAACCCGGGGCGCTTATCTGTGACGAGAGAGGCACGGCATCACAAACTTCAGCCTTGACACAAAGGGAAACTTCCACCTAACTTTTCCTCTTGGATTTCGTGAAGCTGCGTGATAATTCTTCACTTGCTAATGAGAAGCTTTGTTGTTATAGACGATAAGTATGAGGGAAGACACACGGGTAAACACTTACGCCCGGAGTTTTAAGCAACATCTTCCTTTGAAGGGGGTCATAGTGTCGAAAACCATAGTTTAATGCGAAGGACCTTGTAGTGGATTTCTCCCCTACAAACTGCCACGCCACCACCTGCTACCGCCTTCCCTAGCAACCAAGCGTCTCCCCTACAAACTGCCACGCCACCACCTGCTACCGCCTTCCCTAGCAACCAAGCGTATCCTCATTCCAATGCCCGCCGTATCTTAGCAACGGAACTAGTCACCGGCTACTTCTCGGGTTTTCCCACCATGACTCATAGCCGCTGCTGGGTGTATATAAGCTCTGTCTCTCCCTTGAGATGGGGTCGGACCAATCTTCTTGAACAAGCAACACCTCCTCCTCTGCCGCTGCCTGGCGATCCTCGCCTCTCCTCCGCCTGCCTGGCGGTCCTCGCTCCCGCCAGCGAGCATGTCCTTCTCTGAGCTTCCTCACCAACCAACTCTGATTCTGACCAATCTTCTTGAACAAGCAAAATCTCCTCCAGCAAGCTCCACGCTGTTAACATTTCATTCAACCAGGAGGCCAGCAACAGGCAACATCTTCTCTAACGGAGCTCCTGCACACCTACCTCCTTCGACAAGCTACTCACCGCACGTCTCTACCAAGCAGCCCCTCACCACACAGCACCTCCAGCACCAGACTGTCTATCATATAACTTATATATTATACAAGAAAACCACATTAGAGTTTCCTTCCATCCTGAGTGCTAGACAACTTTAATATCTCGATACCCCTACAACCTCCTACTGCAGCGCACGATGGAGAGTGGTGGCGGGAAAACTAACTAATATTACTGAAACTTGAAGAGGTAGCTAGTAGCTGATCTTCGTCGCCCTCTTCATAATTGTTTTGTTAGTTTTATTGAATATTTATAGTAAATACGACTAATGAACAAAGGAAAACGTAGTGATAATTTTATAAACCTATTTTTATTTTATTTTTTTTTTTTTTGCATTATTGGTTTTATGGCCATTGTTATTGTATGTATATTATGTATGCTGGATTATATATCATGTATGTATATTATGTATGTGCTCCATTTATGTATTATTTATTCAGCCTAGCTAGCAGCGTGTGGCAATGTTATTACCATATCCCACACGCTTAATTAATGTGCCTGGCGACGTATGGAAGCTGCTAATGTATCACTTGCCATACGTCGCCTATAGCAGTTGACCGGGAGCCTAGTCAAGAGAGAGTGCTGCTCTCCTTTGTGTACATACTCTTATCCAGTAAACCGAACCTACAAAACTATACAGGTGTTTGTGTTCTCTCCTGTATATAGAACTTATTATTCAGAACCTAACAGTTATGACATTTTCAAAAGACGTGTTTCGTGTTATCACATCTTACTAACGCTGGTGCTAATCAGATAAACACATTTAAGGTAATTTATTAAACTTTTTAGCAGTTTTGTAAGTGAGTTTCTGTCTGGAAAATATAAACTGGCGAGGTTCTGGCGCAGAAATCTTAAAATGGATAGAGCCAAATTTCACTGAGAGAAAATCGTCAACAAACTTTATGCGACATATACTAATAAAGTACATTGACGTTACTTAATGCAACTTTTTAGCAGTTTTGTAAGTGAGTTTCTCTCTGGAAAATATAAACTGACAAGGCTCTGGCCTATAAATCTTAAAATGGATGCAAAAAGACCTTTGATACAGTGGATTATGATATAATATGTGAAATACTGTAGGCTCTAATTTTTTCATCATCAATTACAGTATTTGGTTTTGGTAAACTTCCATTTGGCTGAATTAGGAGCATAATAAAAGAAGTTCACTGGGAGATGGAGTTTGATTATTTAATGATTTTGTGACTTCAGCATATTTGATACAGTATTTTGGCTAATATGGAGGACTTCAAAGCAGCTTCCCCCCGTCTCAGTAACAGTAAGGTCGCCCACGGCTTGTGTTAAGTTACGCTAGGTTAGGTTAAGGTTAGGTTTAGGTTAAGGTTTAGGTTAAGACCAGGTTAGGTTAAGGTTAGGTTACGTTACGTTACGTTACGTTAACGTAACTTAAACTTTTAAACAAACACTTTTTAAAACATTTGCCATAACTACGACAATGTCCTCTATAAAACACAGTGAAATTGCACCATTTTTAAATTCGTTTTTTACGAAAACCATAAATTTTAACCCATTACAATATAATAACGGCATATCAGCACTTAAGAGCCACTTCCTAATATTTTTTGCATTACTGTAAATTAGTTATAATAGTTGAAAATTACATTGGAAACCTGTGGAAATTTATATTTCCCCTATGTTTGTAACTAACAGGTTGAATTGGCCACAGAGAAATTATAGAAAAATTAAACGGTGAGATCGGATCTGGAATTTTTGGAATAACTTAGGAGATCTAGATAGACAAGAGGCAAAGACGTGCAAACACGACGACACAGAAGACGACTCCGCAGAATTGTACCTGACCGCATGAACCCATTCACAGCAATGAGCGATGATGAATTTGTTGACGGATTTAGGCTCAGAAAGGAATCAGTTAACAGTATCGTCCAAGAAATTCAGGATCAGGTTATTTAAAATGAACGTGTATGGTATGAACCATGGCCTACCCAGGTCAATATTGATAATAATAAAGTTACGTAATTATTATGATTTTAATCAATGCTTAAATTACTTCATGTTGCTGCTTGCTTCTTCGTACACACCTCGCTCTTCCACTTTTCCATATGGGTCGAGCCATTGAAAGAGGAAGGTTGGTATATTATAAAGTTTAGAAATTAAGAAAATGTGGGTCTGATGAGTTTGCCATTGCAACATTTTTCATTTGATGATTTCTTTATAGGTTGTCCTGTTCCTCCAAACCTCCAAGTTCTAATAGCAATATTACACGGCTACAGGAAGCCACCAAGAATCAGTTGGAGACTGTTATGTTGTGTCTCAAACCTCGGTCGGCCTATGTCTTACAAGAGTTTCAGAACAATGGCCAGCTCAAGTGACCATTATATAAAATTTCCTGCTGGCAATGATATACATAAAATAATAAAGGACTTTTATAATATTGGTAAAATGCCGGGAGTCATTAGGTCAATAGATTGCATAGTCATGCAATAAACATAATTGCCTACTAGACATAATCCTGACAGCTCTGTCCTCTTGTTCAACCTTAATACTGTACAACCCACGTTGTACTGCTCCCCCATTATACTTATGTTTTTCAATTCCACTGTAATTTATGTATATACTTATAATATAATACAAAAAATAAACTAAACAAAAATACATAAATATAATAAATAAATATTGAAGTGATAACCGTGGTAACATTATGAGATTTTTTTTTTAAATGGCCTTCAACCTCCCCCAATAGCCATTCCTTCGCCACCATTTTATTACCTTAATATTAAATATCCTAATACATAAGTAGCTATCCTAGCTGTGTTGAGTTAGTTGAGCCGCAGATCTATGTGGCATTCAGTGACTGTAGCCTCATAGTCAATATCTGCAACTGTTGTCGGCTTTGGGTCCGATGCTCTCGTTCCCCTGAGGCAGAGCAAAGCACGACCGAAGGAGAGAGAAGGATAGTCGACATCTCATCCAGGCTGTAACATATCTTCTGGGCTGCTGCTTCTGTTCGGATATCACCTCCGCGAGTCTGGCGTAGAAGCATCTTGCACTTGGTCCCATCCCACCAGAGGTTGTAAATACTAGAGGAGTGAAGCTGCCTTGATCAACGTTCTGAATCCTCTCCCCGTATCCCCTTATTTTGTCGTTCTCGTTCCTCGTGTGTGCAGCATTGAGAGCTAAGTTACGGTGACATGCGGCCATGGGATAAAAAATTCTGATGTTGAAGAAGGCTCGCTGTCCCCGCGTCCAGAATCCTCGAGCACTGACGTTGGATGTGTTTGAAATCCTATGTTGGAAGATCTCACCGTCCAATTGAAGGATGGTCGGTTCTACCACCATGACATCACGGCTGATTTCCTTCAACATATTTGCTGTGAGATCTTTTTATCACCATGCTATTGTACTATTCTAGATGTTACTAAATGTTACATAATCCTTCCTTGAGATAAATTTATAGTACATATCAGGTACCTAAAAGAGAGCTCAGGTTCTCAACTGGCTCAGCCATGTTAATATTGTTATTATTATCTGCTGTATATCTGTGTTTTTCTGGCTAAATAAACTGTTTCAATTAATTTCTGTTTCAATTCAATGGAGGCATTACCTCTGGACTACTAAGACCCTAATGTACTGTACATAAATCCACCTCCTTGTTAAGTTAAAATGCCCCGTGGTGACAGGTGGCGCCACCTACAGTTCAGACACGCCGCCAGGATGACTCGCAAAAGTCACAAGGTTTTACTAACTCGGCCATATCTCAGCTTCTACTCAATATTTTTTTTTAATCTGTCTTCAGATATAGAATCCTAAGAAGATGCAATAAAATAGATTTAATAATCATCAAGTGATTTGAGCATTTTGTTTTTCGATATTTATAATAAATCTGAAAAAAAACTTGATGAAAATGTGTGCGAATTATATTTATTCTCTGTGACAGTAACAACTTTACAGTGAAAAATGCTTTCTGTCTTATCATAAATTATTGTACAACATTATTGTGAATCGAAATGATATTTGAAATTACTGGTTATGCTCCCAGGTGGCAGAATCTTGTTACTACTAGTATTCAATCATGAGTATAAAATAGTTATATAGATTATTTACATTGATTACTACTCTACTTCACAATACAATCATAAATCGTAAAATCCCATACATAGAAACCATACCATTTAGATACATTTCTCCATAGTTACAGATACAGTTGGGGAATAATATAGCGCCTCACATTGCTGTGGCCAGTGGATACGTCTGGCATCTCTCGTAGAAGTAAACTGGGTACATAGTTAGCTATTATGAAAGAACAGGGCCAGGAGTGTAGCAAGTTTTCATCCAAATAGCACCCTCACTACAATCCAAGAAAGGCTCATTCATGCCCTGTTTACTATTAGGATAGTTGCCGGATATCTCCACAAGCCAGTGCAATGTAGGACAGAATATTATTCCCCAACTGTACATGATAGTTCATGTGGTGGTCTATTTGGCTCTCATGACACAGATTCTAACCTGTCATTTACATGTTCTGCATACAGACACAATCACACAGAGGTGTGCAAGGATCTGCAGTCTTGAACAGACACAACGGGTTGTACATCCTTTGTGACACCTACCTTTTACAAGTTCCCTACAATCCTTAGAAGCCTCTAGTAGCCTTGTCCAGAATGGTCTTCACACAGCTTCCTCTTTCACCCGTCCCCACTCTGATAGCGAAGGTGTGTCAATATCTGCCACCAGAGCTTGTCCCCATATATGTCCAACTTGAAAGGCTCTCTTCATATGCTGAGTGAGTGCTCCCTTGGTTGGAGGCACTATTTTCATGGAGGTATTACTTTTCCTTGTAAAAAGATCTCATCTGCATTCACAATTAACGTACAGCTTGTCCTGATATACAGAATGGCAACAAACTTTTCGAGCAAAGCATGAACATTGACTTATATGCCATTGCCGGGTAATGATATTGCTAGAAATGCAGATATAACTTTATGAAAGAAACTTCCATACATCCCAGGCTGAAATTTTGCCCTTTCCACAGAAACCTGACACTGTGTCACAACCTGTGAAGGCACGAAATCCGGAAAGGGATTGAACTTTTTGACTTCCATTGGTACCAAAAATTTCCTGTATAGGTATGTGGTGGAAGGTCTTTCCTGACCCAAATGCAATTGCTAGAATGACCACATCGGCATATACAGTTCGAATTATAATCTTTCTGTTGCCTTTGCTGGCGGCATCAGCTGCATGCACAATCATTCTTGATTCTGCTTCTTCATGCCTGCAGGGAGGGAGGTTGCCAGGGTCTGCATCTTCAGAGCTCAGAACATTTTCATCTTCAGTCATTTACAGCTCTACTTCAGCCCTCATACTTGTTTGCCAAGAAAGTCAAATTGCTCTTCCTTAATGTTCTTATCTTGCAAAAAATTACTCTAATTCTGAGGCACCTGTGTGGTACCTCTACACGTCGTCTTATACCACTTCCTCTTTTCTGATGGGTGGCTGACTTCAAGCTGTCACTGATATAGATTCCCAGACTAAATCAACACGGCGAATCTTATCTTGTTGCTTTTTTATGTATGGAACAAAGATATCTTTGGTATAATCATTGAACGTTTTTGCTCCACTTGGCACAATAAAATGAACTAATGCTGGTCCATCCAGAATATTTGTATCAGCTGATGGGGTGTCTGTCACTGGGTTTGTGTGACTCTCAAGACACTGGGGTAAATCAGACTTGTTGCAAAACCTAAGGTTACCATGATCTGAGATTGATGGTGGGTAGACATGTTTCTCACAAATAATGAAATCCTCAAGGTTGATAGCTCTTGATTGACACGACGCATAAAGACGTGCCAAAAGGTCACAGTCATCCTGGAGTGCAGTCACCTGCAGTTGTGAACTTTTTTTGGATATGGGTCGACGTCGACTGAACAGAGCAAGGTTGTTTTGGGGATAGTCTCAGGCTGGTTTTGATTTGCTAATGAGCCGATCCTGACAAAACTCTGAGTATCCTCTTTGTCCCACCTCTTCAACAGCTTTTACTGACTGAACTATTTGACTGTCTACAATATCTCTTGTATCTAATACTTACAGATCAGGACTGCCTTTTTGAAAAAGGGTTACCAATTTCTTTTATTCCTGCACAGAGTGAGTTTATTTATGGTTATGGAGATTTTCCTTGTTTGGGTCTCTTTGAAGATTGTCTTCAAACTCTTCAAGGATACGAACTATCTCAGGGCAGCCTTTTGCCATCTTTTGAAGGCTGTTTGATTCTCTTTCAGGCCAATCACTCCACCGCTGCCTTTCAGATGTCCAATATTCTGCTCCTCCCTTTGATCAAAAGCAATGCCAGATGAAACATTTTTTTGTCTTGTATACAACAAATTTTCCACCACGAAACTCTGCAGCCGAAGCAAGATGATTTTCCTGTAAGGAGGACAGGTCCCGAATATGAATTGGAAGCCACCTTGCTTTATGGTTTTTATTTAGTGCAAAAAACCATGTAGCTAGCTTGGAAAGGGACCCTATATACAAATCAAAGAGACCATCTCTCTGTGCCCCCAAGAAAATAAAAATTGTCAGTTACAATTTTAGTGTGAGGTTCCAGTCGCAGAACTGGGGACATTCGTCACATTTTTTTTTCCAAGTCATGGAATGTAAGTTCCCTCTCATCATCTGAGATGTTCTCTACATAAGCTTTGTATTTTACATAGGCAAAGTGCTTCTTAGTTGAAAGAAAATAGACAATGAAATCTTTTAGTTTTTGTTTTTCAATTTCCCGTTTTAGTAATATTGAAAAATATATTAAGCAAATAATGTTATCATCGATAAATAATATTTAGTGCAGTGGTTCTTAACCTTTTTTGAGTTACGGACCCCTTTGAGAATCTGGTGAAAGCTATGGACCCTGTAATGAGACGAATCTCAGAAGAATATTTATATATATATATATAGGAAGAATATTCAGTAAGAGAGTAAAAGAGAGGAAGACTTTGGTAGCGTGGCCGTGATAGATATTTACACTTATCGTATCTTATACGTCAATACACATCTATTACGTCTTAAGGGCGACTTCTCAAACACCGCTTCGTTACAACTCTTTATTAATTACGAACATGACATGGACACATTAATAACACCTGCTATTGAAGTTACTAGGACATTATATTTACGTTACTAGGACATCATATTACGTTACTAGACACTCTGATTCTCGGACACGAACATGAAATGAATATACTTCCCACGTAAGTAACTCATCCCATGGAAAGCTCTAACAAAAACTTACGTGACCTGGGGAAGGCCTAGCAGGTGGTCCTGGGTTGTCTCTATGGGAGACTGCTTAGCTGGGCGCCGGAGGGAAGTCTCGGTCCTGACCGGAGGCGACCGGAGGCGGCTTGCCTCCGGCCCCTGACTTCTCTCGAGCAGGACTCGGGACGTGGTAGCTGGCCCTTCTTGGTTACAAGACACACTCTCTCTCTGTCTCTCTCTCTCTCTCTAGGCCGAGGGAGGACTAGGACGTCCTATATATTGGGAGGCGAGCCTTCAGGTTGAGCTGATCGGGGGGGGGGGGGGGGGGGCGGCGAAGGGTCTCCTTACATTTGCCCTCGCTAATGTAGGGTCAAGTCTGGACTTCTTCTGTGGTGTAGGTTATTGTGTATATTGGGAGAGAGTCGGCCGGTGCCTTCTTACATGTGTGACATGGGAGGGGAGCCAGTTGATTTGTAACTCCTTGAGTGGTTACCCTTACACTTGACCCCCCTAATGTCGGGTCAAGTCTGGACTGTTTCTGAGATGTAAGCTGTGGTCTGACAACCCATCACTACAACCCCCTCCCTAGAAAAATGCACATAAGCACAACTTTGCATGCAATGAATATGCTTTATTTTATTAAAAATTCATTGCCTCATACAGTGTATGACATACACAAAGTATGAATAAAGTAAACAATCTTAACAAAGAATTATGTTTCACACTTTTTTATGCAAAAATTAATGGCCACTCCATACAAAAATTAAATACAATCATCTTGTGCAAATTAAACAAAACAAAACTTTAATTCTGCTCAAAAGTTCATTTCAATGAGAGGGTTGTTGTTGTTTGGCTTGAATAAGAAGATGAAACTGTGGAGTGGTCTTTGACAAGGTAACACGCATGTCATCTTTGACATCCAATCGAATCAGAGCACCCATAGCTCGCTTTACCAGACGAGGGTAGGCTTGTGTCAACGCACACCAGAATTCTCCAAGGCTCTTTGAGTTGAATATTCATTTCGTAACATTTCCTTTGTCTACAGGTCAATGAGGTCATCTTTGGCAAGGTCTTCATCACTGATACAGTCTATGTCGGCAAGGAAAGGATTACGAATCCATGTTTCAACTTTAAGGTTACCTGAGCAGAAGTATCCTTTGAAAGATTCTGCAGAGTATTCAGATGTCTGCAGAATTCTGCCTGCAGAGAAATTGACAGGGCCTTGTCACTCGATTCCATCCTGCAGAAGCACTTCCTCTAACATTGGGAAGTTTGCATAGTTGTCTGCCTCCAACCTCCTCTTTCACAGTGACAGCTTGACCAGAAAAGCTTGCAGTCTTTCAGCAGCATTCATAATGGTGACTCCAGGGCCTTGAATCGCAAGATTCACCTCATTCATATGGCCAAAAATATCCGCCAAGTAGGCCAAGCCATGAATGAACTCCTCACTGTCAAACTGTACTGAGAGTGGGCTTTCTTTTTCTCACAAAAAGGTGAAACTTCTGCTCGAAGTTCAATCAAGCGCTTCAAAATTTGTCCTCTGGAAAGCCAGTGAACTTCTGTGTGGTAGAGAAGAACTTCATATCCTGTTCCCATTTCTTGACAAAACCTCTTGAAAATTCGATGGTTCACAGCCCTGGCTCTGATGAAGTTGACGACTTTTACGCCAGTAGACAAGACTTCTTTCAGAATTGGTAGCAGAGTCTTTGACGCCAATGCATGCCGATGTAGAAAACAATGGATCACGATGACCTGAGGAGCCTCTTTCTTCACCAAAGCAGCAAAACCAGATGTGTTGCCAAGCATCGCAGGTGCTCCGTCTGTGCACAGAGTACCAAAATTTTTCTTCCAGTCGAAGTTATGCTTGGCAAAGAAACTATTCACCATTTCTAAGATGTCGATGGCCTTTGTAGTTTCCAAAAGGGGCTCACAAAATAGGAATTCTTCTTTGATGGCATCAGCATGCATATAACGGACGAAAACCAGGAGCTGGCTGCACTGAGAGACGTCATTAGTTTCATCCAGTTGCATGCTGAACGGAAAAAATATAGTGAATATCAATGTTAAATTTTTATCTGACCTTCACGGGCCCCCTGAAGCCCATCCATGGACCCCCAAGGGGTCCATGGACCCCAGGTTAAGAACCCCTGATTTAGAGCATCTTCTTAGGAGTCTATGTCTGAAAACAAAGTGAAAAATATTGAGTAGAAGCTGAGATATGGCCGATTTAGTAAATCCTTGTGAGTCGTCATGGCAGCGTACTTGTAGGTACGCAATGGCATTTAGGGAGGAAGACCAGGTAGGGGAGGCATAGGTGAGCTTGGGAAGTATGAATGTTGAGTAAACACTGAGGAGCTCGGGTGCAGGAACTCCAAGGGACTTGACTCGTCGGAGGAGGTGTGTCATGGGTTGCGTTAGGCTTACCCACGCAACCAACTCCAAAGTTTGTTTTACCAGAGATAAGACGCCCGGCGAGGCATAACTGGGACATGTATTTTTCAATTAGTGGATGTTAGCCAGCCTTTAGGGGGGTGGGCAGTGAAACAGTGTTGTACTGTTCATCGCTTCACACCCAAAAACCTCATTTTAAGGAGTATCCCCTGAGCCATGGGTTAGTTAAGACGTCGTCGCCATCCTCTCCTCCTGAAAGGGGGCGGGACACCACACCACACAGAGTCCTCCACCGCCACTCCGTCCTGTAAACCGTCGTCGACACGAGACTAAGCGTGTTAACCTAGATTGTTATCCCCGTGGAAATATCACGTGTGGATGCCTGGTTGCGACAAGAGCAATCCAGGCTGGCCTATCAAACCTACAGTAAATGGTTAATTAATTCACGCTTACAGAGTTCTCCTGCACGACACTCGTCTACCGTGACCGTAATCGACACGAGACTAAGTGTGTTAACCTAGGTTTGTTATCCCCATGGAAATATCACGTGTGGAAGCCTGGTTGCGACAAAAGCAATCCAGGCTGGTCTATTGCACCTAAGTGGTTAATTCAAGTCACGCTTACCAGTTCTACTTGCCGCGATAACCGTCCACAGTGACTGTCAGTGACGCGAGACTATGTGTGGTAATCCAAGAGTACCTTTTTGTTGCTATGGCCGTGGGAAGAAGTTCTTGTGATGAAGCCTGGTTGCAACAAAAGCAATCCAGGCTGACAGTAAATGTATCACTTGAAGAATTAAGGCTCTGTTAAGTCATACCACAGTAGAGTAATCACATGTGTCCACAAGTTGGAAATTACCTCTTTTAGAAGATTAATTTTAGTACAGGGTGAACGTGAGTGACTCATATATCCATGCAAATTGTAAATCATTGTATGGAAGCTTGACAAATAAATGAAAGTGCAATTATCTGCCCGTATCAGTGATCCTATCTTATTATTACAAAAGGTAATGACTGATTGGTTATGACATAGTATAACCAATTACTTAGATGGATGTTGAAAATTAAATGAACTCATTAAATTATCATTTATCAAGTATAAATCATGGAATGTCGGGTGGTGGAGTGAACTTCTACGTAGATACACCATAATCTCCTGTAAGTAATCAATGTGAAGGTATCGGACTCTACGGTAAGAAATAAGAATTACGACATATTATTATCTTTATATAATATAATCCACTCCTACTACCACCGATTCATACTAAAACCATGACAATTGGCGCCCGAACAGGGACACAGACCGCGGATAATTGCACTCTTGTCAGCAGTTTGTGCAAACGCATATATTGTACTACGAAATGATTACTAGTACATTTGAGGGGACTCTAAGAAATTTTGAATCTGAAGTTAAAGGTGGAAAATATAGAAACAGAAGAGGACTTGTGATGTTTGCCAGAACCAGCGACGGAGGACGAGTTCTACCTGCACCCCTGTGGCCTCTCACAGTGATCCCCGAACCCTTGAGAGGGTGGCGGCGGACACTGTGGTCAGCAAACCCAGTTCCACATCAGCCAGCTGATTCAGCACGAGGCGGTGGACTGCACACCCAAGGGTGAGTGACGGGAAGAGTACCTCCACACCTTTGGGGGTCCTCATCAACGGAGGGACCCAGTTCCACCTCAGCCTCCCGATTCACTACGAGGCGGTGAACAGTAAACCCAAGGGCGAGTGACGGACAGATTTACATCTTCATCTTGGTGGACTTCAGCTTGAGGCGGTGGACAGTAGACCAAATGGTGAGTGATGGGCAGAGTATACCCTCACCTTGGGGGTCCTCAGCGACAGAGGGATCCAGTTCCACATCAGCCGGCTGGAGGAGTCCTTCTCTTCACCACCGGGGAAGTTCATTCGACATTGCAGAGTGTGTCTAGGACCTGACCTATGTGTGGGAGTGTCCATATGTTCCGGTCAACTAGAACCTCCACGCATCTGACGACTCTTCAAATGTTATGTAAACCTTTTCACACCTCTCTACATTTAAGAACATAACACGACACCTGTACCACCTAAACAATGTCTACATACCCTACACTACACAACACGTTGCTGTGACATAAATGTAGTGTGTTTACGCTTAGCATGAACTATTGCTCGGGAATTGTCACCCTCGCCACGGAGTTTTCCTCCAGCCTGAAAATCTAAAGTAAATGTTGAGGTTTTCCTTCAGTGGCGATTGGCGACTACATCCCGTTGCAGTGTTAGTGTCACACACACACACCACAGTGTGAATGTTGAATTGTGTGTCTGGGCTAGGCATTTCTCTTGATTGTATACAGGTGCTGAAATTTTTAATCTCCGAAGAAAAATTATTCTTAGTTGGGGCGATTGTCATGGGTTGCGTTAGGCTTACCCACCCAACCAACTCCAAAGTTTGTTTTACCAGAGATAAGACGCCCGGCGAGGCATAACTGGGACATGTATTTTTCAATTAGTGGATGTTAGCCAGCCTTTAGGGGGGTGGGCAGTGAAACAGTGTTGTACTGTTCATCGCTTCACACCCAAAAACCTCATTTTAAGGAGTATCCCCTGAGCCATGGGTTAGTTAAGACGTCGTCTCCATCCTCTCCTCCTGAAAGGGGGCGGGACACCACACCACACAGAGTCCTCCACCGCCACTCCGTCCTGTAAACCGTCGTCGACACGAGACTAAGCGTGTTAACCTAGGTTGTTATCCCCGTGGAAATATCACGTGTGGATGCCTGGTTGCGACAAGAGCAATCCAGGCTGGCCTATCAAACCTACAGTAAATGGTTAATTAATTCACGCTTACAGAGTTCTCCTGCACGACACTCGTCTACCGTGACCGTAATCGACACGAGACTAAGTGTGTTAACCTAGGTTTGTTATCCCCATGGAAATATCACGTGTGGAAGCCTGGTTGCGACAAAAGCAATCCAGGCTGGTCTATTGCACCTAAATGGTTAATTCAAGTCACGCTTACCAGTTCTACTTGCCGCGATAACCGTCCACAGTGACTGTCAGTGACGCGAGACTATGTGTGGTAATCCAAGAGTACCTTTTTGTTGCTATGGCCGTGGGAAGAAGTTCTTGTGATGAAGCCTGGTTGCAACAACAGCAATCCAGGCTGGCAGTAAATGTATCACTTGAAGAATTAAGGCTCTGTTAAGTCATACCACAATAGAGTAATCACATGTGTCCCCAAGTTGGAAATTACCTCTTTTAGAAGATTAATTTTAGTACAGCGTGAACGTGAGTGACTCATATATCCATGTAAATTGTAAATCATTGTATGGAAGCTTGACAAATAAATGTAATTGCAATTATCTGCCCGTATCTGTGATCCTATCTTATTATTACTAAAGGTAATGACTGATTGGTTATGACATAGTATAACCAATAACTTAGATGGATGTTGAAAATTAAATGAATTCATTAAATCATCATTTATCAAGTATAAATCATGGAATGTCGAGTGGTGGAGTGAACTTCTACGTAGATACACCATAATCTCCTGTAAGTAATCAGTGCGAAGGTATCGAACTCTACGGTAAGAAATAAGAAATACGACATATTATTATCTTTATATAATATAATCCACTCCTACTACCACCGATTCATAAACTGGTTGAGTAGGTGGGTTGTGTGTAGGGGTGTGTTTTGGGGTGGGGGTGAGTGAGTTTGTGTTCTTTATATACAAGTATCAGCTTGTGTCTTCAGAAGAGTAAGAGAACAACAGTAACAAAACTGACAAGAAAAGAGATAAATGACACAAAGTCAGAGACTGAGGGAGTTAATGACATCTAACGGCGGACAGAGAAAAGGTGTTGAAGAGAGAGGTGAGAAATTTTGGCAGGAGAGCTCGCGAAAATGAAAAATAATTGTGTGCGCATGCAAGCACTGAATTAAATCTACAACACAGAATTTTTTTATTTTTGGAATATGAGACTTTAGGTAATCTCTTAAACCGATTTGTATGATTCCTGTTGATAGGGACGCTACTTGGCCACTTGCTGTAATTCCTCAAAAACTTGATAAACACGGAAGAAAGGCGGTGTGATATTCCTCTTATATACTAAAACTGTTTCACGAGGTCGACTATGATTTTATCCTTGGAGCAGTTGACTTATTGATTGATGGGTCCCGGAAACAATCTTTTTGTACATCCGGAATACAGTGTGGGCTTCGATGGACCTCGTACACTCGGATACAATGCCATGTATGCTCGTCGATGGTGAATCAACCATTCAGTAAACTAGCAAGAAGAAGGGAAACCAGCAACTGGTCGAACACTACCTGCTGGACACCAAGAACCAGGAGATCAGCAGCTGGTCGACCATCCTGAACCATAGCAGGAAAAATAGTTTAGCCTAAGAATAACATATGAAATACTATTGGAAGTCAGTGAAAATCTCCAGAAATCACTCTTTTTCTCCATCCTCCGACCACCCTAGCACCCCCCCTCCATGACCACCAGCCCACCCTCTAACTACCCTAGCCCACCCCCTAATAACCCCAGCCCAACTCCCCTATAACGACCCCAGTCCAACCCCGCTGATGACTCCTAACCCACCCCCCTGACGACCCTCCCAGCCCCTCAGACGACAATTACCCTCCTGATATTCTATTCAAATGAAACATGGGACTTAGAGAGCTTAAGCTGTGGCTCCTGGCAGCGTCACCTGAGTGTTCCTGGAATGTTCTGCGCTAACCTCAAATTATATTCAGTTGACTCGTTCAAGTTAAACTGCTTAAATGATGAAATTGTTGACTCCATAAATCAAAAAGCACCATTAATGTAGCAAGTGCATGGGACAAGGTCACTGTATCTCATATAAATCAACTCCCCCCTCCCCCCCCCCCCCCCCACACACACACAAAAATATCGACCTCACTGGATTCAATGTTGACGTTGATAGTGACGGGTCAGCGCTTGTTGGCCAGTAATGATATATCAGCACTGTTATCTGAATCGACTTATCTCTTAGTCGTTGCTATAATAAACTCACATTAGGTAGTTACTCATAGCCTAAAACTTAAAAAGCATTTGCACTGCTTATCTCCAAGTCTGGTGTTAGTGAAGTGTCAGTATTAATATTATATCACCGTGTTGTTTTTCTATTAAACATTAAATATTCTTACAGTTAATTTATAAAGTACGTAACTCTTGTTCTGCTGGTTCGCACATCAAGAGGTTCTTTATATTTATTTCAAAATATGAAGTAATAAGTTTGTAAGGGCGGTAACGTGCGGGATGGTTGTCCGCCGCTCGTTTGCTTGTTCGCTGCCCCACTAGGGGGGGAAGACGGAGGTGAGAAGGTCGCTGCTGCCTCGTCACACATCAAACACGACTCAGCCGTCAACACAGCTGTACTCTCACCCCGCTGTTCAATCCTACTCTGGTTGTATACTCATCTGAGGCCCCTGGGGCTCGTGAGATTCCCCAGTCCTCCGCTATTCGGCTGTCAATCTCCGGACACCTTCTCCGGCTACTACCGCGGCTGCCACGTCATCGCCACTTCCTATCCACCGTCCGTGCCCTGGCGTCCCTCCTGTGTGGCAAGACATCGCCCACCAAAGCCAGTGCCTAGTGAGAAAGCTGCCCTGGACCTTCCCCTGAGAGAGGAACACTGTGTTAACAGAACATTCCACCGGGCTGCAGGCGTCGGAAATATCTGTACATCGTTTGACTCCGTAATTGTTTGACTCCCGTATTTGTTTATTTGATATTTGTGCGAGTGGTGTCAATTATTGTGATTATTTTCGTCGTAAAGAGATGTCAATCGCTAAAGATTGTTTGTTACCCCTTGGAAACCCATGGTTCTTGACTTTCCTTTTATAAAATCCTGATTAGGCTGGCAAGGGATTTACATCCCAAAGTCCAGGCCTTTACAAAGTTATTGTCCAATAAACCTCCACAGAGGGTAGTGTAGTGGACGTCTCCCCTACAGCTGCGTAGCCGCATGCCACCTGCTACGTCTTCCCTAACAACCAAAAGAGCGGCCCAGGGGGGGTCGTCACCAGATGCCACAGTATCCTAGCAACCGAGTCAAAAGACCAGCGACTTCTCACGGGTGACTCACGGCTGCTGTGTATATAAGCTCTGTCTCTCCATTGAGACCTGGAGCTGCGAAGACCTGCCTCTTTTGCTGCATGTTTGAGCAGTCTGCAACTTTGTTGTGATAGGACACTCAATCCTAGTGATTGTACTTACTCAACATAGTGACGGTGTAATTACCATCACAGATTGTACGGAAAATTCCAACTTCTGGAAAACAAATATTTGGGCTCCCCAAATTTTGACTACTACCCGTGCGTCTACGTCCTGGATTGGCCAATCAGTGGTGCCCCACGGTGGCGTGATACATGCACGTTTACTGCGGTGCTCTGATTGGCTAACCGAACGTGGCGTGGTAGGTAGGCTGTTTCTACGCTCTAAGTCCTCTTCTTTCCTTTTTTCATCCCCCTCATGCACTCCGTTCTTTGAACGGGAGGCGGGACTTAGCGATACGGTCGATCCGGCAAGGGAACCTGTGATAGTGCAGGGCACCCCTTGTCCGGGGGTCACCGGTAGGTGGCAACTTTCTTAGACATAACTATAGTCACAGGTAACCTGGGTGCAGAACCCTACGAGCCCGACGCCCGTCCAAGAGGGGGGGGGGGGGGGGGGCGGGGTCACTGCTCCCAGGCAGGAGCCCTGTGTTATAGGTAGGATTAGATGTAATCAAGAAGATGACAACAAGCATTAGAATAAAACATAGAGATAAGGGACACTCTATTGGAAGGGGAAAAGTGGCAGAAATCACTTACAACAAATTGCAAATCCCACTTACAAGAATATTCAGCACCAATGAAGGTTTTAAAGTAATCTGTAAAGATGACTTTGATTCAGATAAAATCCTTTCAAAAGAAGCCAGAGATATATTTTACAAAGAAGGCCTTGTTGTTGTCATGCCACCAGAACAAAAAGCAAAAAGATCAGTTTTCGTTCGTCAAGTCGACCAAGAGATCGGGAGGAAGACATCTGAAGACCTGAAAGGTGAACTGGAACGACAAAACAGGTGGATGAAGATTGAAGAAGTCATTAAGATAAAAGACTATACTCATGTTTTTAAGATTACTTTTGAAGAAGTGTCAATGGCTGAGAAAGTTTTACAACAGGGCTTTCTAATATTCAACATGTCAGTCACACCACATCAAATAAAGGAGACATTCATCAGTCTGCAAACTTGTTTCTCCTGCTACAAATATGAAGAACATACAACGAGAGACTGTCCGGAAAAAGAAAAAAAGTACTGCTCAGATTGTGCAGGCGACGACCATACCTACACTGAATGTAAGAATACATATGTTGGCTGTCTCAACTGTAAGAGAAACGGGAATGCATACATAGGACATAGGACGTTAGCAATGGCATGCCCAATAAAAAAACACATGATAAAGTACAAGGAACAAGAAACAAGGAAAAAGGAACAAGACAAGAAGGATACGACATACGTCGAAATAGCCAAGAGAGCGGTCCAAGAGGCTCACAGACCAGAATCCACCATATTAAACCTAAGTGAGCCAATACATGATAAGGTAATGATTAGTATGATCCATGCCCATTTGCACAATATCATTGCACCCGGATCATACAATGAGGAATTAAGGAAAATGTTTAAATTGAATAACCTACCAGAGATGATATTTCCAGAGAATCCACAATCCGAAAAACTATTTCAGGCAACATACGCAAGCGAACTGAGAGAAAGACTACAGCTAGACAAACAAAGGTTTAAGCAAGGAGCAACAGCTGATACACAAGGAACACAAGCGACTGATAGAGATCCCAGACAAATGACTAGAAGAGACAAAGAGAAAATAGAAATAACAAAAGGACAGACTACAAGACAAAAGAGTAGGAGGAGAGAAGATAAGATGGAAACTGAACACAATATACAACCTGAATCTGCTGAAGATATTGGATTAAAAGTTATCACTACAACAAAACATGGAATCCCAACATCGAGACCAACAGGAGGGACAATAGTAAAAAACTGTGAAGGAGGGATATACAAGTGGACATATCAAGAAAAATCCCTAAGTGAAGATTACGTCTGGTCACTAATTACTACGGACAAACTAAAGATTACGACCAATTACTTTAAAATAGTAGACCCGTCAGAGTTTAGAAGAGTCAGAAGCGGGAAACAGGATGATAGGTCTCCACTTCAACAGTTACAATCCAAGTATAAGAAATAATGGACAACAGACAGACAGTAAGAACTTTAAGAATAATACAACACAACGTAAGAAACTGGAAGACCGAGAGAATTAACCTAAGTAATATATATCAAGAAATTGACCCTGACATTATACTAATAAACAGTCACGGTGAGACAGAAAACAACAACATAAAACTCTTTAACTATTATGTAAACCAAAGAAACAAATCGGGCGAGAAAAATGACGGAGTAGCTATAGCGGTTAAAAGAAACTTAAAATTTAAACTAATTGATGACTTCCAGGATGAATTTCTAGCAATAAAAATAAATACAACTCAAGGAGACGTAATAATTGCTACTACTTATCTGCCACCGAGACGACCCAACTTACCTATAGAAGACCTATTAAAATTGGCTAACAATAGTCATCCGATGTACATCTTAGGAGACTTTAACGCCAGACATAGGATTTTTGACAATACAAATAATAACGTCGTGGGAAACGCCCTTAATCAATTAATAAATTTAGGGAAAATCAATCATCTGGGTCCTAACTTTCCAACCTGGAGAAATCACAATACACAATCGACACCAGACAAAATTTTTACCAACAACAAAGCCTTTTTCAATTACCATATAATACAGGGACCTCTTACGGGCAGTGACCATCTGCCAATTATACTAACACTGTCAACAAGCCCCATACAGATACCAATAAAAAAGAGACTGAAAATGAGTAAAACAGACTGGGACAGCTTCAAAGACGACTTAAGTAGTCACCACTCGATTAACCTACAAGGGAAAACAACAGAAGTTATAGACTCAGAAATGGACAGACTGCACTCAGCAATAAAAACATCTATAACCAAACACACTCCTACTTCACACTTTAGAACATTACCCAACAACAGACTACCAGAAGAAGTTAAATTAATCCAGACCTATTACAATGAAATAAACAGGTATATGGAAAGACATGGCAGTAACAGATGGCTATATACGACACAGATAGCACTACAGATAAAATTAAGAGACGCATGTAAGGAAGCAAACAATAAAAAATGGAAGGATATTATAATGGCGGCTGACATGACTAAAGACACAAAAACATTTTGGACTTCCATAAACAAGATGATGGGGCACAACAAGCAAAAAACACCATACATTAAAGACCAAAATGGAACAAAATTGCACGAGGAAAATGAACAAGAGTCAGCATTCAAAAGGGAATGGGTAAAAGTTTTTAAAATATCAGATGAGGAAAATGAAGATTTTGATAGTGAACACGAAGAAAGGATAGAAGACGAAATGGGAAGACATATACATAGAATCACCCCAAGGCAATATATAGACTATAACTTATTACCTAATAATCAAATAATAACCATGGGAGAAATGATGCACTGTCTGAGGAAGTTTAAGGAAAAAGCCCCTGGGCTCACAGGTATTACACGAAATATGATCATGAATCTACCTGAAAACATTTTAAATACACTATTAAACATTTATAACGCATGCTTAATAACTGGTTACTTTCCAGACAAACTAAAATATGCTAAAATGATATTTATTCCGAAGGATGGTAAGGACAATAAGGAAATATTAAACTACAGGCCAATATCTTTATTAGAAATTACTGGGAAACTATTGGAAAAAATTTTAAATACAAGACTTATAGCCTTTTTAACACAACAAGGGAAAACTAACAATAGACAACATGGATTTATGCCCAATAGAAATACCCTAACTGCAATAGCCATAATAACGGAAATAATTGCAATAGAAAAAAGCAAGGGTAACCAGATCAATATAATTTTAAGGGATGTTGCTAAGGCCTTTGATAAGGTTTGGCATTTAGGCTTAAAATATAAAATATTAAAACTGGGACTTAATGAATACTTGCTAAGAATATTGTGTAACTATTTAGATGGTAGGAGAGCACAAATTCAAATTGGAAACTTTTTGGGAACTATGTTTAATCTTGAGAGTGGAGTACCTCAAGGAGGATGCCTTTCTCCAACACTATATACAATTTATACTTCAGACACACCTCAACCTACCCCTTTAGCGAATATGTAATGTTTGCTGATGATATTACTCAAATAGTATCATACCCAGGAAAATCAACTCAATTTATGGCACTTTACACGGTAAGAGCGATAAAAAACATAAATGATTTTGAGAAAAAATGGAAAATCAGGACAAATAAGAACAAATTCAAGATAATACCAATAGCCAAGAATAAAACAAGTCCAGTAATAGTCGACCAGGAACTATACCCATACGACACTGAAGGCAGGATGCTTGGACTAACACTAACAAAAAGAGGATATATAACATACTTAAAAGATAAAGAACGACAGGCAAGAATAAGATTATCAAAAATAAAACGCTTTAAGAACCTTAGCATTAATAACAAGAGAAAGATATATATTGCCCTTGTCAAATCAATTATGGACTACCCACCCATCCCATTGAACACCCTTAGTAGAACGAGCATTAAAAGGTTACAAACAGTACAAAATATAGCCCTTAGATTTATATATAACATAAAATACACAGACCACATCAGTAATGAACAGCTACATAAGAGAGCAAATCTCTTAGCAATCAATGTAGATATACACAACAAAGCTGTAAATATTTGGAAAAAAGTGACTGAACTGAACACAGAAACATATCAAAACTGGATAAATAATATAGACAACGAAGAATTCCAAGAACACAGTTGGTTTAAATCAGCCAGGAAGAAAGTAATTGAACCATCTCCTGCCCCAATATACATATAAAACCTTAATAGAGAGAATAAAAGATGAGAGTGACCTACCAGCTCCATTAAGAACCTGGCAGGCCTCCCCATACAGTGTACCTTTAGACTAACATAACTAATATTTAATAATTAACATTTAACATTGAACTAACATCTTAGTAAAAAAAAAAAAAAAAAAAAAAAAAAAAAAAAAAGTGATTACCCTCCCAGCTACACAAGGACCTGGGCGGGCTCACTAACTCCGAAAAAAAAAAAAATAATAATAATAATAATAATGTGATTACCCTCCCAGCTACATTAGCCAGGAAGAAGTAATTGAACCACCTCCTGCCCTAATATACACATTCACACATAAAACATTAATAGAGGAATAAAGATGAGAGCTCCACTAAGAACCTGGCAGGCCTCTCCATACAGTGTACCTTTAAACTAACACAACTAACACTTAACTAACACCTCAAAAAAAAAAAAATAAAATAAAATAAATAAATAAATAAATAAATGTGACTACCCTCCCAGTTACACAAGGACCTGGGCGAGCTCACTAACTCCAACAATAATAAAAATAATAGTAATAAGCAGCATTATATAAATAAACCAATATTAATACAACGGTCTGACGACCCAAGGGAGCAGAACAAAGATAAAACACCAATAAGAAAGATGAAGCGATCTGGTTGAGCCCAGATTCTTTCCACTCCTGCTGTATTTAAGTTTCACCACTTTTTCCTCAACTCCTAATAATCTTCTTTCACCTCTTAACTAAAGACTTCGTACTCGTACTCGAGATTCATTCTGCTCTCGGTTCCTGAACACGCAACACCTCCTCCAAGTAAGCTCCTCGCTGTCCCGTTCTCATTCAACCTGGAGGCCAGCAACAGGCAATATCTTCTCTAACGAAGCTCCTGCACATCTACCTCCTTCAACACGCTACTCACTGAACGTGTCTACTGAGCAGCTCCTCACCACACGGCATCTCCAGCACCAGACTGTCTACCATATAACTTATATTATATAAGAAAACCACCACCTTAGAGTTTCCATCCATCCTGAGTGCTAGACAACATTATATCACGAAACCCTACAGTAGATCAAGAGAGCAGCATTGCCTCGCCCCTCATGGGGTTTAAATGACCTTGTCAGTGTCTGTCTCGCTGTGGCTGTCTCTCTCTGTCTTTGTCTCTGTGTCTGTGTCTCTCTATGTCTGTATTTGTCTGTGTTTATGTCTCTATCTGTGTCTGAGTTTATCACCGTAGCCAAGCAAACGGATAAATTATGCTGGTTATACAGTTACCTCGGGACATGTTTGGGAGGTCACGGTCAGAGGTCGAGGTCATGGTCATCAAAAGTTCAACAACCATATTTTTCGTGATGAATCATGGAACAAAGTATCGTAGAAGGATGAGAATTGTTCTATTATATTCATCGACGAAAAACGTTAAAAGGTTCGCTGACGTTTACTCTAAAGCGTTAAATTGCTCCACAAAATGACGTCAAAGAGGGCGAATATACGGCCAAAAATGACATGGAGGTCTATTTTGATTTATTTTTTGTTTACAAATACCACAATTCAACTTTGCTGTGCGTAATAACCGTGAAAACCAAGGAAAGTAGAGTTGGGAAGCTCGACTTCCCATACAGCTTCCTGCTGTCAAAAAATAGCATCAAATCACGGACACCGATAGATTGCTCCACCCTCGCGTGAGTGTCGTCTGCAACAAAGACTGTTTTGTTATATGACGTCATCTTGCTGGACATTCAAGATTCGTTCAGTGTGACAAAACCAAAGTTACAGGAAATGGTTCCACTTGGTTGTCATGGTTGTGTTGTTTGCAGGAAGGACAAGAAAAGCCACAGACATTTAAAATTCCATCGCTTTCCTAAGGATAAAGATCGATAAGAATATAAATGTCATGAAGATAAAGGAGTTATGTGTAGTTTAGGGGGCAGGGAAAAAACACTTTTATTTGAGTTGCAGGCTGCACTTTTCAGGCATCGTTTGTATGGCTGTAACAAACACCTGTGCAAAATTTCATGCCATTTCATGCATACTTACCCTGCCGCATCGCGAACGACTTTTTGTCAACTTTTAGTGTATACCAAAAATTAGGTGTCATTTAATGTTTTCCAGGATAATGATAAATTTTACATGGGTGACATCGATTTAATTCACATGTTATTTTACAGGTACACCGTATAGAAAATCATTACAAGTTCATATTGAATTTTTTTTTTGTGCGGAACCTTGGCATCATTTTCCTAGACAATAATCTTTGCCTAATATATCCATCTCTCGATTCGTATCCCGTCACTTCAGTGCAAGCTTCAGTCATCCCTTTTATGCCTCTCTCGACCGCCTGAGTGCTGTTTGGCCACTTGGGCACCACTAATGGTGTCTCAAGAATGTCATTAACCTGTAGATTTGACAGAGAAGCAATGTAAGGAGGCTCAGTCTTGAGTTCATTCCTCCAGTTAATCATGGAATGATAGTTTTTTGCTTGCCACTTTAGTTTCGGAGTCACCACCTTTCTCATGTTGACTACAGGAGGCACATCCTCATTCCCATCTCCATCTTTACCCTCCTCATCAGTATAGTTTAACAAATTCTCGTCAACAGCAGCATCAAAATCTTCCTCCTCCTCTTCAGATCTGCCAGTGCATTCTTCCTTTTGCTGATTCTCCTCTCTAATTTTTCTTATCATTGAGACAGCTTTTTCTCTAACAGTCATGTCCTCATCTGCACACATACCAAGAAGAAGTTCATCTGTGTGGGCGAAGTATGCATTTCTCTGGACAGCCTTCTTCACTATCGTCTCCTCCTCACTATTCAGGTGTTTCATATATAGCAGGGACTGGAATACGTTCCTTGAGCCGTGTGTTACGTAAGGGTGTATCTTGATGTAAAACCACATTGGAGCACTGAACTTTATTATTGTAATGACAATTCTTTTCAACTCATAGCTGGGTCTTGATGTTGCTACATACAGCCTGAGGATTCTACTCCATAAGGTGTTCCACCTTGACACACAGGGAGGACCTGGCTCAATAGCAGCCAAGTCATCTTCAACAACACCTGTGATAACTCCTTTACAAATCCTATACAGGTATTTCTGATCCCAGGACAGATCTTTCTCCACTTCATCATTAAACACAGGGAAATCAGAGAAACTGACTGGCTGGAAGGCGACAACTGGAAGCTCAGACAAAGACTCCTTGATCTGCTTTCCAATGGGACCACGCCAATGCTCAGGACCACTTGGTTTACCATCATAGTGATAAAAAACTGCGCGGAAAGGCAGCTCATTTCCGTGAAGCTGACATATGAAATAATGGAGCAGGTGACCAAGTAACATTTCAAGATGATGAATGACTCCATTTTCTGATCCTACATTTACATTGGTTCCATCACAACCAACACACACAATGGGCTGCTGGGTTAGATTTTTCTCCACCAGAAACTCGTGAATAGTTTTGGCAATCTGCTTTCCGTGTCCAGTCTTGGGAGTCACATGTGTGAGATATTCATTGCCAGGCTCAACCATGATGACATAATGATCTTTCACCATCATCCTCGAACTCCATTTCTCGGTCTTCTCATTCTTTATCATCACACGAGTGGCGGTCTTCTTACCATCAAAATAGAGTGACGTCAAATTATCTAAACTAGCCATCTCAATTTCTTGCCTCTTAAATCGGTATTTTTGTCTCGCATCCCGCAGCTTATGTGGTCCAATAACCTGACTCTTGTCATCCTTTGTGATAATGCCATAGTCAGTTAAGGTGGCAGTAGCAATGGCAGCTCCAGCATAATCACTAATCAAGTATCGGTCACAAGCGGCAGCCAGTGTAGGGAGTCTTGTCCGGTTCTGTGAACTGGTGTCTGTCAGAGCCCTTGGATCAGGGACAAAATCAGCATCAGAAAAGGCTGATAATCAATATGGACATAGCACCATACTCATCTGCAACAAGACAACTTAAATGAAATAAGAGATATGAAAAAAAAGTTGATAAACACTGAACAGAACATTGCACCGCCACAGCGGCTGTTTGGCTAGTACTGTAGGGAAATTTAAAAATTTCAGTAGAAAATGCGGCAGATTAAACCTCGACATATCAGCTTCAAACTTGGCATGGAGTCTTAGATATGTATAAGGAACAATGCCTGAAGAGTGCAGCTTTGAGCAAAATTTCACTGCCCCCTAGTGTAGTTACTAGTTTAAGCTATCAAGACGTTGGTTATTGACCGTGGTGTCAGTAATTAACAGAAAATGAAGTTACAATAAATCTTCATTAAGCTGAACCTGAAACTTCATGCCAAACCTATGATATGCTAAATCTGAGCATTTTTCGTTTGGTCAAGACAAGAATATGTATTGCAAACGCAATTACTGGTCGTGATAGTATTTATTAATTGTTAGTATACAATATCCCTCAGTGCAAGAAGAGGTCATGTTCGTCATGATACTGATAGTAAATTTAATATAACTGCAGTATATTCGTTATTTACAGTGTTAACACTAATATGTAAACAATACATGATGCATTTTGAGAAAATATTGACAAGAAAAAAGTTTGTCATTCATGTTATTGGGTAATGAAAAGGATAACGAATTTGATTTAATAAACATCTTTTTACATATAAAAAAAAAATGTGCTATGATGCTTGTAATTTTTAGCTACATTAATTTTCAAAGATTTTTGTGGTATTCAAACAAAGGGTAATTCTATACAACACCCCCTGCATCGACTTTTACAACGAAACCAACGTTTATCATGATATTTTTTTCTCCTCTATCCAATGGTGTATGTCTCTTTTTGAGAACTCTCCCCTATAGTCTACAAAATTATGTTTATTTGATAGTGGGTGACGTCGAACTCAAACTTCAAAGCACCGATTGTTATGGTGAATCAGCCCTTTCTGTATTTCTTGTTATTGTTATTTTATATAATAAAGTGCATTATAACATTCTTGTTTACCTTTACACCTATACAATCCGACAATAGTGATCTTGTAAAAAATGTGTTTAACCATGAAAAAATTACTCGAAACCATAATTTTCGTAATTTTGGAATGAATGACGTTTTACAAAGGATAATGAGGTTAGATTTTCTTCATGAATCAATAAATGAGGTATAGATTAATATATAAATATATAAATATCAGATTATGAATATGTCAAAGTTAGTATAGTTAACCTGCTATACGGCATCTTTCGTTTTCTATGAATACTGCCTTAGTTATGTCGGTCAGCGCCGCAGCGAACGGCGGCACTAAAAAATACACGCAAATTAAAGGGAGTTTGGCCGAAATAGCCTAATGGCGAAGAGGCCAGAAATCCTTAACAACTTTGAAAGGGAGTTGAGCTTCCTTACTCTACCTTCCTTGGTGGAAACCCCTTGATAGGTTCAGTCACAATGTCAAAAAAAAGCAAAACATTTCTATCAACATATTTCAAAAGTGCTGAATCAAAACTCTTCAAATCTGGTATCAAGAGAGTCTGTAGCAAGGTGAATATAGAGAGGTCGGCCGGACAGTGGTCAAGTTTTCGCTCACTCAGCTCAGTGACATCACGTGAACTATAACTGGCTGGCCCGTCCCTCTCTCTCTCCACTAGTCTGTCTATCTTAACTTTTTAATTTTTTTACTTTTATCCTCTTCGCCACTGTTTGTCTTGTTAGCCGCTTGGGCGATCGGTCATGTCTCTTTTCATTTATATTCTTCACCAAAAGATCGGCTCGCTAGCCGCCCGGGCGATCGGACACGTCTCTGTCACGCACTGTTGGCAAATACTGGGCATGCACCGGCTCCTGAATGTACTTGAACCCGCTCCAGTGTTGGTCAAGTCTTCTCTTGAAAGAACTCACACTCGGTGCCGTCACAACACTCTCTGGTAGATTGTTCCAAGAGTTCACAACCCTCACTCCGAAAAAGTTTGCCCTCACGGTTTTCTGGACTTGCGGCTTCTTCAATCTTGAGCTGTGACCCCTTGTGGGGCGAGCGTCCGCCAGCTCCAAGTAAGGACACTCAACTGAGTAGTGCCCCCTGAGATGCTTATACACCTCAACTAGGTCCCCCCTTGCCCGTCTGTAGTATAAGCTAGGCAAGTTCAGGCGCTCCAATCTCTCAGGGTAGCTGAGGTGCCGAAGTGCAGGCACCAGTTTGGTGGCCCTCCTTTGAACATTTTCAACCAACTGACAGTCCCTAGCATATCTCGGGGACCAGATGGGGTGACAGTACTCCAGATGGGGAAGCACTTCACTCCTGGAGATCGTCACGATGGACGGACCGTCTAGATATCTGAATGACCTTCTTATAAGACCCAATAATTTATTTGCCTGATTTACCTTCTTCTCACAATGGCCCGAGAACTTCAGCTCATTGTCAACATACACACCTAGGTCCTTCTCACACACAGTCTCAACTAGTGCATTTTCTTCATCCCGTTGGGACATATGATACGCCTCCTTACCGTTGGTACGCCCCAGGTGCATCCTCTTACACTTCGTGACATTGAATCTCAGCAGCCATTTCTTCGACCATTCCTGGAGCCCACAGAGGTCCTTCTGCAGCTCTTCACAGTCCACTTGGTTCTTAATTTCCCGAAATGACTTGCCATCATCGGCAAACATTTGTATGGAGGAGTGTACAACGTCAGGCATGTCATTTATGAAACAAACAAACAACAGCCGGCCCAATACACTGCCCTGTGGTACCCCACTTGTTACAGGTACAGATGACGATTTCGTGCCATTAATCACCACACACTGCTTGCGGTCATGTAGAAAGTCTTCTATCCACGCTAGGACATTTCCCCGAATTCCGTACCCTTCCAGTTTGATTTTCAGCCTTTCGTGGGGTACACTGTCGAAAGCCTTGGCAAAATCTAGGTAAATATTGTCGATATTACCACCCCGTTCTAGAATATGGGTCCAAATATCCAATACCTTGAGCAATTGTGCTAAGCAAGAGCGCCCCGGCATAAAACCGTGTTGGCAATCTTTTACAAGGTTGTTTCGTAGTAGATGTTCCATTGCGGCATCTCTGATAATACTCTCAAGTACTTTACATATTATGCTGGTCAGGCTCACCGGTCTATAGTTGTTCGTGGAGTGACTATCGCCCTTCTTGAAGATAGGACTCACATAAGCCACTTTCCATTCACAGGGGACCATTTGTTCATCCAGGCATTTACAAAACAGAATCTTCAGGGGCTCTGCAAGCTCGTTGCACAGCTCTCTTAGCACTCTAGGATGCACCATGTCAGGTCCGGGACTCTTATGGACCTTTAGCCTGGACAGTTTATTTCTAATACCCTCTTCTGTGAACACAATGTGGGTCAGTGCTGTGTCGAACCGTCTGTCCTCAAACGCAGGAAGGTTAGCTGCATCCTCTCTTGTGAACACTGAGGAAAAGAAGCTGTTCAATGCCTCAGCTTTATCCTGGTCAAAATCTGCATAACTACCATCTTCAAGCCTCATGTCTGATACTCCTACTCGCGTTTTCAATTTCGATTTTGCATAGCGGTAAAACGCCTTTGGGTTTGACTTGACCTCGCGTGCAACCAGTCTCTGGAACTCCTTTTCAGCCCTCCTACACTCTATCTTTGCTTGGTTTCTGGCTCTTGCATACATCCTCCTGTCTTGCTCATCGTTTGACCCAACCTAGTATCATCATCCATTTCCTATATCCTGGTATACGGGGGTTTAGCTCGGAAAGAAGGAGAAAGATGTAGCTATAGTAAGAGAGGATCTCAAAAAGGGTCTAACCACTTTGGGGCCCAGACAAAAAACCCCTAGGACAAAAGCCCCTAGGACAAAAACCCCTCAGTAAAAGTGCAAAATAGGACAGAAGCCCCCTGTTTTTATGTTAAAGAGAGGGTCATTAGAAATATTGAAAATATATAGATTTAAATATGAAATTATTACAATTTAAATAATTAGAATATTATGACGCTTTCAATTTTGATATAGAGTATTATTAAATAAATAGAATAGAAAAAAGACGACTAATTTTACCTGCATGTTCATTCTGCATTTACTGAGGTGACCCTAGGGCCCAGTGAGGTCACTGAATATCAGGGGAGTAATTACCCCAGTAGACAAAACATACGTCATTGCAGATTTAATAAACATTCCTTGTATACTTCTTTATAACTATAACAGAATTCCCGAAGGTTAGGTTAGGTTAGAGAAGTGTTCATAAACTGTAAAAAAATAAAATAATTATTTTAAAAATTCTTATTATTTCTCCTGGGGGACTTTTGTCCTTGGGGACTTTTGTCCTAGGGGGCTTTTGTCCTAGGGGGCCTTTGTCCTACACTCGGCCACTTTCGTCCCTTCATTGTGGAGGGAAGAAGAGCTGGCGCTATTTGAATATTCTTACTAATTTCCTGAAATTCCTACTCTTATTTCATTGCAATTTATCTATTCACTTGAGTTCATAAGTGCCTCTTCTGAAATGTTTCCGTATTAGTGTGTGTGCATCAAAAAGGGGAATAAATATATTATATCTTATGTTTTATTTACACACACACATAGGTTGTAAATAAATAACATTTATGATTTATATCAACTGTAACCCAACGCAATCTGTTTTTCCTACTATAGTTTTTTTTTTATTTTCATAAATTTTCTATTTTCACTTCCATAATCCTTACTTGTTTTCTTATTTATCCTAATACTACTGTTTAGTTTAAAGAACACGGATATTTTGTCAAAGACGGCTAAAGCATCATGGGTTACATCAACTCTCATCTCAGACACAATTGTTTTGAAACAGTTCTTCCCCTCCTTAAGACTGTCCCCATGTACAGCCTTAAATATGTTTCTCATAATGGTTAATAACATCAGAAGGAACACAGTTCACCTCTGTTTATTTCTTCTGTCCTTGTTTTGGTCATGGATGTGCATTCAGTGACTTTCTGGCCTAAGTGGGGGTATTTCACACAAAACCCTCTTACAATATAGCCACCAACGTACCTATGAGCTTCCTCTTCTATGACTAAATCTATTGCGTTACCGGCATTTTTGTCAGGATTTATACACTCTCCCAGGTTTTCATTAAACTCATCATTTAACATTTTTTTCTACAAAATTGCCAATTTCCAAGTCTTTGAAACATTGATTAGTTATATAGAGTTCTACTGCCAGCTCTCTGTCATTGAAAGATGTATTTTTATCATTTGTTTGTCTAAGATCAATATTTCTTGACAAGCAGTCAAAATTATCATTAGTTGTGTTAGATTTCTCAGAAATTAGTGAAACGTCTTTTCCCGGGAGTAACTTCTTGAGCCTCAACTTAAAATGCACAGCATTTGGATGGTCGTAGGTTTCATGTATCTGTCTTATGCACCCAAACAAATGCTCCAGACAATCTTGATTTTGTTTTATAGTTAGAATAAATTCAAGATTAAAAGACTTCTGGAGCATTTTGTACAACTCTATAAGTGAATATTACCCCCTTTCTGAAACTTGTAAAGGCTTTTCAACACTCGGTTTTTTACTCTCATTGTTGTCACCACTTCATTCATTCTATGCAGAACATTTACTTGGTCACATAAATTAATTCCAAATACATTAAGTGATTGTTTTTCACCAAAGTTATGAGAAGAATTAATAATGTCAAACCGTTCGTCCACCAGATTTATGAAGTCAGCAGTTTCCCTCCAATTTCTACTCTCCAGTAGTCCTCTTTCTCCAAGATATTTCATTGAGCTAGAGCTTGTTTTGGACAACAATTGGACTGCATATTTAACCCGCTGTCGTGCCTGATCCCCATACATTTAAATGCATTTTCTTAGTTTGCATGTTAAACCACACTCTGTCTTACTTGCTGTCATCATTTAACGAATACAGGAATCACATATAAAGATTCCATCCTTTAGGTAAAATCTTGAATCGAGAAAATTATCCCTAATTAATTTAATCAAATGTGACCCATCAGCAAACACAAATATATCCCGATCAGCTCTCGGGTTTTTGAAAGATTTTTGTCTTTCTTTCCGCGGGATCAATGTCAAATTCTTTCCACATCCTAAGGTTACTGAACCCTAAGTCGTGCACCATTGCAACGACAGGGTAACCTGCATGCTCAAGCCCTTCTATTAAAGTTAACAAGATCTTTTGTATATATGGGACATCAAAGTCATAAAAAATTGGCTGCTTCCAATTGCCTACCAGTCCGCTTAGCATGACAACCTGGACTTTTCTCATGAGGTTTATATAGGATATCCTTACCTTTGTCATAACTCCATTCACTCGCAATGGCCATTACATCTAATGATATCACAGCAAACCTTTTAAGTGGACTAAAAGTGTCAGAGTTTGTCTTCATGAGTGACAACACAGAGTGTAAGATGCCAGGTTCGCCTGCAAAATTCTTGGCTCGTTCATTCAGCGTTGTTTTTCTCGGCAAAGGAATTCCTTTTTTAGTTCTCAGATATTCGCAACATTTGGGACTCATGCTTCTCAAAGTTAAAGCCTCAGACAGTGGTGTATTCACACAAATGGCCCGGGTAAGATTGGGGTCAACTTGTCAAGTACAAGGAGACGCAGGCAGAGTAGTTCACCTGACGTCATCACTCCCGCCCGCCTCGGACCTCACCTGCGCGCCGGCTGACCTCTCTATATTGACCTTGGTCTGTAGGAACGTTCAGAAGTACACGAAATAAAAACACGAGTGAGCAATGAAATGACGTCGCGAACTCAGAACTCAGGGGGGAAGGGTCCAGTTCCAGCGGCCAAAGTGCGGCTGGTGCGAGGTATGCCATATCTGATTACTTGGTCACTCACTCACACGCAACTCGCCAGCCAGCCTTCGCCGTGATAGGACTTCTCTCCAGACCCTTCACCATCAAAGCCAGCCAGCCGGCCAGCCTTTGTCTCAAACTGCTGACTCACTAATCGTCACCTGACGCCCATCACCACCACTTTAATACTCGGGAAGCTTGCTCCAGACAACGCCTTTTCTGTGTCTCCCCACTGATCAGGGATGTCTCCGGATCAGAGGCGGCTCAGATTGGGTGCTCTGTAACGGCTTCCTGCAGCGGACCTGGGCCGAGATCCCACCGGTGTTACCGGTGTATTCGTTCTTGGGTCCCACCTGTAACTGTTCTCCTCCCTCCCACGAGTTTGTGAACACGAAAGGGGTCAGGAGCAGTACCCATCCCTCCGCCGAGCCTTGCTGGGTTACCGTGATCATGCGGGTCCACCTAGGAAGGGGGTCGCAATCCTAAATCCCCAACCCCCTTTATTGGGTACACTAGCTCAAGTCTGTAAGTGATCATTCATAAGAACATAAGAACATAAGAAAGTGGGATACTGCAGGAGGCCGACTGGCCCATACAGGGCAGATCCCTTTCACACCCATCCCAGCACTTCCATGTGCCTATCCAACTTCGTCTTGAAGCTCCCTAGCGTCCCCGATCCTACTATAGCACTCGGTAGCCTATTCCACATATCCACAACTCTATTACCAAACCAGTGCTTGCCTATATCCTTTCTGAATCGGAATTTATCTAATTTAAAGCCATTTGTTCTAGTTTTTTCGTTATTACTGAGCTTCAGAACATCTTCCATTTTACCCTTGTTAATCCCACTCACCCACTTGTACACCTCTATCATATCTCCCCTAACTCTACGCCTCTCTAATGAATGCAAGCCTAAGCTTTTCAGTCTTTCTTCATATGTAAGGTTTCTAATATTATGGATCATTTTTGTCATTCTTCTTTGTACTCTCTCCAAAGAATCTATGTCCATTCTATAATAAGGACACCAGAACTGAACCGCATAATCCATGTGTGGCCTCACTAATGCTAGGTAAAGTTTCAAGATAACGTCAGCAGTTCTGTTACTCACAGACCTAGATATGAACCCTAGAATCCTGTTTGCCTTGTTGCGAACGCTAATACATTGTTTTCTAGGTTTCAAGTCGTTGCTAACAAATACACCTAGATCTTTTTCACAAACTGAGTTTTCTATTTCCGTGCTACCTGGTTTATTCTTAACGTTTGTATTCGTCTTCCCTATCTGTAGTACCTTGCATTTATCAGTATTAAAATTCATTTGCCAGTCTACTGACCACTCATGTAAGGTATCTAGATCTCTTTGAAGGTGTTCAAAGTCACTGTCTGAATTTATCACTCTCCCCATTTTGGTATCATCTGCAAATTTACTAATCCTACTAGTTATGTCTAAATCAAGATCATTAATGAATATAACAAACAGCAGAGGGCCCAATACAGATCCCTGGGGAACTCAGCTTTTGACCGCACCCCAGTCTGACTTTAATCCATTTATGCTGACTCTTTGTTTCCTACCAGTTAACCATGACCTAATCCATTTTAATAATGATCCACCTATTCCATGTGCTTCTACCTTCCTTATCAATCTCTCATGAGGGACTCTATCGAATGCTTTACTGAAATCTAAATAAATTATATCATATGACATATCATTATCTACCGCTTCATATACTTCTGAGAAAAAGCTAAGCAAATTTGTGAGACAAGAACGTCCCTGGGTGAACCCGTGCTGAGAAGAATGAATTAACTTGAATGTTTCAAGGTGGCTTCTGATTTTTGTAGCAATAATTGACTCTAGCAACTTGCCTATGATTGACGTGAGACTAATGGGACGGTAATTTGATGCAATTGATTTATCACCCTTTTAGAAAATCGGAACTACATTTGCAAGTTTCCAAGCTTCTGGCACTAGGCCCGACTCTAATGACTTATTAAATAAAACTGCTAATGGATTACTCAACTCATCTCTACATTCTTTTAATATTCTAGCATATACCTCGTCTGGACCAGGCGATTTATGAGGCTTCAGTTTGTTAATTACTTTAAGCACATCGTTACTAGTAATATTGATATTCATCAACCTATTTTCTATACTGTCGTTGTATACCTTATGAACTTCTGGAAACTGTGCTAGGTTTTCATTTGTGAATACGGAGCGAAAATGACTATTTAACGTACTACACATTTCTAACTCATCATCAGTCATTTCTCCTGTCGTAGTTTTAAGGGGACCTATTGTATCTCTAACCTTTGATTTATACAGTTGATAAAAAGCTTTGGGGTTATTTTTCGATTCGTTTGCTATCTTGATTTCATAATTTCTCTTTGCTTTCCTAATTTCTGTTTTTACCTGTCTTGTTAGGTTCTGATAGTAACCAAGTAAGTGATTTTCGCCTTTCTTAACTTTTCTATATACTCCTTTCTTTTTCCCTAGAAGATCTAAGAGTCTATTATTCATCCATTTTGGTTGGTTCCATATCGATCTGAATTTTCTTTTAGGGATGTGTTTATTTTGAGCATTATTGATTGTCGCAATAAATTGTTCATAAGTAGCTGCTAAATTAAATTCGGGGTTATCCCGTCCTAAGTTGACAGTTTCCAGAGGTGTGGGGGGGATTAATCTTTTGACCATAGGGTCATCCCTTAGGTCTCTCCTTAAGCTACCGTAATTAGCCTTCCTAAAATCCGGGATCAAGGCCGAATTTTCCTTCTTCCTGCCATCCCATATTATGTTAAAATATATGGCTTTATGATCACTGTTTCCTAGTTCGTCTCCAATCCCAACATCTTTTACTAGATTTTCATTATTACTGAGAACTAAATCGAGGATATTATTTACTCTAGTGGGCGAGTTTATGAATTGATATAAAAAACTATCTTGTACTGCTTCTAGAAAATCTTCAGATTCATTATTGCTAAGTTGATTTTCCAATCTATGCCTGAAAAGTTGAAATCGCCTAGAATACATACATTGTTTCTATCAGATGCCTTCTTTATTTCCTCCCATAGCAATTTACCATCGTTCCTACTCAAATTAGGTGGTCTATATATAACACCAATGACTACGGATTCACTGCCCTCACCAATCTCTACCCAAATACTTTCATTGTCGCTATTTGTTTTAATGTTTGATTTATTGCAGCTTTTTAATGACACCCTGATATACACTGCTACACCGCCACCTCTCCTTCCTACTCTGTCAAATTTAAATAGGTTATATCCTGGAATATGAAATTCTGCTAAAAAATGTTTGCTGTTTGAATTTATCCATGTTTCCGTTATTGCAATTATATCTATGTTCTCTTTACTAACAATGGCCCTGAGCTGGTCCATTTTGTTACACAGGCTTCTACTATTAGTATAATAAACACTCAATATATTTCTTCCGTTTCTATCTGTTTTACATTTATTACTTTGATGTTTGTTATTATGACTAACTATATTTTCGGCATTATCTACTTCTGTTTCACTACTTCGCAGGACCTGCTTGTTTTTTGACTCCCATTTTCCCCGACCCCTCTCTACTGGCGAAACCCCCCCTTCCGAGTGACAATTTCACCCTCCAGGGATGCAGACAACGTCTTTACCCCCTCACGAGACAAGTAGACTCGCCTGAACCACTCTACGACCACTCGACCAACAAGTAGCCGTAGGGGGGGGGGGGGGGTGTTGTAATTCCAGTGACAAGCTCCTCTCCGGGAATAGGTAGGTCTCCAGCCTCTCTCCATGCAACAGTGGCCTGTCCACCACATACTCTCTGAAATGAGGGCACACCGGGTACGTATACGCCCCCATGAAGGGGGCGTGTCTGACGAAAGAAAAGCAGAACTAGCAAGACTCCTCAGTGCAACTCTACTCATCAAAATATCTAACCTCATCACGACCAAGGACTCCTTCATCGCCCTGTGCCTGACTGAGAATGATGTAGATTTGCTCCTATCGAGCGAGAGCACAAGAAAACTCAAGTCTGCAAAATTTGAAGTTACAGTCCCTCCACAACTCCGAGCAAGGAAGTCAATTGTAGTCAAACGACTAGATAAAGCGATCACCGAGGAAGCAAGTGAACAGCAATTGGTATCTGACATAAAACAGAAACCAATGGGCCAAGGTGGAGGAAGTGGTCAAGCTGCCCAGACTGCCATCCATGCTCAAAATAAGATTCACAGAAATAACCATGGCCCAAAGAGCAATCCAGGAGGGACCTTGTCTCTCCTACTCCCATGTCAGCAGCAGCCAGGTGGAGCAGGAGGAATTATTCCCCCTAACTCCGTGCTGGCTGGAACTGCTACCAATACTCACACACGGCTACAGACTGCCCTAACAAGAACACCAAGCACTGTTCAGAATGCGGAAACAAGGGGCACACCCTTAGGGAGTGTAAAAACAAAGATACCCCCAAATGCCAAACTGTGAAGGAGATCATAGAACACTGGCTACTCGCAGCCCCATACGAAAATCAGTAGTTAACCAAAAGAAGGAGAAAGAGAGGGAGAAGAACACGGGAACAGCAAAACAGGGCATGTTCAGCTGACAAAATTAACCAGAGGGACGACAAAGGTCCTCGAAAAAGTCGCCACACCACCCCCCCGCAAAGCAACCTATTTTGCTTCAACTTGGAAATAATCTTTTCATAAAAATAATGACCTCCATAATCCACGCCAACATCATGAACATAGCCAGACCTGGAACTTTTGCCAAGGCAGCAAGAGACATGTTAGCCGCCAACAACCTGCCAGACATGGAATTCCCAAACGACGTGCCTTCTACCGAAATTTTCAACATAATATACAAACCAGAGAGCACTGCAAATCATACCAGTACAGGTTCCACGCCTGGTATTATTCGGTCGCTCCACGTGGTGACCGCGAAACTTCTCAAACACACAATTATTTTCTCCTATCCTGGGTGGTGATATGTAGGGTATCCACAGATTCACCGTGGAGGCGCACAATGGCCATAAGCAGACACACCACACATGGTGAGCTCCTCACAGTGGTGGCTTGGCCGACGCTTTGGCGGAGTACATACCTGTTTTGGTGAGCAGTCGGGCATAACTAAGGACGGTGACTTGCGTCTCTCACTGAACTAGGCCCATAGTTTCCAGTCTTTAATTTTCACTTTGATATTATTCTGGTTCTAACATATACACTTTCCTATCTATTGTGACCTTATGCCTTATAATTATATATCTTGACCCTAAATTACATACTAAAGTAAGGATCTGGTTTGCCAGTTCCTGGGGAAATTAATTGGGCTATATCATCAACTCAAAACTGTAGCCCGGGGTGGAATGGACGCCAACCCGAACAAAGCCTAGCGTCGCATTTTCATGGCGTGGGTATATCCACTTCACTTCAATCTGTATTTAGGGATCCTCCCCTCACACGTTGCAATCGTTGAACACATTCATAAGATTCTCTGGTCATTACATTGTTCGTGGTTATTCGTCTCATGAGACAATGAGGTGTATTAAGCTCACACCGGGGCATACAAGATATTTTCTTTATTTTCTTTGAAGTATAGTTTCTGGGTCGCTTCCAACATTCACATAGGTCTGATACATTTATCCTTTTTCCAGATCATTTTTCTCTTATATTTTCATTTGATACCTGCGGTCGCTATGTCCACTAATTGTTCACAGACGTAAATAGTATGACCTTCAAATACGATCTATACTTATCCCTTATAGTACACTAGTCCGTATCAATTGGACCTTCCCAATCATCCTATAGATACCTTGAGTTCTCCCTAATGCTATAAGTACATACACTTAATATTACATGACCGTACCTTGGTACAATTTGTATAAAACAACATGCAGTAGGTGAGTTATCCTTTACCAAAGTTTCTCGATTTTTTTCTACCGTTTTTCTGTGACTACAAGCGTGGTGGATTTGAATGTTATGTAGCGTAATATGACTAAAAGAGATATTAAGGATGACAATGATGTGTGCAGTACACTAATAACAGACACAGAAGCAATTTACCACAACCCGAAAGAATTCTGGCGGAAAATTAAACACCTAATGGGAATCTCCAGCAACGTCAACCTACATTCTAAACAGCAACTAAATTAAATTAACAGAACCCAAAGAACAAGACCCTGAATTGAGGAAATATTGGAGCAAAACATTTCAAATAAGCCAGGAAGACTACCTGAACTTTACCGAGCGACAAGTAACCACATCTGGCAACCAAGTCCCAACATAGACATAAACACTCTTGACGGTTTTTCCACACTGATCAAACCAATCACCGCAGAGGAAACACACAAAACAATAAACAATTTCAAGAACATGGCCCCGGGCATCAGTAAAATAAACAAAGCCATACTCCAGCATCTAACAGACACACTCGCCAGCCAGCCTTCGTTGTGAACGGACGTCTCTCTAGACCCCTCACTGCAAAGCCAGCCAGCCTAACTCTTACCCTTGACAAACTGCACTCAATCATCAACCTCATTACCATTACTTCATACAACAGGGAAGCTCGTTCCAGACAACGCCCTTTCTGTGCCTCCCTACTGATCAGGGGTGACTCCTGATCAGAGGCGGCCCTGACCGGGAGATCTGTAACGGTTTTCTGCAGCGGACTTGGGCTGCGATCCCACTGGTGCACTTGCACCATTGGCTATTTCTCCTTGATCTTCCTTCTTTTTCGCTCTGGCCTGGGGACCTGCACCCTAGAGGTGTATTCGTCCTTGGGTCCCCCCTGTAACTGTTCACCTCCCTCCCAGAAGTTTGTGAACAAGAAAGGGGGCAGGAGCACTACCCATCCCTCCGCCGAGCCTTCCTAGGTAACCGTGATCGTGCGGGTCCACCTGGGAAGGGGGTCGCAATCCTGAATCCTTACCCCCCACCCCCCCCAATTAGGTACACTAGCTCACGCCTATAAGTGAGCGTTCAGTAACACTAGGGAAGTAGGATCCCCTGACGGGGCTTTCGGGACAAGTGGCGGTGGGGAGTGTTGTAATTCCTGTAACAAACTCTGTCCTGGAATAGGTAGGTCTCAAGTCTGAAATCACGCAAGGGTGGCATGTCCACCACACACCCTCTAGAATGAGGGCACACCGGATACGGATACGCTCCCATGAAGGGGGCGTGACTGACGGAAGAAAAACTGAATTAGCAAGACTCCTTACTACAACACTACTGATCAAAATTTCCAACCTTATCACGACCAAGGACTCCTTCATCGCCCTGTGCCTGACTGAGAATGATGTTGACCAACTCCTATCGAACGACAGCACAAGGAAACTGAAGTCCGCGAAATTCGAAGTTGCAATCCCTCCTCAACTCCGAGCGAGGAAATCAATTGTGATCAAAAGATTAGATAAAGCAATCACTGAAGAATCTAGTGAACAGGAATTGGCATCTGATATAGAAGACAAAAATGAATGGGCCAAGGTGGAGGAAGTGGTCAAGCTGCCCAGACTGCCATCCATGCTGAAAATACGGTTCACTGAAATAGCCATGACCCAAAAAGCAATCCAGGAGGGACTTTGTCTCTCCTACTACCACGTCAGCAGCAGCCAGGTGGAGCAGGAGGAATTCTTCCCCATCACTCCATGCTGGAATTGCTACCAATATTCACACATGGCAACAGACTGCCCTAACAAGGACACCAAGCACTGCTCAGAATGCGGGAATAAGGGGCACTCCTTCAGAGAGTGCAAAAACAAAGATAACCCCAAATGCCTAAACTGTGAAGGTGATCACAGAACACTGGCCACTCGCTGCCCCATACGAAAAGCGATAGTCAACCAAAAGAAGGAGAAGGAGAGGGAGAAGACACAGGAACAGCAAAACAAGACATACTCAGCTGTGACCAAACTAACCAGAGAAACGACAAAGATCCTCGAAAAAGTCGCCACACCACCCCCCGCAAACCAACCTATTGTGCTTCAGCTTGGAAATAATCTTTCCGTAAAAATAATGACATCCATAATCCACGCCCACATCATGAATATAGCCAGACCTGGAACTTTCGCCAAGGCAGCAAGGGACATGTTCGCCGCCAACAACCTGCCAGACATGGAATTCCCAAACGATGTGCCTTCTTCTGAAATCTTCAACTTCATTTGCAAATCAGAGAACACTGAAATTCAAATACCAACAACTCACGAACCATCAACTCACGAACCATCAACACAAGAACAGACTACCTCAGGCATACAACCCGAGCCAGCAAGCGAGGAAGAATCAATGGAAGACTCAAGCGAAGATGAAACCACCACAATAACAGAACAAGCCGCCAGAGTCAACACCCAAAAAAAGAACCAAGCAGGAACTAAGGCACCACCTGCTACGGAGAACAAAGACCTAGGGCATGAAACTGGTATCCGATTTTACTCCACTACAGCTCCTCCCATAGTCTCAACAGAAAGACTATTGGCAGAAATAAGGCAAGGCAAGATCAAATACACATACTCAGACAAAAACCTAGATGACACACAAATTGAAACACTAATCAAGAAGGGAAGAATACTCACAAGACACAACAGAATAGAAAGAGTTGATCAGTCAACATATACTGTAAAAAGATCCGCTTGGGCCTGGACAGGAGGCTGTCAAGGGAGCACCGGTCAGCAAAAATGGCGCAAATAAGCTAAAAATAATCCAACATAATGTCTTAGCATGGAACCCACAAAGAGCAAGCGAATTATACAACACATACCGTAACATAGACCCAGATATTATTCTCATCAATTCGCATGGTAAGAAAAACTCAGAAAAAATAAAACTATTTAACTACACAGTATACCAAAAAAACAACCAAGACACACCACATGATGGAATAGCCATAGCCATCAAACGAAACATACAACACAAGATACACGACTCATTTCAAGAAAACTTTCTGGCGATCGAAATTAACTGCCCAACAGGACCTATTATAATCGGCACCTGTTACCTCCCTCCGAGAAGACCCATATTCCCACTAGCAGACATGCTCAAACTCCTGAGAAGAAACATACCAGCATATTTCTTGGGTGATTTAAATGCTCGACATCGCGTCTTGGGACACCAGGACAACAACGCTGTGGGCAAGATTTTAAACACATTACTGAGTCACGGCAACGCAATACACCTCGGCCCGGAATTCCCCACATACATCAGAGCAGGTCAAATCGGACATCCAGACATAGTACTAACAAACCAGCATCACCATCTTAACCTGCAAATGGAACCCGGCCCAATAACCACCAGTGACCATCTCCCTATCGTAGCCACACTCTCCACGTCGCCAATTCAGATCCCTGCCAGGACGAGATACAGCTACAGCCGATCCAACTGGGAGGAATTCCAAAAGGAGTTAAGCAACCACCAAATAACCCAGCTAAACAACAAACACATCTCCCAAATAGACAGCACACTGGAGACATGGTACGGAAACGTGATGCAAGCAATGGAACACCACATACCCACGACCACTCACCGCACATTACCACACCCCCAATACTCACATCAATCAAGAATTTTACAGACACAGTTCAGTAATTTCTTCAAATTAATCCTAGAACAAGGATGGATGCCAGAATACAGAATACAATATTACACCATACACGAACAACTAAGAGACATGTCCAAAGAAGCATACGTGAATAACTGGGGAGCAACGCGCATGCGTGCGTAGTGTCAACAAAGGCTGTAAGAGACTGCTCCTTAAAATTCGTATTTCTGACGAATTCAGCGCGTCTACCAATCCCAGCCTGTGCAAACAACTATAGTAAGACCCAGTTATCAGCACAGTGGCATATATTTTTTTTGTTACTTTTGGACTTTGTCATTTTTTTGGGATAAAACATCTGGTCCTACCACCCAATCCCTCTGAGCAAAGTTTTTCAAGTTTGCGCATGCGCAATGTGATAGTGTGACGTAGCAGTGACGTCATTACCACTCCACCTGACTGCAGTGTTGCCAACGTGCCCTATGCCCGCCGTTAAACGCTCCCGTTCGTTGGAAACGGCGGCAGTAGGTGACAGTGATGCTGACGACTTTCTTCTTGAAGACACGTCAAAGAAGAAGCAGAAACCTCAGAAGTCAGGGTCTCCAGCAGGGGCCACGGCTCCCCCTTGCACCCCTTCTGGGGCTGTAGAGGGTGGACTCCTGTCATCGGGGTCCCCAAGTGAGCCTACATGTGGCTCAATGACCGACCCTCCGCCGACGATGGACATAGGGGATTCCCTTTGTCTCCCTGCCCCGTCGCGCCTTCGTCGTCTCGCCTTCCCTCGGGACTTGCCTCTGAGCACACGGACGACCTGGTTCTTCCGTCACTGCTCTCCACTTCAGGACTCAACACTTCGCTTCCGCTGAGGTCCCACAGCCGTGATAGTCACCACACAAATGGACGAGACGGTACGCCTGCTCACTCAGGTGGGCTTTCCTGCTCCCCAGGGGGAGGTGATGCTGAAGTTCACCATCATCACCCCAGAAACTCGTCGTACCAAGGTAATGGTTCGCCACGTACCCTGGGAGATCCCTATCGACGATCTTCGCCCTCTTCTCCCACAACTACTGGACATGGAACGCCGCATCAACCCGGTCTCCAAACGTCCATCCAACGAACTCATCGGCTGGTGGGTGGGCCCCCTCTCCCCGAAGGTGAATGTAGGACCAATTCACAACTGTCCTCTCGACCGATTTATCGGAACCGCGAAAATCTGTGGTCGTTGCCAATCGTGGAAACACCGCACCTGGGAGTGCACGAGGATGGTCGCCTGCGGTTTCTGTGCAGGTCCTCACGAAACAGTGGAATGCAAATCGAAAATTCAGAACAAAATCCCAGTTATTCCACGGTGCGTCAATTGCCATGGCAGTCACCACGCCTGGAATGCCAATTGCCCACAGCGTCCTGGCACTCGCCCGGGGAAAACTTACCTTGTACCACCGCCCTCGTCTCTGATGAAGCCCCCGTCAACCAAACCTCACTCCTATCCACCACCGCCTCTTCCATCCACCAAGGATTTCCCATTGATCTCCTCTCCTCTACCACCCCCCCCCTATCACCCCTACCACCCATCCTTTCTCCCTCCCTCCCTCCCTCTCCCTACCGTTCTTGGAACAAGGTCGTTGCCGGCCCTGCCACACAGTCACCACCATCTCCTGCCCACCCGGACCCCCGCTGTCTCTCACCAGCACCACCACCTCTTACTCAACTGAACCCTCACCGTCCCTCTCCGTCGCTACCACCACCACATGCCCAGTCGGGCCCTCGGCAATCCTCGCCGCCACCTCCAGCTCCTGCACAGGTACACCAAGTTGGTTCTATGGAAACAATCACTCTCCGTCTGGATCGCCACTCCAAGCAAATCAACCTTCTCTCAGCCCAACTCGATTTGTTTGTGAAAACAATTGCGACATTGCAGAAGCAACAACAACTCATTCTGGACACCCTGACCCAACAGGGGCGCACTTTACAAGCCCTGATGACCCGCCTCCTTCCATCTCCCGAGATGGAGGATCCATCCCTCGCTCTCCCACTCCTCCCTCTCCATTTCTCTCAACAGACTTTGGTACCTCCTCTGGAGCCCTGTCTAGCCCCTCCGACTCATCTCACACCAGAGGCCGTTCCCTCCTCTTCTTGCAATGGAACATCCAGGGACTTAGACCTCGCCGGACAGACCTCGCCCAGTTTGTGCTCTCCCATCAAGTAGATGTTGCTCTATTTCAGGAAACCATCACAGACGATGTTACTCCACTCCGCCTCTCCGGCTATACTGTTTACACCCTGCCTCGGTACCGTGGGCAGGCTCGTGGCCTTCTCACCCTTGTGCGTAACACCATTCCATCTGTTCGTCTCCCTTCACCTGACTCACATGGACCCCCGTCTGAATTACTTTCTGTCTCCCTTACTCTTGGTGACCGGACCCTTCGTGTAGTCAATGTTCATTTCAAGAGTGATTCTCTGGACCCCCAGGTTCTTCACGACCTCCATGATGGGGTTCCCACTATTGTTCTTGGCGACTTTAATGCCCGCCATCCCACTCTTACTCCGGATCATCCCACGCCATGTACCCTTAACGGATCACATCTCTCACAGTTTCTTAATGGGGATGATGATGTTCGCTTTCTTTGTCCTGACGATCCTACTCGCCTCCCCCATAGTTTCCTTGATGTTGGCTTACTATTGAACGGTCATACCTCCTTTCATCCTACCGTCTGCACCGAGCCTGCTCTGTATAGTGACCATCTTGCCGTTACTACGCATCTCAGGCTCTCCTTCTCTGCCCCGACATCAACTCCTTATCGATCCCCTCGCCTTCGTCTCACACAAGATACTGTTCCTTCCTTTACCCAATACCTTTCTACCTGGGCGGATTCCTATGTTGTACCCCAGTCCCTTGACTCTTACAGCGCTGATTTTGTTGATGCCGTGTATGACTCTGTCAATCGCGCTACCCCTCCACGCCCTCCCCGTCACCCCAGAAGTGCCACCAACTACTGGTATCGTATCCCTGCCATGAGACATCTCCGGCAGGTAACCCGTGATCTCCACTCTGCCATACGGAGGTCTCGGTCTCCAGAGGACTGGGAAGACTTAAAAAATTGGTGCTCCTTTGCAACTCAGGAACGCCGTCGGATACGTGAGGCGGACTGGCTATCCTTCACAGGGTCTCTATCGTTCCAGTCGTCACCCTCTTATGTATGGAATCGGATTAATGCTATACGGGGTACTCGACGGAGGCCTCCTCCCCACCCTGACCCCGCCTCCCTTGCCTACTCTTTAATGGAGGACTGGGCACGAGCTTCCTCCCCTGAGGCACTTCCAGATCCAATGCAGGAGGCAGTGCAGGCCCGCATCGATGCGTCTGAGCCTGTTGTTCGTGCTGCTCTTACCTCCCCTGCCCCCACTGATCATCCCATCACACAGTTCGAGCTTGACAGTGCTCGTCGCTCTAGAAAAGACACCTCTCCTGGGGATGATCAGATAACCTACTCCGTCCTCAACGCCTGTACTAATATTCCTAACGACCCCTTGCTCGCTCTCTACAATATGTCTTATGAACATGGGGTTCTCCCGTCCAACTGGAAAAATGCCACTATTATCCCCATCCCTAAGCCGGGAGATCCTGGGAAATATCGACCCATTAGTCTTACCTCCTGTGTTTGCAAGATGATGGAGAGGATACTCCATCGTCGCCTTCTTCACACCATAGGCGGCTTCCACAACTCCCTCAATGGTTTCATTCAACATCGCAGCACAGCACACTCCATTGCTTCCTTTTATTGCAATCAGACTGCTCGCGTCTCCGTCTTCCTTGATATCAAGGGAGACCTTTGATACGGCTCAGCCTGCCCTCATTTTAGCTGAACTTGCGCGGTTAGGGGTTAAAGAGAGACTTCTACAATGGATCGCCTCTTACCTCACTGGACGTCAGGCCCGGGTTCGCGTTGAAGGCTCTATGTCTCCTGTTCAAGAAATGAACCTCGGCACCCCTCAAGGTGGAGTCCTGAGTCCCACCTTGTTTAACACTCTCATGCACTCCATTGCATCACTCCCGTGGCCGACAGAAGTTGTCCACTCAGGATATGCCGACGATGTCCTCCTCCAAGCCCCTGACTACCTCAGCATGCAGGAAGCCCTTGATCTGGTCTCCAGAGAGTGTGATTCACTTGGTTTCCTTCTTTCAACTGCGAAAACAAAAGCCATGTGGCACGGTCGTGTTGTACCTCCACCCCTTCTCTTATCAGGAACGCCCTTGGGCTGGGTTAATGAGACAAAATACCTGGGTGTGTACTGTGTATGTAACTCGCACACGTTGTCAGATCCCTGAAGTCCGCTATCTTCGAGACATATGCTTTCGGCGTCTCGCTCCCCTATCTACCATGTGCAGGGGTTCCCTTGGTGCCACCATCCCTGTACTTCTCACCATGTACAAGTCCTTTGTCCGTTCCTGTGTCGACTACGCCACCCCTGCCCTCGTCAACATTAGTCGGACTGCTGTCAACCGTCTCGAAGTTATCCAGAGGAAAGCTGCTCGTATCATCCTTGGGGCTCCTCAGTGGACACGCTCTACTTCTCTATATAACGAACTTGGTCTTTCCCCCTTACAGGATCGTGTCCAGGAGTTTTACCTAAAAACTGCCGTTTCCATTCTACGGGATCCTCGGGGCAACTATGTCCAAACCAACTTGACTACTGCTGTCAGAGACCGACCGCCATCTAGAAGACAGTGGCGAGGGTCACTCATCGAGCCCTTCAGGAACACGACCTCCTGCCTGATATTGTTGTCACCCCTGCTGTTGGTTCGTCTCCTTCTCCCTGGCTGGATTTTCAACCTGAAGTGATTGCCCTCGGTGGACCGCTCCCGAAATCCCAGGTGAACCCTGTTATTCTCTGCAAATACCACCTCTCCAGGATCGCTCACTGGTCCCCAGGTAGGGTCGTCCTCTACACTGATGGTTCTGTTGACCCCGCTACAGGTAGGGCCGGGGCTGGTGTCTACATCTCCCGTCCTCATGCCCCTGAGCCTATCAAACTGTCTCTCAGAGTTTCTGACGGGGCATCCTCCACTCAGGCTGAACTAATAGCCCTCCTTGCTGCCCTTCTCGCTGAGGAAGAAGCAGATGGTTTCTGCCCCTTGCTTGTCTGCTGCGATTCCAGGTCTGCTCTCGACGGGATCGCATTTGGATCAGGGGAAAATAAGGACCTCATCCTCCGAATACGAGGGTTAACATCCACACTTCAGGATGCAGGCCGTCCTGTGACATTCCTATGGATACCTAGTCATGTCGGTATCTTGGGAAATGAGGCAGCAGATGACCTTGCCAAGACTGGCTGCAACAAGGCCACACCTGACTACGTTGTTCCTCGAACACTCTTACAGATTAGGACCCAAATCCGCCGCAAACAGAGAGAAGCTCGGGAAGCAGCCATCCCCCTGGACTCCCCGCCCACCTGGTACGATGTCCTCCGTAAACTTCCTGACCTCTTGTACATCTACGGGAAAGGGTCGCGGAAGGGGGACGTGATTGCTGCCCGTATCATCATTGGGTATGACTTTACTTGGGAGATTGGTATCCCCGCATCCCCTGAGCAACGCTCTTGTGCGTTATGCAGAAGACCCGACAGCAGCACCCTTATTCACTACCTCCTAAGATGTCCCCACACACAACGCTTCCGTCACGCCTGCTGGACCACCACTCCACGACCCCCTGACGGAGACACTATGATCCTCCCAATACTGGCCAGATATTTTGTAAATAATATTGATTATGTGTTAAAGGAATATCCTTCCTTCCTTAGGCTTTAGTAAGCCCCTTTATAATATTTATACTGTATATACTTTTCACACTTGCCAGATGATTCTGGTGTCATTGTACAGTAGGGAGTGACAGTTTTGCAAAAGTTTTCAAAATCTAATTGCTTGGGTTGGATTATTTGTCTATCGGCCACGCTAATTCCGAATATGTTTGAGTTTTTTACATCATTGCATTAGAAGGTTTGTGGATACTTTTGGGTTTGGCATGAAAAACGCGAAAAAACTGTAAATAATAAAGGGACTGGCAATGTGGCACAACCTGTTAAAATCAAGTTATTGATTGGATTATTCGACTACTGTGTACACTGGTTCATAATATGCTATTGTTTTACAACTCAATGCGCTACAAATTATGCCGATATTTTTGCTGCAAGTCACCACATACGTATATTTCGAAAACCAGGGCCCAATATTACCAACGGCGTGGATAGATTCCGTGGAATGAATTCAGGACATTCCCGCTCATGGAACATTACCAAACTCCGTATATGTGCCAATGGCAGGCCAATTGGCAATATTTACAGAGTTTGTTGAGGCTCCCTGGACGGGAATGCCCTGAATTTATTCCACGGAATCTATTCACGCCGTTGGTTATATTCGTCCCAGGACTGATCAACGAATTCAGCCCAAGTAGCTTGACTTGGACAGTTAAGGACAAAATCTCAGTCCGTACTTTTGAATAAAATATTGTTCAATAGGTGGTGATATTGAAGTGCTGAAAGTTGTTTTTTCTGTGTTGTTTTGCAGTTAGTTCAAAGGGCCGCCACCAAGATGGGTCGTCCTAAGATTAGCAACACTCAGCTGCGCCAGGGTAACGATAAGGTGTTCGGGGTTCGGATGCCTCTGCCATCTAACAAGTTGCCTCTGAACAAGGAAGTTGGAAGTGCCCTGGCTTATGAAGCAGAAAACGAGAGGTTAAGGAGAAGAACAAATGCTTTTGATTATATGGACGCCACCAACAAGGTGACTGAGAAGGTACTGGATGTGTATAGGAAGGCCACTGTCCCCACTATCTCTGAAATCAGGGTGAAAATGAGAGTCCACGACCTGTGGAGGATGCGGAGGGAGACGATGATGATGAAGGGAAATGGACAGAAACAGAAAAGGAAGAAAACGAAGAACGGGAAGCTGAAGATGAGCCTCGAACCTCATCTTCAGCTTCCCGTTCTTCGTTTTCTTCCTTTTCTGTTTCTGTCCATTTCCCTTCATCATCATCGTCTCCCTCCGCATCCTCCACAGGTCGTGGACTCTCATTTTCACCCTGATTTCAGAGATAGTGGGGACAGTGGCCTTCCTATACACATCCAGTACCTTCTCAGTCACCTTGTTGGTGGCATCCACATAACCAAAAGCATTTGTTCTTCTCCTTAACCTCTCGTTTTCTGCTTCATAAGCCAGGGCACTTCCAACTTCCTTGTTCAGAGGCAACTTGTTAGATGGCAGAGGCATCCGAACCCCGAACACCTTATCGTTACCCTGGCGCAGCTGAGTGTTGCTAATCTTAGGACGACCCATCTTGGTGGCGGCCCTTTGAACTAACTGCAAAACAACACAGAAAAAACAACTTTCAGCACTTCAATATCACCACCTATTGAACAATATTTTATTCAAAAGTACGGACTGAGATTTTGTCCTTAACTGTCCAAGTCAAGCTACTTGGGCTGAATTCGTTGATCAGTCCTGGGACGAATATTACCAACGGCGTGAATAGATTCCGTGGAATAAATTCAGGGCATTCCCGTCCAGGGAGCCTCAACAAACTCTGTAAATATTGCCATTGGCCTGCCATTGGCACATATACGGAGTTTGGTAATGTTCCATGAGCGGGAATGTCCTGAATTCATTCCACGGAATCTATCCACGCCGTTGGTAATATTGGGCCCTGGTTTTCGAAATATACGTATGTGGTGACTTGCAGCAAAAATATCGGCATAATTTGTAGCGCATTGAGTTGTAAAACAATAGCATATTATGAACCAGTGTACACAGTAGTCGAATAATCCAATTCAATAACTTGATTTTAACAGGTTGTGCCACATTGCCAGTCCCTTTATTATTTACAGTTTTTTCGCGTTTTTCATGCCAAACCCAAAAGTATCCACAAACCTTCTAATGCAATGATGTAAAAAAACTCAAACATATTCGGAATTAGCGTGGCCGATAGACAAATAATCCAACCCAAGCAATTAGATTTTGAAAACTTTTGCAAAACTGTCACTCCCTATTGTACAGGGGTACCTAGTGACAGCACTAGGATCCCGCTTCCTCTATCGAGGAATAAACAATTGAAATTGAATTGAATTGAATAACTGGGAGAAATTAATAGCAGACACAGAAGCAATTTACCACAACCCGAAAGAATTCTGGCGAAAAATTAAAAACCTAATGGGAATCTCCAGCAACGAGTCAAACTACATTTTAAATAGCAACCAAATCAAATTAACTGAACCAAAAGAACAAGAACCTGAATTCAGAAAATACTGGAGCAAAATTTTTCAAATAAGCCAAGAAGACAACCTGAACTTCTGTATGAATACCGAGCAACAAGTAACCAATCACATGACACACACAACCCACATCTGGCAACCAAGTCCCAGCATAGACACAAACGCTCTGGACGATCTTTCCACACTTATTCAACCAATCACCGCAGAGGATATTCAGAAAACAATAATCAGTTTCAAGAACAAGGCCCCGGGCATCAGTAAAATTAACAAACCCATACTCCAGCATCTACCAATCAACATGATACACCAACTCAGTCACATTTTTAATGCAGCACTTGCCTCTGGCTACTTCCCAAGAAAATTTAAAACAGCAATCATCAGACTTATATCAAAACCAGGTAAATCCCCAATCCAAGTAGCAAATTACAGACCAATCTCTCTCCTAGAAGTACCGGGAAAAATCCTAGAAAAAATAATTAACCGCCGACTGAGAACATACCTCGAATTTGAAGAGAAATACAACCCCAGACAGCATGGATTTAGAAAACATAGAGGAACCTATACAGCCTTAGCCCTAATTTACGAAAACATAGCAAACGCGATGCACAACAAGGAGCAATGTAACGTAGTACTAAGGGACGTAGCTAAAGCATTCGACAAGGTCTGGCACCTAGGACTCAAATACAAAATTACCACCCAAGAACTTCCCAACCACTTTACTTCCTTTCTTTGTAACTTCCTCGACAATAGAGAGGCCAAAATTATCATAGGTAACCACACAGGCCCAAGCTTCAAATTATACAGCGGAGTACCACAGGGAAGCAACCTCTCGCCAACACTCTACACAATATATACGGTGGACATGCCACCTCCTGTACACGGAGAATACGTAGCTTATGCTGATGACGTCACACAAATCATCCGACATCCAGGCAAGGGCAAACAGATGATGGCACGGATAACAACCCACGCCATCGAGCAAATCAATGAATATGAACAAAAATGGAAAATTCAAACCAATACACAGAAACTAATGATAATACATATTGCCAGAAAAAACCCTACACCAATCACAGTCAACAACGTACCTATACAATACTCCAACGAAGGTAAAATTTTGGGACTCACAATAACAAGAACAGGCATAGCAAAACACGTAAAACAACGCAAACAGACTGCCCAATCACAACTCACGAAACTAAGAAAATTCAGCAAAATGGACACCAAAATTCAACTACACCTATACAAAGCACTTATCCGCCCACACCTAGAATATCCACCAATACCACTCAACACGATCAGCAAATCCAGTCAACTTAAACTTCAAGCAGTACAAAACAAAGCTATCCGTAGAGCATCAAAGCAACTCCCGCCATACACCACCAAAATACAAGAACTTCACGAATTATTCAATATCGAACCACTGAACATACGTACACACAGCCAAGCACAGAGAGTATGGACCAAACTTGAAGAGATGGAGGACCCATTATTCTCCAAGTTAAAAGAAGAAGGAACAACTAAAACACACAGCTGGTGGCCTAAGAGCTTCCATGCTGACATTGCAGAACAAGACCCACTTTACACATATATGTAAACAAATAACACTACCACCGGACAAATAAAAATTAACACCCATTACAATAATGAATATCTAGCTAGCTTAGCTCCTCCCCCCTCCCTCCTCAATCTCCCTCCCTGAGCGGACGGGCGTGTGCTGCGCCCGGCCACCACCCAATCATTTCAACTCGTCTCCGCTAGGTGGACAGCCCACCTGCTATCTACCCCTCCCACTCTTCTTCCCGTTTCCACGCTTTACTTTTTTTTTTTTTTTTTTTTTTATCCTCTTCGCCACTGATCGGCTTGTTAGCCGCTTGGGCGATCGGTCACGTCTCTTTTCCTTTATATTCTTCACCAAAAGGTCGGCTCGCTAGCCGCCCGGGCGATCGGTCACGTCTCTGTCACGCACTGTTGGCAAATATTGGGCATGCACCGGCTCCTGAATGTACCTGAACCCGCTCCAGTGTTGGTCATGTCTTCTCTTGAAAGAGCTCACACTCGGTGCCGTCACAACACTCTCTGGTAGATTGTTCCAAGAGTTTACAACCCTCACTCCGAAAAAGTTTGCCCTCACGGTTTTCTGGACTTGCGGCTTCTTCAATCTTGAGCTGTGACCCCTTGTGGGGCGAGCGTCCGCCAGCTCCAAGTAAGGACACTCAACTGAGTAGTGCCCCCTGAGATGCTAATAAACCTCAACTAGGTCCCCCCTTGCCCGTCTGTAGTAAAAGCTAGGCAAGTTCAGGCGCTCCAATCTCTCAGGGTAGCTGAGGTGCCGAAGTGCAGGCACCAGTTTGGTGGCCCTCCTTTGAACATTTTCAACCAACTGATAGTCCCTAGCATATCTCGGGGACCAGATGGGGTGACAGTACTCCAGATGGGGAAGCACTTCACTCCTGAAGATCGTCACGAGGGACGGACCGTCTAGATATCTGAACGACCTTCTTATAAGACCCAATAATTTATTTGCCTGATTTACCTTCTTCTCACAATGGCCCGAGAACTTCAGCTCATTGTCAACATACACACCTAGGTCCTTCTCACACAAAGTCTCAACTAGTACATTTTCTTCATCCCGTTGGGACATATGGTACGCCTCCTTACCGTTGGTACGCCCCAGGTGCATCCTCTTACACTTCGTGACATTGAATCTCAGTAGCCATTCCTTCGACCATTCCTGGAGCCCGCAGAGGTCCTTCTGCAGCTCTTCACAGTCCGCTTGGTTCTTAATTTCCCGAAATAACTTGGCGTCATCGGCAAACATTTGTATGGAGGAGTGTACAACGTCAGGCATATCATTTATGAAACAAACAAACAACAGCGGGCCCAATACACTACCCCACTTGTTACAGGTACAGATGACGATTTCGTGCCATTAATCACCACACATTGCTTGCGGTCCTGTAGAAAGTCTTCTATCCACGCTAGGACATTTCCCCGAATTCCGTACCCTTCCAGTTTGATCTTCAGCCTTTCGTGGGGTACACTGTCGAAAGCCTTGGCAAAATCTAGGTAAATATTGTCGATATTACCACCCCGTTCTAGAATATGGGTCCAAATATCCAATACCTTGAGCAATTGTGTCAAGCAAGAACGCCCCGGCGTAAAACCGTGTTGGCAATCTTTTACAAGGTTGTTTCGTAGTAGATGTTCCATCGCTGCATCTCTGATAATACTCTCAAGTACTTTACATATTATGCTGGTCAGGCTCACCGGTCTATAGTTGTTCGTGGAGTGCCTATCGCCCTTCTTGAAGATAGGACTCACATAAGCCACTTTCCATTCACTGGGAACCATTTGTTCATCCAGGCATTTACAAAACAGAATCTTCAGGGGCTCTGCAAGCTCGTTGCACAGCTCCCTTAGCACTCTAGGATGCACCATGTCAGGTCCGGGACTCTTATGGACCTTTAGCCTGGACAGTTTATTTCTAATACCCTCTTCTGTGAACACAATGTGGGTCAGTGCTGTGTCGAACCGTCTGTCCTCAAACGCAGGAAGGTTAGTTGCATCCTCTCTTGTGAACACTGAGGAAAAGAAGCTGTTCAGTGCCTCAGCTTTATCCTGGTCAGAATCTGCGTAACTACCATCTTCAAGCCTCAGGTCTGATACTCCTACTCGCGTTTTCAATTTCGACTTTGCATAGCAGTAAAACGCCTTTGGGTTTGACTTGACCTCGCGTGCAACCAGCCTTTGGAACTCCTTTTCAGCCCTCCTACACTCTATCTTTGCTTGGTTTCTGGCTCTTGCATACATCCTCCTGTCTTGCTCATCGTTTGACCCAACCCACGTCTCGAGTTTCTGGGTTTTCTTCTTAACTTTGTCGACCGCCGCATGGTTCATGTGTAGGGATCCCCTCGTATGCCTAGAAGCACTGGGTTTGGTCTTGGGTATATATTTATCGATCAAATGGGTCATTTTACTAGTTATGATATTCAGCGTAGTGTCTGCGTTCTTGTACCTTAATAAGTCAGGCCAGTTGATACCCCTCATCTCTTCCCTCATCCCATTGTAATTTCCCTTGTAATATTTGCACCTTGGCCTGGCCTTATCTTGAACTAGGTAACAGTTAAATCTGAATGACAACACTGTATGGTGACTGGTGCCAACTGGGGCAAGGTGTTCCAGTTTGGCCACCATACCCTCCTCGTTTGTTATGACGAGGTCAAGTGGCTTGGGTGTTTGCTCCACCTCTGTAATGTGTCGGGTCTCTAACATGTTGGAACAGAAAATTATCTCTCAGAGTTTCTACAAAAAGAGTAGCAGGATTATTCAAGTCATTCGGGGTGGACTCGTTTCTCCAGTCGATGTCGCCATAGTTAAAGTCCCCCATGATAAGGAGGTGGCTGGGGTTGAGCATCGCCGCATTGTTTATTAAGGTTCTTAAGTTCCTTTGATTTAGTGGGCCACAGTTCGGGGATCTGTAGATACACCCGACGATAAGTAAGTCCCCTCCCCTTAATTTAATTTTACACCACTTGGACTCTTCAAAAACATCCTCTCCCTGTACCCTCGCCTGGCTGGCTCTAAGGTCTTGCCTAGCGTAGATAACCACACCCCTCCTGCAGGATTCTTGAGTTAGGTTCGTAAATGAGCCATATCCAGCACTACTGAACTCACATTCCTCTGGGTCGATTCTCCTGTTCTTGTACAACAGTTCTACAACTCCTACACTATCTGGATGGTGTACTCTTAGTAGTGTTTCAAACTCCTCTCTCTTATCAAGGAACGTGTCAGTATTAGTGTACATGACATTCAAGCCAGAATTTGTTCTCGGTAACGTCTCTGCTCTTAGTAATAAACCCGCTCCACCCACATTCTCAGAAGCTGCAGCATTTGCTAAGTACACTGTATTTTGCAGGGTGTGGTTATAAATGTCATTGTTTACACGGTGCTCGTTCCCTCCTGTCCGGTAGGCTGAGCTGGTGCCGCCTCCCGGGTGGGGGGTTGAGTGGGTGGAGGGTGCACTGCTGCCCCCTGGCCCTGTGTCGGCACACTTGTTTCCACTACCCTCCCCCTGAGTATAACCCACGCGCACCTGTCCCCGTTCTTCCTCGACTCCTCCCTCTTCTGCTTCAGGTCCAGCAGGAGCTTCTTGTGCTGTTCCCTCTGCATTACCGTGCGGTCTGGGTGAATAAATACATCCCGAAATGTCTCGCTCCTTGCTAAGTTTTTTGTCTGCCGAATAACTTGCCATTTTTCCTCCTCACTCCCTAGCGTGATCCTGAGGGGGCGAGGCTTAGCCCCCTGCTTTTGTCCCAGTCTCCTCACATCCTGAGGGGTTGCTGGAATCTTCAGAACCTCTGTGCAAATATTTTGAAACAGCACCTTGTCGTGTGTTTCCTTACTCACAGTTCCCTCTGCCTGGCTCTCTGGGACTCCAAAAACTATTACATTGTTCCTGCGCTGGAGCCGTTCCTGGTGTTCCTCCTCTCCCCTAACAGTAGGTGCGTTAATTTTCATTTCTTCGACACACTTTTTCAGAGTCCCAATCTGCTGTAGAACCTGTACTGATTCTGCATTACTCTCCGCCCCCCCCCCCCCCCCCCCCCGGCCGTGGCCCGGCTAATACGTCAGCATAACTCCTCTTAGCAACCACCTCCATTCTATTAGCTACTTCCTCAGTCTTAGCAAGGATCTCTTTCCCAACTTCCTCCAGTTTGTCAACCAGCAGGGCTCCTGCTTCATCTATTTTCGTCCCTAGAGAACTCGTTCCCTTATGGATTGCAATCGCTTCATTCACCTTGACTATGCAGCCAGAGCAATACCAGCAACAGCCATCAAGCTTTACGGCAGTTAGTAACTTCCTAAACGTTGCATTAGTTTGGCCTGTAGCCTCCATATCCGACGTCTCCCTGTAGTAATCACATATCAAGCTCATGGTTGTTGTTGTTGTGGGGGGGGGGGGGGTGCAGACTGTGTATAAATCTACACCTATTTCAAAGAAAATAAAGAGAGAAAAAGTACTTAGCTACTCTCTGTTGCCTATGGAGTTGTCGTCTGTAACTGCGTACACTGTATCTCCCTGTGAATGGTGTAATGTAGGCACAGTTTCAGTCCTTGAGAAAGCACACAATCAACATAAAATTTAAAGTCTCTGTGGCACCTATGACACGACTTGGTTTCAGCTGGCACGGTGCCTTTCCAGCTTGCTTGCTAGTGAGCGCTCACTTTAAGTTATTTACACTTCAGCGGTCACTGATGACACTATGAACTATCACTGTGTACACTGTATCTCCCTGTGAGTGGTGTATTATAAACACAGATTCAGTCCTTGAGAAAGCACACAAACAAAATTCTCTCTCTCTCTCTCCTCTCCTTTCCCAGTGCAAAGTCATTTGCCACTTTACTTCATTATCATCATCATCATCCAGCATCTAACAATCAACATGATACTCCAACTCGAAACATTTTTAATGCATCACTCCCCTCTGGTTACTTCCCAAGGAAATTTAAAACAGCAAGCATCAGACTTATACCAAAACAAGGTAAATCCCCCACTCGAGTATCAAATTACAGACAAATTTCTCTTCTAGAAACACCGGGAAAAGTCCTAGAGAAAATCATTAATCACCGACTGAGAATACACCTCAAACTTGAAGAGAAATACAACCCAGGCAGCACGGATTTGCAAAACAGAAAGGAACCCATACAGCCTTAGCCCTAATTTACGAAAACATAGCAAACGCACTGCACAACAGAGATCAATGAAACGTAGTATTAAGGGACGTAGCAAAAGCATTCGACAAGGTCAGGCACTTAGGGCTCAAATACAAAATTACCATCCAAGAACTTCCCTACAACTTTTCTTCTTTTCTTTGTAATTTCCTTGACAACAGAGAGGCTAAATTTATTATTGGTAACCACATAGGCCCAAGCATCAAGTTATACAGCGGAGTACCACAGGGAAGTAACCTCTCGCCAACACTCTACAGTGTAGAGTGTAAACAATATACACGGCGAACATGCCACCTCCTACACACGTGAGTTGCCGGTCAAATACCAAATTGCGGGTTACAAATTGTTCCATACCGATAGGCAGACCAGGAAAGGAGTCGGAGTAGCAATCAATGTTAGGGATAATCTGAAGTGTGAAATAAATAAGGAAACAAAAACTGAGCGGAACACAGAAACAATTTGGATAGAATTAAGCGACGGAAGGGAAAAATTAATCACAGGAGTAATATATAGACCTCCCAATCTTGATAGAGTCAATGAGCGACTTATCTGGGATGAAATGCACAGGACTTCCATACACAACAAAGTCTGTATAGTAGGCGACTTTAACCTTGGCCAAATAGATTGGACTGACCTTACGGATAACTCAGAATCAGAGGATTTTCTCGAGACGATCCAGGACTGTTTCCTAAGTCAACATATAACCGAACCCACACGGGGTAATAATATACTCGATTTAGTTCCGTCGAACAGAGAAAACCTCATCAGCAATGTCGAGGTAGGGAACGAACTTGCAAACAGCGATCACAAAGAAATTAGATTCCAGTTAGATTTTCTGGGCAGACGTAAGGAAAATTCCACTGAAGTACCAGATTTCAGAAGGGCAAACTTTGACAGTTTAAAGAGGCAGCTGAGAAAGGGGGTATCGCCCTTGGCCGTGAACCTGACAGATGACTCCGACCTGATAATGAGATCTGAGATTGCCGAGTTCCACCTCAATTTAAATAATGAGTTACTTAATGCACAAAGGCAGAACATACCATACAAAAAACTCAGATCAGACAACAATGACCCTAAATGGATAAATAATTATTTAAAGAACATCATTGGCCAAAGGAAGGCTATAGGTAGAAAGATAAAGCGTGGTGAAATTTACCTCCAAGATTATTATAAGATATTGGTGAGTAGGGTTAAAACCGAGATAAGGAAAGCCAAGAGGAATAACGAGATAAGGATAGCAAGGGAGGCGAAGACAAACCCCAAAGGATTCTACCAAATGTATCAAACTAAAACACGAGAAAAGATTGGACCAATGCGGTCAGATACCAGCAAGCTCCCTGATAACGACGGAGAAATGAGCAATAATTTGAATAAATATTTTTCAACAGTTTTCACCACTGAAAATTTAAACATAATACCTGAGGCACCAACTCTATTCATAGATAGTGAAGAAAACAAATTAAGCGAGATAGTAGTGACTAGTAACGATGTTAGTAAGCAAATAGACAAACTAAATCCTGATAAGTCACCTGGTCCCGATGAGATATTTGCCAGAGTATTAAAGGAATGTAAGGAAGAGCTTAGTATGCCCTTAGTAAAGTTGTTTAACATGTCCTTAAAAACAGGTGTAGTACCAGAATCCTGGAGGATAGCGAATGTAATACCGATTTTCAAGAAGGGGGATAGATCACTATCCTCAAACTACCGCCCAATCAGTCTAACATCAATAGTAGGCAAATTACTGGAAGCAATCATTTCAAACTCTATACGAAGTCACCTGGAGAAGCACGGATTGATCATTGATTCCCAGCATGGCTTCACAAGCGGACGTTCTTGTCTAACTAATCTATTAACATTCTTTTCATCGGTTTTCGAATCGGTGGACGAGGGGCACAATTATGATGTGGTGTATCTCGACTTTAGCAAAGCCTTCGACAGAGTCCCCCACGAAAGACTAATTAGAAAGGTAGAAGCACATGGCATCAAAGGTAATATCCTTAAATGGATTAGGGTGTGGTTACAGGACAGGAAACAGCGAGTGAGCATTAACGGCACTAAGTCCCACTGGAGCAACGTCACAAGTGGAGTTCCCCAAGGCTCAGTACTTGGACCATTATTAATTATTATATACATAAACGACATAGATATCCGCATAGACAGCAACATAAGTAAATTTGCTGATGACACTAAAATAGGACGTGATATTAAAGCTGTCGAGGACTACGCAAAACTGCAGAAAGATCTAAACAAATTTTTCGAATGGTCTGAAAAATGGCAGATGAAATTCAAGTGGACAAATGTAAAGTACTCAGTATAGGAGATGTAAACAGGGAAACCAGATACCAGATGAACAACGATGCCATAGAGAAATCCGACTGCGAGAGAGATTTAGGAGTAATGATAAGTAGGAACCTTAAGCCAAGTAAACAAAGTGTTTTTGCTCGTAACAAGGCTAATAAAGTACTTGGGTTCATACAAAGGAGTGTTAGTTACAAGACTAGCGAGGTCATCTTAAGATTATATCTAGCGCTTGTGAGACCACACCTGGATTACGCAGTTCAGTACTGGTCAACGTATTACAGGATGAATATATAATCATTGGAAAGAATTCAGAGGAGAATGACAAGACTAATCCCGGGCATTAGGAACCTTGAGAATAGAGACAGGTTAAAGCATCTTAATTTGCACTCCCTCGAGAGACGCAGAGCGAGGGACGACATGATAGAGGTGTATAAGTGGAAGTCAGGGCTAAACAAAGGGGACATTACAAAGGTACTCAAACTATCCAACCAGGAGCAAACTCGTAACAATGGTTTTAAATTAGACAGATTTAGATTTAGGGGTGAAATAGGTAAACACTGGTTTGGAAACAGAGTAGTGGATGAATGGAACAAGTTACCAAATATCATCATTAACTCGAATACGCTGAATAGCTTCAAACATAGGTTGGTTGCTTATATGAGCAATAGGGGTTGGGTGTAAACTGGACTGCCCAGTATGGGCCAATAGGCCAGCTGCAGTTTCCTCCATTCTTATGTTCTTAATTCATAGCTTATGCTGATGACGTCACCCAAATCATCCGACATACAGGCAAGGGCAAACAGTTGATGGCACGAAAAACAGCCCACGCCATCGAGCAAATTAACGAATACGAAAAAAAGTGGAAAATACAAACAAATACACAGAAACTAAAGATCATACACATTAGGGTGTGTCATAGGAGGGAAGATCAGCTAAAACTAATGGCCCATCACTTTTTTGGTAGATTTTAATGTATATAAACAGAAAATAATTTCAGTTTCAATATTTTGCAACCTTTTGCTAGGTAAATTTTAGCGTGAAATTTATCGAAAATCTAACGTACAGCTGCATCAGTGCATTACAATTAAATAGTGAACATTGCTTTCTGACTTCATTCTTTAACAACCCAACTAACAATATTGTTTTCTGTTTCAGATTCTGATGCATTTATAAGTTGATAATATTTGCGATGGCTGCTTGTGTCAGGACGAGGAACCAAAAATCCAGCCATCTCAGTCACTATCTTGGGTCTGGGAGAGGGCTCCTGAAGTCGGAGTTGCCTACATTGAGAGATGCTTTGAGATACGGTGTTTTAATCAGGCAAATCAGTGAAAAGAACCAAAGAACTTACACAAACAAAGACATTGCCAGTGATATGACCAAAGCTGTCTTGGCACAGTACACTCTGGCTAACGCTCAGTTCAAGCCTCCAGTCATAACAAGTCAGAAGAAGATTAGTGAGAGACTGCTAGCCAGTTGGGAAAAGGCAAGAGATACCTCTCTTGGGAGAGGAAAACTTGCAGTTAAGGACAGCTTTGCCAAGCAACTGGACCAGTTATTTGACATAATTACTTGCAAGTGCCCAATTGTTCTCTGTCCTGAGTTTGGATGCGATCGTGACTGTAAATCCGAGGCCCACATCTCCTGTATTTGCAAGCGTGAACTGAAGATTCCTGTGATCGAACTGGCATTTGTCAAAGCACAGAGAGAGAAGACTGGCAGTATAGGGGCTCTCATGATTTCTAGCCAAGATATTCCGGAGTCCAAGAGACAGGAGGCTGCCACAGAGAGACAGAAGAGGAGAAGAGTTGCCGAGGAAAAGAGACTTGAGAAGGCCCAGGGTGAGGTAAAAAAGGCCGATGATTGGAGTCAAGCTGATTCAGAGTTTAATGACTTCCCCATGGCTGATCCGAGTGCTGACCAGGAGAATGGTGACTTTGTCCCTAACCCAGAAAATAATGATCCCAAACCTTCCAGGCATAACATTCGAAATAGGAAAGATGCCCGAGCATAGCACTGGCCAGCATACGACACCACACTGGTCTCAGAGAAACTGCAGAGATAGCAACAGCTGCCTGGATTGACGGTGGTTTGATAACACCTGATGATGTTCACCTGGTGGTAGATCATAACAAAGTAAGGAGAGCTCAGGAGAAACTTGTCAGTAACTTAGAAGAGGAGTTTGATAAGGGGATAAGAGAAAATGGAATCAATTGTTTGTTCTTTGATGGGAGAAGGGATGACACTAAAGTGTTCATGAAAGTTGGAGATTCTGACAAGTTGTTCCCTGCCATGGTGAAGGGGGAACACTATTCCTGCTGCAGTGAACCAGGAGGGAAGTATTTGTGGCATTTCACTCCAGAGAAAGATGACATCAGGAAACCAGCTGAGATAGTGGCAGATAACATTGTGAACTGGCTCAGAGAGAGGAACGTAGACCAGACCCTGCAGGCCATTGGAGGGGACAGCACCAACACGAACACAGGGTGGCAAGGGGGGGTCATACAGTGGATAGAGCGGAAGATTGGGAGGAAGCTGGTCTGGATTGTTTGTGACCTCCACACCAACGAGTTGCCACTCAGACATCTGATCCAGGAGCTGGATGGCAAGACTCTTTCAAACAACAGATGGTCTGGTCCTCTTGGCAAGATGCTGGACTCTGCCACTGAGTTAGAAATAAATCCGAGCTTTGAAAAAATCACAGTTGGCCCTCCACTCGTTGAGCTTGCACATGCTGTCATTGACGACCTGAGTACTGACCAGTGCTATGGTTACATGATTTGCAGTGCCATCAAAACTGGGGTCATGCCTGATAGACTTGCTTACCTGCAGATAGGTCCAGTCTCACATTCTAGGTGGCTCACAACGGCTCTCAGGTTCTGCAGAATTTGGGTCGCTCATCATAAACTGAAAGGGAACCAGCTTCACAACCTGAGACTTATTGTCCAATACATCGTGAGTGTCTACTTGCCAAATTGGTTCAACACCAAGGTCAAGTCATCGTTCTCCGAAGGTCCGAGGCATGTTCTCTTCCGGCTTGAGCTCCTGAGGAGTCAGCCAAGGAAGGTTGTTCAGATTGTGGAGCAGACTGTGAGGAGATCTTCCTGGTATGCTCATCCCGAGGCAGTTCTGCAGACAATGCTCTGCAGTAAGGATGAGGAGGAGAGAAGAGTGGCAGTCAAAAAGATCTTGGATATGAGACTTATGAGAGGATCTGGGCATGACGAATCAGTTGGTGACGATTCCTTCAGGGTCAGGAAGACTCCTGAAGTCAATCTAGGTGCCAAGACCCTCACTGATCTCATAGATCTGGATAACATCCAGGCTGGCAGTGAGCCCCCTCTTACCTGCAGCCTCACCAATGTTCAAGTCAGAGCTTTCCTGGACAACCCCATGCATGTCCCTGCCTGGCCCTCGCACACCCAGAGTATAGAGCGTTGTGTACAGCAAGTGAGCGAGGCCAGCAGTCACGTGTACAGCCAGGAGAGGAGGAAAGGCTACATCCGAGCTCAGGTGGTCAGCAGGGAGGTGATGAGTAGAAACAGAAGCAAGAAAGACATGTTCTCTATGGTGTGCAGCAACACCGGGTCGTAGTAGTAAAACCGGTTTTTGTATTTGATGATTTTGTTTTCTAAAGGAATATTAAATTTAATAAATGTGTCAAGAACATTCGTTTCACTATTCTGGATCATTTTCATCCTAATAAATTAACCTGATACATTTACTTTACTTTAAATAAGCTATTTAGTGGTGTTGGTAAAAGGGTGGGAATACTGAATTTTCATAAGACTTCAAGTTAAAATTTACCTAGCAAAAAATGAAAACTTTTCAAATCTGAAGACATCACATGATTCTGCACATAGAACTACATCATTAATACCATGGGCCGATTTTTCAAACTTAAACAAAAAAAATTCGCCTCCGTATGACACACCCTAATACACATTGCCAAAATAAACCCAGCACCAATCAGTCAACAACGTACCTATACAATATTCCAACGAAGGCAAAATTCTGGGACTCACAATAACAAGAACAGGCATAGCAAAACCCATTCCCCAATTATGTAACAGTATATTTTCAGCCTTCTGGCTGCCGAGCTCTTTCAATAAATCGTTAATTATTATTATAATTATTATTATTACATAACACAACGCAAAACGCTTGCCCAATCACAACTCATAAAACTACGAAGATTTAGCAAAATGGACACCAAAATTCAACTACACCTATTCAAAGTACTTGTCCGCCCCCACCTGCAGTACCCACTAATACCACTCAGCACGATCAACAAAACCAGCCAACTTAAACTTCAAGCAGTACAAAACAAAGCTATCAGTAGAGCAGCAAAGCAACTCCCGCCATACACCACCAAAATACAAGAACTTCACGAATTATACAATATCGAACCACTGAACACACGTACACACAGCCAAGCCCAGAGAATCTGGAGCAAACTTGAAGAGTTGGAGGACCCATTTTTTTCCAGTTAAAAGAAGTTACTACTAGAACACACAGCTGATGGCCCAAGAGCCTCCATGCTAACATAGAAGAACAAGACCCACTTTACACATATATTGTATGTGAACAAATAACACCATCTAACAAACATAAATTAATTATCCATTACACTAATGAATGGCTAGCTAGCTTAGCTCCCCTATCCCCTTCGCCTGCTTCCCTTGAGCGGCTGGGCATCTGCTGCGTGCAGCCACCACACCAACCAATCAACTCGTCTCAGCTCGATGGACAGCCCACAGGCCACCTGCTATCACCCCCTACTACTTTACTTCCCGTTTCTATGCTTTCCTTCTCTCTCCTCTCCTTTCCCGGGACAAAATCATTTGCCACTTTACTTCATTATCATCATCATCATGATTACTTGGTTGTACAAAGGATATGCACAAATTCGAGACTCAGCGGGATGTTCACAAACGTCACATAACAATACAATTAAAAATTATTCCTTAATTGGTTCCTGACTTTTCCAAAACTGTTGAGTGAGACGATTACAACCTTACCTGTAGGCAAGTTAATTTATGCAGACCTTTACTTCACAATTTGTCATTACTGTCATGTTTAATTTGACCACAAAATTTAATCTTACACTTTACTTATAATTAAAAAATAATGATGTGACAAGGTCTTCATCTACTAGTCATGAAGCACGCAGTTATTACTCCAGTCTACCAAAAACTAAAAATAAAACTCCATGTATATTTAATTACTTTAGAAATGTGATCATGCAAGCTTATCGATCCTGAGACTCTGGACGATGTTCATCTCCATTATGCAGCTTGTAATAGACTTACCGTATTTGTGTATTTAACAAACTGGCAGCATAAATCCACACCAGTTCATCAACACAACCCGCTAGTTCAGTAGCTAGGAGTGAGTTGGCTACCTAACACCCCCACACCGTAAGTCAACCCATTGTTTATATGCATGACGTATCTGAGTCCTCCCGTGCACGTCTGCCCATGAACCTGCAGTGTCAGAATTGTCACGTACACGACAGAGTTATGGGCACCACAAGAATATTATGGTTGTTTTCTTTTGTGTTGCCCGTTATAGTGCCAGGTAGGAACTTTATATGAGAAATTGTGTTGTGATGTGTTGATGGTGTTGTGTTTTGTTGTGTTATGTTGATGATGTTGCGTTTTGTTGTGTTGTGTTGATGGTGTTGTGATGTATTGTGATGTGTTGATGGTATTGTGATGTGTTGAGGGTGTTGTGATGTGTTGATGGTGTTGTGATGTGTTGTGTTGTATTTATGGTGTTTTGTTGTGTTGTGTTGATGGTGTTGTTATATGTTGATGGCGTCGTGTTGTGTTGATGGTGTTGCGTTGATTTGATAGTATTGTGATTTGTTGATGGTGTTGTGATGTGTTGATGATGTTTCGTTGTTGTGTTGATTTGGTGGTGTTTTGTTGTGTTGTGTTGGTGTATTCTGTTTTGATGGTTGTGTTTTTGTGTGGTGTTTTATTGATGTTGTGTAGTGTTGTGTTGTGTTGATGGTGCTGTTTTGTGTTGTGTTGGGTTGTATTGTGTTTTGATTATTGTGTTGCGTTGTGTTGTGTTGTGCTGTGTAATGTTGTTTGTGTTTCGTTCTATTTTGTTGGTGTTGTAATGTATTGAGAAAATGGTATTGTTTTGATGGTACCTTGTGTTGTGTTGTGTTGATGGTGTTGTGTTGTGTGTGTTGGTGTTGTGTTGTGTTGATGGTATTATGTTGCGTTAATGGTGCGTTGTATTGATTGTGTGTAGTGTTGTGTTGATTACGTGTAGTTTTGCGTTGATGGTGTTGTGTTGGTGGTGTTGTGTTGGTGTTGTGTTGTGTTGATGGGGTTGTATTGGTGGTGTTATGTTGATGGTATTGTGTTATGTTGCTGGTATTGTGTTGTGGTGAATGTGTTGCGTTGATTGTGTTGTGTTGGTGTTGAGTTGTGTTAATAGTGTTGTATTGGTGGTTGTTGTGTTGATGGTGTTTTATTGGTGGTGTTGTGTTGATGGTATTGTGTTGCGTTCATGGTGCGTTGTATTGTTGGGTTGATGGTGTGTAGTGTTTTATTGATGCTGTGTGTTATGTTGTGATGGTGTTGTGTTGTTTTGCGCTGGGTTGTGTTGTGTGGCGTTTTGTTGTGTTGGTGGTTTGTGTACTTTAAATTAATAAAATTATTTTATGAAAACCAAAACAATTTTCACTCTCATAATTTTCCCTGGACTCATACTGGACTGCTACAGCCTGAACCTAGAGAGTTTCACATCTCGTCTCAAAAATACATCACCGTGAAAAGTGTAAAGAGTGGAGGCGGGAATTACGTCGAGCTGAGACTTTTAAAGGCTTGTGTAATTAAAGGAGATAGTAAAGGGGCAATAAGTGATTGGCAGAACCTCATAATTGTGCATCGTAAACATAATGAGCTCAATCGACGAAGGAAAACAACAGAATTTTTTCTACACACATAGATAGAAAGCCGGTGGTGTGCCAGTAGTAAACAGGAGGCAGGTGTCGTGTATGGTATGTACAGGTACTACTACTTGAGGGAAAATATTAGTAATGAAATAGTAATAGCAGGAGGAGCATATACTAATTCTTTTAAATTAGTTATACTGTTTGAGAATCTAGCCTATCTCTCAAAAGCTGATAACAAGCTTAAGGTAATTGTGTTTGTCTCTCCTGAATGTGTTTTGCCTAAGTCTATCGAAACACTCACGACTAATTGTCAGAGATCTTTTAAAGGATGTAAATGTCCTCATATCAAGTACACGTACTGAATTTAAATAAATGACCTACAAAGCCTCTTTACTCGACAGTAAACACTGCTTACTTCATAATTTTAACAATCCGGTTGTAAAATGTAGGGCAGAGACTCAAACAAAATAATGACTTTTAAATTCAATACAAAATATATGGAAAATCTGCACAGGTGTAGACCGTGTAGTGATGATTCTGTGATTCTACGTTGGACACTTTTGTCTGGTTGGAGAGGAATGAAAGGATTTTTTAGCCCTATTAAAACAACGATCAACAAACACAGAAGGGTACCCAAGTTTATGTGCAATAGAACGAATGTGTTTCAATTCATCGTCAATAAATTCAGAGTCACAAATACGCAGACATCTTAAGAACATAACAGAAAAAACTGACATTTTGGTAGACTCAAGGTGATTCGATAAAAAGTGAATGAAACTGTCTACCTGTGTGGGCTTTCTATATACCTTGAATTTATAGTTTTGGCCATTTCTCATGATAAGCATATCAAGAAATGGAAGGGATTCATTTATTTCTCTTTCAATTTTGAGCGTGATACTAGGGACAATATTGTTAAGTTTGTCTAAAAATTCAAATGGGTCACTGTTTTTAGGCCAAAGACAAAGAACATCATCTACATATCTATACCATGGAGGAATAAAGTCCACTATATTGGGTAGTAATCTAGACTCAAAAAACTCCATATAAATACAGGCTAGAGGAGCAGAAAGACAATTTACCCATGCTCATACCAAATATTTGCTTGTAGAATTTCCCATTTGCACTAAACACATTGTCAGTTACGCATAACTCTATCAATTTCAGGAAAGTATCATGTTCAATAGTTAAATCTAGCAGTTGTAATTTATCTTTAAGAAATGAAAGTAAGTCTTTGACAGGTACTCTAGTAAACAGTGAATTTACATCAAAACTTATTAATTCGCAAGGTTCGTTGTGTTTCTTGAGTTTATCAATTAAATCACTGCTATTTCTTGATATGCTTATCATGAGAAATGGCCAAAACTATAAATTCAAGGTATATAGAAAGCCCACACAGGTAGACAGTTTCATTCATTTTTTATCGAATCACCTTGAGTCTACCAAAATGTCAGTTTTTTCTGTTATGTTCTTAAGATGTCTGCGTATTTGTGACTCTGAATTTATTGACGATGAATTGAAACACATTCGTTCTATTGCACATAAACTTGGGTACCCTTCTGTGTTTGTTGATCGTTGTTTTAATAGGGCTAAAAAATCCTTTCATTCCTCTCAAACCAGACAAGTTCCTACACTTAAGAATATTTTGACTCTGCCCTATCGTAATGAATTTGTCCCGTTAGTTCGGTCCCTCAAGCTTCTAAATATTAATGTTGTTTTCAAGTATGACTCAACCATTACTAATATGTTAATAAGGAATAGCCCAAGTTTGAATGTAAATGGTAGTGTTTATTGTATTCCATGTAGCAAATGTAGTTGTAATTATGTAGGTCAGACAGGAAAAACACTGCAGCTCAGAATCAAACAACATAAGTATAACATTAGAACTGCATCTGAAAGCAGTGCCTTGTTCGTTCATGTTAGGAATAATAATCACCCCATTGCTTGGGAAAAAAGCTTAGAAGTTTTCAAATCATCTTGTGTCACAGAAAGACTTCTTGTTGAAGCTAGTTTGATTAAGGAATTAAAATCAATAAACCTTAGTGATGGTCAGTTCAAAACTGATAATATGTTACATAAATTTATTTGTCAGTGGCCCAAGGTTAAAAATGCTTTAAAAACCTTTGATCTAGATGTATGATAGTTATTTTGTGGGTCCCCTTTTTTCTGACCTGACTTGACTAGTCACGTCACCACCCTTCTCTTAAGCTCCTCTACGTGTGTGTTGGTGTGGGGATTAGTGGATGCCATCATTTTGACCTGACCTCATGTTTTTAGGTCACCCTGTATATTTAAGCCTCTCTCTGTCCATGTAATCCAGTTGCCTCTGAAGATGTCTTGAATAAAGACGAAAGCTAAGGTACTCCGTTGTTTCCATTTTCCCGTGTGATTTTATCAGATTACTAGTCGCCACTCAGTGATTACTGATATATATATATATATATATATATATATATATATATATATATATATATATATATATATATGTAACCGGTCGGAATTTACTGGACTTTAATTTCTCACTTGACTTGAGGTTTATTAAAGATTGTTAGATGGTAATTGCAGTGGAAGCGCCCCTTTAAGAAAAATCCCGAACCAGCACAAGAACACTTAAATCTACTGTACTAAACAAAATGACTTGTCCGTGACCCATGGAAGGATAGCGTCTGTGACTGGGATGAATGAGACACACTGTAAAATTTAGACACTTATATTCCCTCCAACACTACAAATACAATCAAATAATGGTACACCAATATGCGCACCTCTTAACTTGAACTTAAAACACTACTCTGGGGAATAAAAGTTATACATGATATAGAAATTATTAGAAACTCGGGCAACAATAAATTTAAAGTATTAAGAAATGTTTCTTGCACACATGAAACAGGCTTTAAGGGCTTTTAACAAAATTATATCACCCCAACAGATGCACAATTCCTAACCTAACTTAAACACTACTCTGGGGAACAAAGGTTATACCTGAGATCGGAATTATAAAGAAAAATCAAATGCATTAAAGGAATTAAATCACGTTATCACTCTGGTTCCACTTAGTGACACAGACATTCAAAAAACAATACTATCAAAATTATTTAAGAAATATTAAACTACACACGTCAAGATAATATCAGTAACTTAAAAATGGTATTAACTACACACAAATATATTGTTACTATTATTGATATGTTACTGGGTCCACCAATACCCGTGAACCATGCTCCACCCAACTCAACATACACCCGCAATAAGGGAGATAAAATGTTTCTCTAGGTATCCTCTAGACTCCTGGTCTCAGTGTGTGACCATTAATCTACTCAGATAGCCTCAGTGTACTCTCAGTGCGTCCATGGGCAGGAAGAGAGAACGCCAACAGATGACTATGGCCAGTAGGTAATACTCCTATCTGACTGAGGACACGTGGTGTGGTGTTGTGCACCCACGTGGTAAGAACTGATCACCCAATGCTGATGCTGGCCCCTTATCGTTTTAGTTGTCGGGAGCACTCGTTCAGTCCAGAGATCCTTTGCTCCCCGCTAACCAGTGACAAGCCTGCGCTGATCGTTCCAACGGCGACAATCGCCAATCATCAATCCTCAACTGCAGTCTCAAACGGCAGTCAATCTCTCGCAGTCAATTTCTCGCAGTCAAGTGGGTTCTGACGGAAACCCTGAAATGAACTCACTGTTAGCTCTTGATAACTTTATCACTGCCCTATCTAAACCTTGTCTGAGATCGAATGAGACTTACTTGTTATACTGCAATAGGGCAACACAGGTGACTAGGCCACGTGACTATTTCTGTGGAGGGACGCTCAGGTATGTCCTATAGGTCCAATCACTTTCACGTGACTGACCTAGCCCGCCCGCCTTGCTTCCTCTCAAGGCGTTAGCTCAGGCCTACATGACATATTTTCCGCCTAACTAATAACTCCTTGGGACACCCGTAACATTATTCAGACTGATAAATGATCTATAATAATTCCAAATTCAATAATAGTCCCTTAACTTCATGAATCGCATCATTATTAATTCGGCAAATTATATTTAATATCATATAGGCCTAGTTCCACAACCTCTCGCTATGTGCGGGGAGCGCTCTCTTCCCTCAGACGACCTTGAAAGCTCAGTATCGCCAATGTCCCGGCGTTTGAAATTACACTGAAATTTCTGAATATTACATACATATATATATATATATATATATATATATATATATATATATATATATATATATATATATATATATATATGCAAGTAAATCACTGTAGGTGCGCATGATCTAGGTATATGCTGATAACCACAAGGAAAGAAGAAAACACGAAGTTCCCAAGGGCTTTCGTGTAATTCACATCTTCAGGGGTGAGTACAGACTAGAGAGAGTAATGCAAATCAAGGTGAATATATACAGAGGAGGGTGAGACCAGGTCCACAATGGTCAGGTAATTAGGTAATGACCCTACTAATCTTTAAATAGCACACAACGGTTGGTGGTCGGGTCAGATGGGCCAGTGACCCGCCCTCTCACCTGATCACAAATCTTCTTAATTACAAAATTGTCCAGCTTGTACATGCCGTTACTCAAATTCATGTTGAATGCTTCGGTATGTTTAATAAGACTAGATTCTATGATGTTCCTACTATCAATTGAATTACATGGTAATATTGAGGAGGCATTATCCCAGTCAATGCAATGCTTGTTATCCCTCAAATGAACAAACAGAGTGTTAGGACAGGCCAGGAATCCAATGCTCTGTTTGTTCATTTGAGGGATAACAAGCATTGCATTGACTGGGATAATGCCTCCTCAATATTACCATGTAATTCAATTGATAGTAGGAACATCAAAGAATCTAGTCTTATTAAACATACCGAAGCATTCAACATGAATTTGAGTAACGGCATGTACAAGCTGGACAACTTTGTAATTAAGAAGATTTGTGATCAGGTGAGAGGGCGGGTCACTGGCCCATCTGATCCGACCACCAACCGTTGTGTGCTATTTAAAGATTAGTAGGTTCACTACCTAATTACCTGACCATTGTGGACCTGGTCTCACCCTCCTCTGTATATATTCACCTTGATTTGCATTACTCTCTCTAGTCTGTACTCACCCCTGAAGATGTGAATTACACGAAAGCGCTTGGGAACTTCGTGTTTTCTTCTTTCCTTGTGGTTATCAGCATATATATATATATATATATATATATATATATATATATATATATATATATATATATATATATATATATATGTGTGTGTGTGTGTGTGTGTGTGTGCAAGTAAATCACTGTATGTGTGGGTGATCTAGGTATATGCTGATAACCACAAGGAAAGAGGAAAACACAAAGTTCCCAAGCACTTTCGTGTAATTCACATCTTCAGGAGTGAGTACAGACTAAAGAGGAGTACAAAACAAGGTGTATATATACAAAGGAGGGTGAGACCAAGTCCACAATGGTCAGGCATTAGGTAATGACCCTACTAATCTTTAAATAGCACCACAATGGTCGGTAGTCAGGTCAGAGGGTAAGGTGACCCAACCTTCTCACCTGGTTACAAATCTTCTTAATTACAAAATTGTCCAGTTGTACATGCCATTACTCAAATTCATGTTGAATGCTTTGGTATGTTTAATGAGACTAGATTCTATGATGTTCCTACTATTAATTGAATTACAAGGTAATATTGAGGAGGCATTATCCCAGTCAATGCAATGCTTGTAATCCCTCAAATGAACAAACAGAGCATTGGATTCCTGGCCTAACACTGTATTTGTGTTGTTTAATTCTAGTTGCAAGATCTTTACCTGTCTGGCCTATGTAAAACATATTACATTCCTTGCAAGGAACTTTATAAATGCAACCAATTGTGTTGTTGGGGGAGTTCTTGATTAACATTTGTTTAACAGTGCATGAGTTTTTAAATGCCACATTGACGTTCCAGGTTTTAGTTGTGAAGGAATGTTTGACAAATTTTTGTGAAATGGTAATATTAAGATATTCTTATGGTCATGGGTGGGCTTGCGATCAGTTCTATAAAAAGATTTCTTAGTAATGTTTAGGCATTTGTCTATGAAAGATCTAAGGTATTTAAGGTTTGAGCCAATATTATAGACATATTTGTATTCCTCATCAATGAATTCCAGACTGCAAATTCTCAAAGCACGTAAAAACATTGTTGAAAATACTGACTGTTTGACTCTATTATCTTCAGGGGTGAGTACAAACTAAAATAGAAGTGCAGAACAAGTCATATATATACAGAGGAGGGTGAGATCAAGTCCACAGAGGTCAAGTATATGTAATGACCCTACTAATCTTCACAAAAGCACCGCAGCGGTCGGTAGTCAGGTCGGAGGGAAAACTGACCCAACCTTCTCACCTGGTTACAAATCTTCTTAATTACAAAATTGTCCAATTTGTACATACCGTTACTCAAATTCATGTTAACGGATTCTGTATGTTTAATGAGACTAGATTCTATAATGTTCCTACTGTCAATTGAATTACAAGGTAATATTGAGAAGGCATTACCAAAGTCAATACAATATTTATTATCTCTCAAATGAACAAACAGAGCATTGGATTCCTGGCTTTTAGGTCCTCATTACTAGGCCAGAGACATAGTAATGAGGACCTAAAAGTGTTCCTGCCACAACTTAACTTAGTCCCCTCGATCAAATTCACTGTGGAATTCGAGCATGACTGTAAATTGCCATTCCTAGACTGTCTGATACACAGAATAGGTAACACCTTTAAGTTCAGTATTTATAGAAAACCAACTAATGTGTGTTCATACATTCATTATTATTCTGCCCACCATAATAAAGTCAAACAGTCAGTATTTTCAACAATGTGTTTACGTGCTTTGAGAGTTTGCAGCTCGGAATTCATTGATGAGGAATATAAATATATCTATAATATTGGCTCAAACCTTAAATACCTTAGATCTTTCATAGACAAATGCCTGAACATTACTAAGAAATCTTTTTATAGAAATGATCCCAATCTCACCCATGACCATAAGAATCTCTTAGTATTACCATTTCACAAAAATTTCTCTCAAATTCCTTTACAACTAAAAACCTGGAACGTCAATGTGGCATTTAAGAACTCATGCACTGTGAAACAAATGTTAATCAAGAACTCCCCCAACAATACAAATGGCTGCATTTATAAAGTCCCTTGCAAGGAATGTAATAGGTTTTACTTAGGCCAGACAGGTAAAGATCTTGTAACTCGACTTAAACAACATAAATATAGCGTTAGGACAGGCCAGGAATCCCATGCTCTGTTTGTTCATTTGAGGGATAATAAACATTGCATTGACTGGGATAATGCCTCCTCAATATTACCTTGTAATTCAATTGACAGTAGGAACATTATAGAATCTAGTCTCATAAAACATACCGAATCCGTTAACATGAATTTGAGTAACAGTATGTACAAATTGGACAATTTTGTAATTAAGAAGATTTGTAACCAGGTGAGAAGGTTGGGTCAGTTTTCCCTCTGACCTGACTACTGACCCCTGCGGTGCTTTTGTGAAGATTAAGAACATAAGAACATAAGAAAATAAGGAGTCTGCAATAGGCAGGTTGGCCTGTGCATGGCAGCTCCTGTCGAGAGTTACTACCACTCTCTATCATCCATGAATCTATCTAACCTCCTTTTGAAACTTTCCAGAGTTCCCGCACTTACTACAAAGTTGCTAAGCTTGTTCCACTGGTCCACCACCCTAAACTTATCCAACTTGAATCCGTTGCTCCGAGTCCTATCCTGCTCGGATATTATAAGAACTTTATCTATATCCCCTTTATTGATTTCTTTTACCCACTTAAGTACTTCTATCATATCTCCCCGCACTCTTCGTCTTTCTAGGGAATGCAAGTTAAGTTTCTTTAACCTATCCTCATATGGAAGGTTTCTAAGTCCCGGAATCATTTTTGTCATTCTTCGCTGCACCGACTTTAGTGAATTTATATCCATTCTAAAATACGGGCACCAGAACTGAACCGCATAATCGAGGTGCGGCCTGGCTAGCGCAAGATATAGTTGCAATAAGACCTCTGCACTCTTGTTGCTCACACTTCTAGATATAAAACCCAATACTCTGTTTACCTCATTTCGAACATTAACGCACTGTTTTCTAGGCCGTAGGTCCAGGCTTACAAGTACCCCTAGGTCTCTTTCACAAGTCGACTTCTCTAGGTTGATGTTTTTAAGGCTGTATACATTATCAGTATTTGTTCTTCCAATATTTAGTACGCTGCACTTGCTGGTGTTGAATTTCATTTGCAATTTTTCAGACCACCCCTGCAGTTTATTTAGATCTTCCTGTAATGCATTTGCATCCTGCCCTGTATTAATCTGCCGCTCTATTTTGGTGTCATCGGCAAACTTGCTTATGTCACTGCTGATCCCAGTATCTAGATCGTTTATGTAGATTATGAACAAGAGTGGGCCCAGTACTAACCCCTGGGGAACCCCACTGGTTACACGGTCCCACTCAGATTTAACACCATCTACGCTGACCCTCTGCGTTCTATCGGTGAGCCATGATTTTATCCAATTTAAAACTTTCCCCTCGATACAGTGAGCCTTAATTTTTCTCAGCAGCCTCTGATGCGGTACTCTGTCAAATGCTTTGCTAAAGTCTAAGTAAATAACATCGTAATTTTCGTCATTATCTACTACCTCGAAGACTTTCCTAAAAAACGTCAGCAGATTTGTTGGACAAGATTTTCCCTTTGTAAACTCATGTTGAGAGTCGTAGATTAATTTGCTTTTCTCTAGATGCGATCGGATGCTATCTGCTATAATTGATTCAAGAAATTTCCCCACTACTGACGTCTAACTCATCGGCCGGTAATTTGACGCTGATGCTCTGTATCCCTTTTTGAATATGGGTACTACATTTGCCTGTTTCCACAAGTCTGGCGCAACTCCTGTGTCTAATGATTTTGTAAATAAGTTTACGAGGGGTCCGCTAATCTGTTCCCTACACTCCTTCAAGACTCGAGGGAAAATTTCATCCTGCCCTGGGGATTTTGTCTTCTTTAGTTTATTTATCTTCTTAAGAACATCCTCTTTTCTGATAGTGATATTCTTTAATTTCTCTTCTTCCTTTCCCTTAAATATCAGTTCCACCTCTGGAATTTCTTCTGTGAAAACTGATAAGAAGTAGTTGTTCAATGCTTTGCTTATTTCTTCACTGCCATTTATCACTTCTCCCCTCCCTGACTTTAAAGGCCCAACTTTGTCCTTGACCTTTGTTCTATATACCTGGAAAAATCCCTTGGGATTCGCCTTAGATTCTCTTGCTATTTTGATTTCATAGTCTCTCTTTGCTTTCCTTACATTTTTCTTAATATTCCTAGATAGTTCATTATACCTATTTCTGAGCTGCTCCTCCCCTCCCTTTAATTTCTTATATATTCATTTCTTTATTCCTATGTCATGTTTAAGTTTTCTGGTCATCCACCTTGGCTCATTCTTATTTGACCTAATTTTTCTGTATGGTATATTTTGTTCTTGCGCTTTATATAGCATACTAGTGAATATATTATAGGGTCATAAGTAGGGTGATTACCTATACTTGACCTCTGTGGACTTGATCTCACCCTCCTCTGTTTATATATAACTTGTTCTGCACTTCTATTTTAGTTTGTACTCACCCCTGAAGATGTGAATTACACGAAAGCGCTTGGGAACTTCATGTTTTCTTTTTCCTTGTGGTTATCAGCATATACCTGGATCACACACACCTACAGTGATTTATTTGCGTATATATATATATATATATATATATATATATATATATATATATATATATATATATATATATATATATATATATATATATACATATACATATATATATATATATATACATATATATATATATATATAAATATATATATATATATATACATATATATATATACATATATATATATATATATATATATATATACATATATATATATATATACATATATATATATATATACATATATATATATATAATATATAATATATATATATATATATACATATATATAATATATAATATATATATATATATATATATATATATATATATATATATATATATATATATATATATGTGTGCGTGTGTGTAACCGGTCGGAATCTACTCACTTGGGGTTTTTGATCATAGTGGATGGTAATGCAGTGGAAGCACCCCTTTGAGAAAAACCCAAACCAGCACAAATGCACTTAACTTAAAAATATTCTCCGTGACCCGTGGAAGGATAGCACCTGTGATTGGGGTGAATGAGACGCACAGTAAAATTTGACACTTCTATTCCCTCTAAGACTACAGACACAATCAGTAATGGTACACCAACATATGGCTTAAGACACTACACTGGGGAACAAAGGTTATACATGATATCAAAAATAGGTAGAAAATAATAAATGCCTTATGAACACTACTAAGGTAACAGTGCTACTTACACCAGAATGAGGAGCATATCTGAAAACAGTTCCTCGTTATCTCACATCCCTAAGTGACACATAATCATTAGAAAACAAGAATATCAAATTATTAAGAAATGTTGCTAACACACATGAACAGGCCTTAAGGGCATTCAACAAAATAATATCAGTCCCTGAGAAATGGGATAAAACATAGTAAGAAATTATTAGCTACACACATGGATCAATCATAGCCTGTCTGGGATGACCCACAACTACTACAATCCTAACTGTCCAATAACCCGAAAGGTGTAACTACTAGCCTGCCAAGGAGGCCGGCATTTACAAGAAACCCGAGAAAATCACTCATGACCCATCAGGCAGGCGGGTGCTCTGCTGTGTTTTATCAGTAATTTCTCTTAGAACTCAGGAGTCATGAATGTTTTTCTCCACTAATACCCGTAAAACATGCTCCTTAGTCTCACACATAGGTTTCGAATGCACCCGTATTTTTAAGGCACTAATAAGCCCTTCACAGCTCTGGATAGGAATTCTTACATCTCACGTGTGAAAATCAACCATGGAGAGCGTTGTTTTCACACCTGGACTTGGGAAATTCTAAACACACCTTACCACCGTTTCCCAAAATATGCAACACACAAGCTCAGAACACACCCATACAGGGGAGAAAAAATGTCTCTAAGTACCCACTAGACTCCTGGTCTCAGTATGTGACCGTTCCTTCACTCAAACTGCCTCAGGTTCAAGTTGTTTGGGATTACTGGCCTCTTCGCCGTTAGGCTATTTCGGCCGAAGCTGATTGGTTGCACTTCCTTTTTTTGTTGGTTCTTCTTTTAGTTTTTACTTTCCATTCTTCTTCTTGTTCTTCGTCTTCGGGTTTTTTTGGTTTATTCTTGTCTTGGTTGTTCATTTCTTCTTCTTGTTCTTCGTCTTCTTCTTCTTTCTGGTCTTCTACGTTATCAGGTTCTTGATTGTTCTTTTCTTGTTCGTTTTTGTCTTGGTTGTTCTTTTCTTGTTTGTTTTGGTCTTGGTTGTTTTTTTCTAGATTCTTGACTGCAAGGAGAGCCTCCTTGTAAGTCAATTTTTCCTTAGCCCGCAGCCTGGCCACCCTGCACTCCTCCCTCCACTTGGGACAATGCCGATCGGAGGAGGAGTGAGGGCCACCACAAGCCGCGCACTTCTTAACGGCCGCCTGGCAGTCAGCGTCGGTGTGGCCGGGTGCCCCGCAGCTTGAGCACACCTCGCGAGCACGACACTTCTTCGCCAGATGGCCATACTTCTGGCACTTGTAACAACGAGTGGGTCTTTGCTCGTATGGTTTTACTGGGATTTTCTCCCAACCCAGTAAAACGGAACTAGGAAGTTCCTTAGGAAGACCAACAAGGGCAGTTGTGCTGGTCAGCTTCCTAAGGATTGTGAGCTGATCTCCGATCAGCTCAGCAAGCTCTTCTTTGTCGAGATGTTCAATTTCTTTGTGGGAAATGACTCCTAACACGAGGTTATCCTGAGGGCAGGCTTGAGGTAAGATGCTGATTCTATTGAGGGTTCTAACGTTTTCTAATTGCCGGGCCTGTCCCCACTCGGCGAAGGTGACGATAAGGGTACCGCTGCTACTCCGGACGACACCTGTCACCCCCGTGATACCGAAGAGGTCAAAAAATTTTCTCATAACAAGGAGATTGAGTTCCTTGCGCGAAGGGTTTCTGACCGGAATCAGTCTAACGACCTTCGCCTGGTCAAAGGTGAACATGGTCACGCGGTTCCTCGGGGAGAAGGATCGGGGAGCCGGGAGAACCAACCCCGCCGAGGTTCAGTTCTCAAGTGACTGCCTCAGTTTACACTCAGTACATCAATGAACCAGAAGAGAGCGAGGGTCAATCAGCCAATGAAACCTGCCCAGCTGAGGGGGGGTTCTATTTTCTCGTTAGTAAGAGGTTTTCACTAAACTGACTGAAGATATGTGGTATTGTGAACTAAAGTGGGGAAGATCTGGTGACCCCAAACGATCGTCAAGCGAGGGCGGACGCTGGTCCCACGTAGTTAGTTGTCAGGAAAACTCGTTCCTTCGGGCTGTCCCAGCTAAAACTTCGCTAACCAGCTCACTCCTCAAAGCAACCGCTGGGCTCTACAGAATCCATGCAATAAACCCTCTGTTAGCAATTTGTTAACTTCTTCTCCGCCCTGTCTAAACCTTGTCTGAGATCAAATAAACTTACTTGCTACACTGGTGAACTGTGCACGCAACGAGACCAGGCCACGTGGTCGTTTTCCTTGATGCACAGAGCAACGTCTGTCTGGCTCGACTGCTGCCGTGTGACTGAGGCCTAGTGAACGCGTCCCCCCATGGCATACGCTTGAGCCTAGTGCAGTGGTTCTCAACCTGGAGGCCATGGCCCCCAAGGGAGCCACGGCAAGAATTTAGGGGAGCCACAGCGAGCTGTTATAAATTGTACGTTTCCAAATAATGTTGGGAATCTGAATTAAACAAAACTTGTATTACTTATTTTGACTTGGCAGAAGAGAATTTCTCTTCTATTTTTGTCATTTTATTTAATCATAACGACAATACAATTTTAATATTTACATACTCTGGTGAGATTTTTTTCCGACTTTTTAAGATTTCACAGGTCCAGTGTTTGTCTGTGTGACAAGCGCTGGACCGAGCTGCTAAGCTGACTTGTTCAGTGCATGTGTCATCCCTTTGCAAGTGGTGATAGGATCGAATGATCTCAGTCTGGCCTGGGATACCATCACGAAAACAGTGGAGTGTATTGTCTCTGAACCATATATTGTGTTTGAGCTCGTCTTAAGCATAATATACTCCGTAATTGGTGTTACTTATTTTGTTTCATAATTCATGTGGTCGCTGCTTTACGTGAGTAAAATATTTGTACACTTCCTTTATTAATTATTTCCTTATTTATTGGTGCCATTGTTGTTCATACTCATTCTTTACTTATATAATCCTACCATTTTTAGTGCTAAATTGGTATGACTCATTATTCTTCGAATTCTTCCAAGTTGGGCAGTGCTTGTCAAAGGAGGCGTGTTCTTGCTTACAGAAAGTTTCACTTCAGCTTGCTAGCTTGAGTGTGAATGTTTACCTGTGTGCTTGTTTGTGTATGACTGTATGTGTGCTTTATGTGTGAGTGCATGGGCGTGTTATGTATGTTTATGTGTGTGCTTGCCATTCTAACTCTTGTCCTATTTATCTGTCCTTCTTTATCATTCTTTAATCTTTATCACTTGTCTTTTAGTCTGTTCTAGGAGAAAAATGAAGGAGGCCACGAGGATGTTGAAAATTCCTCAAAGGGGAAATGGAATGAAAAAGGTTGAAAACCACTGGGCTAGTGACATATTTACTCGCATAACTAATAGTTTTGTTGTGACGCACGTAACATATTTAGACTGAGAAACGATCTATAATAATTTTAAATTTAATAATGTCATTTAATTTCATGAGTCGCGTCCATAACGATTCGGTAAATTACATTTAATATTGGATAGGCCTGGTTCCAGATGCGCTCACTATTCCGGGCGCTGGAGCCACCCTCGCTCAGTCGACCTGTCCCGAGGCTTGCATGACTCAGCGCATCGCCATATTGGTATTCACGCACTAACGTCAATTTCAATTTCAATTGTTTATTCCTTGATAGAGGAAGTGGGATCCTAGTGCTGTCACTAGGTACCCCTGTACAATACCACTAGAAGCATCTGGCAAGTGTCACAAGTATATACAGTATAAATATTATAAAGGGGCCTACTAAAGCCTAAGGAAGGAAGGATATTCCTTTAACACATAATCAATGTTATTTACATAATATCCGGCCAGTATGGGGAGGATCATCGTGTCTCCGTCAAGGGGTCGTAGAGTGGTGGTCCAGCAGGCGTCCCGGAAGCGTTGTGTGTGGGGACATCTTAGGAGGTAGTGGATAAGGGTGCTGCTGTCGGGTCTTCTGCATAATGCACAAGAGCGTTGCTCAGGGGATGCGGGGATACCAATCTCCCAAACAAAGTCATACCCAATGATGATACGGGCAGCAATCACGTTCCCTTTCCTCGACCCTTTCCCATAGACATACGAGAGGTCACGAAGTTTACGGAGGACATCTTACCAGGTGGGCGGGGAGTCCAGGGGGATGGCTGTTTCCCGAGCTTCTCTTTGTTTGCGGCGAATTTGGGTCCTAAGCTGTAAAAGTGTTCGAGGAGCAACGTACTCAGGTGTGGCCTTGTTGCAGCCAGTCTTGGCAAGGCCATCTGCTGCCTCATTCCCCAAGATACTGACATGACTGGGTATCCATAGGAATGTCACAGGACGGCCTGCATCCTGAAGTGTGGATGTTAACCCTCGTATTCGGAGGATGAGGTCCTTATTTTCCCCTGATCCAAATGCGATCCCGTCGAGAGCAGACCTGGAATCGTAGCAGACAAGCAAGGGGCAGAAGCCATCTGCTTCTTCCTCAGCGAGAAGGGCAGAAAGGAGGGCTATTAGTTCAGCCTGAGTGGAGGATGCCCCGTCAGAAACTCTGAGAGACAGGCTCAGGGGCATCAGGACGGGAGATGTAGACACCAGCCCCGGCCCGACCTGTAGCGGGATCAACAGAACCATCAGTGTAGAGGACGACCTTACCTGGGGACCAGTGGGCGATCCTGGAGAGGTGGTATTTGCAGAGAATAACAGGGTTCACGTGGGATTTCGTGAGCGGTCCACCAAGGGCAATCACTTCAGGTTGAAAATCCAGCCAGGGAGAAGGAGACGAACCAACAGCAAGGGTGACAAGAATATCAGGCAGGAGGTCGTGTTCCTGAAGGGCTCGGATGAGTGACCCGCGCTAACATCTCCAAATATCACACCGAAATTTCAAGTATATGCTGATAGCCACATCTTCAGGGGTGAGTACAGACTAATTTTCTTGTTTCCCTGTGGTTACCAGCAAGTGTCCTTGTGGGCTAGCCGGTAAGCGTTCCCTAGGGCCACCCAGTAGGTCGAGGGTTCGATTCCTTGCTGGTGAGGTCGTTGATTATATGTTCAAAGTTCGCGTGTTAAATGGACTAAAAATGGTGTATATATGTATGTACTTAACATCTTAGCCCCGTCGATCAAATTCACTGTGGAATTAGAGCAAGACTGTAAATTGCCATCCTAGACTGTCTGATACACAGAATAGGTAACACTTTTAAGTTCATACATTCATTAATATTCTGCCCACCATAATAAAGTCAAACTGTCAGTATTTTCAACAATGTTTTTACGTGCCTTGAGAATTTGCAGTCCGGAATTCATCGATGAGGAATACAAATATATATATAATATTGGCTCAAACCTTAAATACCCTAGATCTTTCATAGACAAATGCCTAAACATTACTAAGAAAACCTTTTATAGAACTGATCCCAAGCCCACCCATGACCATAAGAATATCTTAATATTACCATTTCACAAAAATTTGTCAAACATTCCTTCACAACTAAAACCTGGAACGTCAATGTGGCATTTAAAAACTCATGCACTGTGAAACAAATGTTAATCAAGAACTCCCCCAACAACACAATTGGTTGCATTTATAAAGTTCCTTGCAAGGAATGTAATATGTTTTACTTAGGCCAGACAGGTAAAGATCTTGCAACTAGAATTAAACAACACAAATACAGTGTTAGGACAGGACAGGAATCCAATGCTCTGTTTGTTCATTTGAGGGATAACAAGCATTGCATTGACTGGGATAATGCCTCCTCAATATTACCATGTAATTCAATTGATAGTAGGAACATCATAGAATCTAGTCTTATTAAACATACCGAAGCATTCAACATGAATTTGAGTGACGGCATGTACAAGCTGGACAATTTTGTAATTAAGAAGATTTGTGACCAGGTGAGAAGGCCGGGTCACTTGACCATCTGACCTGACCACCAACCGTTGTGTGCTATTTAAAGATTAGTAGGGTCATTACACTGGCATGCACGCTAAGCACACACACACACACACACACACACCCACACTCATTATCATAATTACATAAGTGATATAAAATGACACCATAGTTTGTATATAAAAGTAGCAGTAGAATTTTTATTTAATTTAAAACGTGTAACGAGATTTGTGGTAACTGCAGGTGGAAAACAGTATTTACGTGGGAACAAACAATAATAAATCTGTTGTGGTGGACGTTGGTCGCCCGTAATTAAGAGTTTTCACCAGCCAAAAACCTCCGTATATCTGCTAAAATTTCAGTATAAATTAGGAGGGTGTTAGTAACAAAATTGAACATACAACGAAATTGTCAACAAATTTTACTGTAATAAATATCACAGGTCGTGAGTATGTATGTACTGTACTGCACATGTGTTTTAAACATAATTTTGTAACCACCTTGATTTGTAATAGTTAACGTTCAAATGAATCACTTTTAAATTCAATCAAGTTGGCAACATAATGCAATGAAATACACTTCAAGAACAAGGTGAAGCTTGTGGAGCTTCACAGAAAATCTCTCCACTTGTGGCTTTTGAATCATCAGTAAACACCAGTGGAGGTCAGACTGCTTACACGAACATAAGGGTTTATGTAACATGTTCCTTACACTTGTCGTCCAGTGTGAAGAACTGACTTTGTGAACGTGATGAAATACCCGAGCTGGTGAAACACATGAAGACAACGAGTCTCGATGAATATCTTTTCTAGAATTATAATAAGTGTTCTCTAGTGTAAAAATTGATTTTGTAAACGTACTTAAGGGCCATAGCTGTTGAAACACGCAAATACATCAAAACAAGAAGAATAAACCGGGGTAAATTTTTATTCTATAAACTGATGGCTGGTTGACACCTTTATTGATATAAAAATGGAAGGACAGTGGCCGCGGATTCGTATAATATCTTTCTATATACTGTACAGGATGTTTATTAAGTCTTTATCTACTTCGTCAAAGTTATGGTAATTAGATTTTTTTGCAGGTAATAATTAATAATGAATGTTGTAGAAGCATGAGTTAAGTCAGTAACACCTCTTATACAAAAGACGAACTTTGATGTTTTCGCAATCACTGGACTGCACGGGGTGGAAACAGACTCTTGGCTACTTGATCTCTGGCTTTAACACCTTTGTATTATTTTGGCATGGGACATCTGCAACTTTGGTACACATCTGATTTGATAAACCTCCATGCCAAAAAAAAAAAAAAACGAAGGTATATTAATTTTACAAAATGTAGTACAGGGGGTTTCAGAAATTCGTCTCAAAGTTATGGAGCTGTATTCCTGAAACATACATGAAGATTAATGACTTCATGACCGCAGTGTCAATACCCCATAGTTTCGGAGTAGTAACACATGACAGTTGGGGTTCGAATGTGATTATATCTACGGATTATAAATGAAATATCCAGTGTTGTTAGTATAATTCATTTACAGTTATATGCAATCTGATATGAATTTTACAATAAATGTTCAAAGTTCCGGCCCTCTTCCAGAAAGCAGGTTCAGCCTCTGACTATACCACTTAACCAGGTTAGCCACAACTGCCTGACAATGGACTTTTGACTGGGACTGTACGTGTACTGGTCCGACCTTAGTTAGCACAGACGCCTTGTTCAGGGGAGGAAGTGTCCTTGGTATGCCTCTCCCCCTCCTTTCCTTCACATCCCTTCCTCATGCTATCACCATATTACCCACTCGACTGTTACCATTTACTTTAAGTAAGGCTTAATATTTTATATTTTATGTCCATAGACTTATTGCAGTCCTCCCCTACCTAAGTTTGTGGTATACTCCGAACCCATGGAGTATTTACACCATGGTCATGGAGTTCCTTATCTTTATGTATGTCTCAGGAATACACCCCAGAATTTTGAAATGTATTTCCGAAACACCCTGTATATGACCTGATGTTTATACAGTATATATATATATATATATATATATATATATATATATATATATATATATATATATATATATATATATATATATTGTTTATATATATATATATATATATATATATATATATATATTGTTTATATATATAAAATATATATATATATATATATATATATATATATATATATATATATACTGTATATATATATATATATATATATATATATATATATATATATATATATATATTTTATATATATATATATATATATATATATATATATATATATATATATATATATATATATATATATATATATACTTCATTTTTAGTCTATTTAACACGCGGACTTTGAACATATTATCAACGACCTCACCAGCAAGGAATCGAACCCTCGACCTACTGGGTGGCCCTAGGGAACGCTTACCGGCTAGCCCGGTAAGCGTTCCCTAGGGCCACCCAGTAGGTCGAGGGTTCGATTCCTTGCTGGTGAGGTCGTTGATAATATATATATATATATACTGTACAGGTGATATCGTCCCCTTCAGTATTGCTACCGCCACAGTAGAATAAACTAGAAGGGAGAGAGAGAGAGAGAGAGGGAAAGGGGGGGGGGGGACAGGAGGGAGACAGAGGGAGTGTTGACAACGAGCTTTGCTGAGGTGTTAAGTGTGAAACAGATGGCCCTTCGCCTCCGGCTGACTAGCTCGACTAGTCCCTAGCTGTCCAGTGAGCCATCAAGTCAGGGAGTCAATAAGTCCAACATTAGACCCGAAACACGTAAGTTTTATATGGTTTAACACCCTACTCTACTCAAATATATTATATGTAGTCGTTTATTGTGATGGAACATACGATTGAATTAATTATCTCCTACGTAACATATGTAATTTGTACTCTGGAGGTTTTGACCGAATAAAGAAGAATCGAGTCCTACGTGCAAGGGTCTCATTATTCCACAGTCGGTTAAAGGTATAGTAACTTCCCTCCCTTAGCACTATGTTGTTTTTCTAAAGACATTAATTATGTGCATTAGTATCTAAAAGCTTAAGGCTTCGCACTCCATAGATAATATCGTACTCATGGGGTGAAGTCATCAGACTCAAGTAGGTGAACTCATCATACTCAAGGGATGAAGTCATCATACTCAAGAGGTGAAGTACATGGGGGTGAAGTCATCATATATATCAAGAGGTAGAGTAATCCTACTCAGGGGGTAGAGTCCTCATATTCAAGGGGTGAAGTCATCAGACTCAAGGGATGAAGTCATCATAGTCAATGGGTGAAATCATCATACTCTCGGGTGAGATCCTCATACTCAAGATATAAAATCATTGTACTCAAAGTGTAAAATTATATTATTTAGTGAGTCAATTCATAGCACCATGGGTTGTATTCACAATTTCACAATCGATATACCCGACGGTTAGCCCGGCCATCGAGAACCTAAAACTAATGGTGGCTGGCGGTATTCAAAAACGTGCTTCAGGTGCTTCGATGAGTCGAGATCCCGATCCACCGGGTAGGTCGGTAGGGCTACCAACATGTACAATTAGATAGGAGTGCCAGTGGTTGGTATGCCGCGAGTCACATGTAAACAAACAGCACTTGATTTGATATTATTACATTCTATTTGACTTTATTTTTGTTACCCGTTTGGTTCTCAGATGCAGAGTGCCATTTAGAAATAATTGATAAGGATTTGAGTATAGCCGCTTCCTTTGTAATGAGACTGACTGGGATGATCTTAAGCACGTTACTGTTGGGGCTTTGTGCTTGCTATATGAATTTTAATTGTACTCTAATCATCGTTTTCAATAATTCCTCCCAGAATCTTATATCTCAGCCAAATATATCTCCCAACTGTGACTATTTGTCTTTGTTTCCTGTACTGTTCTCTCAACTCTACCAACTATTTAGAACTCTTTGACTATCTCACATCTTGCCATGAGTCGTTGCTATTCACACACCCCAACACCGAGATCCTCTACCTCGGGGTTTTCAATGTACATAACAGAGAGTGGCTTGGCTCTGCAAGGGATGACCCAATTGGTGGAACTGAGGCACTCTCTTTTTCCCTACTTAATGATTTGGAACAAATAATCAGACACCCTACACGCGTTCCTGATCGACACGATCAACTTGTTAACATTCTTGATCTTTGTTTTACCTCTAACCTCCTCACACTATTCATACTCAATTTCTGCCCCCTTAGGGTCTTCTGATCACAATCTTATTTCTATTAAATTAAACTGGGCACGACCACTCCCCCCCCCCCCCCCCTAAACGTTAACTATGGCACTATCGGAGGGCAAGCTGGCAATCTTTGCGAGAATTCTTCACTGAATTTCCTTGGGATGAATGTTGCTTTTCCACTCGGGATATCTCAGTATGTGCTGATAGCATTGCTGCCGTTAAACAGGGTGGTATGAATGTCCTAGCGTGGATAGAAGACTTTCTACATGACCGCAAGCAATGTGTGGTGATTAATGGCACGAAATCGTCATCTGTACCTGTAACAAGTGGGGTACCGCAGGGTAGTGTATTGGGCCCGCTGTTGTTTGTTTGTTTCATAAATGATATGCCTGACGTTGTACACTCCTCCATACAAATGTTTGCCGATGACGCCAAGTTATTTCGGGAAATTAAGAACCAAGCGGACTGTGAAGAGCTGCAGAAGGACCTCTGTGAGCTCCAGGAATGGTCGAAGGAATGGCTGCTGAGATTCAATGTCACGAAGTGTAAGAGGATGCACCTGGGGCGTACCAACGGTAAGGAGGCGTACCATAAGTCCCAACGGGATGAAGAAAATGTACTAGTTGAGACTGTGTGTGAGAAGGACCTAGGTGTGTATGTTGACAATGAGCTGAAGTTCTCGGGCCATTGTGAGAAGAAGGTAAATCAGGCAAATAAATTATTGGGTCTTATAAGAAGGTCGTTCAGATATCTAGACGGTCCGTCCCTCGTGACGATCTTCAGGAGTGAAGTGCTTCCCCATCTGGAGTACTGTCACCCCATCTGGTCCCCGAGATATGCTAGGGACTGTCAGTTGGTTGAAAATGTTCAAAGGAGGGCCACCAAACTGGTGCTTGCACTTCGGCACCTCAGCTACCCTGAGCGATTGGAGCGTCAGAACTTGCCTAGCTTATACTACAGACGGGCAAGGGGGGACCTAGTTGAGGTTTATAAGCATCTCAGGGGGCACTACTCAGTTGAGTGTCCTTACTTGGAGCTGGCGGACGCTCGCCCCACAAGGGGTCACAGCTCAAGATTGAAGAAGCCGCAAGTCCAGAAAACCGTGAGGGCAAACTTTTTCGGAGTGAGGGTTGTAAACTCTTGGAACAATCTACCAGAGAGTGTTGTGACGGCACCGAGTATGAGCTCTTTCAAGAGAAGTCTTGACCAACACTGGAGCGGGTTCAGGTACATTCAGGAGCCGGTGCATGCCCAGTATTTGCCAACAGTGCGTGACAGAGACGTGACCGATCGCCCGGGCGGCTAGCGAGCCGACCTTTTGGTGAAGAATATAAAGGAAAAGAGACGTGACCGATCGCCCAAGCGGCTAACAAGCCGATCAGTGGCGAAGAGGATAAAAGAAAAAAGAAAAGAGTGCATTTATCCCATCTTCTACCAAAACTTTCACTTAACAATCATGGTTTGATCGCTCCTGTTCTCTTGCATGTAGGGAGAGAAATAGGGTGTATCGAGTTATGAAACTATCTCCTCCTATTACCCACTCCTCTTTCATTATTTCTAGGAATCGTTGTAAGGTTATTCTTCGTAGGGCCAAGCGGAATTTTATAAAAAGAAAGACCGCTGTCCTTACTAATTCTTCCTCTAGTAAATCCTTCTGGTTCTTAACCAAAAACATCTGTAATAACTTCTGCACCCCTTCTGTTCCTCCTCTCTTCCTACCTGATAACTCTATAGCCAACTCTCCCCCTGACAAAGCCAATCTCTTTGGCACCTTATTCTCCTCTAGTTCCACCTTAGACGATTCCTACTCTATCCCTCCTACCCCTGCTCCTCCTATTGAACCTATGCACTTTCCTATAATCTCCACCCGCAAGGTAGCGGGTGTGTTATCCAGGTTGGATGTGAGCATGGCGCATGGACCGGGCAGAATATTCCCTCGTGTTCTGAGGAAGTGTGCTGAAGCTCTGGCCCCTGTGCTTGCTCGCCTCTTTCGCCTCTGCTTCAAAACCCAAACTTTTCCTTGTTCTTGGAAGCATGCCTTGGTTCAGCCCATCCCGAAGAAGGGTGACCATTCTAATCCCTCTAACTATCGCCCCATTGCCCTAACTTCATCCCTCTCTTAAGATTTTCGAAACTATCTTGAACTCCCATTTTCTCCGTCACCTTGAACGCCATTCTCTTTTGTCAGATCACCAGTATGGTTTTCGCCAGGCGAGATCTACTAGTGATCTGCTCTCCTATTGCGCCCATCTTTGGTCATCCTCTCTAAGGGATTATGGGGAAACTTTCGTCGGGGCCCTCGACATATCCAAAGCATTTGACAGGGTATGGCACAAGTCTTTGCTTTCTAAACTTCCCTCTTATGGTTTTTCTCCCTCATTTTGTTTTCTAATCTCTAGCTTCCTTGAGAACCAATCCATGGCAGTTGTTGTCGAGGGATCGATCTCTCTCTTTCTCTACCAATAGTGGCGTCCACAGGGTTCTGTTCTTTCACCTAATCTTCCGTTTTTAATCAATGATTTGCTTCACACTATAGCTAATTCTATCCATTCTACTCTTCACTCTTCTTCACATTTTCCCCTTCCTCATAACTTTCAAACTAGATCTGTTTCTAGAGCTGATATCATTACTTCTATTAATGAGGATATGTGCAGCATCTCCGAAGGGGAGATAGAAACTTGTTTAAATTCAATAGTAATCAAACTCAGTATTTACCAATTACACTTTCTAAATTAGATGATCTCCCACCAATTACATTTCAGGATGCTATCATTCTGCCAAATTTTGAAATAGTTATGCTAGGCCTCACCATTTCCTCCAATATGTTATGGAAATCACACATCCTTAACATTGCTAAAGCTGCCTCCCGAAAGTTGGGAATGTTGTACAGATGCCGTAGCTACTTCACTCCTGAGCAGTTGCTTCAAATATATAAAGAATTCATTCGTCCTAACTTGGAGTTCTGCTCTCATATCTGGAGTGGCTCTTCTTCTGTCCAACTGTTAGATAGGGTGGAATCAAAGGCATTTCGCCTTATTAACTCTCCTCCTTTAGTTTACAATCTTTCTTCCCTTTCTCTTTGCCACAATGTTGCTTCACTCTCTCTTTTACAGGTACTTTAACGGGCACTGTTCAGTGGATTTGGCTTCCTGTGTACCGCCGGCAAGGCCGTGAGCTCGTAACACACGTCTTGTCCATGGTGCCCACCGTTTCTCTGTGGATGTCGGTTGTAAGGGCGGTAATGAGCGGGATGGTTGTCCGCCGCTCGTTTGCTCATTCGCGTCCCCGCTCGGGGGGGGGGGGGGGGATAGACGGAGGTGAGAAAGTCGTTGCTGCCTCGTTGCACACCAGATACTATCCAACCTTGACCACAGCTGCTATTTTCCCCGCTGTTTCATTCCAACTCTGGTTGTGTACTCATCTGAGGTTCCTGGGGCTCGTGGGCTGATTCCCCAGTCCTTCAATATTCGACTGTCAACTCTGGTCATTGGTCACCTACTCCAGCTACTACCGCGGCTGCCACGTGATCGCCACTTCCTCCACGCCCTATCCACCGTCCGTGCCCTGGCGTCTCTCCTGTGTGGCAAGACATCGCCCACCAACGCCGGCGCCAAGTGAGGAAGCTGCCCTGGACCTTCCCCCTGAGAGCGGATCACTACGTTACCAGAACATTCCACCGGGCTGGTTAAGAGGAGTATTCATCTGCAGTCGTAGGAAATACCTGTACTTTGTTGTATTGATTGTTTTGTTTCAAGTAATTGTTTGACTCCAGCCCTGTTTCTTTAATATTTGTGAGAGTGGTGAGTTAAATTATTGTGATTATTTTCGTAGTAAAGAGATGTCAATCTCTAACGGTTGTTTGTTACCCCTTGGAACCCATGGTTCTTGACTTTCCTTTTATAAGATCCTGATTAGGCTGGCAAGGGATTTATATCCCAAATGCCAGGTCTTTACATCGGTCACACTAGATTCTTGAATAACCCGTTATAGTACATCCTTCTTTCCTCACACAGCTAAACTGTGGAATGCTCTGCCTTCTTCTGTGTTTCCATACTTATACATTATGTTAAACTTTAAAAAGCTGGGTTTTGGGCATCTTCGTGGTGTAGATTAACACAGTATAACCTTTTTCTTCTCTTTTTTTTATTTATTTCTGTTCTTATTCTTTCGCCCCATAAGCCTCGTTGTGGGTCGTTCAACCTTTGCCCGGGTGGGCTAATTCCCGTAAAAAAAAAAACAAAAAAAAACAAACATGATATTCAACGTAATATTAGCCTGTAAGGTTGCGGCCTTAAAACTGATTTAATGAAAGGGTTCTGTTGACTAAATGTGATTGAGAATGCTTAGCAAGGCATTACACCGGTGTCCAAAGTTCAAATTTCGGACTTACATTTTTGGGGGTAGGACTCCAAATAAAGGAAACCTAACCTAACCTAACATAACTTATAACTATACTTACTAACCGTAATATACGTTTTATTTAAAAGAACAATATATTTTTTGAAAAGTTTCTTTGTGTTGCCCGTTAACCCAAACACCTCTTCTAAATTATTACGAGGTTGTTGTTTTTTTTTCTCAATAATAGTTAGGTTATGTTGGGTTAGCTTGATAATTGAGAAAAGCCAGACTAGCCAACATGGGCCAGAACCGATTATACTCACGTAAACCTAGGGAACCAAATCTAACGACTCTCTTATATCAGGATACATGAATTTTCCAACCTAACTTAACATCCCGGTTATGTAGCCTCTAGTCCAGGGGTGGGCAACCCTTGGCACGCTAACGGCTTCTTTCCGGCACCCGAGACCGGGGTTCACCTCAATAAAAAAAAACCTTTATATGGCAACCGCACGCCGCCTTGGCGGCAGCGGGTGGAAGGATTGTTTCCCGTTCTGTTGTTAAATAATTAGCCATGCCGCCAGACGTGGTGTGACTCCTTTACCATCATTAATATTTTATATATTTTTTCGAGTTTTGCAGTTTCGCAAAGAATTTATCCGTTAGCAAAATCCAAGTTCAGCTATATGAATGTTTAAATTTAATTAAAAGAAAAACAAATTTTACACCAAGATCTGTAATAATTATCTGGCTATCAGAGATTGCATTAAAAACATTATATCAAAAGTCAACCTGTTTTAGATCACTGGGTCATTATATGGCACATTAACTTAAAAGGTGTCTTAACTTTCATGGAAGGGAACATGGCTTTTTTGCTCAGTGTCCCATAAATGTCACATGCATATCCGTTCTCTCTAATCATTGTTCCTCTGGTGGTGAATGTGTGAAGTGTGAACCAGCAAAGTAAACATAGTCTCATAATAGAAGTAGCCTTACTGATGAAACTAGTAGCGCATGTATATCTCTCAAGGTTACAAAATATAAACCCGATATAAATTATCTATCATCAGGGATGCAGCAGCAGAAGTCTCATTGATTCTAAATAAAGAAAAGGTTCACAATTATTCGTTCTCTAATTTTCATTTGATGTATTCTGTTAAAAATATTAAGGATTCGCTTTTGTTTAATATAATACAGTGTGTATTTTTGTAGGTAAAATAACTTTTATATTTTCTCTGTGGTTTTTATGCATCATTCATAAAGGATTAAGAATCAATAAAAGAATATCTTTAGTTTTATATCCTTTTATTGTGTTTTAGTCGAGTAAATCGATATTGAGCTTGGTATTGTAATGTACTGAAGAAAGTTTACAAAAACTAATGGCTGAATGATCTGATAAACAAATCAAAAATATTGTTTACTCTTTTGCTGATGCTAAAAATAACGTCTTTAAATTGTGTGGATGTATATGACAACTAGATTTACACTGAAATGCTAATATAAAACATCCACGCTAACAACAGGGAAGAACAACCACTAAGCAAAAATTCTGTCACTAATTTTTACATTCATTCAATATCCCATGATTTATAAAATCACTCTTACAAAACTCTCTGATTTTACCACCCCGGTGTGATTTCTGATTATTTGAAAAGGTTCTCCCATTACGTAAAAGATACCAAATAATATGTGACCCGGAAATTTTGGTTGGCACGAGAGAAAATTTTGTATCAAAGATTTGGTCGATTTTGGCACACACACTCAAAAAGGTTGCCCACCCCTGCTCTAGTCTGTCCAGTCAGGAACTCCCTATCAAGTAGCCACTTCCTTTTTTTATCATGAGTCAGTCTTTTCGATATACAGTATTTACCAGTTTGTCTCCATCAAAGTAAAGGAATACAAATGTAAACCTTCCTCATTTTTCGCTCTAGCAACATTAATTATTAAGTACATAACAAGCAAAACTGATAAGTACATAACCCCGACGATATCTCTAATTATACAGGCAACATCTACATGTAGAAGTTCTCTACAAGTAAATGTTTCCCTTTCTTCTTTAAAACACTGCCTGCAGTACACTAGACTCGAGTATTGATGGTGTGGAGTTTGTTGATGTACAGCTGCACACTCCTGGTGGCAATCTTTGAGTGAATTTGAAAGCAAGACTATCTAACACCAAAAAAATAATTTCTTATCAGTTTTTAATATATTCTGTCTCAATATATTGTCATGTATCGAGACAAAAACACCATGCAAAATTTATAAACTTACGAGCTCAACACGTGAGCGACAAGACGGCGCCAGTCTCATCAACGCTCCTGCTACCAACCCAACCCCTATTCTCCCCCTCATCTCGTCAGATGTTGCATGGCACGAAACTATTAACAGCTCATCAATTAGAATTGAAAAGTGACGTCACAACAACCACACCCCAATACGAGCTTATAAAAGGCCATGCACACCCTCGGAGCTCCTATCACTTTCATATCCTCCCAACTTAATATAAAAATTCCCCTGGGTTGACGTTCTCTCTACAATTAGCTCTTCTGGTATCTACTAGTCCTACGTGTGTCTAACCAATCGGTTCATCTGTCACGCTAAGGCTATTAATAGTACTGTCTTATTTTTGTGTAAAATAAGTAACCATCGAGCTCCCTAACTAATGTGAAACGCCGATCATGATGACTGTAGTGAATACCAGTGACGAGACATTTACATACAACTACATACTTTTGTGATTCTGTCACCAATAAGCGGGAATCTTACTATTACTATTACTTCAATGGCATCAGTAGTCATAAACCTTGACGTCTGTCTCTCGAAAATTTCACCGTCACTCTTTCCCCAGTCTGGATTTAATGTCGCCTGCTGCTCCACATAAGTCCCTCGCAGTTGTAAACGTAACAGTACAGATCGGTACTCCGATCTATTTCATGCGTCCACTCCGTGCATGATGTTGGCGTTCTTAACGAGGTTGTAGTGCGTGGCGAAGGCTCGGAACTTGGCTGGGGAGGTGTCATCGCCGAACGTTAATGTGAGTGGAATTTCCTGCATTCGAGAGTTGCTGATAGCGTTATCGTCTGCCATCCTCTTGTTACCGCTGCCACCAGTCAAGGTCAAACAAACGGGTAGTTCCAGTTGGATTTATTGACAAGGTTACAAGTGATTCTCTTTCGATGCCGGTCAGGGTACAACTGCCCTGGCTGGCCAGCAACTAGTGCCAACACACCTCGGCTGAAAATGCGGACCACGGTTCCGAACAACCATGGGGGCAGCTCATCAATTAACAAACAAATAACAAAAATGATCCTCCGTACATTTCAGAATGTAATTATACAATACATAACAGTAAAATACCCAATACTCTTACAGTAATCTAGTTTGGATGCTAATTTTCAAAAACCTCCTTCATACTGTAATTCATACAAGTGATTAATTATTGTCAACATTACTTTTCTTCTTCTTATATATTGTACATTAGTGAAGACACGTGTGTTAAAAGTTCTGGTCTCCATCTAGGTCATTTGATTATTCTTATTTGTAAAAAAATAACTTTTAAGTATAAAAAGAAAAATGTCACTGTTCATTTTAACTATCCTCGACCATACATAATTAATAACCACTTAATTAAGCACAATTATCTGGACAGTATCTTACCTAATTTATCAAGTAACTATTGACAGTACTGAAGAAAGTCACCAAACTGTTAACTTGAGTTTTTAATACGTAACAATATCAAAATTTGGTGGCCGAAAAAGTTTACATGTTCATCGGGACTGTCATAGCGTGAGTCTGCCTTCCCGATAAATTGTTCCAGCGATCCTGGTGAGAAACACGATCCACTGGGACTGCCTTCGAGTTTGTAAGCTTTTCTGAATAACAACACACGAAACACAATCGGTCGGATGGTGTAGTGACTGAATACTGACCCATAAGTCAAACAACAACGAGAAAAGGTCAAAGTCAGAGAATGTGATCAGAACCTGTAAGCGAAAAAATATTAAGGTAATGCTGAAAAGAATTACTGGAAAAGCGATAATACGAGAGATATAAACACTAGCTACATAAAGTGGTAAGTGACTGTGTTTAATATTTTCCTACAGAAGGATTAGTATTTAATTAGTCGTCAACCTCTCTATAATTATATTGTATAAGGATTCCTAGGTAATGAACACCAGCCTGTTATCATGGAAAGGAACACACACACACACAAACACTTTAACACACACACACACACACACACACTTCGACACACACACACACACACTTCAACACACACACACACACACACACACAGACACACCAACCTGGTCTCATGGCTCACTGAATCTTGAGTGAACGTCGTCAGGCAGTCAGGTACTAGGGTTCTGTCTCCACATTCCAACACCTCACCTGCGGTGTTCCCCAGGGGACCAAGATAGGACCAGTGTGCTTCCTGATCCTGATCAACGATATTCTATCGGACACTCCTCACAGGTGGAAGTATGTGGATGACTGCACTGTGGGGGTTACAGTGGACAACACCTCACCGGACTACTCATCGCTACAAGACACCCTGGACAGGCTACAGGCATGGACTACGGAGAACAAGGTTACCAAAGGTTCACCAAAATCGTAGTCATGCACATCAATACCGCCACCACTCCAGTGCAAGCTCCAGCAGTCACAGTTGGTGCCCATCCTCTCCAGTTTGTGCAGTCTGCCAAACTCCTGGGTGTTACCATAGACCACAAACTGGACTGGAAGGCCCATGTAAACAACACAATCAAGGCAGCCTCGTACCGACTCTACATGCTACAACGACTTAGGTCACTTGGGGTCACCCACGCCAGAGCTGAGGACTTTCTACAACGCCTTTATTCTCCCCAAACCAACGTATGCATCACCAGCCTGGTCGTCTTCTCTCAACTCTACCCAACAACGTCGGCTAGAGAAGGTACAGAAAAGGGCCTGCAGAATCATGCTCAGCGCAGACTACTCCGGATACAACAACGTTCTCTCCACCCTGGAAATGCCATCCCTTAGTGACCTCCCCCACCAAGCACTAGCAAGGTTTGGCAGTGGACTACTGCAACCATCCTCTTCATCGCCACCTCCTGCCACCTGCAGTCCCCCGCCCACCTCGCCCAGTCCGCCACTACAACAAATTTCAGCCCATAAGAGCCCACACTGACAAATATAAGAATAGAACCATCCCATCTATTGTTAAAATAATAAACAACTCCTGACTTATATACTGTACAGCCCTGTAAATGTATTCAACGCATGTTATGTCTAAATCAAATGTAAGTTTGCATATTTTCAGCCATTGGCTGCAACTCTATTAATAAACCGTTCATTATTATTATTATTATTATTATTATTGCACTACTACTACTACTACTTTGCTGTCACTCGTAATCGAGTATGACGATCATCCAGCTATGGTAAAATGATATGGGTCATTAGGGATGTCACCTACGCTAGTGAGTTTTGAGGTGACTAAAGAGCCCGATACGGGACCGGCAGTGTCGTCCACATTCGTTGCACATGTGGAAGGGGCAGTGGCAGCATCTTTCCGACATTGGTGCTTATCTGCCTCGGTTTACAGTCGGGCTAACTCGAAAGTAATGACACCATCCCGTGCTGATCTGCAAGTTTTTGTGCTTCACGTGCTTTATTTTTAAGCCAGTCATTCTTTAGATTGCGAAGTTCCCGCTAGGCTGCCTCTTTCTTCTTGCGGAAGGTATCAGCTTTAGTCCGAGACTGAGGGTTGTTCTGCCAGTCAGTAAAAGCAGCACGTTTATCATCGATGTGTACTTTGATTGACGCATCATTTTATCAAACCAGTCCTGGTGTATTCTTTCGAACTGGCCGAGGGTCTCTCTGCAGGTCTTTGTCATAACAGGACTGAGAGTATCCCATTCTGCACTGGGATTCACGTTGTTTGTTGTTGGGTTGTTTATAAGCCCATGTTCGAGCTGCTCTCTGAAAGCATGTGCTACCGCTAGATCCTCCAGATGCTTAGTGTTAAAATCTCTTTTGGAGGCTTGCTACCTCCGCCATTTTGGGGCGGCGCGAAGCGAGAGCTTGACTCTGACGAGCCGATGATCAGTGTCACAGTGATCTGACAAACGCATGACTCGGGTGACTAGGACATCTTGGATTGTGGGTGTTGCCACGACCCCTTGAACTTGTCCGTCTGTCTAAACAAGGTATTGGTGATAGTGGAGTTGTGTGCAGCACACTTGCTGAGGAGGAGTAGGCCGTTGGAATTACACTTGCCTAGGATAATTTACACTCCCTCGAGAGACGTGTACTTACAGTAAATTATCCACCCAGGAACGAACTCATAGCAATAGTTTTAAATTAGACAAATTTAAATATAGGGGCGAGATAAGTAAACACTGGTTTGCATATAGAGTAGTGGATGAGTGGAACATGTTACTAAACATCATCGTTAAGTCGAACACGTTAGGTACTTTCAAATACAGGTGTGATAAGGGTTGGGTGTAAACGGGACTGCCCAGTATACCATACAAAAAACTCAGATCAAACAGCAATGACCCGAAATGGATAAATACATTTTTAAAGAACATTATTGGTCAAAGGAAGGCTATAGGTAGGAGGATGAATCGTGGCGAAATTTACCTCTGGGATTATTATAAGGTATTGTCTGGTAGGGTTAAGACTGAGATAAGGAAAGCAAAGAGGAATAATTAGCTAAAGATAGCAAGGGAGGCCACGACAAATCCCAAGGGATTCTATCAAATGTATCAAACTAAAACACGAGAAAAGATTGGGCCAATAAAGTCAGATACCGGCGGGCTAACTGATAACGACGGAGAAATGAGCAATAATCTGAATAAATATTTTTCAACAGATTTCATCACGGAAAATTTAAACATGATACCCGAGGCACCGACTCTATTCAGAGATAGTGAAGAAAACAAATTAAGCGAGATAGTAGTGACTAGTAACGATGTTAGTAAGCAAATAGACAAACTAAAGCCTAATAAGTCACCTTGTCCCAATGAAATATTTGCCAGAGTATTAAAGGAATGTAAGGAAGAGCTTAGTATGCCCTTAGCAAAGTTGTTTAACATGTCCTTAAAGACAGACATAGTATCAGAGTCCTGGACGATAGCGAATGTAATACCGATTTTCAAGAAGGGGGATAGATCACTATCCTTTAACTACCATCCAATCAGTCTAACATCAATTGTAGGCAAATTACTGGAATCAATCTTTCAAACTCTAGTCGAAACCACCTGGATAAGCACAAATTGATCAATGATTCCCAGCATGGCTTCACAAGTAGCCGTTCATGTCTAACTAATCTATTAACATTCTTTTCATCAGTTTCGAATCTGTGGACGAGGGGCACAATTGTGATGTGGTATATCTCGACTTTAGCAAAGCTTTTGACAGAGTCCTCCACGAAAGACTAATAAGAAAGGTAGAAGCACATGGCATTGAAGGTAATATTCTAAAATGGATTAGGGCCTGGTTACAGGACAGGAAACAGCTAGTGAGCAATAACGGCACTAAATCCCATTGGAGCAACGTCACTAGTGGAGTTCCCCAAGGCTCAGTACTTGGACCATTATTGCTTATTATATACATAAACGACATAGATATCCTCATAGACAGCAATATAAGTAAATTTGCTGATGACACTAAAATAAGACGTGTAATTAAATCTGACGAGGACTCGGCAAAACTACAGGAAGATCTAAACAAATTTTTCGAATGGTCTGAAAAATGGCAGATGAAATTCAATGTGGACAAATGTAAAGTACTCAGTATAGGAGACGTAAACAGGGAAACCAGTTGCCAGATGAACAACGATGACATTGAGAAATCCGACTGCAAGAGAGATTTCTGAGTAATGATCAGTTTTTTTTTTTTTTTTTTTTTTACTGGGATTAGCCCACCCGGACACAGGTCAATGACCCACATCGGGGCCTGGGGGCGAAAATGTAATAATAATAATAATAATAATAATAATCATAATAATAATAAATAATAGTCATAATAATTCATAATAAATAAAATTTATGATAAAACAAACAAAAATAAAATAATAAAATAATGATGATAATAATACAGTAACTGTAATAATAATGATAATTTAATAATAAAGGACTATAAATACAATAATGAAAAAAAGATCAAAAGTGAGAAACGATATATGTATGTTGTGTTGTCAATGGTAAGAGAAACAATTGAGACCCTGCAATTGTGTGTAAATGAAGCAGAAATTCAGATCAGCAACCTGAGACTTGGTCACAATTTTCGAGATGCCATATGGCAGCAGGGTCTACCATTAAATCTTAAGCCAAGTAAACAATGTGTTTTTGCTCGTAACAAGGCTAATAAAGTACTTGGGTTCATACAAAGGAGTGTTAGTTACAAGACTAGCCAGGTCATCCTAAAACTGCATCTTGCGCTTGTGAGACCACACATGGATTACGCAGTTCAGTTCTGGTCACCGTATTACAGAATGGATATAGAATCATTGGAAAGAATTCATAGGAGAATGACAAGACTAATCCAAGCATTAGGAACCTTGAGTATAGAGACAGGTTAAAGCATCTTAATTTGCACTCCCTCGAGAGACGTAGAGCGAGGGGCGACCTGATAGAGGTGTATAAGTGGAAGTCAGGGCTAAACAAAGGGGACATTACAAAGGTACTCAAACTATCCAACCAGGAGTGAACTCGTAACAATGGTTTTAAGACTGACAAATTTAGATTTAGGCGTGAAACAGGTAAACACTGGCTTGGAAACAGGATAGTGGATGAATGGAACAAGTTACCAAATATCATCATTAACTCGAATACGCTGGATAGCTTCAAACATAGGTTGGATGCTTGTATGAGCAATAGGGGTTGGGTGTAAATGGGACTGCCCAGTATGGGCCGATAGGCCCGCTGCATTCTTATGTTCTTATATTCTTATGTACCCTAACTTAAATCAATCTAGCCTTACCTAACCTTATCTACCCTAAGCTAACTTAACCTAACTTGGCCTTACCTAATGTAGCCTAACCTAGCCTAGCCTAGCATAACCGACCTAGCCTCATCTGACCTGAACTTACCTGACCTCATGTGACCTAAACTAACTCAATCTTAACTAACTTAACATACTCTAACCAAACTTAACACCTCAAGTAACATCAAGGTTTTTTAATCAACAGGTGACATAAGCTTGGGCGTCTAATCTTCAGGTGATCCAAGAGAAGTTATGGGAAAATTAAATAACTGCAGTGGAAGCTTTAGTTTGAGAAAGACAGACAGACAGACAGACAGCGAAAGAGAGAGTGAGAGCGTGAGTGAGCAATAGAGAACCTGCGCCTGTGAGAGAGAGAGAGAGAGAGAGAGAGAGAGAGAGAGAGCATAGGATTGTAAGTTAAGTATGGAGTGATAAAAATGAATAGAAGTGAGGAGAAGCTGGTGGATATGTATGAAATGGGAGGACTGACGATCTCAAATACGTGGTTTAGAAAGAGGAAAATACATCTAGCCCCATTGACGTGTGGCTGTAGAGAAGATAGAGTGTGTTGGTGGACAGACGTGAGTAATGTTGGTGTTTTAATGCGTTTAGTTTCTTTAATTTACGGGAGTTTTAGGCACCATTCACTAAACCACCAGACAATTTAATATATATATATATATGCTGATAACCACAAGGAAAGAAGAAAACACGAAGTTCCCAGGCGCTTTCGTGTAATTCACATCTTCAGGGGTGAGTACAGACTAGAGAGAGTAATACAAATCAAGGTGTATATATACAGAGGAGGGTGAGATCAGGTCCACAATGGTCAGGTATTAAGTAATGACCCTACTAATCTTTAAAAAGCACCGCAACGGTTGGTAGTCAGGTCAGAGGGTAAGGTGACCCAACCTTCTCACCTGGTTACAAATCTTCTTAATTACCTAATACCTGACCATTGTGGACCTGATCTCACCCTCCTCTGTATATATACACCTTGTTTTGTACTTCTCCTTAGTCTGTACTCACCCCTGAAGATGTGAATTACACGAAAGCGCTTGGGAACTTCGTGTTTTCTTCTTTCCTTGTGGTTATCAATTCTCAATAGGTTCGGAATTACAGGACATGACAGGTTTGGTAGGATTGCGATGAAACCTACGGTTACCTGACATAAATTCCCTTGATTTATACCTGTGGGGTCCCATAAAAAGCAAGGTGTATGTTACAGAGGTTCGCAAGCCATAAGGAATTGTGGCGCCGTGTGCAGGACAGTGTGACAAACACCCCTGGGTTTTTTTAACGTGTGCGACACTCACTAGTGTGACAGGCTGAGGTCTGCATTGAGCAGGAGGGGCGGAACTTGGACATTTCCTCTAATCGTTAATACCAATACAAATCATATGACATTATTGTTGTTAATAAACGTCACTAGCACAGTGTATTGGATGTTTCCTATACACTCCATGTAGATTCCATAACTTTCCTACCAAACCTGTCATGTGCTGGTACTCCGAAACTATTGAGAATAGACAGTTTGATCATTTAGTCATTTATCTGTATTTAAGTCTCAGAAATACACCGCCTAATTTGTTAAAGGTATTTACGGAACACCCTGTATAACCTTTATAATGAGCTGTAACATGTAAGTTGAATGACATAGATATGTTGAGTGGAGAGAATCGTCTGACTCGGGTAGTTCCTCGGCATTATACTGCCATTACTTTTGTTTCTTAAAGCAGACTATAAAGAATTTAAAAAGTATCAATCTACAATGGATAAATGGCGCAGTAATTGAAGTGATCAAATTTAGAAGGGAAATTATGACTGAATGACCACTAAGGACGTTCATGGTTGGCAATAGAAGTGGTAGTGTGATGGTGTGTTAAAGATCTGAAGGAAAGTGATTAGTCTTCCCTCACATAAAGGTAAAGTCAGAACTACCCATACAGGAATTAAGCGTAGATGGGAAGATATTAATCACATACAGATGAGGAAAAAATTATCAGGTAAACACGGTGCGGGCGGATTTAAAGTATTTGTGGATAGATCATTATATAACACTTAAATAAGGAGAAGTGAGTGTGGAATGATACTGAGACATGGTTGCAAAGTACAAGCTGTCATATTTGCTGTGCAGAGACGATGCTGTACTGAGGGGATTAGAGGGAATGTTACAGCATTTTGAAGAACTTTACAGAAAGAAAATAAGGGAAGTAATGGTGCTTTATAGGGATGAAGAACCTCGGGTGATGTCAGGGTGAATGGGGAGAAGACCTGGAGGTTGTGGATGAGGTCAGGTATACTAGCAACAAAACGTGTCGTTGCATACTGTAGTGTGAACAATTTGAGACCAGTTACGATAGGTATTGGGAAAGGCGAGTTGTTCCAGCCGTATGTTGGCAGCCCTGATTGTCAGCCATATGGCAGCACCTAGTGGAGGGGGGGGGGGGGTTTATGAGGATACACTTACCAACTTTCCCGACATATCAGAGTGTATACATATAATTTCGGAACTCGTCGATCTCACCCTGCACCGATACTTTTTGGTGCGAGTGTACGTGGGGATAATATTCAACAAGGAGAAAAATGGATAAGTAATGTTAACAAGAATATAATAATACAGTGAAAGAATTACCATTTCCTCTTTGATGACATAACCCCTTAAGAAAACCATAAATCCTCATACTTACAGTAAAGGGTAATGTCATCATACTAAAGGTGGTAAAATCATCGTACTTGGGGGATTAAATTATCGTACTTGGGGGTTATAATCACTGTACTTAAGGGGTTAAATCATCAAACACGTAAACTCGTAAAGTTGTCATCGTAGTCAAGTGGTAAATTCATCGTACTCAAGGGATTGTCGTCATACTCAGGGGTGAACATTTTGGAGTGGAGGGATGATATGTCATAGTGACCCTTAAGAATGGATTCAATAATTTACACGTGACTGTATTTCTCAAAATTTTATATATCCCCCAATTTTTTTTAGAACTTTGACATCATAAACTTCTACAACAGCTCCATCTTGCTCTGAAATGTGGTCAGTTACCTGAAATTATCACCAACAGTTCATAGTGTAGCCATCGACGCTTTCTGTTTACATTGAAAAGCTAGAAATGTATACCTGCAAAAATCTTCCTGTTAAATAATCTCGATAAAAATATCAGGGTACTTGTGTTTCGTTATTGTTTCATATTTACAATGAATATTTTTTTACCTATAAGGAAGTAAAACAAAAAAATCCGGTTTTAATAACAAAATGACTATTATGTAAACTCTAAATGTTAGACAGTCAGCATTTGTTTTTACTTGTTTTCTTCTTCCTTCCTTCCCATGAACACCAATAAGGCTCTTCTTGTCCCCCTTGCACCCGCCCTTCATTGTTACCTATATGGGTTGGCCTTGTCGCCCTTGTGAAAGTTACTGTGTAGGGCAACTGTTGAGTGTACAGGGTATACAAGTAGACTGACTGATGGAGAATTTGTTCCCATTCTTACGTGTGAACCCGAGGCTGAGGCGAATAAAATTAGTGAGAGATCGAGACTGAGACAAGCAGAGGTGGATAGTTTGTGCAATATTAAAAGAAATAACAGAACGGAGAGAATAAAAGAATATGTCGGGCCATTATGTAGGCTCAATAAGTCTTTAGCCAATCGAATGGGTGAGGGCACACTAAGCTGCTATGAACGTTAAAAAAATGCACATGGAAGGCGACATTCATATATTTGTATATATGATTAACGATAACACAATTGAAGGCAAAAGAGCGGGAAGAATGATTAAGAGAAATATATGAACATTGAACACATTATGCAGGTTAATTTTCTAGAAAGGGAATAAAGGCGGTGAAACAGGAACTTGAAAAAATTTGCTCTTCGGCCCTTTGGGGAACGAGGGGAGGGCATGACTTCAAGGTTGATTATAGGAAGAGAAGCTGTAAACAATGGTGTAGAGATATACCTGACTCTCCAGGTGAAAAAGAGAAGGCAGTCGAATGAAATGCTATCCAAGCTTCCTCCTTATGTGCCGAAGGCTTAGTATGCAGTGCACTGTATCCACACTGCCTCTAACAGGCCACCAGGCTTTTGGAACACACATTCAATTCATAAATGTTTATCCACTCAGAGGCGTCATCATGTCTAGTGTCACCAAAAAGTAAACCTCGACATCAATATCGCCCCCAAGTTAAAGCTGCGTTGTTGTCGTAGTAGACCTTTATGCTGCTGACAGAGTGAGTCTGCCAGCTTTATTGCCTGTCTGGAGACTCCCGCCTCATATAATATTCCACCCAAAGACATAAAAGAGACATAAACAACACAAGGGATCGTAGTTACGCTGGACATAATAGACCAAAATATCATTCGAATTACAGGGTTGTCATAAGAATATTCCAACAGCCTTGGAGCGTCCGCTATTATTTTCTTACGCGAACGATATCAACTGATGAAGGTTTGTCTGCCCCACATTACTCGATATAACTATTGAAACTTGGAGTGGAGGACTCTTGAATGTCACATTATACGCATTATCCATCGCGTCTCTTAATGTCGGCTGCTCTTGTTGCCTCTCACAAGGAGACAAGAACAACGATGATGAACAATAACTCTAAAACCTTTAAAGAAAGATAACTCGATTGTTTTGATCGTTGCATTTTATCGGTGACTTTATGTTAGATGATATCTAATTATGCTTGCTTGCTATGGTTCCTCTGCACAGTATATCATAAGAGATGGTTAGTATACAGTAGTTATATTAGGCGTGAGTTATCATAACGCACTAATAGAAACAATTTACTCATCAGTCATGTTTATATGCTGGGATACAACCACTTGGCCATGGCTAATGGCAGGTGTGGTAAAGCACCTGCGTATCATATCGCACAAATATTCCATCACTTTATGTGTCAACGTCTCTCACAGGGAGATATCAGCCGCCTGAGCCTTATCGAGCCACACTCCCCGTCATTGTGGTAAAATTCTTGCCTTCAAAGACAGAGACATCGAGCAAGGAGGAAAAGGAAAACACCTCCTGTGTACGTATCAATAGGCTGTAGACGAGAGATAAGGAAGTTTGAGGTAAAATAATCTTTTTAAACTGTGGCCGGAAAAGGTCCCAAGTAGTATATTTGTCATCTTTATCAGCGCCATCTATCGTTTGGCTCACAGCCACTGTCTGCTGCTACTGAGCGCAGACTTCTCCCAAAGAATCTCGAAAGAAGGTGAAGAAACGATTTGGCCAGCATCGAGTAACTAAATCCTCAAGATCAATGAATTTTCAAAAGAAAGGGGAAGGGAAAGGAGAAACTTTCTGTAATACTGAAGTAACTGATATAAACAGGAAATGATGACGCAGTTATCATGGTGCCGGACTCATGCTTTGTTGATATTTGAGGATTCATAGAAAACGTTATACTTGCAGTGAGATGACAATCTTTCTGGGCCCAGATTCACTAACGGGTTACGAACATCGTAAGTGCTTAAAAGTTCATAAACTCCTGCGGTGGTGATTCACTAAAGACTTACGAAGTCCACAACTCGATTGAAAATGGCTGACTTTCCTTCGTAACTTACGGTGACTTTTGAGACCTCGTAAGCTATTGTAAGGAGGAAATAAGGCCGTTTTCTCTACTATACTGTACAACCTATACCAAAATACATAGGTTCTATACGTACTTTATGCGTCAATAGAGATAGAATTCTGATTAAGTTTGAGGACAATGGTTAACAAATGTTAATTAAGACCTCCCCCAACAATGCAGGCGGCTGCATTTACAAGGTTCCTTGCAAGGAATGTAATATATTCTACTTAGTCCAGACGAGTAAAGATCTTATAACTCGAAGAAAACAGCATAAATATAGTGTTAGGACAGGCCAGGAATCCAATGCTCTGTTCATTCATATGAGAGATAATATGTATTGCATTGACTGGGATAATGCCTCCTCAATATTACTTTCTAATTCAATTGTCAGTAGGAACATTATAGAATCCAGTCTCATTAAACATACCGAATCTGTCAACTTGAATTTGAGTAATGGTATGTACTGTACAAACTGGATAATTTTGTGATTAAGAAGATTTGTAACCAGGTGAGAAGGTTCGGTAATCTTACCCTATGACCTGACTACAGACAGCTGCTGTGCTAATGGATGGCATGGTCTTTTTTTGTTTTAATAAGAAGATTAGTAAGCGTCACTGCCTTATGAGCAGAACATTGTGGACACCTGCTGTCCCCTAGGGACTTGATCTCACTATAATGAGACAATTAAACACATAAGGAGAAAATAAGAACATAAGAATGGAGGAAACTGCAGCGGGCCTATTGGCCCATACTGGGCAGTCCCGTTTACACCCAACCCTTACTGCTCATATAAGCATCCAACCTATGTTTGAAGCCATTCAGCGTATTCAAGTTAATGATGATATTTGGTAACTTGTTCCATTCATCCACAACTCTGTTTCCAAACCAGTGTTTACCTATTTCACGCCTAAATCTAAATTTGTCAAACTTAAAACCATTGTTACGAGTTCGCTCCTGGTTGGATAATTTAAGTACCTTTGTAATGTCCCCTTTGTTTAGCCCTGACTTCCACTTATACACCTCTATCAGGTCGCCCCTCTCTCTACGTCTCTCGAGGGAGTGCAAATTAAGATGCTTTAACCTGTCTCTATACTCAAGGTTCCTAATGCTTGGATTAGTCTTGTCATTCTCCTCTGAATTCTTTCCAAGGATTCTATATCCATTCTGTAATATGGTGAACAGAACTGAACTAAGTAATCCATGTGTGGTCTCACAAGAGCAAGATACAGTTTTAGGATGACCTCGCTAGTCTTGTAACTAACACTCCTTTGTATGAACCCAATTACTTTATTAGCCTTGTTATGAGCAAAAACACATTGTTTACTTGGCTTAAGGTTCCTACTTATCATTACTCCTAAATCTCACTCGCAGTCGGATTTCTCTATGGCATCGTTGTTCATCTGTTATCTGGTTTCCCTGTTTACATCTCCTATACTGAGTACTTTACATTTGTCCACATTGAATTTCATCTGCCAGTTTTCAGACCATTCGAAAAATTTGTTTAGATCTTCCTGTAGTTTTGCCGAGTCCTCTTCAGATTTAATAACACGTCCTATTTTAGTGTCAACAGCAAATTTACTTATGTTGCTGTCTATTGCCGATATCTATGTCGTTTATGTGTATAATAAATAATAATGGTCCAAGTACTGAGCCTTGGGGAACTCCACTTGTGACAATGCTCCAATGGGACTTAGTGCCGTTAATGCTCTCTCGCAGTTTCCTGTCCTGTAACCACGCGGTAATCCATTTAAGGATGTTACCTTTGATGCCATGTGCTTCTACCTTTCTAATTAGTCTTTCGTGGGGGACTCTGTCGAAGGCTTTGCTAAAGTCGCGATATACCACATCATCATTGTGCCCCTCGTCCACCTATTCGAAAACTGATGAAAAGAATGTTAATAGATTAGTTAGACAAGAACGACCTCTTGTGAAGCTATGCTGGGAATCATTGATCAATCTGTGCTTCTCCAGGTGATTTCGAATAGAGTTTGAAATGATTGCTTCCAGTAATTTGCCTACTATTGATGTTAGACTGATTGGGCGATAGTTAGAGGATAGTGATCTATCCCCCTTCTTGAAAATCGGTATTACATTTGCTATCCTCCAGGATTCTGGTACTACACCTGTTTTTAAGGACATGTTAAACAACTTTGCTAAGGGCATACTAAGCTCTGCCTTACATTCCTTTAATACTCTGGCAAATATCTCATCCGGACCAGGTGACTTATTAGGCTTTAGTTTGTGTATTTGCTTACTAACATCGTTACTAGTCACTACTATCTCACTTAATTAGTTTTCTACACTATCTCTGAATAGAGTCGGTGGCTTGGGTATCATGTTTAAATTTTCTGTGGTGAAAACTGTTGAAAAATATTTATTCAAATTATTGCTCATTTCTCTGTCGTTATCAGTGAGCTCGCCGGTGTCTGACTGTATTGGTCCAATCTTTTCTCGTGTTTTAGTTTGATACATTTGGTAGAATCCTTTGGGTTTGTCTTCGCCTCCCTTGCTATCCTTACCTCATTATTCCTCTTTGTTTTCCTTATCTCGGTTTTAACCCTTCTCGCCAATATCTTACAATAATCTTGGAGGTAAATTTTGCCACGATTTATCCCTCTACCTATAGCCTTCCTTTGGCCAATGATGTTCTTTAAATAATTATTTATCCATTTAGGGTCATTGTTGTCTCATCTGAGTTTTTTGTATGGTATGTTCTGCCTTTGTGCTTTAAGTAACTCACTATTTAAATTGTCGTGGAACTCGGCAATCTCAGATCTCGTTATCAGGTCTGTCTCATCTGTCAGGTTCACGGCCAAGCGTGACACCCCCTCTCTCAGCTGCCTTTTTAAACTGTCAAAGTTTGCCCTTCTGAAATCTGGTACTTTAGTGGAATTTTCCTGACGTCTGCCCTGAAAATCTAACTGGGATCTAATTTCTTTGTGATCCCTGTTTGCAAGTTCGTTCCCTACCTCGACATTGCTAATGAGGTTTTCTCTGTTTGACAGAACTAAATCGAGTATATTATTACCCCGGGTGGGTTCGGTTATATGTTGACTTAGAAAACAGTCCTGGATCGTCTCAAGAAAATCCTCTGATTCTGAGTTACCGGCAAGGTCAGTCCAATCTATTTGGCCAAGGTTAAAGTCGCCTACTATACAGACTTTGTTGTGTATGGAAGCCCTGTGCATTTCATCCCAGATAAGTCGCTCATTGACTCTATCAGATTGGGAGGTCTATATATTACTCCTGTGATTAATTTTTCCCTACCGTCGATTAATTCTATCCAAATTGTTTCTGTATTCCGCTCAGTTTTTATTTCCTTATTTATTTCACACTTCAGATTATCCCTAACATAGATTGCTACTCCACCTCCTTTCCTGGTCTGCCTGTCGGTATGGAACAGTTTGTAACCAGCAATTTGGTATTCGACCGGTAACTCACGTGTGTCTAGGTTGAGCCATGTTTCAGTGAATGCTATTATATCGATTTTTTCGGTTCATACCAAGGCCCTAATATCATCCATTTTGTTTCTCATACTTCTACTGTTCTCATAGTATACATTTAAGTTAGTCGTGTTCTGAGTCCTCCCCTTACCGCGTTTAGTTTTAAACTCCCTGTCTACATTAGTTTTGTCATCATTCCTAACACTCTTTCCCTTTAATCTTCCACTTTTTTTACCCGCTCCCACTGCAGTCTCCTCGACCCCCGTGCTCATATGTTCTAGCAGTTTAAAGACTTCGATATCTTTTGAACTGCCCCCTCTAGAGCCCCAGCCAGGGTTGCTACTCCATCCCTAGACAGGTGCACCCCATCCCTAGCATAAAGGTCCCTTCTGCCGTAGAAGTTGTCCCAGTTGTCAATGAATGGGACTGATATTGACTTGCAATATCTGTCAAGACGGTCGTTGACACCAACTGCCCTTGACAACCATTCACTGCCAACTCTCCTTCTAGGCAGGACACCGCATATGATAGGGATCCCTCCCTTAGTCCTAATACGATCTATAGCTGCCTTGAACTTATCAAGAAGCTCCTCGCTCCTACACCGGCCAATATCATTGCCTCCTGCACTGAGGCAGATAATGGGTTTGTTCCCATTACCAGACAAGATATGTCCATCCTGTCAATTATATCCCCCACCCCAGCTCCTGGCAAACACACCCTCATCCTATTTATGTTTTTACCACAAAAAACCCTGTCCAAATACCTTACCTGTGAGTCACCAACAATTAAAGTTTTTATACCTTCCTTGTCAGCCCTGTCCCTGACTGTACTAACGTCCAATTCGTCTATTAAGGGACTGAACGGGTTGGTACACTGAGCTGCTGGTGTCGTTGTTGACGTATCCTTGGTGTGTTTCTTCATCACCAGTTTGGTCATCTCATCAAAAGAATAAAAATATAGCATTGGAATACGTTAACACTACATAAACATATAAAATCTAACACTGAAATTAACTATCGTGAAACAACACTGAATTACTTAAATGTAACTAAGCTCGCACTGATGGACACATAAGAGACATGAATAGGTACTCACATAAATATACCACATTGGTGGCGACAGGAACAACACAGTAATAAAATAAAGTAAATAACAGGTGACGGGTGTCACTCAAAAGAACGTGAACTGAATAACAAGAGGGACAGAACAAATAATAACAGTTAAAACCTTAACAACACAGGGTAAGGTGACTAGATTATATAATAGTTAATATAACACATCATTACAGGAATAATATGGAACAACATGGAAGCATGTTATATAAAAAAAATAGAAAAATATGACACGGTCGTAACAGTATATATATATATATATATACGAGAGAGAGAGAGAGAAAGAGAGAGGTGGTAAAATTGCAGAATAGTGTGATCACATTTTTTCTTAAAATGAAATAAAAAAAAGATCATAGATCTTTGATTTAATACACTCAGTGTTTGTTTTTTTACAGCAAAATTATTGAAATGTACCCTACCCTAACATAACCATACCTTACCTAACCTAACCTAACCTAACTAACCTTCAGTAGTGTTTCAAACTCCTCTCTCTTATCAAGGAACGTTTCAGTATTGGTGTGCAGTACATGACATTCAAGCCAGAATTTTTTCTTAGTAACGTCTCTACATTTCGTAGTAACTCCGGCCCCCTCCATTCTCAGAAGCTGCAGCATTTGCTAAGTACACTGTATTTTGCAGGGTGTGGTTAGAAATGCCATTGTTTACACGGCGCTCGCCTCCCGGGTAGGGGGTAGAGCGGGTGGAGGGTGCGCTGCTGCCCCCTGGCTCCGTGTCGGCACACTTGCTTTCACTACCCCCCCCCCCCCTTGAATATAACTTATGTACACCCGTCCTCGTTCCTCCTCGACTCCTCCCTCTTCTGCTTCAAGCCCTGCAGGAGCTTCTTGTGCTGTTCCCTCCGCATTACGGTGCCATCAGTGTGAGTGAATGAATACACTCCGAAATGCCTCGCTCCTTGCTAATTTTTTTGCCTGCCGAATAACCTCCCATATCTCCTCCTCACTCACTAGTGTGTTCTTGAGGGGACGAGGCTTATCCCCCTGCTTTTGTCCCAGCCTCCTCTCATCCTGAGGGGTTGATGGCATCTTATCGTGTGTTATCCTACTCTCAGTTTCCTCCGCCTGGCTCTCAGGGACTCCAAAAACTATTACATTGTTCCTGCGCTGGAAACGTTCCCATTGTTCCTCCTTAGTTTCATTTCTTCGACACACTTCTTCGGAGTCCCTAGCTGCTGTAGAACCTGTCCTGATCGTGCGTTACTCCCCGCCACCTCCCGTGGCCCTGCTAATGCCTCAGCATAACCCCTCTTAGCAACCACCTCCATTCTATTGGCTACTTCCTCAGTCTTAGCAAGGATCTCTTTCCCAACTTGTTCTAGTTAGACAACCAGCAAGGCTCCAGCTTCATCTATTTTCGTCCCCAGGGAACTCGTTCTCCTATAGCTTGCAATCGCCTGTAAGGCAAATCTCGATAATTGGCATGCCTGTAAATTATAGTATTATACATGGTAAATATACGTTTAATGGCTGTGGATCCATTTTGTTATGATAATATATTTTGTGTGTGTATTTAGGTCTGTTTTACTCAAATCTGACCCTCATTTTTTGGGTATTATTATTGGTCTACAAAGATATCTTTTAAGAACATAAGAATGGAGGAAACTGCAGTGGGCCTATTCTCCCAGACTAAGCAGATCTGTATACACCCAACCCTAAAGCTCCTATACCAAATATACTGGACAGACCTTCCACCAACAGCACGAGCTGCCAAGAATTGACCAAGTGTTCTTGCAAGAAAGACTGTGGACAGCGATTTAAATGTATCTGCTCTGATCTCACTTGCACAGCTCCTTGTGGGTGCACATGCCAGCAGCTGTAAACATGAAAGAATTCTTATAACAGTATCTCCAAAGGATATGATCAAGATATAAACATGTTTCACATTGTTTACCTAAGAATCGCTTACACTTATTCTTATGAAAAAGGTAAAAGCATGTGCAGAACCGTTACTGTATGCATAAAAGACATATCTTAGGATTCCAAAACACTCATAATCTGTTCCAGCATGCCTTAAAACATAGGATTGCCCAATAATAAGTCATTACATGCAAGAAATGTTTTCGGTTAGACAACTATGGCGGCCATCTTGTATAATGGCCACCATCTTCGAATTTTGAATGTCCAATCGGAGAGATTTGATAAGTAACCTATATTGAATGTTCACACCAAATATAATGCTTGTACAGTATTACCCCGCTTTATGCAGGGTTTTTTTACGCGTTTCCACGTTTACGCTGTACCCTGCCAGACCCGGAATGCTCACTTTACGCACTGCATGTACTCTTTTACGCGGAGAGCGACGCAGGCAGGGTGAGCACAAGGTCGCCCAGTCACCAAAACATTACCGAGTTCTTCACCTGCCACCCACCACAGCCGGTCCAAGTCAGTGATAGTGATAGTGATAGTGATAGTGAGGATGAGGATATGGACTTATATGGACTTTGAGGGTTTGACAAAGAGCCCTGCAAGCCTCTGTGGTGGATAGTGATACAATTGATACAAGTGATACAGATGAGGGCCAATAATTCACTGGGCTGCATTTGAAAAAAAATTCATGAGGTGTGGGGTTTCTTAGCTGATTCTTTATGTATTTTGCGTGCTGATTCCAAAAATGCCATTCATTTTGCCCAATCAGGTCAGATTTTTATGCTATGGGAATTAGGAAAAAATCGAAATTCTTAAATATGATGTCAAAATTTTTATGCAAAATATATCATAAGAAATGTAACCACAACACATAGGACCAAAATATGTCAACTACATAGATGCCTTTACAGTTAGACATGCATAAATGGCTGTCGAAGAGAATTTCTTTGGTGGTTGGTGTCTGGGGCGTCCCGTTTCAGACACCAACAGTAGTCGGTGAGCATGTTGATATCCCAGCGACCCTGGTACCACTCCTCCATTACACGGATATCTTGATGGAAGCGTTCTCCTTGTTCCTCACTCACATCACCACAGTTCTCTGGAAAGTAGTCCAAGTGAGAGCTGAGGAAGTGCATGTTGATGGACATGCGTGCACCAAGAACTTTGTAGCTCAGAAGTAGGTCCTCAACAACTCGTTCATACTCTGGACTTCTGTAGTTGCCAAGAAAATTGGAGACAATAGACTTAAAGGCGTGCCTGGCTTTCTTCTCATTTACATCCATGCTGCAATCAAACTTGGGATCTTTGAAAAGCTCTTTAATCTGAGGGCCATCAAAAATTCCTGCATTCAGCTTTGCGTCACTGACTTTTGGAAATTTTTCTTTCAGAAAATTGAAAGCCTGGCTTTTTTTGTCCAGTGCCTTTACAAAGTTTTTGAACAGACCGAGCTTGATGTGCAGTGGCGGAAGAAGAATGTTCTGTGGATTCACCAGAGCATGGGCAACAACATTGTGAGAACCTGGAGTAAGTCCACTTCTTGCAGGCCAGTCACATTGCATGTAATGCTGCTTGTCTGCTCGACTATCCCACAGACAGAGGAAACATGCCATGTACCACCAGATGAAAAAGAAATTTAATTGTGAAAAAATATATGTAAGAAAACACGGACATATACTCTTTTCCTTTGCGTCACGGCGGACATTTAAATGGCCGGCGAGCACGTGGGTGTATTTAAATGCATCGTAAGGGCATTAAAACTGACCGAAATCTTTTCTGTGAGGCTTGCCAATGTCTCGGATGATTTTTTTAATGAACGAATATGAGGACCCCATTTTGAGCGAAAAATGCCAATATTTTACCTGAATCTCCGCTTAAAATGCTATAGCACAAAATTCTGACCTGATTGAGCAAAATGGATAACATTTTTGAGATCAGCATGCAAAATACACCCAGAAAAGCTTAATAATACACAAACCTCAAAAACTATGCAGGGCAGATTATATTCTGCCCCCTGCCTCGGAACCAACCCCCCATCCCCGTGTGCCCAGCCATCTTTTCTACTAATGTAAGTGTTAAAAAACCTAATATTATTGATATTTCTCTTAATTATTAATTGTGTGTGCATACCATCATATAATTAAGAAGATATTTTTACTACAACGTAGGTATTGTGTCTGAAAATGTGACGTTTGATGGTCGGCCGGTCTCTATTTCAATTAATCCCATATGTTATGTTGTTCACTTTACGCGTGTCTCTCTTTACGCGGGCCTCCGTGGGTTCAATTGCCCGCGTAAAGCGAGGGTTCACTGTATAATAATTTGCATGATTGTAACTGTTATCCACTACGCTATAACTTAAATGCATGTTTTAAATGTCGTCCCAATGACGGGTTCTTTCTTCCACTAAGTGTGAGAACTATTTAGCATATTGTAAAATCTCTATTGTAAAAATAACAAATGTGAAATGTTTTAATTGACAAGGATTATTGTCCAATGTTTTATTTCTCTGATATTTTATCACATACGCCTAATCTGTACTGAGTGTACTGTGTGTTGATTTGTGGTTCAAATTTGTAGCCCACAACACCACTAATACTGCTGACTTACAACACACAATACCACCACCACTACTGACTCACAACACCACCACGCCCACCGCTGCTGACTTACAACACCACCACCCCTGATTCACAAAATGAAACACCACCACTCCTAGTTCACAACACACAGCAACACCACCACGACTGCTGACTCTCAACATGCAACAACACCACCACTCCTGACTTAAACCATCAACACTCATGCTGTACTGCGCACATAATTGCCATCCCTAAAAACCCCCTTTAATTCATATTATGCTACATAACATTCAAATCCACTGCTCTTGTAGAATCTCTGAAAACGGGAAACATTGATAAAGAATAACTCACCTAATGAATGTTACAGAATTATTTGATAAATTGTACCCAACTACGGGTATATAATATTGATTTTATGCACTCATAGCATTAAGGAGAACTCAAGGTATCTATAAGATGGTTGGGAGAGTCCGACCAGTACAGATGAGTGTACTATAAGGGCTAAATGTAGATCGTGTTTGAAGGTCATTCTATAGACGCCTGAGAACGTTTGATTGAATTGAATTGAATTGAAACAGTTTATTTATCCAGAAAAACACAGATACAGAGTGGATAATAATAACAATATTAACATGGCTGAGCCAGTTGAAAACCTGAGCTCTCTTTGAGGCACCTGATATATACTATACATTTATCTCAAGGAAGTATTATGTAACATTTAGTATCATCTGGAATAGTACAATAGCATGGTATGATGGACATAGTTACCACAGGTAACCGATGAAACTATGAAAAGAACATTGATTTGGAAAAAGGATAGATGTAGCAGAACTTTGCAAGGTATTGGAAGTGATCCAGAAACTATACTTCAAAGGAAATATCTTGTATGCATCGGTGTGAACTTAATACACCTCGTTATCTCGTGTGACGTATACCCACGACATGTGCACTGTACAGTGATCAAAGAATCTTATGTCTGTGTTCAAGTAGTGTAATGTGTGAGAGGAGGATCCCTAATTACAGTTTTAAGTGAAGTGAATATACCCACGCTATGAACATTCGACGCGCGGTTTTTGTTTCAGGGTAGCCTCCTTTGTACCTGGACTACAGGTTGGAGTTAATGATATAGCCCATTTAATTTCCCCAGGAACTGTCAAACCTGAGCCGTACTTTAGTATGTAAGTTAGGATTAAAATATGTATTTATAAGGCATAAGGTCACAATATACAGGAAAGTGTTCATGTGAGAACCATAAGAAATCAAAGTGAAAATTAAAGATTGGAAACTGTTGGCCTAGGGTGGGAGTAGCGCAGGGCATCGCCGTCAGTCGCGCCTACTCTATCATCAACACAGGCCAGTGAACTTCATCGGGCTCTATTCAACCCTAAGAAAAGACATATAGCAGTTATTACAGCTTACAACTTTGCCTGATGCATAAAGTGAAATAGCAATGTGTTAGGGTGGGTGATAACGGCTCATCAGGCATTACTTCTCAGTCACACCTACTCTATCATCAACACAGGTCCCCCACGTTTTGAACTCACCAGAACGGCGGCCATTACCCCCGCGTTTGCCCCACCATATGAGATGACTGTTCACAGCTATGCTACTCCACTGTGAACCTGTGGATTCCCGGCATACCACCACACAGGAGTAGGAATACATAATGGAATGTTTGAAAAACTCAGCGGTCGTCACTTGGAGCGACCTACAGTATAATACCAGGCGTAGAAACAGTACTGGTATGTCTATTGGTGGAGCCCTCGTCTCTACCCACCCAGGGCGGTGTGCGAACGAGGTGCCTTATAAGTGTGTCTAGAAATAACAAGGTGTTCCATACTTGTAGGGGTGGAGTGTAACCGGGGTGTGGTGAGATGGTGCTACAAGGTGGTGAGTTGGTGCTGTAAAGAGGTGAGATGGTGGTGTATCGTGGTGAGATGGTGTTACAAGTTGGTGAGTTGGTGCTGTAAAGAGGTGAGATAGTGCTATAATGTACAATAACCTAAGGTGCCATATTCCAAACAGGTGAAACAGTCTGATGTGTTGGGTGTTGTAGTAAGAAGGGATGACCGAGGTAAGGAGGTCACTGATTGTTACGAGTAATGAGTATGTGGATGACACGCAATTAATGTGTCTGTTGTTGAACAGTGTAACCAAAATCATAGTTGTTCTTCTGAGGAAGACCAACTCGTCTTGTATTTTGACGGAATGCAATATGTTTCATAAGGGATAAATTAGTTAAGACATATTATTGTTTCACCCTTCTTGCCCTTATCGATTTGGTCAATGAAAAACCCAACCCAATGCCTAGTTCACTCTGCCCGCTACCTAGCGAGCTACAAACTGCCCAGAGGGGGTCTGGTGGCAGCGACCTTAAAATTAAGAATACAGTTAAGTTATTCCCTTAGAATTAGTGACCCCAGAATTGGGCAGTATACTGCTTCACAAAACACAACACCAGCACCATCACTCCTGATTCACAAAACACAACACCACCACCACTACTGTTGATTCACAACACACAACAATAACACAACTCCTGACTCACAATACACAACACAACCACCACTGCTGGTTCACAACACACACCACCACCGCCAGTCCTGACTCACAATACACAACAACACCACCACTCCTGACTCACAAAATACAACACCATCACCACTTCTGACTCACAATACTACTACTTACGATTTTGCTGTCACTCGGAATCGAGTATGATGTTCATCCAGCTATGATACAATGATATGAGTTATTAGGGATGTCACCTAGTTTGGTGAGTTTTGAAGTGACTAAAGAGGCCGATACGGAACCGGAAGAGTTGTTCACAGATGATGCACATGTGGAGGACTACATTGAGTGCAGGAGGAGCGGGGTTGGCGCTTGTCTGCCTCGGTTTGTAGTCGGGCTAACTCGAAAGTATTGACGCCTCGTGTGGTGCTTTTCCAAGCATTACGGTGGAGTAATCGACTCCCAGGTGAGGGGGTCGATTTGGCATTTTTTCAGGTTTGTCTTAAGACTATTCTTATACCTTTTCCAGTTACCCGCCGACATTACATTTACTATTCGTTAGGTGACTGTAAAGTAGCTGCTTTGGCAGTCTACTGCCGTCTATGCGGGTAACATGGCCAGTCCAGCGCAGTTGTTTATTTATAATGGTAGCCTCGATACTCCTACAGTTGGTGTCAGCAAGGGTGCTGGCATTTGCTCTCTTGTCTTCTCAGGGAACTCGGAGGATGGAACGTAGACAACATTGGGGAAAGTTTTCAAGTGCCTTGAGGTGCCTCCTGTATGTAACCCATGTCTCGCTGCCATATAGAAGAGTAGGGAGGACCACTGCTCGATATACGTGTAACTGAAGACACGGTTTTGGAGTATGCCAAAGGCTTGAGATGCACATCTGATACGATGCTGAATCTCTTCATCGATGTCCGCTGTGGTGGACAGGTGGGAGCCGAGATACCGAAAGTGGGTAACATTAGAGAGGGTAGTACCATTAAGATGGGTGAATGGTGAAGGTGTGTCTGAACCAGAGGCAGGTTGAAAGAGAATCTGAGTCTTACGTACATTCACCCCAAGGCCGAAGTGTGCATACTGAAGTTCAGTCATGGGATCTGCCGACACCTTTGTTCTTGCCTGGAGTCGTCTTATGTTTAAAAGATCCCCCTTCACCCGGTACTCGATGTCCTCCCCGCCGGCTAAATTGGCACTTGCATGGAGTAAGGAAGGCAACCAAGAATTTGAACTTGTTGGTGTTCGTTTGTTTCTTCCACTTTTTTTCGTACTGGTTAATTTTCTCGATTGCGCTAGCAGTATGTTGTGCCATTATTGCTGGTTTTTTTTTTTTTTTTTTTTTTTTTTTTTTTTAAGATTTGTAGGAATATTACTTACGTGGACCTTAAGCTAAAATGCTGATCCACCCACTGCTGGGATAAAACACCAGCATCTTTTTAGTTAACTGTACATCTTCACCACTAGCGTGGGGGTGGATGCTCGATAAGAAACTGTAGGGTTTCTTGAGAGTGGTTAGCATTTTGGCAAATTTCTCTGCTGTGATAGGGGGTTGTATGTTTCTCCTAGCTAATTGTGTTCCAGGGCACTCTATGAGGTAGTGCTGCAGTGAGTTTTCGGCTCCGCTGTCGCGTGTCTTGCACATGCGCTGCTCTACTGGTACTTGTACAATGATTTCCCAAATGCATGGGTATCCCAGTTTCAGTTGGTGGAACTTGACTTCTTCCCTTCTTGTTATATCCTTCATGAGTGGTGGTCTTTCATAATTCGTGACCAGATAGTACCACCTGGCTGATCGTGATACTGGTGTTAATCTTCTATGTTTGTCTATTTTCCACTGGGCAGTTCGTGTTATTGTGGTCTTCTTTATCTGCTCCTGACTGGGCGGGATGTTCATCTCAATGTTTCGCTGTCCTAACGCAGCCTTGGCAGCAGCATCAGCTCGTTCATTCCCTGGGATTCGGATATGACTGGGCACCCAGTTAATGATAACTTGCCGATCTCTTAGTTTTAACCCAACAACGGATGGGTGAGTGATATGATGGTGAATTACTGACAGTCCAGATGAAATGGCTAGTCAGGTGACAAGTTTCTCTGTGATTTTTTTCTTTCCTGTTTAATTGTGTAGCCCGTGTCTTTTTGTTTGTATATGTGTTGGTAGGTGTCAGTTTTACTTGGTATACGTGCACGTTGTATGTAATGAAAAGGTTTGTGATATGTCTCTCGTGTTGTATGTCTTCATAACTTTGTTTACTTTGCTTTGTTCATTTTTATTTTTTTTAGAACATGGTTACATACATATTATAAAAAGCATTGATGCGTGTATCTTTCACAGCATGCCGATAAGACGGGTCTCCTTGAGGAAGATTATTACAGCCTTACTTATGGTGACATCATCTTGCAATAAGTTGGGTACAGTCAGCACGAAGCCTCGCTTGGTCGCTAGCATCACCAGCCGCCGGCGTTCTAGTTCGTACTGGCTGCACTCTGTCAGAGTGTGTCGAAAGGACATAATTTGGTTGCACGTGGCGCAGATAGGAGGAAAGAAGTTATCTATGTAAGGTTTTAGGTGGTGTTAGGTTCTGAATAATAAGTTCTATATACAAGAGAGAACACAAACACCTGTATTAGTTTTGTAGGTTCGGTTTACTGGATAAGAGTATGTACACAAAGGAGAGCAGCGGTCTCCCTTGGCTAGGCTCCTTGTCAACTGCTATAGGCGACGTATGGCAAGTGATACATTAGCAGCTTCCATACGTCGCCAGGCACATTAATTAGGCACGTGGGATATGGTAATAACATTGCCACACGCTGCTAGCTACATAAATGGAGCACATACATAATATACATACATGACATATAATCCAGCATACATAATATACATACACCTCCCTCCCCCCTATACGCTCATAGCAAAGTCTTGAGCGGACCTTTTCTTTTGGATCCGTTCTGAGCGTCGAGGGACTTCATCACTGGGAAGGGTATGGGACTCAACACTGGTGGCGGGGCCAGCAGACGGCATTGTTACGGGTCGGAGGAAACGGCGGTTCCTCCACCACACACGACCACTGGGTAACCGCACCTGGTAGTCCCGTGACCTGCCGAGACCCATGACTACGCCTACTTTGTCCCAACGTAGGGAGGTCGGGTCCTGAACACGGACCTGGGTGCCGACACTCAACCTGGGGAGAGAACGGGCGTGGTCATTGTAGCGGGCGACGACGTCCTGAACACGTTCGGCGGCTCGGCGATCACAATCCTCTGTCTTGGCCTGCCACTCCTTGGAGAAGGATTGAGGGTGAGCAGGGACACAAGAACGAAGGGGGCGTCCATACAAAACCTGGGCAGGGGAGTGTCCGGTGTAGTTAGGTGTGTTGCGGAGTTCAAGAAGACCCCTGTCGAAGGCCTCGCAGTCAATGTTCCCAGAAGGGGCCACCTTAAGGATGAGGTGCTTCAGGGATTTGACAGCAGCCTCAGCGTGGCCGTTGGACTGCGGGTAATGGGGCGATGACAACACATGCCGGACTCCCCATCGGTCGAGGAACGCAGCAAAGTCCCGGCTTGTGAACTGAGGCCCTCCGTCGGTTCGCAGGCGTACAGGAACGCCCACGTCATGGAAGTAGTGGCGGAACTTGCTGATGGTGGCGGCAGACGTCGTGTCATTACCGCACTTGATGACAACCGGCCAACCAGAGAGACGGTCGACGATAACAAGGAAGGACTTTCCTGACACACAGAAAAAGTCGGCCGACACAGACTCAAAGGGGCGGGTGGGGTTGTCGTCGCTCATAAAGGATTCCTGCTGCTGGCTGGGTTGTAATACGCGGCGGGGCTTGCACACCTGGACAGCATTGGAGATGTCGGGGTCGATGCCAGGCCGGAACACAGTCTGTCTTGCACGCCGTTTGGTGGCCTCGGCTCCACAGTGACTGTCGTGGAGGCGAGCCAAGGCGTGGAGACTTGAAGCAGCAGGGACAACTACCGAAGGAGAGGTGTCACTGGCCAGAGGTAGGGGTAGGGCGGCAGCAGGGTAGTTGCTGCTCCCTTCGTGCACCCTGTTGGCGTGTTTTACCTCGAGAATCGGTGTTGGGAAGTCCTGGGAGATGATGGCCAACTCTTGGCAATGTCTGTAGGACAGCAAAGGAGTCGGGACGCCATTATGCACATCAATCCAGGCTTGACACGACCTGTTGACAAAGGTGACGTGTGCATAGAGTGAACCTAGGGCCGGGGTCATCTGTGAACCATCTGCCATAAAGCGGAGATCCTTAGGGGGCGGTCCTAGATCACTTGGAGAGAGCCCCAAGCATTGCAAATGCTGGGGACCGATGACTGTAGCATCAGCGCCGGTGTCGGGCAACATCTGAAGGCGGGATGACACACCGCCGTAGGTCACGATGACGCTGATGTACTGGGGGACTTTGGTCCTGGGACGCGGGGGGGAGCACACATTCCTAATGTGGCTCGAGCGTTGTCAGGAGTCGTCGTGCCTCTGATTGGAAGGCTGTGGGCGGCCCTCTCTGGTGGAGGGGGGCTGAAGCTTCCGCCGACGCGGTCCTTTGGGTATGTTGGAAGGGCAACACTTGTCATAGTGGCCCAGACGACCACACACATTGCACTGGACGCGTTTGGCTGGGCACCGTACTGTGAGTGACCAGTGGCCCTTATGGTCACAACTGTTGCAGGTAGACTGAGCAGCTGGACACACCTGTGTTCCGTGCTGCTTACCACAGTTGTTGCAAAATAAACCGGGCGTGGACGTGGTGGGCGAAGGCGTAGGAACAGACTTCTTGTCCTTCTTGTACCGGGACACAGCGCGTACAGCTGTAGGGGGAGCACGGATGGCAGAGGTGGCACACCTGGCAGCCTCATAGGAGCGACATATCGTCAACACATCCTTAAGAGAAGAGGAAGAGTCGAGGGAGGTGAGGCGTTGGACAAGTTCCTCGTCCTTAACACCCATCAGGATCACCTGCTTCAACTGGGTCTCCTCGCACTGCTGGTGGTGGCCTGGACATATATCTACCTCTTCCGAGGCTCTCTTAAGACGCACGTAAAAGGCATCAAAAGACTCACCCTCCAACTGTCTGCAGCTAAACAATTCCCTCCTGCGCAGAGCTTCATTCTGCTGTCCTTTGATGTGCCGTTGTAGAACGTCCAGTACCTCCTCTACAGACAGCGAAGAGGTTGGGGGTACCTGCAACGTATGTTCCAAGACACGCTGAATTTCCAAGGACAGGCACATACGCAGCTGGATGAGTTGTTTAGGCTGTGACAAACTCTGGAGATCCACCATTGTAGAGTAATCAGTCCACCGTCGCCGCCATTCACGAAAAGTCTGGAAATTCACATCAGGCTTCAAGATGGGCGGTGTTTGAGCTGCTGCTTTAGGTGGGGCTGGGGGGTGTGAAGGAAGCATGGATGAGGTATCTGAACCAGTCAGTACCGAGGCAGTGTTAGAGCCAGGGGCTTGGTTAACAGTGAGGCGAGATATCAAGGCTTCAAACCGTTCACTGTCTTCCAATCTCCGTTGGTTGTCTCGTTCTGCCTCTGCTTGCCTTCTGTGCTCATCCGCCAAACGTCTGTGGGCTTCATCCTCGCGTTTCTCATCTCTCATAAACTTCAGTAAAGCAATTATCTCTGGAGACAACGCTGAATATTGAGGTGAGGGACTGCGCGATGTGGGGGCTGGAGCGTCGTGGCCGGCCTGGTCATCCATCTCTGCGGGGCTATCACCCGCCTGAGTCATCCAGACGCTGGGTCCACGGCTACGTAAGGCGTGAGACATAACTACTTCCTCTGTGTACTATGTCTTAAATCAGTGTTGACCGGTCAGCCCGTCGTATCAACAAGATTTCAGACAAAAAATTAATTAAATACACAGATAAGTAGGTTATATATATAAAATATATATAAGGAAGCCGCGCGGTCAGCGAGTGTTAGTACATGTATGTGTGTGAGTGTGTGTCCCGGGCCGGCAAAGCGTCTCGCCCCAGCTGTGAGGGGGGGGTGGAGGCGGCGCTGTGAGGGGGTGGAGGGAGAGGCGCGGCGACTCCCAGTCAGCCCAGTACCCTCAGGACGCGGTCAGAGACGGGTGCACTGAACTCTACTCCTTACAAATGCCCAGAACGTGCCGTATACCTTGGGAATCCTTTAGAACAAGGTCACACATGAATGGCACGAAACACACAATGCGCTAAACACTTCACAGAAAATCACTGTCACTGACACTGCTCAAAGTTGCTGAAATTCTTCGAGGAGAGATGGCGCGGGAGTTGACCCAAGCGAGAGTCCATAGAGTCCATAGCCGGCTTTCTACAAACTTTGCACGATCACTCGTAATTATCCAGTAAGATCGGATCACTGCGCCATGTTAGGTTCTGAATAATAAGTTCTATATACAGGAGAGAACACAAACACCTGTATAGTTTTGTAGGTTCGGTTTACTGGATAAGAGTATGTACACAAAGGAGAGCAGCGGTCTCCCTTGGCTAGGCTCCTTGTCAACTGCTATAGGCGACGTATGGCAAGTGATACATTAGCAGCTTCCATACGTCGCCAGGCACATTAATTAGGCACGTGGGATATGGTAATAACATTGCCACACGCTGCTAGCTACATAAATGGAGCACATACATAATATACATACATGACATATAATCCAGCATACATAATATACATACAGGTGGGTCAGTTAGATACAATTTAACCTAAGTCTGACGAGGACCACCTCTTCCTTCCTATTCTTTCTGTACGCTGAGAGCCAGTTTCTTTATTTGTCTTCCAGCTGTTGCGAAGATCTATCCTCGACCATTCCAGTTGCCACGACTGCCGCTGAGACCCACAGTCGCTTTTGCTAGTGTGTCTGCCTGTTCATTGCCCCGAATGTTGCAATGCCCAGGCACCCATATCAGCACAATATTCTTGGCACACGCATGTAGTTTATTAATAATGTTGCCCTGTACCTCATTGCTGGTAATGTTACCACCTTGAATTGCTTTAAGAGCTGACATAGAGTCTGAAATGATAGGAACATCATTGACATCGCTTGTTATTGCAATGTCAATGGCTCTACTTATTGCAAACATCTCTGCAGTGAATATGGTTGTATGCCGCGGCAGGCGGAAGCTCCACTCCCCGTTTCTGCTCCAGATACCGGCTCCAACGTTGTCGTCAGTCCTGGACCCGTCTGTGTACACTTGAGTATAAGCGCTGTATCCTTCTAGAAATTTATAGAAAAGCTGTTTAAGGAGCTCGGGATGTAGGTCATTCTTCCCTCCTGGAAGCCACGATGTTTCCACATGGAAATTGGGGTTCTCCCATGGCGGACACAACGGTGGAACGTATCTATCAACGTCTTCGAAGTGGATACCAGCACCCTGGCACAAGGTCTGGAGGCGGACAACCGAGGACGGGGACCTACGCAGCTGCAGGAAACGGAATTTAGAAACAGCACACCAACCTGGGTGGCCTGTGCCGCGCCTCCTAGCCGCACTCAACCCGTACCTTAGCGTCAACATGTCCCTCCTGGTGTGGAGTGGGGGAACATAAGCCACCACCTCTAGTCTTTCTGTACGTGTACACTTGTAGGCACCCAGACATAGACGAAGGCATCTGTTCTGTATTCTGGTCAGCTTTGCGAGTGTGGTGTCACATGCAGATGCATACAGCTGGCATCCATAGTCGAGTTTCGATCTAATCAGGGTCTTATACACCATTAATAAAGATTTCCTATTGACTCCCCATGTAGTACCTGATAAAACTTTCAGGATGTTTGTGACTTTAAAACATCTACTTTTAAGCTCGTTAATGTGGTTTTCCACGTTATTTTCTGGTCAAAATTAACACCGAGATATTTTATTGAAGTCTGAATTTTAATAGGAGTCTCATTTAATTTCAATACTGGGTTATTTACGTTACGTTTCTTAGTGAAGACTACTCCTACTGTTTTCTCAACTGGGAAGCTAAATCCCCATTGTATTGCCCACTCTTCAACGGCTCTTAGGCCGACTTGCACCCTTTGTGCAGATCGTCTCTCGGCCCGAGAGGAGCGCCAAATTGCGCAATCGTCGGTAAACAACGAGAATTTGAGGTCACTTAGGCTGGGTGCTGGTGATAGGAAATCATTAATCATTATGAGTACAGGACCCAAAACGCTGCCTTGTGGAACTTCGTTTTCTTGGACAAATGTGTCCGACCTTACGTTATCTTTTAATTTGACGGAAAAAGTTCTGTCTTGCAAAAAAAATTCTAATGAAAACGGGTAAATTACCTCTCAGACCTAAGGTCTGGAGCTTCATCATGAGGCCAGTCCGCCATGTCATGTCGTAAGCATTCTCTATGTCTAGGCACACTGCAATTAGTGTTGCTTTACTGCAAAGATCCTTTGAGATGTCAGTTTCAAGACTTATTAAATGATCTAGTGTGCTTCTACCTTTCCGGAAACCACACTGTCGATCATTCAATAAGTTGTTACTTTCCAAAAAAATACATTAGCCTACGTTTTATCATACGTTCCATGACCTTACACAGACAGTTTGTGAGCGAAATCGGACGGAATGAGTTGGTGTTCGTAGGGCATTTATCCCACTTAGGGATCGGTACGACATGGGTATAGTGCCATGAGTTTGGAAACGTTCTGGACGTCCAGATCTCATTGTACACTTCTAGTAACTTGTCCAGGTTTCCCTGGTCAAGGTGTTTAATCATCTCGTATCTTATACCGTCAGGTCCAGTAGTAGAGCACTTGCCTTTTTCCAAAGATAAGGAAAGCTCCTCTGGGGAGAATGCTCGGCACGATCATGGAACACGCCGAAGCGTGGATCATGATTGGTGGAGTTACTGGCATCTGCGAATTTTTAGCCTAGGGCGTTGGCAATGGCCTGGGGTTCGTCGAGAAGCCGCCCTCCACTACTCACCTGTGGGATAAAAGTCCTTCTTCTGTTTGATCTGACCCGGTTTATGGCCGACCATACCTCAGAAGAAGGTGTTTCCTTGCTAATAGTGGAGACGAATACCCGTCAAGTCCCTCCCTTGCATTTCCTGATAACCTTCTTAGCTTTAGCTCTTGTTTTTTTTTTTATTCTATGAGGTTTTCAATAGATGGAGCTCTGTTGAAAACAGGCACCACCTATTGCGCTCACAAATCACTCGTCGGCAATCTGGTGTCCACCATGGACGTCCAGGCTTGTGGGTAGTTGCAGAAATCTTAGGAATTGTTAAATCTCCTGCTTGTATTATGGCTTGTTCTATGTGTGTAATTTTGGTGTTGGTGTCTTTTTCAACGGTGTCTATACGAACGGCTCTTGAGTAGGCCCCCAATCTGCTTTTTTAAAGTTGCATCACACTCATAAGAAATGCAGACCGGAAGATGTTTGCTTCTCAGGGAGTCGTCGTATGTATAAAATTTAGAGTCTAATAACAAGGAAGCATCAACTGTAGAGAGATCTATAGCTGTCGCTGAGCCAACGCGTTCGTTCACTCGAGTCGCACTACCGTCATTTAAGACAAACAAGTTGGAGTTGAATATAGTTGCAGCCACCTGCTCCCCCCCCCCCCCCCCCCTGTCATTCCGGACACAGCCCCAATGCAGATGGTGAGCATTGAGGTCTCCGAGGATCTTCTTTTTTTTCCCTGGTAGTTGGTTGGATACCCCCAGCAATGAGCCCGCCTGGCGGACAGTATAGTAATCAGACGGCTACATAGTCATACTGAAACTTGACTCTGCACGCCACAGCCTGCAGGTTCACGCTCAGGTTAACTCTCTGTTGAGCCAAATCACTCCTAATATATAGCCTACCCTCCTTAGTTTGTCTCTCCTGTACGGCGTGTAGTTGCCAAATACCGGTGGGTCGTCTTAACCTGCAAGTCGAGTCTCTTGTAGGCAAAAAAACGTCTGGGCGAAATAATGACTGTAGTGAGTGAAATTGAGAATTTTTATTCCTAGCACCTCTGCAGTTTCATTGAATGATATTTAATTTTAAGTCTGGGAATTGATATGGTCAGCATTTTGGGTTTTACTTTTATTTTTTCTTGTCTCAGGGGGTGATTTGCCTGTTGGCGAATGGCCCCTCCTATTTCTTGATTTCTTGAGCAGTCCCTTGGCTCTGTAATGCCAGCTTTCAGCTCGGCAGGGGTTCCCAGCACCTGGAGTGTTTCCACATCAATGTGAAACACTGGTTGTGTTGTGAAGTCTCTATTCATGTTGTCGACAGATTGCGACCTTCTCTTTACCTTAACCTACACGGTGTTTTTGGGGTAGATAAGGTTGTAAAAGGCTTGGACTTTGGAATATAAATCACTTGCCAGCCTAATCAGGATCTTATAAAAGGAAAGTCAAGAACCATGGGTTTCCAAGGGGTAACAAACAACCGTTAGAGATTGACATCTCTCTACTACGAAAATAATCACAATAATTGACAACTCACACAAATATCAAATAAACAATTAAGGGAATCAAACAATTAAGAGAGTCAAACAATTACGGGAGTCAAACAATTACGGGAGCCAAACAAAGTACAGATATTTCCTACGGCTGCAGCCCGGTGGAATGTTCCATTGATTTGGTGGTCCGCTCTCAGGGGGAAGGTCCAGGGCAGCTTCCTCACTTGGCGCCGGCGTTGGTGGGCGATGTCTTGCCACACAGGAGGGACGCCAGTGCACGTACGGTGGATAGGGTATGGAGGAAATGGCGATGACGTGGCAGCTGCGGTAGTAACTGGAGCAGGTGTCTGGAGATTGACAGCCAAATAGTGAAAGTCTGGGGAATCAGCCCACGAATCCCAGGAGCCTCAGATGAGTACACGACCAGAGTTTGAACGAACAGCGGGGTGAAAGTACAGCTGTGTTGATGGCTGGGTAGTGTCTAATGTGTGACGAAGCAACAGCGACCTTCTCACCTCCGTCTACCCCCCTAGTGGGGGCAGCAAACAAGCAAACGAGCGGCGGACAACCATCCTGCTCGTTACAGCCCTTACGCAGTTCCCCCAACAAAAATCTACTGTAAGGTAGATTAAAACTTATGATTAGTACAACAAAACATATAACAATCCTAAAAAAAGTGGTTAAATATACAGAGCGGAATAGAGAATGGTTACATTAAAAAGAATAAGTGGTAAATTAGTATCCAAATATCGTAAGGCCGTATCAAGGAACTGCACGTGGGATCCACTTCAGCTCAGATTTAAGTTTTGGCCCATTGCCAGTCGTAGAGGATTCTTCTATACCGTCCGGTGTTATCGGTAACTGGCAACCGAGATCATCCGAGTCTGGCCCCTGAACTTCACATAAACTCTTGCAGGGTAGTGCCTCAACTGACTCCAGCTTGAGAACGTCGTCAAGGACACTAGCAAAGTTAATGTAGGCCCTGCCATGATATTTCATTAACAAATTAGCTGGATATAATTTAGGCTTCTTAGAGGAAGGGGGTGAGAGTGGTCCAACAAGATCTGTGGCGCCCGAGAAGATGGCTCTGTAATGATGTGTAAAAGTTTAAGAGGAACAGGACGGACTCTACCCTTGGCGGACATACGTGGGCACTGATCACAACTCCTACAAAAAGGCTCTAATATCCGCTCCCATACCTGGCCAGTAAAACTGATCAGCAACCTTCCTATAAGTCTTCCTACGAGAACAGTGTCCTGCTAGAGGGCTCTCGTGAGCTACAGAGAGAATGTTGCTACGACAATCAGCAGGGACAACCAGTAAAAACCGACCTACTTTGGCTGGTTGCTTGGATGATACACAAGACCTATGTAACAGACCATTAACACAATCAACTCGTAAACAGACCCATCTCTAGCCTGATCCTCCTCCCCGGAAGTCACCTTCTCCCTTACCCGCGTCAGAGTGGTAACACGAGGCTTGAAGCTTGGCGAACTCCTTGGGCGTCACAGTCAGTGGCTGCAATTTCGGCAGAACCAGGGGATGCAGTCGTTTCACCTTCGCCGACCGTGTCTTCACAACTTGGACCTTTGTTGGAGGCGAGGTGGCGTGTGAGGGTGGCGAGGCGACGTCGGCAGGTGGCGAGGAGACTTGCGCTGGTGGCGAGGAGAGTTTTAAGGGTTCCGGGTCGTTAGGGTCACGAACTCCGGGAACATTACCAATGAGAACACTAGCGAATTTAATGGGCGCTCTTACTACATTAGGCCAACCAGTGAAATAGAGGCAACGCAGGTAGCACCTAGCAACAGGGAACTGGTCAACACGACCTAAATAATCGGCGACACTAACCTTCGAGCAGCTGGAGATGTCAGCGTCAGGCAACGCTTCCTCAGAGACAATAATACACGAGCAACCGGTGTCCCTAATGATTGTATATGCCCAAGACCCACTTATCGTTCTGCTGACACAATAACGGAGGCAGCTCCTGTCTTCCAAACAAAATCCGACCTTGTAGCTGGGCTGATGAATGCCTGTAGACTTGAAGGCGCAGGGATTCCTGGGACAGCGAGAACGAATGTGCCTTTCTTCTCCGCAGTTGTGGCACCGCACGGCCGGTGAACTACTCCTCTCTACTCCTGGGAATGATTCCTCGGAGGACGGAGGCTTCATGTTCTTCACTGGGGGAGTGGAACACTTGGGGTAGGCGTTGAGAGCGTTCGCCCAGTTGTCAGCAAGTTGTACAGCTTCTCCTAGCGTCGCTGGCCTGTGTTCCTTGATGAATATTCTCAGGTCTGGCTGTAGAGAAGAAAGAAACTGATCCAATGTCATAAAGTTAGTGAGAGACACAAAGGTTTCCTCAACCTCTGACGCCTCTAGACATTGTTGAAACAAACGACCCAGGTGGATTGAAAATTGCTGGTATGTTTCCTGCTCTAATCTTTGTTCTGCGGAAATCAAGACGATAACCATCAGAAGTCTTGTTAAACCCTTGCAAGAGAGCTTGCTTCAACAAAGAGTAATCTCTAGTGATGTCGGCAGACAGGGACGTATAAATCTGTACCGGTTTCCCACTCAGTAGGCTACCCAATCTTACAGCATAACTATCTTTGTCCACACCAAGCAGCTCGGCTACCCGTTCAAACCTAACAAGGTAGGAGGCGATGTCTTCCCCTTTACGTTAAACGGGCAAACTAGGTTTTACAACATTATCTTGTATATGGCCAGAGGATTCTGGTCTACTTTGAGCATTAATCCTAGCTAGTTCTATGTCCTATTCTGCCTGAAACTTAGCTAATTCGAACTCTCTCTGGCTTTTGCGTTCCTCTCTCTCTCTCTCTCTCTCTCTCTCTCTCTCTCTCTCTCTCTCTCTCTCTCCCGCTGTTACGTTCCTCTCTCTCTCTCGCTATTGAGTTCCTCTCTCTCTCTGTTGCGTTCCTCTCTCTCTCTCTCTCTGTTGCGTTCCTCTCTCTCGGCAGTCTGTTGAGTGACCACATACCCACCAACCTCCTTACCTGTCAGACCCAGGGCCACCGCTTGACCTTTCAACTCCTCAAAACTAGACATAATCAAACAAAAGGCCAAGAGCCAAAGTGACAAATTAAACAACTTACCCAGCAACTAGCCAAAAGTAACTACTGAGTGGCTCAATCAAACTATTAAAGGATTCGATCCGGCTGCAGGAAACCTTGTTTCACACCCAGTCCAGTTAAATCACCTCAGGGAAAAGAACAGCACCAGGTGAATCAACACCAAAATGCTATGGTAGCATCCACAGTGCACCCCAACCAACACTAATTAACTTCCCTAGCACGAGGGAGAGCAACAAAATTAGCACAACCGAAGGAAGGGATGAGCACCGAACAACACTTACTTCCGGGCCTCAGACAGCAAGGGGCACTCAAACGGCAACTTAAAACAAACACTGGTAACGAATGTTGACTCTCAGAAACCAAGGTTAGAGACACTCCTGGCAAGGTCGCCACTTGTAAAAGGCTTGGACTTTGGGATATAAATCCCTTGCCAGCCTAATCAGGATCTTATAAAAGGAAAGTCAAGAACCATGGGTTTCCAAGGAGTAACAAACAACCGTTGGAGATTGACATCTCTTTACTACGAAAATAATCACAATAATTGACACCACTCACACAAATATCAAATAAACAATTACGGGAATCAAACAATTAATGGAGTCAAACAATTAAGAGAGTCAAACAATTATGGCTGCCAAACAAAGAACAGATATTTCCTACGGCTGCAGCCCGGTGGAATGTTCCGTTGACGCTGTGGTCCGCTCTCAGGGGGAAGGTCCAGGACAGCTTCCTCACTTGGCGCCGGTGTTGGTGGGCGATGTCTTGCCACACAGGAGAGACGCCAGGGCACGGACGGTGGATAGGGCGTGGAGGAAGTGGCGATGACGTGGCAGCCGCGGTAGTAGCTGGAGCAGGTGTCCAGAGATTGACAGCCGAATAGTGAAGGTCTGGGGAATCAGCCCACGAATCCCAGGAGCCTCAGATGAGTACACAACCAGAGTTTGAACGAACAGCGGGGTGCAAGTACAGCTGTGTTGATGGCTGGGTAGTGTCTGTGTGACGAAGCAGCAGAGATCCTCTCACCTCCGTCTACCCCCCTAGTGGGGGAGGCAAACAAGCAGCCGACAACCATCCTGCTCGATACAGCCCTTACAAAGGTCGACAGCCTGTTTATCTTGTTTGGTCTCGTTTGTCTTGTTTTTGTGTTTAGTCTCGTTACTAGTCATAGTTGTCTTTGTGTTTTCGTTGTTGGCATCTTTGTTTGGATAGCCGGTAAGTGTAGAGTCTGTTTGTGTTTCAATTGACCTGGTCTTTGTCTGTGTCCCAGTGGTGCACATTTTGGGGGATGAGGTATTTTAAGATACAGTAGATGTGAAGGACATTCCAGGTGTTGGTGTCTTCAGGGACATCTCCACCTCCTTCCTAGCCTCCTTGTAGTCCAAATTTGTTTCTGCTTTCACCTTGCTGATTTCATACTACTTCAGGTAGGAAGGGCACTTCCTGTTTGAGGCAGCATGGAGATCTGAACAGTGGTAGTATTTTTCCTCCGTCTCTGTTCATTCACTTTCCCTGTGTCTCTTGGTTGACTGTGTTGCAGCGCCTGCATGGCCGTGTGAATTATGATGGACTTGTTGTGTTGTGTTGCAGCGTGTTGTAGGGCCTTTGAGATTGCTACCAACTCTGTTTGTAGGGTGGAGCAGTCATTAGAAAGTCTCCATAGGAGGGTCTGACTTTGGGTGTACAGAAGAAGGCCGCTCCGGATCTATGATGTTTTGGGTCCACCGAGCCATCTGTGAAGTATGATGCTGCATCAGCCGGTGTCTCGGTGGCTATGGCTTCTTGAGTTATTCTTTTGAGGTCCTCCTTCTGGAGGTTGGCTTTGCTATCACCGAGTTCGGTAATTTTGAATGTGGCTGGTGGAGGGCTCCATGGTGGTGGAACTACGTAATCCTTGTCTCGTATGTCTCCACGCTCCTGAACCAACAAGACCTTTCTACAAGCTCTACTGCTGGACCCGGAGCAGTGAAGACCGCCCCCTCTCTGCTGCCATTGTTGGCCAACTTTCCTGACCGGACCATCCACCACTGACATCGTCGACAACATCTCACGAGCATTTTCGGTTTATCGAGCCCTCCCTACTAGTGGAGTGAGTGACCCACACTCCAGCTGGAGAGCATCTATAGCGCGATATTCCCAACGTGGTTTTCGCTCTTTTCTTTCTACTACTATTTTTCCTTTTTTCGCTCTGGCCTAGGGACCTGCACCCTCAAAAGTGTATTCGTCCTGCGGTCCCCCCTGTAACTGTTCACCTGCCTCCCAGGAGATTGTGAACACGAAAGGGGGTTGGAGCAAGAACCCATCCCTGCCGAGTCTTTCCAAGAAGACCGTGATCGTGCGGGCCCACCTGGAAAGAGGGTAGCAATCCTAATCCTTACCCAACAGGCACACTTAGCTCACGTCTATAAGTGAGCAGTCACATACGCTAGAAAGTAGGTTTCCCCAAACGGGGCTCCGGGAGAGAAGCTCAGGAACCACCCTACGACCACCCGGCCATCAAGTGCCTGTGGGAGTGTTGAAATTCCTCCCCTACTTACTCAACCGGAATAGGTAGGCTCTGAACAACAGAAAAACCTCCAAAGAAGAAGAAAACTCCACTTAACCACCGGTTATAGAGTGCGCATGCCCTCCTAACCGCGACCCCCTCCTAAACCGCCAACCCGACGACCAGAACCACGACAGGCTCCGCACAGAGAAAGCGGACCAGCTGCTGGCCTTCCACGAAGCCCTGAAAAGCAAGAACAACGTCATCCACACCACTGCCACCGCCCCCAACAGCTCCACCACCACTGTTACCACCACTGAGGACGACAACTGGACGAAGGTTGAAAACAAAAAACGCCGACATGCTTTTTCGGGAAACGAAATCCGTCAAGCAGCCCAAAAGGCACCCATCACCACCATCAGCTCACCCCCAACGAAACTGCCAGAATTCTGGATCTCTAAAACGGACACGAAAACGACATATGCCGCCATCATAGAGATGGAAAAACAAATTCCACTGGCCAAGTTCTCAGTGCAGCCCAACCTAAAGGAGGAGATGATTATTCACCCCAAAGACAAGAACTCCGCCACCACCCTCGACACTTACCTAAAAAACACCACCACCGTTGCATCAACCAAGCTGGACCCCGCCCAGAAACTGATGAAGTCGGTAGTCCTCCGGTACCCAAAGGAGCTACCCCTCGAACCCCTGGAGAACCACCCGAAGATCCTAAAAGCCGAGAGATGCTCTCCCCCGACCGACAAGACGGCCACCACAAAACAAGTGCTCATAATGCACTACGGTCCACCCCCCAGCACCATAGACCTCGAAACCTGGGGGATCTACGAAGTGAGGCCCTTCTTCCAGGAGCCCCTGTGGTGCTTCAGATGCCAGAAATACGGGCACCATCAGACGAGGTGCACGTACAAGGATATCTGCGCCGTCTGCGCACAGAAGCACGGCACACACTCCTGCCTCACCAAGTTGAGAGCCATTCAAGTTCAAGTTGTTTGGGATTACTGGCCTCTTCGCCGTTAGGCTATTTCGGCCGAAGCTGATTGGTTGCACTTCTATTTTTTCTTGGTTCTTCTTTTAGTTTTTACTTTCCATTCTTCTTCTTGTTCTTCGTCTTCTTTTTGATCTTCTTCTTTCTGGTCTTCTTTCCATTCTTCTTCTTGTTCTTCGTCTTCTTTTTGATCTTCTTCTTTCTGGTCTTCGTCTTTCTGGTCTTCTTTTTTCTGGTCTTCTGTAGGGATATCGGGTTCTCGGTTGTTCATGTCGTGGTTGTTTTTGTCTAGGTAGTTCTTGTCTTGTTTGTTCTTTTCTTGTTTTTTCTTTTCTTGATTTTTGACTACAAGAAGAGCCTCCTTGTAGGTCAATTTTTCTTTAGCCCGCAGCTTGGCAACCCTGCACTCCTCCCTCCACTTGGGACACTCCCGGTCGGAGGAGGAGTGAGGGCCACCACAAGCCGCGCACTTCTTAGCGGCCGCCTGGCAGTCAGCGTCAGTGTGGCCGGGTGTCCCGCAGCTGGAACACACCTCCCGAGCACGACACTTCCTCGCCAGATGGCCATACTTCTGGCAATTGTAGCAGCGAGTGGGTTTTTGCTGGTAAGGTTTTACTGGGATTTTCTCCCAACCCAGTATAACGGAGCTAGGAAGTTCCTTAGGAAAACCAACCAGGGCAGTTGTGCTGGTCAGCTTCCTAAGTACTGAGAGCTGATCTCCAATCAGCTCGGCAAGTTCGTCTTTTTCAAGATACTCAATTTCAGTGTGGGAAATGACTCCCAAAACTAAGTTATCCTGAAGGCAGGCGTCAAACATGACGTAGACTCCATTGAGATTCAGACGGGAGGGTAATTTGTGGCCCTGCCCCCATTCCTCGAAGGTGATGATAAGGGTACCGCCTTTACTGCGGACGACCCCTGTCACCCCCTTGAGTCCGATGTGGTCAAAATATTCTTTAATCACAAGAAGATTGAGTTTCTTGCGCGAAGGGTGCTCGACCGGAATCAGTCTCACAACCTTCGCCTGGGCTAGGGTGAACATGGTCACGTGGCACCTCAGGAGGAAGGAGCGGGGAGCCGGGAGAACCTACCTCGCCGAGGTTCAGTTCTCAAGTGAGAGCCATTCCAAGTTGTTGAAGATTACTGGCCTCTTCGCCATTAGGCTATTTCGGCCGGAGCTGATGTCTTCTTTCTTCTTCTAATCTTGGTCTTCTTTTTTGCTACAACTAATCTGATGTTCTTGTTTCTTCTTTTCTTGTTATTCTTGTGTTCTTCTTGTTCTTGGTATTTTGGTTAGTTCTTTCTTCTTGTTGTTTTATTTGGGATGAATTATGGTATGCATGAGTGATATGATGGTGAGTTACTGACAGACCAGATGAAATGGCTTGTCAGGTGACTAGTTTCTCTGTGATTTTTTTTTTTTTTTTTTTTTTTTTTTTTTTGTAGCCCGTGTCTTTTTGTTTGAATATGTGTTGGTGGGTGTCAGTTTAACTTGATAAATGTGAGTGTTGTATGTAATGATAAGGTTTGTGATGTGTTTCTCATGTTGTATGTTTTAATTTTGTTTTATTCATTTTTATTTTCTTTAGGCATGGTTGCATATATATAATAGATATAAAAAGGGTTCATGCGTGTGTCAATCATAGCATGTCGATAAGATGGGTCTCCTTGAGGAAGGTTATTATAGCGTCACTGATGGTGACATCATCTTGCAATAGGTTGGGTACAGTCAGCACGAAGCCTTGCTCGGCAGCTAGGATAACCAGCTGCCGGCGCTCTGGTTCGTACTGGCTGCACTCAGTCAGAATATGTTTGATGGAGAGAATTTGGTTGCAAGTGGAACAGATAGGTGGAAAGGACTGGTCAAGGTAGGCCCCTAGGTGGGTCAAATAGGTACAATTCAGCCTAAGTCTGGCGAGAACGACCTCTTCCCTCCTATTCTTCCTGTATGCTGAGGGCCAGTTACCTATGTTAGGCTTCCAGGTGTTGTGGAGATTTAGCCTAGTCCATTCATGTTGCCACTTTTCAAATGTATATGTCTTCCCCAAGGAGAGACACGACTGAGTCTCCCAGGGCACATTAGTTGTCTCCCCGAGACCCACAGTCGCTCTTGCTAATCTGTCTGCCTGTTCATTGCCCCAAATGTTACAATGCCCAGGCACCCACACCAGCACAATATTCTTGGCACACTCATGTAATTTATTAATAATGTTGCCCTGTATTTCATTGCTGGTAGTATCACCACCTTCAATTGCTTTAAGAGCTGACATGGAATCTGAAATGACAGCAACATCACTGACATTGCTTGTTATTGCAATGTCAATGGCTTTACTAATTGCGAACATTTCTGCAGAGAATATAGTTGTATGCCGCGGCAGGCGGGAGCTCCACTCCTCGTCTCTGCTCCAGATACCGGCTCCAACGTTGTCGTCAGTCTTGGACCCGTCGGTGAACACGTGAGTATAGGCGCTGAACCCTTCAAGAAATTGATAGAAAAGTTGCCTCAGGAGCTCAGGATGAAAGTCATTCTTTGCTCCCGGAAGCCACGATGTTTCCACATGGAGGTTGGGGTTCTCCCATGGCGGACACAACGGTGGAACGTATCTATCAACATCTTCGAAATGGACACCAGCACCCTGGCACAAGGTCTGGAGGCGGACAACCGAGGACGGGGACTTACGCAGCTGCAGGAAACGGAAGTTGGCAACAGCACACCAACCTGGGTGGCCTGTGCCGCGCTTCCTAGCCGCACTCAACCCGTACCTTAGCGTCAACATGTCCCTCCTGATGTGAAGTGGAGGGACGTGGGCCTCAACCTCTAGTTTACCTACACGTGTACACCTGTAGGCACCCAGACATAGACGAAGGCATCGGTTCTGTATTCTGGTTAGCCTTGCGAGTGTGGTGTCGCATGCCGAAGCATACAACTGGCATCCATAATCAAGTTTTGATCTGATCAGGGTCTTATACACCATTAATAAAGATTTCCTATTGGCTCCCCATGTAGTACCTGATAAAACTTTCAGGATGTTTGTGACTTTAAGACATTTACTTTCAAGTTCGTTAATGTGGTTTTTCCACGTTAATTTCCGGTCAAAATGAACACCAAGAAATTTTACTGAAGTCTGAAATTTAATAGGAGTATCATTTAATTTTAATACTGGATTTCTAATGTTACGTTTCTTAGTGAAGACTACTCCTACTGTCTTCTCAACTGAAAACCTAAATCCCCATTGTATTGCCCACTGTTCCGCGGCTTTTAGGCCGGCTTGCACCCTTTGTGCAGATAGCCTCTCAACTCGAGAGGAGCGCCAGATTGCGCAATCGTCAGCAAACAAGGAGAATTTGAGGTCACTCAAGCTGGGGGCTGGTGATAGGAAATCATTAATAATTATAAGAAATAAAATCGGGCCCAAAACGCTACCTTGTGGAACTCCATTTTCTAAGACAAATATGTCTGATTTTACGTTACCTTTTAATTTGACGGAAAAAGTCCGGTCTTGCAAAAAATTACTAATGAAAATTGGCAAATTACCTCTCAGACCCATGGCGTGGAGCTTCATCATGAGGCCAGTCCGCCATGTCATGTCGAAAGCTTTTTCTATGTCTAAAAATACTGCAATTAATGTTTCTTTACTGCAAAGAGCTTTTGAGATGTCAGTTTCAAGACTTATCAAATGATCTAGTGTGCTTCTACCTTGGCGGAAACCACACTGTCGATCATTCAATAAGTTGTTACTTTCCAAAAAATACATTAGTTTACGCTTTATCATACGTTCCCTGGTCAAGGTGCTTAATCATCTCGTATCGTATACCGTCAGGTCCAGGAGTAGAGCCCTTGCCCTTATTAATAGCAAAGGAAAGTTCCTCTGGGGAAAATGCTCGATTCTAGCCCTGTTCGTCCCCGTTCTCGAAGTCGAGATGCAAGAGCTCGGCACGATCACGGAACACGCCGAAGCGTGGATCATGATTGGTGGAGCTACTGGCATCTGCAAACTTCTGGCCTAGGGTGTTGGCAATGGCCTGGGGATCGTCGAGAATCCGCCCTCCACTACTCACCTGTGGGATAAAACTCCTTCCTCCTTTGGATCTGACCCGGTTTAGAGCGGACCATACCTCAGAGGAAGGGGTATCCTTGTTAATAGTGGCGACGAACGCCCGCCAAGACTCTCCCTTACACTCCCTGAGAACTCTCCTAGCCTTGGCTCTAGCTTTTTTATACTCAATTACGTTTACAAGTGATGGAATTCTATTAAATAAACGGCAACTCCTATTTCGCTCACAGACAACTCGTCGGCAGTCTGGTGTCCACCATGGAACTCCAGGCCTGTGGGTTTTTGCAGAAGTCTTAGGAATTGTTAAATCTGCAGCGTGTATTATAGCTTGTTGTATGTGTGTAATTTTGGTGTTGATGTCTTGTCCAATGGTGTCTATACGAACGGCTTCTGAGTATGCCCCCCAGTCTGCCTTCCTAAGGTTGTAGCGCACCTCGGGAGTAGCCGTCGGGGCGCCACACTCATAAGAAATGCAGATCAGAAAATGGTCACTACCCAGAGAGTCGTCGTATGTAGAAAATTTACAATCTAATAGCAAGGCAGCGTCAACTATAGAAAGATCTATAGCCGACGCTGTGCCAAATCGTTCGTCCACTCGAGTCGCACTACCGTCATTCAGAAGAGACAAGTTGGAGTTGAGGATAGCTGCAGCCACCTGCTCTCCCCTTCCGTCACTCCGGACACTGCCCCACCGCAAATGGTGAGAATTGAGGTCGCCGAGGATCATTTTCTTTCCTGGCAGTTGGTTAAATAGCTCCTCAAGCTCACCATCGTCAATGAGCCTGCCCGGAGGACAGTATAGTGAACAGATGGCAACATAGCCAGTCCGAATCTTAACTCTGCACGCGACAGCCTGCAGGTTCAAGTTCAGACTGACTCTTTGTTGGGCGAATGAACTCCGAATGTATAGGGCTACCCCCCTTAGGTTGTCTCCCCTGTAGGACATGTAGTTGTCGAATACAGGTGGGTCGTCGTGACCCGCAAGTAGCGTCTCTTGTAGGCAAAAAACGTCCGGCCGGAATAATGACATAAGTAAATGAAATTGAGCATTTTTATTCCTAGCACCTCTGCAGTTCCACTGGATGATAATGAATTTTAAGTCTGAGAGTTGATATGGTCAGCGTTTTGGGCTTTAGATTTCTTTCCTCTTGTATATGGGGGGGAAAGATGATCCAGGGAAAGATCCCCCTCATGAGATGAGCAGTCTCCCGGCTCCAAAGAGCCAGTACTCTGCTCAGCAGGGGCTCCCTGCCCCGGGTGTCCTTCAAAAATGTGAAAGAGTGTTGGTCTTGTTGAGTCTTTTGTCAAGTTCTCTAGTGACTGCGTTCTCCTCCTCCTTACGTCGGGGTAGGTAAGGTCGCGAGTCCGTTTGGGTTTTGGGGTCAGGTATAGCGTGTTGATAATTTCGGTCTCGTTATTAGTCATGGTTGTATTAGTGTTCTCGTCTTTGGCGTCTGTGGTTGAATAACCGGTGATTATGGAGTCAGTCTGTGTTGAGATGGTCCTGGTCTCAGTCTGGGTTCCAATGGTGCACATTTTGGGAGGTGAGGTATTTTTGGATACAGCAGATGCAAAGGACATTCCAGGTGTTGGTGTCTGCAAGGACATCTCCACCTGCCTCTTAGCCTCCCTGTAGTCCAAATTGTTCTCTGCTCTCACCTTACCGATCTCATACTCCCTCAGGTAGGAAGGGCACTTCCTGTCTGAGGCAGCATGCTGACCGGAACAGTGGTAGCATTTTTCCTCCGTTTGTGTACAGTCATCGTCCCTGTGTCCGGTCTGAGCACACTTGGAGCATACCTGGGTGTTACGGCAGGCCTTACCAGTGTGTCCAAACCTTTGACAGTTAAAACAACGCATTGGAAATGGAATATACGTTTTGGTCTGGACCCTCTCATATCCTACCAAGACATGAGTGGGCCTCACAAGTCCTTCAAAAGTCAGTACAGCTGTAGTCGATCGTTTTCGTTCACCGTCTGTGGTCTTTCTATTAAATACGAAAGCATCGACGACTTCTTGATCTTTCATGTGGAACTTAATTTCGTCATTTGTCATCCCCTGAAATTCGTAGCTATTAACTACAGCCTTACAGGTGTTGAGAAAAGCTGGGATATATGGTTCCACTGTTGTTGAATGAAATGTTCTAAGATTCAAGGCGTCCCTCATTTGCTGAGCGTCCTTAACAGTAACTTGGAGTTCGCCTTTTCTTGTCTTTCGGACTTTCTCCACGTCCCCTATCTGATCCTTAATGGCCTTATGTATGATGAAGCCATTAATTTTGTCAAACGAGGTAGACGTGTCAATAGTCCGATAGTGGATTACTCGGGCCTTCTCAGTTGAAACTTGTATCTGTCGTCTTTGTTGAGTAGTTTGGTCGGTAACCGTTACATTGTCAGTTGTTTTGTTGTTTAGATTGTCAGAGTTTGTCGTTGGTCGTGGCAGTCGTGGGTCATGATTGGCCTCCCGCCTCTGCCTGTCCCTGCCTGGACGAGCAGAGGGGGGCTTGGAGCTTCCCCTCCCAGAGGGCATGGTTGGGGTGGCTGGGAACCACCCCTTGGGTACAGTTTTGGATGATTGATTTACATATAGATGTTGGTGCACTAAGGTTATGCAAGGCCCTTAGTGCAAAAAAAAAATACTTTTACTTAAGGACGACCCCCGAACAGTGGTGTGCCTGCACGATCACGGACGTCACTGCTGGATTGGCCCAGGGTTTTTTCCCCGACCCCCACTGGAGACACACAATCCCACTCCGTGAGGTGTGCACCACTGGGGGGGCTCTAGCACGAATACTGAATTAAAAAAAAATTCAGCAGGTGCCTCGGCCAGGGTAAGTATTAGAAAAAATTTAAGTAAGAGAGAAAGCCCTCCAACCACGTCAGGAAGGACAACAGTTAGCACTTCCCTCGCAGTTGTGTGGGTCACTCACACTAACTGTGGGGAGGGAATGCTAAGATTGTCAATCTTGAGCGCTCGTGAGGTGTCAAAAAATTTAAAGTGGCAAAGCCACTTTTAAAAAGAATGATGAATGGATGGATGAATTCTTGGAATGCTAGGAATAGCAAGAACAAGAATAATTGCAAGTGCAATCGCACAAGATGCAGCGGGCTATGGCGGAAAAAACCGTTACAGTGCAAGTGGAATTGCACAAGATGCAGCGGGCTATAGCGGAAAAAACCGTTACAGAAATTGTTCTCGCAAGAACGTCCGTCTCCTCCCGTGTCCAATCAGCCTCTGAAGAGCCATTGATTGATGTTGGAGATTACTGGCCTCTTCGCCGTTAGGCTATTTCGGCCGAAGCTGATTGGTTGGACTTCTTTTTTTTCTTGGTTCTTCTTTTAGTTTTTACTTTCCATTCTTCTTCTTGTTCTTCGTCTTCTTCTTTTTGGTCTTGTTCTGTCTGGTCTTCTATTATGATAATGTTATCAGGTTCTTCGTTGTTCATATCTTGATTGTTCTGGTCTTGTTTGTTCTTATCTTGATTGTTCTTGTCTCGGTTGTTTTTGTCTAGTTTGTTCTGTTCTTGATTCTTGACTGCAAGGAGGGCCTCCTTGTAAGTCAATTTTTCTTTCGCCCGCAGCCTGGCCACCCTGCACTCCTCCCTCCACTTGGGACAAAGCCGGTCGGAGGAGGAGTGAGGGCCACCACAAGCCGCGCACTTCTTAACGGCCGCCTGGCAGTCAGCGTCGGTGTGGCCGGGTGCCCCGCAGCTTGAGCACACCTCACGAGCACGACACTTCTTCGCCAGATGGCCATATTTCTGGCAATTGTAGCAGCGAGTGGGTTTTTGCTGGTAAGGCTTGACTGGGATTTTCTCCCAACCCAGTATAACGGAGCTAGGAAGTTCCTTAGGAAAACCAACCAGGGCAGTTGTGCTGGTCAGCTTCCTAAGTACTGAGAGCTGATCTCCAATCAGCTCGGCAAGTTCGTCTTTTTCAAGATACTCAATTTCAGTGTGGGAAATGACTCCCAAAACTAAGTTATCCTGAAGTAAGGCGTCAAACATGACGTCGACTCCATTGATATTCACAAGGGGAGGCAATTTGTGGCCCTGCCCCCATACCTCGAAGGTGATGATAAGGGTACCGCCTTTACTGCGGACGACCCCTGTCACCCCCTTGAGTCCAATGTGGTCAAAAAAATCTTTAATCACAAGAAGATTGAGTTTCTTGCGCGAAGGGTGCTCGACCGGAATCAGTCTCACAACCTTCGCCTGGGCTAGGGTGAACATGGTCACGTGGTACCTCAGGAGGAAGGAGCGGGGAGCCGGGAGAACCTACCTCGCCGAGGTTCAGTTCTCAAGTGAAGAGCCATTTGTTGTTGTTGTTTAGATTGTCGGACCGTAGTCCGACACGGGCCTTGCCTATAGGCGGCCCGTTTGGTGGTTCCGGCTGGAGCTCCAGGAGCAGCCAGACCGGATTGGTAATGGAGGTGGTCCCACCTGCAGATTGGAAGGATACTGCAGGTTGCAAGTGTGAGCGGACCCCCGATCAGTGGACACTTACCACCAACCCCCACTCTTGGACGTGGTCAGTTTCGGAGTGGCGCGCCCCCCGAACTGGGGTCCGCACTTGCTGGGAGAGGATGCTTTCTAAGCTATCTGGGTGGTGGGTATCGTGTGATGACCCGGAGTAGGTGGTGAATGTGGTCTGTATGGGCCTTTCGGGTTAGAGTGGCCGCTGGTGTTGTGTGTGTTTCTTGGGAGATTTGAGTTCTGTTTCGGAGGCTTTGTGTGACCTCACAGTCGAGGAGATAGTGTTCAAGTGGGTTGGCTGCAGGCTCCTGACAGTAGGTGCAATCCATGACGTCATTACCGATCATCTGCCAGGAGCACTTGTACCCTAGTCGTAGTCGATGAAGGCTGACTTGGGTTTGTCTTGGAGTTTTCTTGTCAGCGAACGGTGGTTCCCCTTTTGTGGCCGCCAGATACCATTTGGCTGATTGGGACCCGGCGTTGAGTGCATGAAGGAAGCTCTTTTTGATGTGGAGCTTGCTGGTCTTTCTGAGGTGATTCTTGATCTGTTGCACACTTGCTGGAACTTGGATGTGTACGCTACTAGAACGTGTAGCTGCCTTGGCTGCTTCGTCTGCCACGTCGTTTCCTCCGATCCCTACATGACTGGGAATCCAGTGTAAGACGACTGGTCGGTTTTGGCTTTGGAATTCCTGTAGCTGTGCGAGGATTGAGGTGATGATGTGGACGTTGTCTCTTGGTTGAGTGTGTTGCAGCGCCTGCATGGCCGATTTCGAGTCCGTGTGAATTATGGTGGGCTTGTTGTGTTGTGTTGCAGCGTGTTGTAGGGCCTTTAAGATTGCTACCAGTTCTGTTTGTAGGGTGGAGCAGTCATTGGAAAGTCTCCATTTGAGGGTCTGACCTTGGGTGTAGAAGGCCGCTCCGGATCTATGATGTTTTGGGTCCACCGAGCCGTCTGTGAAGTATGATGCTGCATCAGCCGGTGTCTCGGTGGCTATGGCTCTGAGAGTTATTTTTTTGAGGTCCTCCTTCTGGAGGTTGGCTTTACTATCGCCTAGGTCGGTAAATTTGAGTGTGGCTGGTGGAGGGCTCCATGGTGGAGGAACAGCGTAACCATTGTCTCGTGTGTCTTGGTTGTTCTTGACGAGTGTTTCTGCTTGCAGGTGTCGGATGACCTCGCTTGCCTCGTGCGACCAGGTGGCCCCTCGCACTGTGTGGTCGAGGTGGAGGGAGGCACTGATTCGAATCTTGGCAACTGTGGGCTTGTCTGCTCTACAGATTTTGGCGAGGAGACCGGCTGTCACCTGCTTGACTCGTACTGCCAGGGGTGGTAGCTCGGTTTCCATTTGCAGATTGCAAATTCTGGTCCACATGGGTGCTCCGAGCATGGTCCTGAGAGCATTGTTTTGAATGACTTCTAGCTTAGCTATTTGGTCCAATGAGTGCTGGAGTGCTGGAGCACTGTAATCTACCAGCGATCTGATGGCGGCCGTGTAGTAGGCTTTGAGCACAGGGAGGTTTGCTCCTGCTGATTTGCTGGTGAGCGACCTCATTATATTGTGTCTGCTCTTCGTCCTGTGCCTGAGATACTCGAGTTGCGGCTTGAAGGTGAGTTTCTGGTCAAACCAGATTCCAAGACACTGGTGGGCGTTGGTCCAGACTACCGGCTTGTTTTGTATGGAGAGCATCTTGTCTGGTGTGTCTGTGCAGATGGCCATCGCTTTCGACTTGGCTGGATTTATCTTGAGTCCAAGTCTGTTGCACTCCTCTTCTATAAGTTGGAGTGCGTGTTGCGTGTTGGCTAGTCTGTTCGATCCTCTTACTATGAGCTGTAAGTCGTCTGCATAGCATAGGAGCTTGGCTGTTTGTCTGAAAGGAAGCTTGACTTGATTTTCCATCAGGACATTGAACAGCATTGGACTGAGGATGCCTCCTTGTGGGGTTCCGTTTTCGTGGACCCTGTAGCTTGAGGTTGTTCCCTGAAAGCGTACTCGTGCTTCTCTCTGTGTGAGGTAGTTCTGGATCCACCCCAGCAACCTTCCTTTGACGCCTTTTTTAGCGAGCGTAGTTGTAATGGCCAGTGGATTGGCTAGTTCGAAGGCTTTCTCCAGGTCGAGGAAGACCACCAGAGCTGGTTTGTTGTCCACTGTGCTGAGTATCTCGGCGATGTTGTTGCCTGTGCCGGTGTTCTCGGTGTAAGCAAAGATGTGAGGGTGTGGGCTGCCTACTTTCCATTTGAGTCGGTTGAGAGCCATTCTTTCTCCCGTCTTGGCTATGCAGCTGAGAAGGGAGATGGGCCTCGGCTTGTCTGGTTCTCTGGGCTTCGGAATGGGCTGTATATCTGCCTTCTTCCATTCCGGTGGGAGTCTTTGTGCTGTCCACGAAGCATTGATGGCTTGCAGCAGAGCCTCGTGTCCGGCTGTACCGGCATGAAAGAGCATGGAGTAGGTTATCCTGTCTGCCCCTGGAGCTGTGTCCTTGCTTCGTTTTAGCGACCTTTGGAGTTCTTACTGGTTGAATGGTCTGTCAGTGTCATCTTCACTGTTGCAGGCCTCTTCGATCGTCTGGAGTCTGACCTGTCGCAGACGCCGTTGTGTCTCCTCCGCCTGTCTCGGGAGGTTTTTCGTTGCTGCTCGGTCAGCGAACAGTTTTGCAAGTCTCTCGGCTTCTTCTTCTGGGTTGGGATGGGTTGGTGGTGGTGGTGTTGCCTTCCCAGATGCCCTTCGGATCTGGGCCCACATCTTGCCAAGGGAGGTGTGCTCGTTGAGTTCGGAGCACCACTTGAGCCAGCTTACGTTTTTTATTTCTTGCTTCTCTTCCCTGGTGTCCTTAACTATGACTTGCAGGAGATGTCTGTTTGTTGCCGTGGGATGTCTCCTATAGTTTCTTCGGGCCATGTTCACTCTGTGGTTGAGTTCTTTCACCCTGGGACAGTAGTACCAGTAGTCATTGTACTGTCTTGATGTGGGTTTTGTTTTGGGGATGGCCTCTTCTGCCGCTTGGTGAAACGCCTCGACCAATTGGTGGTGGAGGGTTGTCTCATCCACGGGTGCTGCGCCGGACGGCTGTGATTTTTTGCGCCACTTAGCCAGGTGTTTCTTGAAGAGTCCCCAATCTGCCTTTTGGGTATTGTATCTCCATCTCGGGGGGGGTGGAGTGGGGAGTTTGTTCACCTTCAGTGTTGTTAGGGTGGCGAACTGGTCGCTGGTCAGCGTGGGGTGTATCTGCCAGGAGGCCGAAGGCTGTAGTGCACTGGAGACGAAGGTTAGATCTAGCCTTCCTCCCCTAGTGTGGGTGGGCTCACCGGTGTTCAGGAGGCAGATCTCGGGTGTATCTTGAAAGGTGGTGTATAGGTGTAGGCCGTCTTCATTTGTGGGGCTTGCCGAGCTTAGGAAGGGATGATGTGCATTGAAATCCCCTCCTATGAGTGTGGCGTGGTCAGCGGCCGAAGCAAATAGTTGAGTAACCTCCAGTGAGCCCCTTGGGTTCTTGTAAATGTTGTGAACAGTTAATTCCCGTTCTTGGAGGGTTACTTTGATGGCCTGTGTCTCGATGTTTTCCCCACATGGAAATTGCTGCGTGACATCGGCGGAGGGTATGCTTGACTTGACCAAGATCATGCATCCTCTTGTAGACGCCTGCGTGAAATGCCTCCTGTATGTCTTGTAACCGCTGAATTTGAAACAGTGGTGTTCTTGTAGTAGTGTTTCTTGTAGCAGTATGATGTCAAGCTTGTCCTTGGCTGCTGCTTCTTGTAGGAGGTGTTTCTTGTTTTTGATGCCCTGAGCATTCCATGTTAGGATGTTCAGGGTGCTGGTGGTTTCCACCACTGTTTCATCGGAGATTTCTGGTGGTCCTCGATGGAGATGTCCAAGTTCGATTCCAGCTGGATCAGGTCCATATCTTCGTGTTCTGTGGTTTTTGCCTTCTGGGCCGTGGTTCGGTTCAGGGGAGTTGAGACGTCCATTTTCTTTCTGGGAGCTTTCGGTATCTTGGGTTCTCTGGTGGCCTTCTTCGGTGTGGAGTGTACCTCGGCTGTCACTCGTGTGGGGACCGGCGTGGCTTCCTCCACTGAGGTGGCTGGAGCTGTGGCGACTTGCCCGAGGACGCTCCCCATGAGTATTTGGAGCTGTGTGGGTTGGATCTTGTGGCCCAGTAGTCCGGCTAGGCCTTCCGCGAAGGTTGTCAATACCTTGGCTAGGTCTGATACGTGTATCATTCCTTCTGGTGCCTTGGTGTGTGCTTCTTTTGTCTGTCTCGTGGTTGTCTGCTGCTTGGGTGGCCGAGGTGTGGCCGTGGTGAGGCCAGGAAACTGGGCTGCACTTTGGGTGTTGACTGGCTGAGGAGGTTGTCTTGGTTGTTTTGGCCTCTGGGTTCCCCACACGAAGGTACTTGGTGGGGCTGGTGTGTAGGCGGTGGGTGCCAGTCTTGCTGCTGCTGGTCGGTTTGCCTGTACCCTCCTTGTTCTCTCGGAGCATCCAGGATTCCAGGCGTGGTGTTTGCCCCCGCAGTTGGCACACTTGGGGGCAATTTTTTCTCCATTTTTCAGCTTGGTGAGGCAGGAGTGTGTGCCGTGCTTCTGTGCGCAGACTGCGCAGATCTCCTTGTACGTGCACCGTGTCTGATGGTGCCCGTATTTCTGGCATCTGAAGCACCGCAGGGGCTCTGGGACGAAGGGCCTCACTTCGTAGGTCCCCCAGGTTTTGAGGTCTATGGTGCTGGGGGGTGAGCCGTAGTGCGTTATGAGCACTTGTTTCGTGGTGGCCGTCTTGTCGGACATGGGAGAGCATCTCTCGGCTTTTAAAATCTTCGGGTGGTTCTCCAGGGGTTCGAGAGGTAGTTCCTTCGGGTACCGGAGGACTACCGACTTCATCAGTTTCTGGGCGGGGTCTAGCTTGGTTGAAGTAACGGTGGTGGTGTTCTGCAGGTAAGTGTCGAGGGTGGTGGCGGAGTTCTTGTCTTTGGGGTGAACAATCATCTCCCCCTTTAGGTTGGGCCGCACTGAGAACCTGGCCAGTGGATTCAGCTTTTCCATCTCTGTGACGGCGGCATATGTTGTTTTTGCGTCCGTTTTCGTGATCCGGAATTTTGGCAGTGTCGTTGAGGGTGAGCTGGTGGTGGTGATGGGTGCCTTGGGGGCTGCTTGATGGCATTCGTTTCCCGAAAAAGCACGTCGGCGTTTCTTGTTTTCTACCTTCGTCCAGCTGTCCTCAGTGGCGGTAGCAGTGGTGGTGGAGTTGTTGGAGGTGGTGATGTTGTCCTTACTTTTCAGGGCTTCATTGAAGGTGCGTAGCTGGTCTGCTTTCTCAGTGCGGAGCCTGTCGTAGTTCGGGTCGTCAGGTTGGCGGTTCAGGCGGGGATCGCGGTTAGGAGGACGTACGCGCTCCATAACCGTTGTTTTTTGTTTTGTTTTTCTTTCGATGGGGTATTTAACACTTCTCGCATCGCTCCTGAACCGAGAAGACCTCCCAACAAGACCTCCTGCTGAACCCGGAACTCTGAAGACCGCCTTCTCCCCTGCGCCATTGTTGGCCATCTTCCCGGACCGGACCACCCAGGACTGTCATCGTCCACAACTACTCACGAGCGTTCTCGGTTTATCGAGCATTAGCTTGCCCTCCCCACTGGCAGTGTGAGTGACCCACACTCCAGCTGGAGAGCAGTTATAGCGCGATATTCCCGGCGTGGTTTGAGCTCTTTTCCTTCTACTACTATTTTTCCTTTTTCGCTCTGGCCTAGGGACCTGCACCCTCAAAAAGTGTATTCGTCCTGCGGTCCCCCCTGTAACTGTTCACCTCCCTCCCAGGAGATTGTGAACACGAAAGGGGGTCGGAGCAAAACCCTCCCCAGCCGAGTCTTTCCAGGAAAACCGTGATCGTGCGGGTCCACCTGGAAAGGGGGTAGCTATCCTTATCCTTCCCAATAGGCACACTTAGCTCACGTCTATAAGTGAGCAGTCACATACACTAGGAAGTAGGCTTCCCCAATCGGGGCTCCGAGAGAGAAGCTCAGGAACCACTCTACGACCACCAGCCAGTGGGGAGGGCTGTAATTCCTCTGCTATTTACTCAAACGGAATAGGTAGGATATAAAAAATAAAAAAAAAAAAAAAAAAAAAAAAGAGCCATTAGTTCAAGTTGTTTGGGATTACTGGCCTCTTCGCCGTTAGGCTATTTCGGCCGAAGCTGATTGGTTGCACTTCTATTTTTTCTTGGTTCTTCCTTTCCATTCTTCTTCTTGTTCTTCGTCTTCTTTTTGATCCATTCTTCTTCTTGTTCTTCGTCTTCTTTTTGATCTTCTTCTTTCTGGTCTTCTTCTTTCTGGTCTTCTTTTTTCTGGTCTTCTGTAGGGATATCGGGTTCTCGGTTGTTCATGTCGTGGTTGTTTTTGTCTAGGTAGTTCTTGTCTTGTTTGTTCTTTTCTTGTTTTTCTTTTCTTAATTTTTGACTACAAGGAGAGCCTCCTTGTAGGTCAATTTTTCTTTAGTCCGCAGCTTGGCCACCCTGCACTCCTCCCTCCACTTGGGACAGTCCCGGTCGGAGGAGGAGTGAGGGCCACCACAAGCCGCGCACTTCTTTGTGGCCGCCTGGCAGTCAGCGTAAGCGTGGCCGGGTGCCCCGCAGCTCGAGCACACCTCCCGAGCACGACACTTCTCCGCCATATGGCCATACCTCTGGCATTTGTAGCAGCGGGTGGGTCTTCCCTGATGTGGTCTTACTGGGATTTCCTCCCAACCCAGCAAAATGGAGCTTGGAAGTTCCCCAAGGCGAGAAACCAGGGCAGCTGTGCTAGTTAGTTTCTTAACTGCAGAGAGCTGATTTCCGATCAGCTCATCAAGTTCTTCTATATCGAGATGTTCAATTTCTGGGTGGGAGATGACTCCCAAAACCGCGTTCTCCTTATAGGGGTATTCAAGTCTGATCTTGATTCCATTGATTTCTGTAATTTTTCTTAGTTGCTTGGCCCCTCCCCAATCCGCGAAGGTGACGGTAAGGTAACCGCTCTCATGGCGGACGACCTTTGCCACCCCCGTGATTCCCGAGGAGTCAAAAAAATTTCTCAGGACAAGGAGGTTGAGTTCTTTGGGCGAAGTTGGCTTGCGCGGAAGAACTCTGGCGGCCCTTGCATAATCAAAGGTGAACGATTCGTTCATGGTCACGTGGTACCTCGGGAGGAAGGAGCGGGGAGCCGGGAAAACCTATCTCGCCGAGGTTCAGGTCTCAAGTGAAGAGCCATTCAAGTTGTTTGGGATTACTGGCCTCTTCGCCGTTAGGCTATTTCGGCCGAAGCTGATTGGTTGCACTTCTATTTTTTCTTGGTTCTTCTTTTAGTTTTTACTTTCGATTCTTCTTCTTGTTCTTCGTCTTCTTTTTGATCCATTCTTCTTCTTGTTCTTCGTCTTCTTTTTGATCTTCTTCTTTCTGGTCTTCTTCTTTCTGGTCTTCTTTTTTCTGGTCTTCTGTAGGGATATCGGGTTCTCGGTTGTTCATGTCGTGGTTGTTTTTGTCTAGGTAGTTCTTGTCTTGTTTGTTCTTTTCTTGTTTTTCCTTTTCTTGATTTTTGACTACAAGGAGAGCCTCCTTGTAGGTCAATTTTTCTTTAGTCCGCAGCTTGGCCACCCTGCACTCCTCCCTCCACTTGGGACAGTCCCGGTCGGAGGAGGAGTGAGGGCCACCACAAGCCGCGCACTTCTTTGTGGCCGCCTGGCAGTCAGCGTAAGCGTGGCCGGGTGCCCCGCAGCTAGAGCACACCTCCCGAGCGCGACACTTCTCCGCCATATGACCATACCTCTGGCATTTGTAGCATCGAGTGGGTCTTCCCTGATATGGTCTTATTGGGATTTCCTCCCAACCCAGCAAAATGGAGCTTGGAATTTCCCCAAGGCGAGAAACCAGGGCAACTGTGCTAGTTATTTTCTTAACTGCATAGAGCTGTCTTCCGATCAGCTCATCAAGTTCTTCTATATCGAGATGTTCAATTTCTGGGTGGGAGATGACTCCCAAAACCGCGTTCTCAGTATAGGGGTATTCAAATCTGATCTTGATTCCATTGATTTCTTTAGTTTTACTTAGTTGCTTGGCCAATCCCCAATCCGCGAAGGTGACGGTAAGGTAACCGCTCTCATGGCGGACGACCTTTGTCACCCCCGTGATTCCCGAGGAGTCAAAAAAATTTCTCAGGACAAGGAGGTTAAGTTCTTTGGGCGATGCGGGCTTACGCGGAATAACTCTAGCGGCCCTCGCATTATCAAAGGTGAACGAGTCGTTCATGGTCACGTGGTACCTCGGGGGGAAGGAGCGGGGAGCCGGGAGAACCAACCTCGCCGAGGTTCAGTTCTCAAGTGAAGAGCCATTCAAAGTTGTTAGGGATTTCTGGCCTCTTCGCCGTTAGGCTATTTCGGCCGAAGCTGATTGGTTGGTCTTCTTTTTTCTCTTTGTTCTTCTTTTAGTTTTAACTTTCCATTCTACTTCTTGTTCTTCGTCTTCTTCTTTTTGGTCTTGTTCTGTCTGGTCTTCGATAATATTATAAGGTTCTTCTTTGTTGATATCTTGATTGTTCTTTTCTTGTACGTTTTTGTCTTGTTTGTTCTTTTCTTGTTTGTTTCGGTCTTGGTTGTTTTTTTCTAGAGTCTTGACTGCAAGGAGAGCCTCCTTGTAAGTCAACTTTTCCTTAGACCGCAGCCTGGCCACCCTGCACTCCTCCCTCCACTTGGGACAAAGCCGGTCGGAGGAGGAGTGAGGGCCACCACAAGGCGCGCACTTCTTAACGGCCGCCCGGCAGTCAGCGTCGGTGTGGCCGGGTGCCCCGCAGCTAGAGCACACCTTGGGAGCGCGACACTTCCTTGCCAGATGGCCATATTTCTGGCAATTGTAGCAACGAGTGGGTTTTGGCTGTTGAGGTTTCACTGGGATTTTCTCCCAACCCAGTATAACGGAGCTGGGAAGTTCCTTAGGAGAACCAACCAGGGCAGTTGTGCTGGTCAGCTTCCTAAGTACTGCGAGCTGATCTCCAATCAGCTCGCCAAGTTCATCTCTTTCGAGATACTCAATCTCAGAGTGGGAAATGACTCCCAAAATCAAGTTATCCTGAAGTAGGGCGTCAAACATGACGTCAACTCCGTTGATGATGGTTCGATGGGGTAATTTGTGGGCCTGCCCCCATTCTTCGAACGTGATGACAAGGGTACCACCGCTACTCCGGACGACCCCTGTCACCCCCTCTAGTCCAATGTGGTCAAAAAAATCCTTAATCACAAGAAGATTTAGTTTCTTGCGCGAAGGGTGCTCGACCGGAATCAGTCTCACAACCTTCGCCTGGGCTAGGGTGATCATGATCATGGTCACGCGGTACCTCGGGGGGAAGGATCAGGGAGCCGGGAGAACCAACCTCGCCGAGGTTCAGGTCTCAAGTGTGTAAGAGCCATTCTTTCGATGGGGTATTTATACGATACTTCAGAATCAGATAAACAGATCGGAAGTGAGCTGATTGACTGAGGTGAAAGCGGTAAATGGCCAATCACCTCGGAGTCCGAAAGCGAGGCTTGGTCTGTGGAACTCGCCTCTGGTTGGCTGGTAAGGTGACAAATCGGCAGTTGTAGGGGAGAATATCCACTACAACCCTTCCAGAATAAGGTATAGCCAGACCCCCGTTCTGTGAGTCGACCCACGTCTGGGAGCCGTACCTCACTAATGGCTGCTATGTCGATGTTATACCTTTTGCCACAAGGGCGGTTCTTCTTTCAAGATGCTCATTTGTGCCATTATCCAAAAGGGTTCTGACATTAGTTGCAGCGACCATAAAAGGTTGTATAGTTCGTTTTTCTTTTGCTCTGCGATATTGATTGTGTTTTCGACAGCACAAGGATGACCTTGCTGGGTGCGGTTGCCAAATCAGGTTGGTTCTTTAGACAGGCTATGTTTAGGTCACCATTTCTAGACCCGTCCCCATGTGGGGTGAGCAGAGTGGCTCCTTGAAAGGGCTGCCCAGTCGCACATAAAGGACTGGATTGCACTGCTGCTTAAATCCCAGTGCATAAACGACCATCTTATTTGTACCACCCATGAGCCGAGTTGTGACTAGAGACTCCCGGCAGCCATCTCTCTCTGTCCCAGTTGCCACTTTTCCGTCGCCAGAGGACTTTTGGGGGATGGGTTTTGATGATGATGAGCTGGATGATGGCTGCACATGAGTTGATTTATGTGGTGAGGCAGGAGCACAGGCTGCAACCACACATCTTGGCTCTCCATTTTCCTGATCCAGTGGTGCAAGTGCTGCAACGACTGGGGAGAGGGAGAGTTGCAATGGACTGCCGATAGCCCAGTTTGTTGGGTTTTGACTTAGTAGCCTGTCCATCTTGCAGTGTTTTCGTCTGCCAGTGTAGTCATTGGGTTCCCATGGTGGTTACCTTTTCCGCCTATACCGCCGTTGGGGTCTTGTTGGAGCTCTGCCTGATGGGGGGTTCCACCGCAGATTTTTCGTTTGGGGTTTACTCCCGTAGCCTTACATTTACCAAGGTTTATCTGCAAGGCAGCGGGGTAGTGGTTGGTAGGCGCCAGAACGTGTCCACATGCCAGTGGGCCTATGCACCGTCCCTCTGAGGCCCATTGCTACTCCGAGATCCCCTGCTGGTCTAGCCTGGGCCATGAGGCACCCAGTTACCGTGTGTTGCCACGAGCAGGCACAGAAGGAGTGTTGATGCTGACTCATAATATGCAACACCACTGCTGACTCACAACAAACAGCACCATCACTCCTGACTCACACCACACAACAATAACACCATTCCTGACTCACAACACACAATAACACCACTACTCCTGTCTCAAAATACACAACGTCACCACCACTCCTGACTCACAACTCACAACACCACAACACCACTACTGACTCACAACACACACCATCACCACTCCTGACTCACAACTCACAACACCACAACATCACGACTGACTCACAATACACATTGCCACCACTCCAGACTCATAACTCACAACACCACCACCGTGACCACCACTCACAATACTCAATACCGCCACTGCTTCTAAGTAGAGAAATCACACGCGAGTAAAATGAAAAACTTATGGTTAAATGTTGGAATCTCTGCTAGAGTTCAACACTGTTAAATTATTCAGCTTATTTAGTGACGAATCGGCTAGATTGATTGATTACAATCCTCTTGTTAAACTAGACAAACACCGACACGAGATGAAAGAATTCCGAACCATATTTGTAACCTTTAGTTTCTGTAACATATGAAAAATAACACAGAACCTGCAAATAATTTGGGTCTGTCAGAGGGGTTTGTGTAAAATTATTTATACATTGTTGTGATGAGATACGAGGAAACTGTGAGCCAGCATAAGTGTTTTATTGTTTTAGACTTTACAACCTCTGAAAATATTACAAGTTCATAAAAATCTAGCAAATTAATGTGGGTGCGTTGAACCCGGGTACACACACACACACACACACACACACACACACACACAACACAATTCAGCCCATAAGAGCCCGCACTGATAGACATAAGAACAGCACCATCCCATCTATTGTTAAATTAATAAACAACTCCTGATTTATGTACTGTACAGCCCTGTAAATGTATTCAACGCATATTATATCATTATGTCTAAATCAAATGTAAGTCTGTGTATTTTCAGCCACCGGGTGCAACTCTTTTAATAAACCGTTTATTATTATTATTATTATTATTTTATTATTTATACACACACACACACACACACACACACACACACACACACACACACACACCAAGAACTAAAGTGTGATGACAACATTCACGATATCTCAAAAAGTATCTATCTACACTCAATGTGAAACATTGTGAGACCACAGAAGATAGATATTGGGACAGGCATTTATGTTAGTATATAGTTTAACGTAAGTAATGTAATGTGTATTTATTTCGGCGTAATTAATAATTATAAAGTTCATTTACCAAATATAATAGGATCAGTATGCCACAGAGCCACACATACCACTCCTCTCGGGACAATACAAGTTGCAGGTAGCATTTCGGAAGTTGTTGACCCTTCCTGGCTGATACTTTTTTGAGATACTGTACTACCCTGGATAAACAGCTGCGTCACATATCTTCCACCAGTACTGGATCATAATAAGAAAGAATTATTTCACACTGTCTCGTCTTCTTCGAAAGATATTAGTAATTAAAAACGCCTAATATTCGCGAGCTGGTGCAGTACATTAAGCTCCCCCCTTCCCAAGCTGTTTGGCATCACTGACGCCAACAACATGAACAAAACGTCACAGAGTCTGCAGATAATCATGCTGATCACTAAAGTATTTTTCTGTACATAGTCGTGTCAAGATTATTAAAATATAAAAGTAAACCACAAGCAAAAAAAAAAAAGTCTTTAATCCTTTATTCTTCTTGTCCAGGTAGCAAATTAGAGGAAAGACTTTGAAATCATTTTGTGTTAGGAGTTTGTCTCAAAGTATTTTCTGTGTGAAATTAATTTTTTTTTATGATGCCATATAAAAATCTTGTTTTGGGACAGAAGTGAAAAAGGGAAACCGAACTTTGTTAATAAGCGAGTGGAGGTACGAAGCAAAAAGAACAGAAAAATCTAGTTACCAGTTTTGGAAACAGAAGTTAAAGCAACTGTGAGTATAATCGACAATGATGCGGATTGTGAGTTTGATCAGCTTTTAGTTGAAGCTCTGTAGAAAAGGGTCAGGTATGGGTTCATACATCTGACTAATGTATGTATCAGTATTTATTACAAAGGAAATCTTGCTAGTGTCTTAAAAGGATCACTAGTGGTGTTATTACCTAAAAAGCCAAGAGCCTTAGAGGGAACCTAGGTTTGGGTATTTCGCTTAATAATTTATGCCTGCAAATTTTCACTAAATAATATCAAACAGAATGAAAACAGTATTAGATAATGTGTTATCCGATGACCAAAATATATGTGAAAAAGGAAGAAAGACTACAAAAGGTATATTTGGGTCAAGAATTCTAAGTAAAAGGGCTTTATAAGTCCCCCAAAATATATGCCTTGAGGTCTTTAAAAAACCATTCGATAGGATGAAAAACAATAAACTGGTAGATTTTTTTGGGGGGGAGGTATTAATGAAGGAGATATTATAATTTTACGGTTATTTCTAGTTTGGCAACAGAAGGCTGGAGGCTGTAGTGTTAGTAAAGTAATGAACTTACTATTTGGTTCACGATTAGACAGGGAGAAAGACAAGGCTGTTTTCTATCTCCAGCATTGTGTAAAACTTATTCAGAATTTCTAATGAGAAAAGTTATACGTGCCAACTAAGGTATATAACTCGATGGTAAAGTAACATCAGTTATTCGATACACTGACGATATTACTCTTATTACATATAGTGAAGAATCATTAGAACAACCAGAGAGGAGATTAAGGAAAATGATGAGCATAGACATAGTTGTTGTTGTAAAGACGGAAGTAATGGTTATTTCCAAAATAGAAATAGACCCTAAAAAAATCACGGTAAGCAACATTGAAAATAAACTTGAGTAACAATCTGTGTATACGGGAAGTATTATTAGTTGGGATGGTAAATGTAAAAAAATAAATTAATTAAAAAAAATAGGCAAAGCAAAAAGAACATTTGACAATCTCAAAGACGGGCATTAATAATAATTCAGTTTGAGAAGAAAAAAAAACGAAATGTTGTGTATGTTCAGAATTGTAATATGGGTCAGAAGCGTGGTCATTTTCAGCAGACACCAAAAGGAAATTAGAGGCCTTTGAAATGTGCGCCAGTACTGGAAAATGAAGTACTAAAACTAGCAAGTACAACGAGACATATAGTGGTAACTTATAGGATAAAAAAAGGAAGACTTACCGCGGTCATATAATTAGGGGTAAGGGGATAATGGGAGAAATATTAATGAGCAAAATTAGGGTACGAGGGCCAAAAGAAGATAGAGTGTGGTGAATGAATGAAATTAAAAGTTGCGACCCCGAAGTGATGAAATAGCTGAGAAGGATGGTAAAGACAGCTCGATAAAGTTTTGAGTGAAGTGACCGTCAGCCCTCACACAGTGTAGGTGTTACCTCGTATTGATGACAGAATAGCGGGCGATAAGCCCAAACGTTCCACCACTCTTCGAACCTTATCCCTAACATACTGTGCAAAACATCGTAGCACAATACAGATTGAGAACCAAATTTTAAGTAAATCGAGCGAAGGGTTGTAGAGATACCGGCAAATGAATATCAGCGACATTGACTCTTATCTGTTGACCTGTGACGTTAATATTTGGTAAGGATTATGATTTAGGATCATAATTACCGTGGTGTTTTGCCTGTAAGGAACTAACGTGAGGAAGCCACGACTCTGGAGGAGTAGCGATAACAAGTTTAAAATTAAGATGTCCTTTCACCCACTCAAATTCTAAGAGAACCTTTCTATATAACACAGCTAGTACAGTATTGCTATGGACAAAATGCGGCACTCGTTTACGGGGATGAGGGGTAGAGTGTCTTGTGTTCGGCTCTGCTTATATCAATATATCATTATTTTTCTTATTTTTCTATAGCTTATTACTTTAAAACTATAATCGCCTAAGATGGTGCGTAACGATTTTTAGAAAACAGAAATATACTGCATACACCTTTACATATTACATTGGAACCTCACTGTTGAGCTTAGTGGCATTTTGTGCAATTCTTTAGTTTGCTCCAGTACCCTATTTTCCCCAATATAAATTATAGAACGACATTTCGCTGAAAATATCGTTCCCAATCTCACGATATACCAAAATATCTATTGTATATGGACTATCTAAATTGTTAATATGAAATGTTGACAATGACTGGTCCGCAGAATGTTTTTTTCACTCTCCGCTGGTCCGTGAAATTGAAAAGTTTGGAAACCACTGACCTGGAGGACCACTGGACACTCCTAGCTGTGGAAGCCTATAGTCAATCACAGTCTCCCCTCTCGAAACAATAAAATAGATATAGTCAGACTATAATCTGTTCAATCGAACCTTCCAACTGAGGCCTTGGGTCAGTTTGTAGCAAGGCAGCTGATTGGCTGCTGGACGGACACATGAAGAATTGCTACAGTTTTTTAGTATTTATTCTATCGTATTTATAGTATATTTGTTGATCACTGATAATTTCCTCACTTGGGGAAATAATATTAGTATGTGTAATGCACTGGTAATATAAATATATAAAGAGGATATGAACATGACAAACAAGTTATGAGACGAAAAACAAATTCCAAAAGAAAGATTACAAAAGTTGCAGTATAAGGGCTTGTGCCTCTTATAACAATCTTCTTTACATTAATATTTACAACCATTGGTAGCGTGACGAGAGGAGGCTCGTGAGTATATGTAATGATAGTATCAAGTAATACGGAAGAAATAACGGTGGATACTGTAGGAAAATAATAGACACAATATACAAATACAAAATTTATTTAAACATTAATATGGAGGTAGGAGAAAGAATATATGTACCAACAGACTAAATCTGGTACTATGCCCTCAGGCTCAACATACTCACACCACTACTGGGTGGACATACTCAATAACACTCACACCACTACTGGGTGGACATACTCAATAACACTCACACTATTACTGGGTGGACATACTCAATAACACTCACACCACTACTGGGTGGACATACTCAATAACACTCACACCACTACTGGGTGGACATACTCATTAACACTCACACTACTACTGGGTGGACATACTCAATAACACTCACACCACTACTGGGTGGACATACTCAATAACACTCACACTATTACTGGGTGGACATACTCAATAACACTCACACCACTACTGGGTGGACATACTCAATAACACTCACACCACTACTGGGTGGACATACTCAATAACACTCACACCACTACTGGGTGGACATACTCAATAACACTCATACCACTACTGGGTGGACATACTCAATAACACTCACATCACTACTGGGTGGACATACTCAATAACATTCACACCACTACTATGTGGACATATTCAGTAACACTCACACCACTACTGGGTGGACATGCTCAATAACACATAAGCTCTTATAGTAACTTCGCACCATAGAGACCAGGGGCAACTGCCACTACAACACTCAGTCGTCAGGAGTGATACTCAAGCAACCGCCATGGGGTCCTGCCACCATGGGGTAATTTCCAACGAACTCTGAAGATCCCAGTGGAATAACACAACCACTTCATAGCCCTACTGAGTTAGACACTCATCCACCAATGATGGGGGCTGGTAGTTGTGTGTGGCTTGGTGATCCCGGGTCACCTCCTAGGCCTAGCGTTAGAGCCAGAGGAGCCAGCTATGGGGCCCATAGGTAGTCTGAAGTGTCTGACGGTCGGGTCTCACGAAGGTAACTGATCCTACTGGACCTCGGACATCTCCCCAGACATAGTGGATACAACATTCACGCGACAGACACGTCCTAGGCTGCGTTAGGGACCTGTATGGGTGAAGGGGCGAGCACTTACTAACGGTGACAACGACCTCACGTTTCAGGGGACGTTAAAGACGTAAATATTACTTCACTCAGAGCATATTCTGACGTTTGTCTTGAATACCCTCGAAATGTTCTATACTACTGAAGGTATACACAAACACTTGTTATCTTAAAAGTAGGTTCTATTCTCGTACGGGAGATATATACAGAGGGGACCCAGAAGCTCGTGTCCGCACCACAAGGACTCTGTCTTCACTCTCCATATGTATTACTGCGCGCTGCATGTACAGATGCCAGCATTCACAAGCTGAATACATAAAGTATAAATATGATAATTTATATATATAATATGGTGCACAATAAATGGGAATATTACATAGAATTAATACATGTTCTGTAATACTTTACTATACATAATTAATGGAGTAATATAATAATACACAGCTTAAGGTACTACTTCGTGTCCATATCATACACATATTAACTACGTAACTGTAACACTTGCACAATCAACTATTAATTGGGTCAAATCACGTAAAGAAGGGCGAATTACAACACAGAGTGGAATGACCTACCTGTATGGGTGAAGGAGCAAGCACTTACTAACGGTTGAAATGCCCGCGGCACCCTCACTCAAAATAGGTCAAGGAGTCCACCTACTTCTACTTCTATGAATTACTTTACTGTACACTCTGACGTTGAAACTGAGACTATGAACTCAGTTTCATTCCCTACTCTTATCTTCACTAACAATGCTCTGACTGACCTATCAAAAGCAAAACTCAAATTGATTAAAAAGGGTTGGATGGCAACAGGTCCCAATATACAGCGTCTTGCTACGAAATCCGCGGATTATATTCAAAGTTTCCTTCAGACAAAGACGACCTCTCGATGACGTCATCAAGGAAACAGAGAAAACGGGGGACGTTTCCACTGGGGAACTCAGAAGGTTTTGTGGACGTTTGAGCGTAATATGAATCCTTAAGGTTTTTAGGTTAGCCGTCATCACGATCATGACAGCAGTTCTTCCAATTTCTTTACATACAGTATTCTACAGGAAACATTTTTTTTCCATCATAAAATTATCCTAAAGTTGTAGGTTAACTGTTTTCCCTCTAAATCTGGAGGTTTCACTTTCAATCTAGCGGGAGGAAAATATATCCAACTGCTAGCCTCAATCTTTAGCGGGATTAGATATCCGTATAGCGGTTTTCTAGTGGTATGGCAGGGTAAATCAGAGGAATGCCGGCAATAATACGAATAGAGAATAACTGATTGCAACTATACTGCATGCTTGAATGGACGAGTTGTCAGCCGGAATTTTTACGTAAGATGGCAGGTCAATGGGTAAAGAAAATGCTTAAATTCACTATGATAATGATATTCTTTTAATAAATTGGCCAAAAAGTATAAGAAAATAAGGGTTAAAGTAGCTAAAAAGTCAGACGTCAGCTGAGCAGTGAGGTGAGAAGACGTATGTCGCAGGTACTCCCGACCCACGTGATAGAGAGTGGTAGTAACTCTCGACAGGAGCTGCCATGCACAGGCCCACCTGTCTATTGCAGACTCCATATTTTCGTATGTTCTTATGTTCTTACGTTCCACTTGCTCACGTCGGCGACTGGCCAGACTTACTGTCGCCACACACGCCACTCTCACTTTGACGTGGATATCTCGTCTCTGTTGAATTGACTTGCTTGTTTATCTGTTTTATGCTCACATTTCTTAGTGCCCTCACAGATTCTCCCAGTATTAACGAACCCTGCGGGAACTGTCGTTAGGACAGGCCACAAAGGGGCCCCTTAGAGAGGTGTGAGCTGGGCCGGTGAGTTTAGCTGATGGGGTAGAGTAGGCTCCTCCTTTTTGGGAGTCCTGTTGCAAAACCAGAGCCAGCAACCTACGACCCCCGTTGGGGGGGGGGGTGGCTACGGCACTGGTCCTAGGGCAACAAGGAACTAGGTAGGTGTAGTGAGCCTACATTGTCAATTTAATGATTTAAGACGAGCGAGAGAGACGTAACCAATAGAAGGAAAATGCCACAAGAAGCCTCGGAAGGAAAACAACATCTCCAACATAGACAATATGTCCCCAGCAATCCACCCCATGGCAGAACCACCCACCGTCGCGATTCCGACAGTGATGCAGTACAAGATTCCCAAAGAAATCAAATTCAACCATGCATACGAGGTAGTGGTAGCACTGGAACTAGAATACAAGAACATCAAGTTCAGTGTGAAGCCCAATCTAGTTGGAGACCTGATACCCCCCCCCCCCCAAGACCACAACACAGCCAAGATCCTCAGTGAGGTCACCAATCTCAACGGGAAGACGGTCAAGATAATACCATTAGACCCCGAGGAGAAAACAACCAGAATGGTCCTACTACGATATCCTCTGGAACTACCTGTAGAATTCATCATAAAACATCAAAAAGTGACCAAGGCAGAGCGCTGTGTTACGAGTCAGGACAAAGCACAGACAAGGCAAGTGCTGGTGGACATCAAGGGGACAGTCCCAGAGGAGGAAGACCAAGGCAACTGGGGAACTTACAACTTGCGTCATTTTGTCCCAGAACCACTACGATGCTACAAATGTCAGGAATTTGGACATCACCAATCCTGGTGCCACAAAAACGTGAGATGTGGCATCTGCAGCCAAAGCCACAAGACAGAAATGTGTATTCAAAAACACAAGGAAGGAACCACCACGACAGCCAAGTGCCCAAATTGTGGAAAGAAACATCACGCTTGGAGCGCATCATGCCCAGAGAGGAGAGAGCGGATGAAAGTTGCAATGGCAAAAATTTAACCACAAAACACAACAGAAGCACCTCAGAGCACATTCGTGTGGGGTCAACATCAACAGAAAACAGTCAACCCAACACCCACTCCGCCCCAACTGTTGGAGGATTTCTTCCCTAGACTTCCCCCACCAGGCTACAGCACAAAATTTAAGACATCGGGACAAAATCAGTCCATGCAGGAAACCATGACAAATCAGTGGACTCCACAACCGCAGCTCAAGAGTTGTATAGCAGTTAAAGCACAGAACCCTCCAGTATTGGTGGAGAACACCATATTGCCTGGGACACTGCAACCCCCTCAAGCGACTACCCAACTGAATACACCCCAGCCTGCCAATCTACAAGCGGCATTCACAGAACAAATAAAATAGATGATCACCATTATGACAGTGACTTTCTCTACGATAATAAAGAAACAAGATACCAGCACCGAAAATATAATAAATGCAGTTATGACATAGCTCACAGAAAAGATGCAGGAAGACCAGACTCCCAAAACTCCACAACTACAAGTGGAACAGACGAAGTCCTTGAGTCAGATATCAGACAAGAAGAAGAACTTGTCATCCGAGAGATCACTCAAAACCGTGAAACAGATCACGAGGAACAGAACAACAAGCACAGACCGTCAGCAAACACACGATCACAGGCAAGAGCGACAGCACAATGAAGAAAGCAGAAAAAACTCCCGAGATACCTCCCAAAACAAGCAGAATTCCACCTCCTGCTCCTCCCTTAGAGGAGGTGCCCAAGACACAGCCACCATTCCTAACGAATGAGGAGGAGAGCGACTCAACCATGAACGCTGAGAGCAACTACAACACCAGCGACGAGGACATAATGATAGAATAGCCCCACCTCCTTGTAATTTCAGGATAACACATTGGAATGTACAAGGCCTGTCCAACAAATGGCATACTGTACAAGCAGCAGCCATAGCTAAAAATATTGATGTCTTCATTCTGCAAGAAACCCTGATGTCCAAAGATAAGCAATTCCGCTTACGTGGATACCAACAGTACTCTGTACCAAAGAGGCCCAACTCCCATGGCAGCATGATTCTCGTCAGGGCGACCATACCCAGTTCAGAAATAGAACCAGTTCACTGTGGAGATGGAGTAGAGGCACAAGCTGTTCGGATACACCTGGCAAACGACAGTCTTGTAGTATACAATATCTATAAACCGCCATCCAAAGGACTAGAAGCCGGTGAAGTACTGACACAAGCAACACAGGAACTTGTGCCCATTGCTGGGGACTTCAATGGCCACCATCCAGCGATCAATTCGACCACAAGAATGAACCAGGATGGTCATCACCTAGTGGAACTGCTGACTGATGTTCCAGAAATAACGCTCATTAATACTGGGGAGCCAATACACATACTGGGAGGAACATTGGACCTCACATTCATTTCCACTGAGCTCGTTCCAGTGGCTCAGTGGGAGATAGATGATGAACTGACCAGTGACCACTTTGGAACGGCAACTACTTTGAGGGTGGAGCTACTCCCTCCTTCCCCACGTCCGCCACCCAGATGGAATACCAAGAAAGCAAATTGGAAATTATATCAAGACGAACTTCAAAAATGGTATTCGAACTATGAACCAACAGAAGATATTGACCAACTACACCAGGACCTTACTGATGCCATACAACATGCAGCAGAGGAAGCAATACCAAACACAAACCCTACAAATAGACACCACAAAGACTACTGGTTCTACAATGACGAAGTCAGAGAACAGAATCACAGAATCAACACATTCAGAAGACATCTCCGACAGTACCCTTACCCTGAGGGAGTGAAACTCTTGAGAGCTGCTGTCCAACATGCTCGTGAAATTACTCAGAAAATTAGGGAAGACAAATGGCTCAAGTGGTGCGCAACCTTTAATGCACACACCAGCCTGAGTGAACTCTGGAGAAAACTCAGGATAGCAACAGGAAAACTGGCCAGAGCTCCAGCCCGCCCCCAGCCACTACAGGAAGCAATTCGCTTGGCAGAACGCTCGTCTTCAGCTCAACTACCTCCTGAAATAAGATTTCATCTACAGCAAGTACAACTGGGGAGAGAAGTAGCAGTCAGACATGCAATTGAACAAACTGACACTACAGGCTGTCTGTTTATTATAGAAGAAATCAGAAGGGCCAGGAAAACAAGCAAAGACACCGCTCCTGGCAGTGATGGTATAACGTATTCATTGCTCAGCAATGCAGGACTTGCTGGTGAACTTGTTCTCCTAACAGTTATAAACGCATCATGGTCATCAGGCAAACTCCCATCAGCTTGGAAAAGAGCAAACATTGTTCCTATTCCCAAACCCAATGATCCCCAGAATTTCAGACCAATATCACTAACAGCATGCATCGGCAAAACCGCCGAAAGGATGGTCCTTACACGACTCCTCTGGAAAATTGGACCATTTCACCACAATATCTTTGGATTCACCAAAGGTCTCAGCACTGCACACAGTTTGGCCACTCTCCTGGGATCGATTGGTCAAAATAAGGCAATCGTAGTATTCCTTGATCTAGAGAAAGCATTTGAGCTGGCAAATGCACAGGCCATTGTAACCACTCTGGCCCGGAAAGGCGTCAAGGGATGCCTACTGCCTTGGATTGCTGACTGTGTCCAAAATTGAACAGCAAGAGTTACATGTCAAGGACAAGTCTCACATCACCAAAGACTGGAAAATGGTATACCACAAGGAGGAGTTCTTAGTCCAACTCTCTTCAACATCCTCATGGAAAACTTGCGTCGGCTCCCCTTTCAGGAGGGTACCAGACTGCTGTGCTATGCTGACGACTTAGCACTGATATTAAAAGGCAGAAACCAAATCAGCAAAGTCCAAAGAGCACTAGACTTCATCAGTGAAGAATGTATGAGTCTCGGGCTCAAGATATCAATCCCCAAATCGAAAGCCATGAGGATTGGACACAATGAGCCGGTGACACAACTGCAAATACGAGGTATTGCCCTACAATGGGTCAATGTATACATATACCTGGACATCTGGATTGACAAAGGCCTCAAATTTGACACTGAGATAAACTATCTAAGAGACCGAATAGGCAAGAGAGTCAACATGATGAGAGCCATGACAGGACCCAAGGTGGGTGCGGGACATGAAGTCCTAAGAACGCTATATATATACACGCCATTCGATCATTAACAGACTATGCGACACCGGTTCTTAACACACTGTCTGAGTGGCAGTGGGCGAAATTGGAGGTTGCCCAGAATAACGCTATGAGAGTCATTTTCAAGGCATCTATGTGGGCAAAAATTGAAAACATACACATGGAGACAGGTCTCACATCTCTCCAGACCAGAGCGGAACGATTAACAGCGAGCTTTGCAACAAAACTAATTACCAGGGCTCGGGAAAGTGACATCAAGAATGGACTCTTACAAGCACTGAACCTTAACAGAGATGTCTTTAACAAGAAAACATGGCTATTGTGCGCAGCTGACGCTGTAAATCGACTGAAATTGAAAGACACAACCCTCAGCAAAGGACCTGATACAATGAGTCCAGACTAAAGAACCCCAACACCGTGGGAGTCCCCGCCAGCAGTCTTCAACATTCTACAAACTGGGACAAGAAAGGCTGACTGTAACCCACATGAGCTCCGACAGGTAGCAGAGAGAAACATGAAGGCTCTAGCTCCACACAATAGTACAGTGTATTACACAGACGGTTCCGTAGAGACCACCAGCACGAAAGCCGGAGCAGCCTTCACTATAGAAGGAGGTAACACATCCCTTTGGAGAACCTCAGATGGATGCTCTACTTTGCAAGTTGAGCTAGCTGCCATACTTAGAGCCCTAAGACACGCTTCCATAAACAGTCAACAAGGCATTGTAATACACACTGACTCACGATGTGCTATTGAAGCGCTACAATGCAGAGAGCATAGAGACAACATTCATCTCATAACATCTGTTGTTGGAGTACTGCAAGGTCTAAAACTATAAGATCGGCAAGTTATCATTAACTGGGTGCGTAGTCATATCGGAATCCCAGGGAATGAACGAGCTGATGCTGCTAAGGCTGCGTTAGGACAGCGAAACATTGTGATGAACATCCCGCCCAGTCAGGAGCAGATAAAGAAGACCACAATAACACGAGCTGCCCAGTGGAAAATAGACAAACATAGAAGATTAACACCAGTATCACGATCGGCCAGGAGGTACTATCTGGTCACGAATTATGAGAGACCACCACTCATGAAGGATATAACAAGAAGGGAAGAAGTCAACTTCCACCGACCGAGACTGGGATACCCATGCATTTGGGAAATCATTGTACAAGTACCAGCAGAGCAGCGCATGTGCAAGACCTGCGACAGCGGAGCCGAAAACACACTGCAGCACTACCTCATAGAGTGCCCTGGAACACAATTAGCTAGGAGAAGCATACAACCCCCTATCACAGCAGAGAAGTTTGCCAAAATGCTAACCACCAACCACTCTCAAGAAACCCTACTGTTTCTTACCGAGCATCCACCCCCACGCTAGTGGTGAAGATGTACAGTTAACTAAAAAGATGCTGGTGTTTTATCCCAGCAGTGGGTGAACCAGCATTTTCACTTAAGTTCCGCGTAGGTAATATTCCCACAAATCTAAAAAAAAAAAAAAAAAAAGTCACGTGACTGCGAAAAGCTCTGTGATTGGTTGTGACGTCACAGGGGCTCCAGCCACCGAGCAAGAGCCTGGAGGAAGCCAGCTGTGGTGTATGTGTTGTTACCAGCAGAAATACAGGACTTGTGGCCATATACAATGTTGATATACACAGGCATACCTTATTTTTAGGTTAAAATAAATTAATGTTCAATTTTCATTGTGTGTATTTACTTGCTGGGTGCCAAAATGATGCAAAAGACCAATAACTCCAACACGGAAGTTTTCATCACTGTTCTTTATTTCATTTCTGAAAATGTAAGTTTTCGTCACTGATGTCTATATTTAATGTTGTGGAAGGACTTGAGACGACCATGGCCAGGGAATGGGCTTGAGATAGTCAGATGTCAGATGTAATTTAACGTGCTTCATAGCTGAATGGCCGAGTTCTTTATAATACTCTACAATCATAATTACATCTACTTTTGGTAAATTTCATTCATCTGCCATGATGAACCCTGGAAGTAGTTGTCCAACCTTCTCGGCTGATCAGCTCTGTAAGTAAATATTATTAGATAATTAATTGTGCTTTACTGTGCAACAAAGTAATGCTATAGTGAATATATAAATAATTACTAAGCATATTAACTAATTCAATTGATATTAGCTGCCCTCTACTACAAATTTCATAGTATAAACATTCCAAAAAATATTGGTATTCTTTTGGTTTTGGTCATCTAGGGAACCTTAGGATTCTAACACTGGGATTAAGTACTTTAAACACTAAGACACATTATCTCTACGGGATTTCTGTCACGAAACATTTTTTGATCGCATAAGAAAATACAGGTCATAGGTTAGGTTACGTTAGGTTAGGTTAGGTTAGGTTAGGGTATGGTATGATGGTATGATGAGTTATATTATAAATTATAAGGTTAGCTTAACATACACCGGTAAGGAGGGGGGGGGAGCGTATTAGCTCAAAACTAGTGATTTCCGATAGAAATGAAGTCTATCTCGATTCTAAACATCCAAATATTTATGGTAGTTGTAGGTTATGTACCTAAGCTACTGTGCCGAGTAGCAACCATGTATATAAGCTACTGTGCCGAGTAGCAACCTTGTATATAAGCTACTGTGCCGAGTGGCATCTATGTATGTAATTACGTGGCAACACTGCACGTGTTATGTGACAACATTGCCCCGAGGCTGCCATATGGCAATGAAGCCTCAGTCTGACTCCATGGGTCATGCATGGCACACGCTAGTCACTTCTTGTATTTCTCCTATCCGTTAATAAATGGACTTCAGTGTTAACCCGTGTTTCCCTACCCATCACTGCCTTCTTCAGGGAACACTTGGAACCTTCATGGCGCAGTGAGTAGGATTTGTGGACTTACAAGTGTTGTGAACAATGCCGACTGTCGGCAATGTGCGCGTCGACTCTTAGTGTGTTGTGTTGTGTTGCATTGTGCTTCGCCACGACGTGCAGTGTTGTGCCTTCACAGTGCGTTTTAGTGACGGTGGCAGTGTTAGTGTCAGTGTATTAGTGTGGTCTAGAGCTGAGAGTTGAGCATTGGCCTGTTTTTTGTGGTACCCACGGAGCACGCAGGCCTGCGACATCCGGGGAGACACTAACGTTCTTGCCTCTGCGGCGGCTCCAGCCACCCGCATTAAGGCCACCACGATCTGCTCTCTCAGACACACACACACGCACGCACGCACGCACGGACTGAACAGTGAACTCTATACATTATTTCTCCACTGTTTATGTCATATATATGTGGTTGGAGCTGATGAGGCGCCACTTTATATACTAAACAGCACAGTTCAAGCATACTAAGATGGGCGGTAAGAAGGGACAACGTCAAGATGGGAGACACGACTCCCCACCTTCCCCCCTCTACCGGGTGCAGATGGAGCTTCTGCCCCCACCTCCTCTCATCCTCCATCCCCAGCGATGGACATTGCTGCAATTCTGAGGTGGATGGACGGCAGGGACGAGAGACGCAGAGAGATGGAATTTCAGAGGGAGGAGATACGAAGAGAGGAGGAAAAGGCGCGCTTTGATGCAATACTTGTAGGTTATGTATATAAGCTACTGTGCCGAGTAGCAACCCTGTATATAAGCTACTGTGCCGAGTAGCATTTATATATATAATCACGTTGCAACATTGCACGTGTTATGTGGCAACATTGCACGTGTTATGTGGCAACATTGCCCCGAGGCTGCCATATGGCAAGGCAGCCTCAGTCTGACTGTGTGAGCCGTGCATGGCACACACGAGTCACCACTTGTATTTCTCTCATCCATAATAAACGGACTCAGTGTTACACGGTGTTTCCTTACCCATCACTGCATTCTTTGGGGAACACTTGTAACCATCAATATTGGCGACCCTGGCGCTAACCCACCCTCCCTCACTCGCAGGTAGCGCGCATCAAGGCGCCAGTACCCTCCCTCCTCCACCACACCAGCGTCCTCCAGGTACTCTTGCTACTCCAACAGCTCCCAAGGCATCTGTTCAACCTCCACCCGCCCTCTCACCAGACGTCACGTTTCAGCTTTTTCGTGAGTGGAGGCAGCGGTGGACAGATTACTCCACGATGGTGGACCTTGATAGCATGCCTCCAAACAAACAGCTCATCCAACTGCGGATGTGTTTGCCGCTGGAGACCCAGAGAGTTTTGGAGCACACGTTGCAAGTGCCTCCCGATTCTACGTCTTCAGTGACGGGTGTGCTCGACATTTTACAGGAGCATGTTAAAGTTTGGAATAACGAGGCCTTGCATCGCCGCGCCTTCACCAGCTCCAAGCAGGCAGAGAATGAATCCTTTGACAACTTTTTTGTACGTTTGAAGAGTTTGTCGGAGGAGATCGACGTCTGCAAGGCGCACAGTCGGGAATGTGAGGAAGCCTGGATCAAGCACGGGATCTTGACAGGTGTCAGGCAAGAAGAGTTGGTGCAGTGATTCATCCCCCTGAACGCTTCCTCCACACTCCAGGTGGTAGTGGCTGAATGTCAGTCATACGAGGCCACCAAGTCTGCCACCTCTGCCTCACGGGCCCCACCTGCTGTGAGAGCTATCTCACAGTACAAGAAGGGTAAGAAGGCGGCCAACAATGTGAAGGCTGCCGTACGTTCTTCCACGCCTCCGCCTAGTGCTTCCTGTGGCAGCTGCGAAAAGCAGCATGGCCCCAAGACATGCCCGGCCGCCGACGCACTGTGTCGTGGATGTGACCGTAAGGGCCACTGGTCTAATACAGACAAGTGCCCTGCACGAGGCCACAAGTGTCAGGCCTGCGGTCGCTATGGACACTACAACAAGTCCTGCCGCCAGCCCAAGCCCAAAAGCCCGAGACGAGGAGGAAAGCAGCGCACTTCCCTCGGGTGGTTCACACGCAGCCCCAAGCAGCAGGTGAGTCACATCAGGAGGGTGGAATCGACCACACACCCCAGGGCTACCCCTTCCCCTACCATCCGCATCGTCGTCACACACGGTGATGTGTTGGGTCACATCGAGGCAATACCTGACACCGGCACTGATGCTACGATGATAGGCCTGAAGCACCTCCAGAAACTGGGCCTCACCAAACGCGACCTGGGACCACAGCCGCAGCTGCTGTACTACAATATGGACGGTTCCCAGATGCCGGACGCTGTGGGCTCCTTTTAAGCAGAGATCACCTACGGCGACAGGTCGTGTCATGGATGGATGGACGTGCAGCCTACTCTCACTACACCCTTGTTGTCGTGGAAGCACTGCAAGGAGTTAGGCATGGTGCCCAGAGACTTTCCTAAGCAGATCCCAGCTGCTTGGTACATCGCCAGCAGGGTGCGTGAGTCAACGAGCGATGCGCCTGGCGCTGCCACACAGAGCTGCCCAGAACCCGCGTCCACTCCCGCCCCACCTCCACCCAAGTCACGGCTGCTTCCTCTTCACAGCGAGACGTCTCCTTCAGCCGCAAGGGCCTACTTCCTGAAGGAGTACTCGGAAGTGCTGGTGACGAAGGTGGCCCCTTCAGGCAACATAGACTGCGAGGCGTTTGACAAAGGACTCCTGGAGTTATGTAATACCCCCATCCACACAGGACGCTCCCCTACCCAGATCCTGTATGGTCACCCTCTCCGCTCTTGCGTTCCTCCACACGCCAAGGCCTTTGCGAGGGAGTGGCAGACCAGAGCCGAGAGCTGCGACCGCCGCGCCGCTACGCGTGCCCAGGACGCCAAGGCTCGGTATGACGACCGTGCCCGCCCTCTTCAGCCGCTGGAGATTGGTGCCCTTGTCCGCGTCCAGGACCCGACGACGACACGTTGGGACAAGGTGGGCATAGTGATGGGCGTTCGTAGGTCGCGGGACTACAAGGTCAGGATGCCGAGCGGCCGCGTCTGGTGGAGGAACCGCCGCTTCCTCCAGCCAGTCCCACCCCCTGCTGCTGGCCCCCTGACCGAGGACGAGTCCCCTACACCTCACGAGGATCCGCCCCATAGTGCACCTCAACGCTCGGAGCGACTTAGGACTAAGAAGTCCGCTCAAGACAAAGACTATGAGCGTGAGGGGGGGCGGGAGATGTAGGTTATGTATCTAAGCGACTGTGCCGAGTAGCATCCTTGTATATAAGCTACTGTGCTGAGTAGCATCTATGTATGTAATTACGTGGCAACACTGCACGTGTTATGTGGCAACATTGCCCCGAGGCTGCCATATTAGGGTGTGTCATACGGAGGCGAATTTTTTTTTTTTGAGTTTGAAAAATCAGCCCATGGTATTAATGATGTAGTTCTATGTGCAGAATCATGTGATATCTTCAGATTTGAAAAGTTTTCATTTTTTGCTAGGTAAATTTTAACTTGAAATCTTATGAAAATTCAGTATTCCCACCCTTTTACCAACACCACTAAATAGCTTATTTAAAGTAAAGTAAATGTATCAGGTTAATTTATTAGGATGAAAATGATCCAGAATAGTGAAACGAATGATCTTGACACATTTATTAAATTTAATATTCCTTTAGAAAACAAAATCATCAAATACAAAAACCGGTTTTACTACTACGACCCGGTGTTGCTGCACACCATAGAGAACATGTCTTTCTTGCTTCTGTTTCTACTCATCACCTCCCTGCTGACCACCTGAGCTCGGATGTAGCCTTCCCTCCTCTCCTGGCTGTACACGTGACTGCTGGCCTCGCTCACTTGCTGTACACAACGCTCTATACTCTGGGTGTGCGAGGGCCAGGCAGGGACATGCATGGGGTTGTCCAGGAAAGCTCTGACTTGAACATTGGTGAGGCTGTAGGTAAGAGGGGGGCTCACTGCCAGCCTGGATGTTATCCAGATCTATGAGATCAGTGAGGGTCTTGGCACCTAGATTGACTTCAGGAGTCTTCCTGACCCTGAAGGAATCGTCACCAACTGATTCGTCATGCCCAGATCCTCTCATAAGTCTCATATCCAAGATCTTTTTGACTGCCACTCTTCTCTCCTCCTCATCCTTACTGCAGAGCATTGTCTGCAGAACTGCCTCGGGGTGAGCATACCAGGAAGATCTCCTCACAGTCTGCTCCACAATCTGAACAACCTTCCTTGGCTGACTCCTCAGGAGCTCAAGCTGGAAGAGAACATGCCTCGGACCTTCGGAGAACGATGACTTGACCTTGGTGTTGAACCAATTTGGCAAGTAGACACTCACGATGAATTGGACAATAAGTCTCAGGTTGTGAAGCTGGTTCCCTTTCAGTTTATGATGAGCGACCCAAATTCTGCAGAACCTGAGAGCCGTTGTGAGCCACCTAGAATGTGAGACTGGACCTATCTGCAGGTAAGCAAGTCTATCAGGCATGACCCCAGTTTTGATGGCACTGCAAATCATGTAACCATAGTACTGGTCAGTACTCAGGTCGTCAATGACAGTATGTGCAAGCTCAACGAGTGGAGAGCAAACTGTGATTTTTTCAAAGCTCGGATTTATTTCTAACTCAGTGGCAGAGTCCAGCATCTTGCCAAGAGGACCAGACCATCTGTTGTTTGAAAGAGTCTTGCCATCCAGCTCCTGGATCAGATGTCTGAGTGGCAACTCGTTGGTGTGGAGGTCACAAACAATCCAGACCAGCTTCCTCCCAATCTTCCGCTCTATCCACTGTATGACCCCCCCTTGCCACCCTGTGTTCGTGTTGGTGCTGTCCCCTCCAATGGCCTGCAGGGTCTGGTCTACGTTCCTCTCTCTGAGCCAGTTCACAATGTTATCTGCCACTATCTCAGCTGGTTTCCTGATGTCATCTTTCTCTGGAGTGAAATGCCACAAATACTTCCCTCCTGGTTCACTGCAGCAGGAGTAGTGTTCCTCCTTCACCATGGCAGGGAACAACTTGTCAGAATCTCCAACTTTCATGAACACTTTAGTGTCATCCCTTCTCCCATCAAAGAACAAACAATTGATTCCATTTTCTCTTATCCCCTTATCAAACTCCTCTTCTAGGTTACTGACAAGTTTCTCCTGAGCTCTCCTTACTTTGTTATGATCTATCACCAGGTGAACATCATCAGGTGTTATCAAACCACCGTCAATCCAGGCAGCTGTTGCTTCTCTCTGCAGTTTCTCTGAGACCAGTGTGGTGTCGCATGCTGGCTAGAGCTATGCTCGGGATATCTTTCCTATTTCGAATGTTATGCCTGGAAGGTTTGGGATCACTATTTTCTGGGTTAGGGACAAAGTCACCATTCTCCTGGTCAGCACTCGGATCAGCCATGGGGAAGTCATTAAACTCTGAATCAGCTTGACTCCAATCATCGGCCTTTTTTACCTCACCCTGGGCCTTCTCAAGTCTCTTTTCCTCGGCAACTCTTCTCCTCTTCTGTCTCTCTGTGGCAGCCTCCTGTCTCTTGGACTCCGGAATATCTTGGCTAGAAATCATGAGAGCCTCTATACTGCCAGTCTTCTCTCTCTGTGCTTTGACAAATGCCAGTTCGATCACAGGAATCTTCAGTTCACGCTTGCAAATACAGAAGATGTGGGCCTCGGATTTACAGTCACGATCGCATCCAAACTCAGGACAGAGATCAATTGGACACTTTCAAGTAATTATGTCAAATAACTGGTCCAGTTGCTTGGCAAAGCTGTCCTTAACTGCAAGTTTTCCTCTCCCAAGAGAGATATCTCTTGCCTTTTCCCAACTGGCTAGCAGTCTCTCACTAATCTTCTTCTGACTTGTTATGACTGGAGGCTTGAACTGAGCGTTAGCCAGAGTGTATTGTGCCAAGACAGCTTTGGTCATATCACTGGCAATGTCTTTGTTTGTGTAAGTTCTTTGGTTCTTTTCACTGATTTGCCTGATTAAAACACCGTATCTAAAAGCATCTCTCAATGTAGGCAACTCCGACTTCAGGAGCTCTCTCCCAGACCCAAGATAGTGACTGAGATGGCTGGATTTTTGGTTCCTCGTCCTGACACAAGCAGCCATCGCAAATATTATCAACTTATAAATGCATCAGAATCTGAAACAGAAAAAAATATTGTTAGTTGGGTTGTTAAAGAATGAAGTCAGAAAGCAATGTTCACTATTTAATTGTAATGCACTAATGCAGCTGTACGTTAGATTTTCGATAAATTTCACGCTAAAATTTACCTAGCAAAAGGTTGCAAAATATTGAAACTGAAATTATTTTCTGTTTATATACACTAAAATCTACCAAAAAAGTGATGGGACATTAGTTTTAGCTGATCTTACTCCTATGACACACCATATGGCAGTGCCATATGGCAATGCAGCCTCAGTCTGACTCCGTGGGTCGTGCTTGGCACACGCGAGTCACTACTTGTATTTCTCCTATCCGCTTATAAATGGACTTCAGTGTTATCCGGTGTTTCCCTACCCATCACTGCCTTCTTCAGGGAACACTTGGAACCTTCAGTAGTTAAAGTAAAATTTTACCCATTAATTAATAGAAATGGTGATATATCCCAATGCATTCTCAAAACAAAGTCCAGACAATGTCATTACTTCTAAATTGACTTGTATCGCCATCTAGTATTGATATACTCTGTAAATGTACTGTAAAAAAAAAAAAGTCTACCAGGTAAGAATACATGATAGCTGAGCTGGTGTGATAATGAGAGTTTTTTATGTCCATAAGCTGCCCTTCACGGCACATTTGTTCACTTACGAAATGTCCATGACTTGGACCATAAAATAAAACACACCCTTAAAACTTACCTAAACGTGGCATTTGGGGTCTGAAGAGGCCATCCTTTGTACTACCTCCAACTGCAGCGGTGAGTTTGTTGGAGAACGTCGTCTGCGGGGAAACTGGTGACGTCATTGCAAATGATGGCCCAGTTACTAGAGAAATAAACTTATCTTGACTATTATAGCCGGACTTTAAACTTTTATTACAAATTACATATGCTGTATCACTCTACGAACGTGACAGAATGTATTTCTTGTGTTTACTCAGAACCGACAACTCGTCCATTGTACCGTTTTGCTTGCCATTTCCCTGTTCCCTCCCCGTTTGGAGGTCTACCGGTCCTAATCTCGGCTCTTCCAGTCTCCCCCAGCCTCCGCCTGCCCCTCCTCCTCCCTCACGACTCGATCTGCTCGCTGCCCTGCTGGAATTTGGGTTTAGCAATTATTGCTTAACACAGCAAAATACCGTCTCAATATTCACTAGCGCTAAAAAACTTTCACTGATAGTAAGATAGCATCTCTGACATAAATTCCATGATCAAAATGTAGTGGTGAAATTAAAAACACAATATACCCTCATTTCATGACTGACAAAACCAGTGCTATTGGAAACAACCGTACAGTTTACTGATAGATAAGACAAGAGATATTAGTGTTAACAAGCATTTTGGAATAGCAGTAATTTGCTATGACGAATTGAAGCAGAAAATAATTTATAATTGGCTAGTTAGCGGTCTGTAATGACATTGTAAGGGCGAGGACTCTCCTACTTCTCTACTGGACCACCGAGGCCACCCTTATGATCTTACTTCTCTCTGTCTTATTTCCTTCATTGGTTCTGTCTACATATTTCAGTTCATGGTTACTTCTTAACCTCAGTTCTTTTGGTAGCATGGCGAGGGTAGGCACATGGGTACAGTAATTGTGGAATCAAGGCCACTTGGACAGAATAAAGGCAAATACTGAGGTGAAATGAATACCCCCTAATATACTCTAAAAAATGGTTTATTAATATGAAATCAAAGTATGGAAAAATATGTCATTAACATACCACTCCAAGGTTCAAATCCTGGGCTTTACTCAACTGCAATTCACTTATATACTGTACTCTTACTTCTCACAACCTTACTGGTGTTACATAACATTACATGCATTACATTACCAGGCAAACTTCATCTGATACCTTCACTAGACTGTTGTTAGTACATATGAAATGCACTCACAACACACAACACGTTAATACGGATACCAACAATTTATACATGGGTTCACTACTCAACATGGGATAATTATATTCCAGATAATTATCCCCAATCATATACAACAAACACTGTGGACCATACAACTTCCAGGAGTCTCCCAGGGAAGAACACTCAACAACTGACGCCCGCTGTTATGATCGGGTGTAGTCGGACACGTGGTGACAGTCTTGGGTCCAGCCCCACGATGTTGACTGGATCAGTTTAATCATGCCGAATCAGCGACATCGTCCACTACAGCTAACTGTTAGGTATCCACCGACTCCTGGCAGTCGGTGGCGTGTTCAAATAACCCACATACTGGATCTGAGACAAGGTTGGAGAAGCGTTACGGGGGAGGGGGGCTGCTCTCTGCTTGTTTGGGAATTGCTGGCCACTTCGCCTTTAGGTTATTTCGGCCGGAGCTAATGTCTTCTTTCTTCTTCTTGAGGTTTCTTCTTCTATTCCTGGTCTTCTTTCTTGCTACAACTAATCTGATGTTCTTGTTCCTTCTTTTCTTGTTATTCTTGTGTTCTTCTTGTTCATGGTATTTTGGTTTCTTCTTTCTTCTTGTTGTTTTATTTGGGATGAATTATGGTATGAGTGATTGATATGATAGTGAGTTACTGAGAGTCCAGATGAAATGGCCGGTCACGTGACAAGTTTCTCTGTGATGTTTTTTTTTATTATTGTCTTTTTGTAGCCCGTGTCTTTTTGTTTGAATATGTGTTGGTAGGTGTCAGTTTTACTTGGTATATGTGCGTGTTGTATGTAATGGAAAGGTTTGTGATATGTCTCTGATGTTGTATGTTTTAATTTATGTTTCATTCATTTTTATTTTCTTTAGGGCATGGTTACATACATATTATAAAAAAAGTTCATGCGTGTGTCTTTCACAACATGCCGATAAGACGGGTCTCCTTGAGGAAGATTATTACATCGCCACTTATGGTGACATCATCTTGCAATAAATTGGGTACAGTCAGCACGAAGCCTCGCTTGGCAGCTAGCATCACCAGCTGCGGGCGTTCTGGTCCGTATTGGCTGCACTCCGTCAGAATGTGTCGAATGGAAATAATTTTGTTGCACGTGGCACAGATAGGTGGAAAGGAGTTGTCTAAGTAAGCTTTTAGGTGGGTCAAATAGGGACAATTTAACCTTAGTCTGGCGAGAACCACCTCTTCCCTCCTATTCTTTCTGTATGCTGAAAGCCAGTTTCGTATGTTAGTCTTCCAGTTGTTGCGAAGATCTAACCTCGTCCAATCATGTTGCCACTTCCCTGTTGTATATGTCTTCCCCAAGGAGAGACACGACTGACGCTCCCAGGGTACATTGGTTGTCTCCCTGAGACCCACAGTCGCTTTTGCTAGTGTGTCTGCCTGTTCATTGCCCCGAATGTTGCAATGCCCAGGCACCCATATCAGCACAATATTCTTGGCACACTCATGTAGTTTATGAATAATGTTGCCCTGTATCTCATTGCTGGTAGTGTCACCACCTTGAATTGCTTTAAGAGCTGACATAGAATCTGAAATGATAGCAACATCATTGACATCGCTTGTTATTGCAATGTCAATGGCTCTACTTATTGCAAACATCTCTGCAGTGAATATGGTTGTATGCCGCGGCAGGCGGGAGCTCCACTCCCCGTCTCTGCTCCAGATACCGGCTCCAACGTTGTCGTCAGTTCTGGACCCGTCTGTGTACACGTGAGTATAGGCGCTGTATCCTTCTAGAAATTGATAGAAAAGTTGTTTAAGGAGCTCGGGATGTAGGTCATTCTTCCCTCCTGGAAGCCACGATGTTTCCACATGGAAATTGGGGTTCTCCCATGGCGGACACAACGGTGGAACGTATCTATCAACGTCTTCGAAGTGGATACCAGCACCCTGGCACAAGGTCTGGAGGCGGACAACCGAGGACGGGGACCTACGCAGCTGCAGGAAACGGAATTTAGAAACAGCACACCAACCTGGGTGGCCTGTGCCGCGCCTCCTAGCCGCACTCAACCCGTACCTTAGCGTCAACATGTCCATCCTGATGTGGAGTGGGGGAACATAAGCCACCACCTCTAGTCTTTCTATACGTGTACATCTGTAAGCACCCAGACATAGACGAAGGCATCGGTTCTGTATTTTGGCCAGCTTAGCGAGTGTGGTGTCGCATGCAGAAGCATACAACTGGCATCCATAGTCAAGTTTCGATCTGATCAGGGTCTTATACACCATTAATAAAGATTTCCTAACGGCTCCCCATATAGTACCTGATAAAACTTTCAGGATGTTTGTGAATTTAAGACATCTACTTTCAAGCTCGTTAATGTGGTTTTTCCACGTTAATTTCCGGTCAAAATGAACACCGAGAAATTTTACTGAAGTCTGAAATTTAATAGGAGTATTATTTAATTTTAATACTGGATTATTAATGTTACGTTTCTTAGTGAAGACTACTCCTACTGTCTTCTCAACTGAAAACCTGGTGGTGGTGAGGAACAGTAGTTGTGTTGGTGGTGGTGAAGAGCACTAGTTGTGTTGGTGGTGGTGAGGAACAGTAGTTGTGTTGGTGGTGGTGAGGAACAGTAGTTGTGTTGGTGGTGGTGAGGACCAGTAGTTGTGATGGTGGTGGTGAGGAACAGTAGTTGTGTTGGCGGTGGTGAGGAACAGTAGTTGTGTTGGTGGTGGTGAGGAACAGTAGTTGTGTTGGTGGTGGTGAAGAGCACTAGTTGTGTTGGTGGTGGTGAGGACCAGTAGTTGTGTTGGTGGTGGTGAGGAACAGTAGTTGTGTTGGTGGTGGAGAGGAACAGTAGTTGTGATGGTGGTGGTGAGGAACAGTAGTTGTGTTGGTGGTGGTGTGGAACAGTAGTTGTGTTGGTGGTGGTGAGGAACAGTAGTTGTGTTGGTGGTGGTGAGGAACAGTAGTTGTGTTGGCGGTGGTGAGGAACAGTAGTTGTGATGGTGGTGGTGAGGAACAGTAGTTGTGTTGGTGGTGGTGAGTAACAGTAGTTGTGATGGTGGTGGTGAGGAACAGTAGTTGTGTTGGTGGTGGTGAGGAACAGTAGTTGTGTTGGTGGTGGTGAGGAACAGTAGTTGTGATGGTGGTGGTGAGGAACAGTAGTTGTGTTGGTGGTGGTGAGGAACAGTAGTTGTGTTGGTGGTGGTGAGGAACAGTAGTTGTGTTGGTGGTGGTGATTTTTAGTAGTTGTGGTCGTGAGGAACAGTGGTTGTGTTGGTGGTGATGAAGAACAGCAGTTGTGATGCTGGTGGTGGGGAATGTGGTTGTGATGGTGGTTAGGGACTGTGGTGGTGGTGAATAACAGTAGTTGCTATGGTGGGGGCAGTGGTTGTGGTGGTGGTGTTCGCTAAGAATTTTCTAATTCAATGCCGCTTCCTTTAAGCCGCTCTCATAATTTTAATATTTGCGATAATCAACAAACTCCTTACCATCCTAGCCCGAGTTTTTTTTTTTTTTTTATCATGAATCGCTTCCTGTATACCCAAAGAAAATTTATTATTAATATTGACGCATCAGATACCGACTGCACATGGCGAGTTTTTTTTCTTCTTTTTTAATTCTCTCCCACGATGTGATCGCTAAAGTCATTAAGTTTAATATTATCACACACTACTACTACTTCTTTTATTTTTTTTTTTTTTACGGGGATTATCCCACCCGGGCACAGGTCACTGACCCACATCAGGGCCTGTGTGGCGAAAATGTAATAATCATAGTAATAATAATAATAATAATAATAATAATAATAATAATAATAATAATAATAATAATAATAATAATAATAATAATAAAAATAATAATAATAATAATAATAATAATGATAATAATAATAATAATAATAATAATAATAATAATAATAATAATAATAATAATAATAGTAATAAAGAAATACAAAAATGGAAAAAGATCAAAGTGAGAAACAATACATGTATGTTGTGATGTCAATAGTACAGGTAAGTGAAACAATTGAGACCCAGCAAAATTGTGTGAAAATGAGACAGCAATGATATAAGTTATTAAGGATATCACCTAGGTTGGTGAGTTCTGAGGTGTCTAAAGAGGTCGATATGGGACCGGCAGGGTCGATCACAGATGTTGCACATATGGGGGGTTACATCTTGTGCGGGAGGAGCGGCGGCATCGTCTTGTCCAGCATTGGCGCTTGTCTGCCTCGTTATGTGATCGGGCTAACTCGAAAATATTTACACCTTCTTGTGTGGCGATCCTCCAAGCGAAACGGTGTGAAGTAATCGTTTCTCAGGTGAGGGGGTCGATTTAGCACTTTTTCTGGTTTGTCTAAGACTATCCTTATACCTTTTCAGTTGCCCGCCAGCGTTACGTTTACGGTTCGTTAGGTGACTGTAAAGTAGCTGCTTTGGCAGTCTACTGTCGTCCATGCGGGTAGCATAGCCAGTTCAGCACAGTTGTCCATGGATAATGGTAGCCTCGATGCTTCTACAGTTGGTATAAACAAGAATGCTGGCATTTTTTCTCTTGTCTTCCCAGCGAACTCTTTGGTAAAAGTTTTCAAGTGCCTTGATGTGCCTCCTGCCAGATAGCAGGGTGGGGAGGACCACTGCTCGATATACGTGTAGCTTTGTAGATAATTTCAGCTCCCTACAGTTGAAGACACGGTTTCGAAGTCTGCCAAAGGCTTGAGATGCACATCTGATCCGATGTTGAATCTCTTCATCGATATCCGCTGTGGTGGACAGGTGGGAGCCGAGATACCAAAAGTGGATTACACTAGTAAGGGTAGTACCGTTAAGCACTTAAGCTGGATGGATGGTAGAGGTTTGGCCGAAAAAGATTCTGATTCTTGCGTACATTTACCTCAAGGCCGAGGTGTGCATGCGCATCTGCGTAGGTGTTCAGGATCTCCTGTAGGACGCGTTCAGTATGAGCAACAAGGGTGAGGTCGTCTGCATGCTAAATCTCAGTATTGGAAGCTGTCGACACCTTTGTTCCTGCCTGGAGTCGTCTTATGTTGAAAAGACCCTTCATCTGGTACCCTATGTCCACCCCGCCGGCTAAATTTGCGCTGGCACGAGTAAGGAAGGCAGCCAAGGAAATGGAATTAAGAGTTGGTGCTAGTACACACCCTTGTTTAACCCCTGTTTCGATGGGGAAGAACTCAGATTGGGTGCCATTGTGCAGGACACTGCCGTTCATGCCATCGTGGAGTTGCCTCACAATGGCGATGAATTTTGGTGTGCAGCCAAAACTGCTGAGGATCCACCAGAGGGGTACCCTGTTGACCGAGTTGAAGGCCTTGGTTAGGTCGATGAAAGTCATGTACAGGTCACGACGCTGTTCTCTGCACATTTTCTGTATCTGACGGTCAGCAAAGATCATGTCAGTGGTGCCACGTGATAGTCTAAAGCCACATTGAGATTCTGGGAGGAAGTTTTCCACCTCAAGAAGAAGTCTGTTTAGGAGGACTCTGGCAATAATCTTGCCAGCTACGGACGGTAGCGAGATCCCGCAGTAGTTGCCACAGTCTGGCCGGTCTCCCTTGTTCTTATAAATATTGACGATGGTGGCATCTCTAAGAGCTTGGGGCATTTCCTCCTTTTCCCATATATTCTCCAGGAGAGAGTGGAGACGGTTGGTAAGCAGATACACACACACACACACACATCCTTGACCACCGTAGGGTCGAGACCTATTCAGGCGCTGATCCTACTGAGCAGCGGCCCCCCTTGGCCAATGTTCGGCCCATTCCCCAAGTCCCTCTCCCCGACCCATCCTCACCACCGGGATATCAACATAATCAAAAGTGACAATTTCGTTTCGGAAAGAAGTGGGATCAGTGTTGAACAGTGATGAACGGTGTTTAAGCCAGTGAAATCAGCACCAGACAGTACCAGTGAGAGTAGTGATCCACCAGTGGGATAAGCACCCCTGTGAACTGACCACCATCTTCTGACCAGGAAGTGCTAATCAGTCCACCATGGGAACAACAGTGGGTCGGCTTCACACCTGACTACGAGATAACACAACACCACCCAGCAGGGTGAGGTACTGTGACCACCCCACACCACCCGGTGTCCCCATGACCAAGTGAGGTCCTTCATATCGACACTCGAGGACGAGTTACTGCACCACGTGAACACCACACTACATGGTGTCTCCATGACCACGGGAGGTCCTTCATATCAACACCCGAGGACGAGTTACTATACCACGTGAACACCACACCACCCGATGTCTCTATGACCAGCCCAGGCCCGGGCCATCAACTGTAAACTATAATAATTTATATGTTCAATAATTGTTCCTTCTATTTTCAGTAATGAAAGCTTTTGTTAAACGAACCACCCACCCCATGTCTTTGTATGCAATAAGTCATTTTTGTCTAATGTATATTTTCAACCTTCGGGCTGCAGAACTTGTTCAATAAACCGTTAATTATTATTATTATTATTATAATTATTATTATTATTATTATTATTACAAACACACACACACACACACACACACAAACTAAGGGTTGGCACTTCAGTAAACTTTTATAAACAGCATTACTAATAAAATATTGGGACAGTGTGGATGCAGCACATAATTTACTAATTCTTCTGTATAGAAGGGGACAGCGTGGTCGGCACTTACTTGACAACCTTCACTTTACCAACTATAAAGTTCGACAACCATTTACAATTGTGTGGACTATGAGCGCCCGGGATCAAACCGGTGACTCATAGTACTGGCTGCGAAAGCTGGTAGCTTAGTTCCCAGTACTTCTCTAACCTTGTACATCGTAATAGCTGCCTTCCCTGACATGGTTCTCTTTCTCTGTGTTATTTTTTTATGTTCTTTTACTGTATTTCATTCATCTACTCCATAATTATCTCCCAGTGTTCATATTCCTCACAAATCATCACCCACATAATCGAAAGACCTTACTAATTTCATTCTTTATTCAAGCTTTATCTATGTTTCTCCCTTTTTTCAGCTCTTCCCTTTATTTTCACCACTTACCATTACCAAAGAAACTTGCGTGCTTTCCATCCCTCCTGCCTGCACCACCACTATTACTATCCCATCCTAGAAAATATACTCCTATTTTCATCAAAACACTTCTTCTCCTCTTCCCAATATCCTGTAACGCAAGATTCACTCTCTCTATATAAGAGATATCAACAGCACAACAATTTTCCATTTATCCCATAGATCAAGGACATCCATCCCCAGACTCGCGACTCACCAAGAGATAGTTTTCTGTGGCCCAAAGACACAAATAGGAAAATCTTAAGAATGTAATTTTTTTGAATTTGTGACACATCCAAGAGTGAGTTTTTACCGTTGCAATCTGCACTGAGATGTACTGTACTGTGTACTACTGAGGACTCAAAGACAGAGTGCAAGGAAGTGAATATTATCACAAACAAGGTGGAGATAGGCAGTTCAGGATCCAGTATCATGGGAAGGGTCGCCAGATACTAAACGGCGCAGTCAAGTGTCAGGTAACTTTGGGGAACAAGGTAGTCAGTGGTCAGGCAATAATATGGCTGGGAATCCTCATGGGCAGTAACAAAGTAAATTTTTTAAAGTCACAGCATGGAAATAACTTTAGAGGTAGCAAAGGATTGTCTACATGAGTCTGATCTGTTAACCAAATCTGTTATTTTTTAATGTAAGTCTGATTAATGAGCCTAGGAGTTGGAGCACTGCTGAAAGAGGAAGATTATTCAGTAGTGGCTGAGACAGTAGTGACCAAAATTCCATCTACACTTGGCAATATCTTGCATCTAGGCTGCCTGTGTATTATAGTAGTGATTGGTTTACACCAGGTGAGAGTTGCAGTATATTATAAATTGTGCGAGAGTATCTCCTCGAAAAAAAACAATTACAAAGAAAAATCTGAAAAACGGATATCAAAACCCAAGTCCCCTCAAATTTACATGACTCTCCAATAGATGCCAGATATTGCCTAAAAATTCCTCGGAATTTGTACTACTAACAATAAATAAATAGTCTATTTTTCAAATACTCGATTCAAACACAGACAAACACACATACACACAAACGAGTAATCTTGAATGCACGGACTACGCTTCAAAACTTGTAATGTACGAAAGAACTCATCTGTAACAAATTTTAGTAGCACCAAACACACATAGAACGTAATACTTAAGCAACAAAGAGAAAACACCATCCAGCTCCAACGATCTCCACCCCCCCCCCCCCTCCCTCACACACACACCCAGATTAACGCCATTTACAGCTTACATCGTCACTGAATACGTCCCAAATTATCAAGAGACTTTAACCTTAATCTTTCCTCTCAGCTTATGGTTTGAAAACGCTTCTGACTAGAAATATTTGAAGTTTTACCAATGAAAGATAAAAGTAATCAAAATTGCACTACACTGTTTCATATCCAATACCTGGAAAAGATTAAACATAGAATGGAGGAAACTGCAGCAGGACTACTGGTCCAAGCTGGGCATTAACTCGAAAATGCTGGACAGCGTCAAACATAGGTTGGATAGATATATGAGCGATAGGGGTTCGGTGTAAATGGGACTCCCCAGTATGGGCCAATAGGCCCTCTGCAGTTTCCTCCATTCTTATGTTTATCTTCTTATGCTCTTGCTCCCCTCATCCACTACTCTATTTCCAAACCAATGTTTACCTATCTTGCCTAAATCTAAATTTGTCTAATTTAAAACCTAATTGGATAGTTTGAATACCTTTGTTATAACACTTTGTTTAACCCTGACTTCCATTTATACACCTCGATGATATCGCCCCTCACTCTACGTCTCTCGAGAGAGTGCAAATTAAGATGATTTAACCTGTCTCTGTACTCAAGGTTTCTAATGCCCGGGATTAGTCTTATCATTCTCCTCTGAATTATTTCTAGGGATTCTATATCCATCCTGCAGTATAGTGACCAGAAATGAACTGTGCAATCCAAGTGAGGTCTCACAAGTGCAAGACATAGTTTTAGGATGACCTCGCTAGTCTTGTATCTAGCACTCCTTTGTATGAACCCAAGTACTTTGCTAGCCTTGTTTCGAGCAAATACACCTTGTTTACTAGGTTTAAAATCCCTACTTATCCTTACTCTTCAATCTTTCTCATAGTCGGATTTCTGTATAACATCATTGTTCATCTGGTGTCTGGTTTCTCTGTTTACATCTCCGAGACTAATATACTTTACATTCGCCCACATTAAATTTCATCTACCATTTTTTGGATCATTCGAAAAATGTATTTAGATCTTCCAATAGTTTTGCGGAGACCACATCAGATTTAACTACACGCCCTATTTTAGTGTCATCAGTAAATCTACTTATGTTGCTGTCTACGCCTATATCTATGTCGTTTATGTACATAATAAATAATGATGGCCCAAGTACTGAGCCTTAGGGAACTCCATTAGTAACATTACTCCAATCGGATTTAGTGCCGTTAATGCTTACTCGCTGTTTCCTGTCCTGTAACTGTATGATATGTATTATTATATTACTCTTATTAATTATGCATAGTAAAGTATTACAGAACATGTATTAATTCTATGTAATATTCCCATTTATTATGCACCATGTTATGTATATAAATTATCATATTTACATTGTATGTATTTAGCTTGTGAATGCTGGCATCTGTACATCCCAGCGCGCAGTAATACATGTAGAGTGAAGACTGCCAGTCCTTGTGGTGCGGAAGTGAGCTTCTTGGTCCCCTTGTATATATCTCCAGTACGAGAATAAGAACCTACTTTTAAGAGAACAAGTGTTCGTGTATACCTTCAGTAGTATAGAACATTTTGGAAGTATCAACACGAACACAGATGGCGCAGTGAGTAGGATCAACAGCCCCTCAAAAGACTGCAGTACACACACCTCCCTCTTTGATGTCTGACGCTTCCTATCAGATATTTCGGGAATGGCGTCGACGTTGGCAAGACTATGCAACAATGGTTGACTTGTCAAGTTTACCACAGCTTAAGCAGATGATACAGCTTCGTATGTGCTTGTCCTTAGAGACACAACGTACTCTCGAGCACACACTTCAAGTGCCTCCTACGACAACTCTGACGGTAGAGGCCGTGCTCAACAAGTTACAAGAACATGTTAAGGGACAGCGCAACAAAGCACTCAGAAGAAGAGAACTCCTCCAATGTAAGCAGCTTGATGGAGAATCTTTTGACGCATTTTTTGTAAGACTCAAAAGGTGTTCAGAGGAAGTTGATGTTTGTCCTGAACATTCTCAAATCTGTGAAGAGACACAACTCAAGAAAATCATTTTAACGGGTGTGCGAGATGAAGAGCTAGTTCAGCGTCTCATTTCCCTTGACCCCATTTCCTCCCTTCAAGATGTTGTTACAAAATGTCGAGCGTACGAGGCCGCCAGGTGTGCGACTTCAGCTTTACGCTCAAAGCCTGACCAGGTGAGGGCGGTGTCTTCCTACAGAAAGGGTAAGAAGCAGCAAGGTAACCCCACCCCTCACCCTCCAGCTACACCTTCAGCAGCAGCTTTGCGTAACAGCTGTGCGAGACAGCATGATGCCTCCCAGTGCCCAGCTGCTCAAAGCGTGTGCAGAAGTTGCGACCACCAGGGTCACTGGGCTTACACAGTCAAGTGCCCTGCTAGCAAAGTTCAGTGCAGACTTTGTGGTCGTGTGGGCCCTTATGACAAATGTTGTCGTAAGAAGACACAGAGAGGACACCACCTAGGATCCAAGAAGTCATCCTCAGGTAATGCTGGCGCGCCCCCTCCTTCTGGCAAGCATCAAGACGCTGTGTCCAGTCGTTCCTGCCGTCGTGTACATAGTTCCACAGACACGACGCCCCAGCACATCAATGTCGTCATCTCTCACGGTAACTTGTCATCCAGTCTTCAGATGTTACCTGACACCGGTGCTGACGTCTCAGTAATTGGTCCACAACACTTAGCAAGTTTGGGAATACCCCTGAGCAACCTACAGCCCCCTCCTCAGACAACGAAACTGACAGCTGATGGTTCCAAGATGGCTCCAGCTTTGGGATCTTTCTGGGCTACTCTTACCTTTGGTAAGCAGTCTTGCTCAGCCCGGATTGGTGTTCATAATGGGATCCCGACTCCGTTTTTATCATATGGCCATTGTCAAGAGTTGGCCATTATTTCCAAGGAATTCCCTAAACCTATTTTAAAGGTCACCCATGTCAACAGGTTGAAAGAATTCCCTATTTCTACTAACACGTCCCCTTCTGATGCAAGCGCTTACCTTCTCAAGGAGTTTGCTGACGTGTTGGTTATGAAGAAATCTTTAGGATCCACACCACTCAAGCCGATGGTGGGTCCACCTACGAAGATTTATCTTAAGGATGGTGCTACACCTTTTGCCATCCACACCCCTCGTTTGATTCCTCAAGCCTACAAGGAGCTAGTTAGACAGGAGCTTGACTCCATGGTTGCTCAGGGAATCATCAAGCCGGCCGGAGACGAACCTTCACCTTGGTGCCACCCTCTCGTCCCCGTCGCCAAACCTCGTGGTGGAGTACGGATCACCACCGATCTGTCAAAACTTAACCAGCAAGTTTCCCGTCCAGCCCACCCTTCACCCACACCCTTCGCAGCTGTTCGAAATGTGGACCCGAAGGCAAAGTTTTTTACAACGATGGACGCCTTATGTGGTTATTGACAGATCGAGTTGGCCGAAGAAGACCAGCATTTGACTACATTCATCACACCATATGGAAGATACCAATATTGCAGAGGCCCCATGGGATTTGCCGCTACGGGCGATGCATTCTGTCAACGTGGTGACGCAGCCCTTCAAGGAGTCACGAATTGTGTCAAACTGGTTGATGATATATTACTCCATGACAAAGACTACTGTGCCCACCTCTCCCGAATATATAAAGTTCTCACCAGATGTCGAAAGTACGGGATTACCCTCAACGCTGACAAGTTTGTAGTCGCCGCACCATCAGTGAACTTCTGTGGGTACACTCTCTCAGATCAGGCATCGCAGCTGACCCGGAGAAAGTAAGTGGAATCAGGGATTTTCCAACCCCTGCCAACCTGACGGACCCCCGTTCTTTTTTGGGTCTGGTCAATCAGCTGGCTGAATTTACACCTGACATCTCCACCGCAGCCCAACCGCTACGCCCTCTGCTGAGCCCCAGGAGGACATTCCTGTGGACCCCAGATCATCAAGAGGCCTTCCAGCGAGTCAAGCAAGCCCTCTTGAGTCCACCTGTCCTCGCCTGTTATGACCCAGCCCTACCCACCGTCCTCCAGACTGACGCCTCCAGACTCTACGGCGTTGGTTACGCCCTTCTGCAGGACCATGGCGGTGGACAACTCCGCTTAATTCAGTGTGGATCCCGGTTCCTGACGGACGCCGAGACCCGATATGCCACGATTGAGCTGGAGATGTTGGCTGTTGTCTGGGAGATGGCGAAGTGCCGTTTCTACCTGATAGGACTTCAGCACTTCACCCTCTTCACGGATCATCGCCCTCTTATACCTATAATCAATCACTACTCTTTGGATGCAGTAGAGAATCCTCGCCTTCAACGTCTGAAAGAGAAGCTCTCGCCTTATCTCTTCACGGCTGTGTGGCGTGTGGGTAAGCTGTTGTGCATCCCGGATGCCCTGTCCCGCGCCCCTGTCAGTCGCCCCACCCCAGAGGACGAGATGTTGTGTTCTACAGCTGCTGCATCCCTCAAGTCAGTAGTGTCATTGAAGGCCGTCTTCACATCAGAAGAGTCTACAGCACCGGATGCAGACAAGACCCTTGAAGATCTCCGCACCGCAGCCCGGGCCGACCCTTCCTACATCCGGCTCGTCGACTGTGTGTCCCAGGGATTTCCATCTAACCGATACGACCTTCATGAATCGCTACTCCCGTACTAGAAAATACGCGAGGACCTCTATTGTGACGGAGACCTCGTCTTGTATGGTCCACGAGTAGTTATTCCTGCTGCCCTACACCGCCGTACCTTGACCCGCCTTCACAACAGCCATCGAGGAGTGGAGGCCACCAAGCGACGGGCAAAGCAGACTGTATTTTGGCCCGGAATCGACGCGGACATTGCAAGTACCGTCCGTGCCTGTGAGCCATGCCAGATTCTGCAACCTAGCCGGCAACAGGAACCTTTAATATGCGACGACAACCCTTCAAGACCCTTCGAGTCTGTTTCGGCCGATTTCTTTGCAGTAGCAGGGAAGTCCTTCCTCGTCATTGCCGACCGATTGTCTGGATGGCCTGTTGTCGTCCCCTGTGGTAGTGATACAACGGCTACTGCTACCATCCGGAATTTCAGGCATTACTTCAGAGAAGTTGGTGTTCCCCTCCGCCTCAGGACTGATGGAGGACCCCAGTTCACCAGCCACGAGTTCCGGGACTTCATGGACCGTTGGGGAGTCCGTCATGTCGTGACCTCGCCCCACTACCCCCAGGCGAATGGACACGCCGAAGCCGCAGTCAAGACTGTGAAACACCTGATCCTTAAGGTGTCACCCTCAGGAAATATCGACTGCGAGGACTTCGATCGAGGTTTGTTGGAGTTACGCAACACCCCGAACTTCACCGGACGCTCCCCAGCCCAGGTTCTATACGGACATCATCTCAGGTCTTGTGTTCCTGCCCACCCGAAGTCCTTTTCTCAAGAGTGGCAAGCCAAGACTGAGGAATGTGACCGCCGTGCAGCAGAACGAGCCGCAGTTGTCGCTGCTCTGTACGACTGTCATGCCCGCCCCCTTCCCAGGTTGAGTATTGGCCAGCAGGTCAGGATTCAAGATCTGGTATCTCACCGCTGGGACAAGGTTGGGGTTGTCATGGGTATTGGCCTGTCCAGGGACTACCAAGTGCGTCTTCCTAGTGGTAGAGTATGGTGGAGGAACCGTCGTTTCCTCCGACCTGTGGAGCCGCCTAGTGTTGACCCTTCCCCAGTAGAGTCCCCTAATGTTGATGCCTTTACAGTAAATCCATCCCCACCTTGTGTTTCTGCCCCAGTACTCCGCAGGTCCGAGCGACTCAGAAACAAAAGGTCCACTCAAGATGAAACTATGAGCGTATAAGGGGGGAGTGAGGTGTATGATATGGACACGAAGTAGTACCTTAAGCTGTGTATTATTATATTACTCTTATTAATTATGTATAGCAAAGTATTACAGAACATGAATTAATTCTATGTAATATTCCCATTTATTATGCACCATTTTATGTATATAAATTATCATATTTACATTGTATGTATTTAGCTTGTGAATGCTGGCATCTGTACATCCCAGCGCACAGTAATACATGTAGAGTGAAGACTGCCAGTCCTTGTGGTGCGGAAGTGAGCTTATTGGTCCCCTTGTATATATCTCCCATACGAGAATAAGAACCTACTTTTAAGAGAACAAGTGTTTGTGTATACCTTCAGTGGTATAGAACATTTTGGAAGTATCAAGACGAACACAGAGTAACCACTCCCTAATCCACTTTAGAATATCTCCTTCAATGCCATGAGCCTCCATTTTTCGTATTAGTCTTTTGTGGGGGACGTTGTCGAAGGGTTTGCTAAAGTCGAGATATACCACATCATAATCGTGCCCGTCGTCCACTGATTAGAAAACAGATGAAAAGAATGTTAATAGATTTGTCAGACATGAACGCCCGCTTGTGAAACCATATTGGAAATCATTGATCAACTTGTGCTTCTCCAGGCAATTTCGAATACAGTTTGAAATTATTGATTCCAGAAATTTGCCTACAATTAGAGTAAAGTGATCTATCTCCTTTCTTGAAAATCGGTATTACATTCGCTATCCTCCAGGATTCTGGTACTACACCCATTTTTACTGACATGTTAAACAAATTTGTCGAGGGCAGACTAAGCTCTTCCTTACATTCTTTTCATACTCTGGCAAATATCTCATCGGGACCTGGTGACTTAATCTGCTTTAGCTTGTCTAATTGCTTACTAACATCGTTACTAGTCACTACTATCTCGCTTAATCTATTTTCTTCACTATCTCTGTATATAGTCGGTGCCTCGGGTATCATGTTTAAATTTTCTGTGGTGAAAACTGATGAAAAAAATTTATTCAGATTATTGCTCATTTCTCCGTCGTCATCAGTTAGCTCACCGGCATCTGACGGTATTGGTCCAATCTTTTCTCGTGTTTTAGTTTGATACATTTGAAAGAATCCCTTTGGGTTTGACTTTGCCCCCTTGCTACTGCCGGTTCATTATTCCTCTTTGCTTTTCTCATCTAGGTCTTCACCTTACTTGCCAATACTCTATAATAATCTCGGAGGTAAATTCCACCACGATTTATTCTCCTACATATAACCTTCCTTTGTCCAATAATATTCTTCAAATAATTATTTATCCATTTGGGGTCATTGTTGTTTGATCTGAGTTTTCTGCGTGGTATGATCTGTCTTTGTGCATTCAGTAACTCATTATTTAAATTGTTGTGGAACTCGTCAACCCCAGATTTCGTCATCAGATCATCCTCAGCCGTCATATTTTGTGAGGTTATCGTTGTCAGGTTTCCTGGTAAATTGAGGTCACCCTCAATGGGTACATTGTGCGAGGTCATGTAATTCACCCGCCTTTTCAAACTATCAAAGCTTGCCCTTCTGAAATCTGGGAATTTATGGAATTTTCCTTACTATTGCCATTAAATTATAATTTCAATCTTACTTCTATGTGATCGCTATTAGCTAGTTCGTTCCCTACCTTGAAATTACTAATGAGGTTTTCTCTGACAGAACTAAATCAAGTATATTTTTACCCCGGGTGGGTTCGGCTATAAATTGGCTTAGGAAACAGTCCTGAACTGTTTCAAGAAAATCCTTTGATTCTGAGTTACCTGTAAGGTCGATCCCATCTATGTGACTAAAGTTAAAGTCGCCTACTATACAGACTTTGCTATGTCTGGATGTCCTGCGTATTTCATCCCAAATAAGTCGCTCGTTAACTCTATCAAGATTAGGAGGTCTATATATTACTCCTATGATAAATTTATCCCTACCTTCGGTTAATTCTATCCAAATTGTTTCCGTATTTAGTTCAGTTTTTATTTCCTTGTTTATTTCACACTTCAGAATTTCCCTGACGTAGATTGCTACTCCGCCTCCTTTTCTAATCTGCAATTTGGCATTCGACAGGTAACTCACGTGAGTCTAAGTTTATCCATGTTTCGGTGAATGCTTTTATATTGATTTTTTCGGTACATACCAACGCCCTGATTTCATCCATTTTGTTTCTCATACCTCTACTGTTTGTGTAGTAGACATTTAAGTTAATCATGATCTGAGTCCTCCCTTTATAGTGTTTAGGTTTTAAGTCCCTGCCTAATTTAGTTTTGTCATCATTCCTAGCACTATTTCTCTGTAACCGTTCACTTTGTTTACCAGCTCCCATTGCAGTCTCCTCTATTCCCGTGCTCATATATTCCCATAGCAGTTTAAAGACTTCGACATCTTTTGAACTGCCCTCTCGAGAGAGCAAGCCAGTGTTGTCACCCCATCCCTAGGCAAATGTACCCCATCCCAAGAATAAAGGTCCCTTCTGCCGTAAAAAATGTCCCAGTTGTCAACGAATGGGACTGATATTGACTTGCAATATCCGTAAAGGCAGCCGTTGACACCAACTGCACTTGACAACTATTCATTGCCAACTCTACTTCTAGACAGGACACCACATATGATAGGGATCCCTCCCTTCACCCTAATACGTTCTATAGGTGTTTTGAACTTATCAAGGAGCTCCTCACTCCTACACCGGCCAATATCATTGCCTCCTGGGAATGTTTAATTCGTCAGATGACTTAATCCTCTGAATACAATGTTATTGTGTTCAAGAGAATGGGTTATCGTATTTAAAAGGATTAGTTATCGTACTCAGAGGATTAAGTTGTACTCAGGGAGTTAAGAGATAGTACTCGAGGGATAATGTAATTGTACTCGGGGTTAAATGATATTTCTCAAGATTAAGTTATTGCACTCAAGGGGTTAAGTGATTGTACTCACGGATTAAGTTATCACACTCAGAGGATTAACTGTTAGTACCCAAGGATTAAGTTTTGGAATCTTAGGGGGAAAAGTAATCGTAATGAAGGGGATTCAATATCCTACCTTGGACAAACTGTACTCAGGCATATAATATCCGGGGTCCACTATGTGTGAGATGGGCACAAGTCAAAGTCATTCGGTTAGGTACGATCTTAAGCCTTAGCTTATGAGAAAAATTACCTGGTTGATATCTGTGGTGTGGGAGCCGCGGCCGTCAGTGAGGCTGCAATTGGCGATGGTTGTGTGTTGTGCTAGTGAATTATATAATGGTGTTTATAAATATTCTCCAGCCCAGCCACATGAGGTTGTTTTAATGTCTAGCTTAGCTTACGTTACCATTAATGACGGCATCACTGCTCATGACGGCATCACTGCTCATGACGATAACTCTGTTCATGACGACATCACTGCTCATGACGACAACTCTGTTCATGACGGTATCATTGCTCATGACGGCATCACTGTTAATGACGGCAACTCAGTTCATGACGGCACACTGCTCATGACCGCAACACTGCCCATGGCGGCAGCACTGCTTATTATTGATATTAATATATAATGCGAGTAGAATTACTGTACCATGAGCTTCAAAATGATTTTCGTGAATTATATTTGAATTACTTTTTTATATAATATATGAAGAACAATAAAAATAAAACCGTGAAGTGAAAAACGTTTTAAAATGAACGAATTGACATGACATGTGTTACATGTATGGATTTTGACATGAATTACATCTCTCAAGTCTTCACAGCCAATAAGCACAAGTGTCGAAAAAAATCACCTGAAAACTACTACCCCAGTTTATTTTACTACCGTAAACCTAACCAAACCTAACCTCAGGCAGCATTAGGGTAATTGATCATCAGATGATTTAAGCTGAGGAGAACTAATCTTTAGGTTATCCAATAAAACTCTGTTGGGAGTTTAATAATTCATTCCTGTTTATGCACAGTCACAATTCAAAGTTTTGACACCCCCTTGGCTGGGTGTTCGCCGAGGCCAGGGTTAAGGTAAGGCTGGGTGATCGGACGCAGACATTCCACCACCACAACACTCAGAGACTCAAAGCACACAAGCATGGAAGAAATTTTTTACGAATTTTGACATTACATGCACCTGCATAACAAAATTTCATTCATAACATTGTTGGCACACATAACAATAGCAAGTTAGGAGTGAGGCATGAGAAACTTAGGCTGTTATGAAAAATTAATATTGATAAACGTCACGTGTTGATGGACTAAAAGTATCGTGACACTACTACAGACAGGTTACAGCAGTCGTTCTGGGGGCTTGCCTGACAGCACGGAGGAACCTTGCGTCGTCAGCTGGTGACGTGACACGAGGGCGGCCAGACCTCTGCCTCATCTCGAATGTCTCTCCCCCTCAAACCGCCTTATCCGTCGTCTTACAGTAGACTTGCTGATCCCCATAAGCCGACTTATTTCACTAATTGACTTTTCACCCTGATAGTGACCCACTATCAGAGCTCTGTTGGCTATCACCTCCGGGTGATTAACTCGAGTGTTAGGCGGACGTAGCCCACGTCCTCCAGCCAGAATATCTATATCTGATGGAATTTAGCTCCAAGTTAACAAACACCATGATTAGAACGTCATAGATATTTATCATTCAGGTGAAAAATAAAAAATATCATATGCGTAACTAGTTGTAATGTTGGTGACCTCTGTGCCTAACTTTCATAATCCGAGACACTATGAAGTGAAATATAAAAACTAAAAGCAGCAGTAGTCAGGAAACAAGGCAAGTGACCAAGAAGTAGTCACTGATGATGACACACGGCCAGGTATCTACACTGAGGGTCGAGGTCATCGGCAAAGTCACTGCTCCGGACCAGACAAAAAATTTTTGGGTGATACCATGATTAATGTGAATTGCAACATTCCAAGCCAAAATACTCCCCTGTAGTTACTGGTACACCATTAAATATTGTAAACAAGACAATATGAATTCCTAGTATGTGTAAAACCATAATATTCCCAGGGTTATGATAATATCTATACATGTATAGGCCTCACCTTGTCCACTGACTGCTCACTCCCTCTTGACGAAATTCGACATGTGTAATAGGAGGACTCGCATCTAGTGGTTCCAAGCCAGTGTTTTGGGACCTGCTAAAGTTTTTCATGCTCCAATCTTATCATGTTATTGATATGTGTTGCAACAGTGTTATGAATGCATATGTTATGCAAGTTCATGCCATGTGCTCGTGTGCTATGACTCTCGGTGGTGGAATGTGAACCTCACCATCGTAGTGCCTCGTTACCACATTGCTGAACTAGTCTGCGTCCGATCACCCAGCCAGGGGGGTGTCGAAACTTTGGATTGTCACTGTACAGTACGGGGTGCTGGTGGTAGAGTGGTACCGCTCTTGCCTTCGCAAGCGAGATGTCACGGGTTCGATTCCTGGGCCGGTGGAAGTTATTTGGACGTACTTCCTAGCCCCCATTAGTCCCTGTTCACCTAGCAGTAAAGTAGGTACCTGGTGTAAATCGAAAGTTGTGAATTCGTATTCAGGGACAAGTTGTTGGAACTTCCAATGACTTGCTTAGACATAAACCATTGACTCTTCAGGCTTCTACGTCCTTGACTCTTCAGGCTTCTACGCCCTTAACTCATGAGATATAAAGGCAAGCATGAACTTAGCATGCTTCCCTGTTGGGCACTGTGAACTCTTCTGCGCTTCACCTTGCACAAGGCTGTAGGGGAGTACCCAATAAATAATATAAAAAAAAAAAAACTGTACAGCACGTATTGTACCTCAGATGGAGAAATTATAATTGTTAAGTTCAAGGTTATTCTTTTGCATGTAACTGGCCGTATCTTCAACACCTTCAACAACGACAATGATTACAGGCCTGAGTGGTGACCGTCTAAATAGGCGCAAAGTGTGTGTAATATATTTTTATTTTTTTCATTTATTGGGCACCCCCCTACCTACATCCTTGTGCAAGGTGAAGCGCAGAAGCGTTTACAGTGCCCAACAGGGAAGCATGCTAAGTTCATGCTTGCCTTATGTCTCATGAGTTAAGGGCGTAGAAGCCTGAAGAGTCGAGGACGTAGAAGCCTGAAGAGTCAATGGTTTATGTCTAAGCAAGTCATTGGAAGTTCCAACAACTTGTCCCTGAATACGAATTCACAACTTTCGACTTACAGCAGGTACCAACTTTACTGCTAGGTGAACAGGGACGAAGGGGACTAGGAAGAGTGTCCAAACAACTTCCGCCCGCCCGGGAATCGAACCCGTGACATCTTGCTTGCGAGGCAAGAACGGTACCGCTCTACCACCAGCTCCCCCTAGTGTGTGTAATGAGGGGTGGGTGAAGTAGCTCGCCCCGGAAAGTATCTTTACGGAGGGGTCCATTGAATTTCAAAATCAACTCAGCGACTCCTGTTTTCTTGGTTGGGTTGTCAAAATCTGTCCTCCGTTGTTCCATATTGTCTCCTCACAAAACTGTAAAGATACTTTTTGGAACGATACTTCTCCTTGACAATAGCTGTTGAAATGATATTAAGTGAAGGAAAATATAATAAAAGGTCTCAACAACAAACAAATACCCGCACTTCGGATGTGCATAACTGAAGGATGATATACCAAGTACAATGATTGTTTATTTAGGTATGATTAATATGGTTTCCTTCTTCTTCATATGCACAGGATTGGGAGAAGGTATTCAGCAGACTATTAAAATTACCAACCTTGTTGTGCTCTTACTATTTACTGCCATTCATACTTTAACTTAAGAGTGAGATGAGTTCCATGGGTATATTGATATTGATATTGATACAGTTTATTTAGCCAGAAAAATACAGATACAGAGTGGATAATAACAACAATATTAACATGGCTGAGTCAGTTGAGAGCCTGAGCTCTCTTGAAGGCACTTGATATATACTGCACATTTATCTCAAGGAAGTTTTATGTAACATTTAGTATCATATAGAATATTACACGTAACTTGGTGGTTGTAAGAACATATCAGAATGTTACCACGGTTTTATATATATATATATACAGTATATATATATTTTGTCATGGGTTGCGTTGGGCCTCCCGCACAACCCATCCCAAATGTTTGTTTACGGTAAAGATAAGGTAACCGGCCAGCCATAACTGGGACATGTAGGGGGGAGGGGGGGCAGGCCAGTGAGACAGTGGTGTACTGTTCATCACTTCACGCCTCAAAAAACCAATTTAGCCAGTGGGCTTTTGACCTTGGGTTAGAGAAGACCTCCTGCTCCGCGGACTTCAGGACAGGGGCCATACAGTCCTACCAGTGCTACGGGTCTGTGTGTGTAAATCCCCGAGATTTTTGTTAAGTCCAGCGACAAGTTAACACATCCTATAAAGGAAGTGATCAATGGTGAGGGCCTGTTTGCTACAAGAGCACTCCAGGCCGGCCTAATAGATCTAAACGATTAATTCTCCAGGTTGACAAACTCTCCCTTATAACTTACGGTACTGTGGCGTGAATGTGAGTGACTGACCTATCCATGCAAATTATAAATCCAGTGTATGGAATTGTGCCAAATAAACGTAAGTGCAATCATCTGCCCGTATCTGTGATCCCTCTATTATTATTATTACCAAGGGTAATGACTGATTGGTTATGACAAAGTATAACCAATAACTTAGATGGATGTTGGAAGTTAGTGGAATTCATTAAATCATCATTTATCAAGTACATAACGCATTGAATGCAGTAAGCAGAGCGAAATTCTACGTAGTGATACACCATAATCTCTTGGGTGAGTAACCAGTGTGAAGGTATCCAAGTTCTACGGTAAGAAAGCCACTTTCCTGCATTTAAAACGTAACAATTGGAGCCCGAACAGGGACACAGACCGTGGATGAATGCACAATTGTATCGCCCACACCTACACCATGTCAGCTCGTGCAGCGGCTTTTGAGGAAGCACGTGCCCTCGGGCTGGAGGGGGCTGAGGCGGCTGCATACATGGAGAAGGCTGAGGAGAGAGAAAACAAGGCTGAGGAGAGAGAAAACAAGGCTGAGGAGAGAGAAGACAAGCGACGCGAGCACGAAGAACTCTTAGCCCAGCTAGACTTTCAGAAGGAAGAAAAGAAGCTGGAACGTGAAGAGAGACAAGGGGAACGGGCGTTCCAACTGGCCTTAGCGGAAAGGAACCAAAATTCTCCCACTCAAAACGTCACTTATAGGAAATTTCCCCAGATGCCCACCTTTAAGGAGGGCGAATCCATGGAAATGTGCACTTCCCGGTTTGAGCACCTCGCAGAAGCCTACGAGCTTGATGACAGCATTAAGGAATTTGAGTTCCTGAGCCTATTTGATGGGAAAGCTTTAGGGATTCTTCGACGACTAGAGCGTCCTGAAAATAAATTCCCTGACATGAAGTCTGCACTGCTGCGGGCATATGGGCTGACTACTGAGCAGGCCAGGCATCAGTTCAACAGGGCAATGTTGGAAGAAAATGAAACGGCTGCACAGTTCCGGGATCGTTTAAGGGACTATGTGGCTCAGTGGATGAGTAAGGATGAAACCCCCAAGTCCGTGGAAGGGGTTATAGACTTAATGGTGCGCACGCAGTTTGAAAGGTCTTGTCCTCCTGAACTTGTGGCTCAAATCAGGGCTAATGGAGTTAAGACGTCGAAGGAAATGGCAAGCAAATCAGACGCTCATTTCAGCGCTTTCGGGTACCACACTCGGAGGCGGTGGTCGAACAGGGAGTCGGCAGGTAACCAACAAAGTCAACAACCTCTACAGAAACAGCCACCGAACCCACCCAGGCAACAAGGAAATAACCAGCAACCACAACCGCAAAGACAGCAACAGAAACAGCAGCAGAAGCAGTACCAAGGCCCCCCGAAGTATCAGGACAGTTGGCGCCAGGGCAACAATCCACGGTGGAACCAGCGGCAGGAAGCCGCCGTGGCTCAATTCGTAGGCCAAGGTGCCAGCAATAATAATCCACAAAGAGACCAGCAGCAGGAAGCCTCCGGTGTTCAAACTGTGGGCGGGAAGTGGCCTGACCTTCCAGCAGGGCCGATCGTCATGCAACCTGAAGCAGGGGCTCATACCGAATCAAGTCTACCCCAACACCCCTACTGACTAACTGCCGCCTCCGACCTCTCCTGGAGGGGTCACCCCACCTTTCTTGTTAAACCTGGATACGTTGGATGAGTTCCAGCGACTGTCATGCGAGATAGTGGGGCATCGGGCTGTATTGTCAGGAAGGAATTGGTGGGGCAACATCAATACACCGGAGCACAAGTAAGTGTTAAATTAGCCAATAGTTACATTCAAACAGTTCCAGTGGCCAAGATTGAGGTGGACACCCCCTTCTTCTCAGGTTGGGTCACTGCAGCAGTCCTGAGGGAACCTATATACGATCTCATCATTGGGAATAGCAAGGGAGCAAGAAACAGTTGTGCAGTGGATGCTGCAACCTAAACTGATGCTGCCGCTTTGACCCAAGTTAATGCTGCTGCAGTCACTCGGGGTACTGCCACATCGTCTGATCTCATCAATAGTCAGGATGTCGTCCAAGAGCAAGAGGATGACAGCACGCTCACTTCGGTACACATGAGTTTAATAGTTGGGACCATCAAGGAGACATTTGGGAATCGAACGAGGTTCGTAAAGAAGAGGAACCGTCTCTACCGAGAGACTGTGACGTCTCTGGGTGAAACACGACTGCAGTTCGTGGTTCCTTCCAAGTACCGCCTGGCTGTGTTCAAGCTAGGTCATTGCACTGCTCTTGGCGGTCATATGGGTAAAAAGAAGACCTTTGATCGCATCAGTGCAGCGTTCTTCTGGCCAAGGATGGGCCAGGAGATCACCAGGCTAGTCCGCTCTTGTGATGTTTGCCAGAAAACCAGTGATCGAGGGCGAGTTCCGCCTGCACCACTACGGCCCCTCCCACTGATCTCTGAACCCTTTGAGAGGGTGGCGGTGGACATTGTAGGGCCGATAAACCAAAGGGCGAGCGATGGGGCAAAGTATATTCTCACCTTGGTGGACTTTAGCACGAGGTGGCCCGAGGCTGTGCCCTTGAGGAACATTGAGGCCACGACTGTTGCAGAAGCCATGTTGGAAATCTTCTGTCGGGTTGGTATTCCCAAACAAGTCCTCAGTGACAGGGGGACCCAGTTTACTTCTGCCATGATGGAGGAGTTGATGCGGTTGTTATCGGTAAAGGGGCTAGAGACGACACCCTATCACCCGATGTGCAACGGACTCTGTGAGAGGTTTAATGGGACGCTGAAGAAAATGCTCAGGAGGATGGCAGCCGAACAACCTAAGGAGTGGCCGCGCTACATTGCCCCGCTTCTGTTCGCGTACCGGGAGGTGCCACAGAGCTCGCTCAAGGTGTCTCCCTTCGAGCTTATGTACGGTAGGTCCGTCCGGGGACCACTACAGGTTCTTCGGGAACTGTGGGATGATGAGGAACCAGATCCGGAAGTCAAGACCACTTATACATATGTCATTGACTTAGCTGATCGTCTCCAAGAAACCTGTCAACTGGCAAAGCAAGAGCTGATAAAGGCTCAAAAGATCCAGAAGACTTACTATGACAAGAAGGCCAAGCTTCGTTGTTTCAAGCCAGGTGATCAGTGCCTGGTTCTGTTGCCTACGATGCGCAATAAGTTACTGGCTCAGTGGAAAGGTCCATTCGACATTGCAGAGCGTGTCTCGGATCTGACTTACATCGTCCAGGTGGGATCTCGACGAAAGAAGTTCCACATCAACATGCTGAAGAAGTACTTCCAGTCACCGATCGGGGGTACAGTCTCCACTGAGGAAGACAGGGACGAGCCTTCCCAGTGTGATTCAGGGGTAACTTGTGCTGCCACAGTGATCTCTGTCAGTGATGAGGAGGATGGGCCTGTCACTGCACGCTCCCGCCAGAGTGAGACTTTCACGGACGTTAGGTGAACGGAAATCTATCAGCAGAGGAGCGAAATGCCATTGGCTCTCTGTTGCATCGCTACAAGGACATCTTCTCTGATAAGCCAGGAGTTGCCTGGGTCGACTGTCAAACTATTGAACTGACCAGTCCTACACCTGTTCTGGTAAAGCCCTATCCTATGTATGATATATACGGACACAAAGTAGTACCTTCAGCTGTATATTATTATATTACTCTTATATTACTCTTATTAATTATGTATAGTAAAGTATTGCAGAACATGTATTAATTCTATGTAATATTCCATTTATTGTGCACCATATTATGTATATAGATTAACACATTTATACTTTATGTATTTAGCTTGTGAATGCTGGCATCTGTACAGGCCAGCGCGTAGTAATACATAGATAGATGTAGAGAGAGAAGACAGAGTCCTCGTGGCGTGACCACGGGCTTCTGCGTCCCATTGTATATATCTCCCGTACGAGAATAGAACCTACTTTTAAGACAACAATTGTTTGTGTATACCCTCAGTAGTATAAAACATTCTTTGGGTATCCCTGGCAATACACGCTAGATGGCGCAGTGATTATTTCTCAGTGAGATACAGTGGACCAAGCCTTGCCCGGACTCTGTTAATGGCGTCTTCAGTCTACTTCAGCTTCAGACAGCAAGACTACTACAAGCCTCTAGACTTACAGTGTTGTGAAGTGCTATGCTGTGTACAGTGCCCTTGCTGTGAAGTGAAGTGTTTTGTGAAGTGCTGTGCTGTGTATTTTAATCATAATTGTCTGTGCAAGTTGCGGTCAGATGACTGAGGGAGCGGCCCGACAGTACTTGCTCTCCCGTCTCTGGTCTGAGGGTGACTGAGTGCCAGCGCTCGACGCTGCCCATCCGCTCCTACGTCTGGCAGCGCACCAAGTCTTTCCCCTCCCGCCAGACACACACACACACACGCATTCACCTTATACAGTATTTTCTTGTGACTTACTGTAGAATTCTGTAATTCTGTGCATAAATTACGAGGGGCTGACCCGGTCTTTTGCACAGATAGAGTACAGAAGCAGTCGGCATGTCTCACAGGGATCAAAATGATACCCTGGACGATGGGATTATGAGTTTTAGTGTGGGAGACCTCTCCCCACCCGTGCTTACGCCCCACGCTCCCCACAGTGACACCGCCGAGTCACCCACAGAATCTCCTCGCTCGTCGCGAGCCAGCTCTCCTGCGATGCATGCGTCCACAGATCTCCTTCAACTGATAAAGTGGATAGAAACTTCTCGACGCCAGGACGATATTGCAAGGAGAGAAGAGGAAGAAATTCGGTACAAAGAGTCTGAAAGACGTCGCCACAAAGAGGAACAAACACGCAGAGAACTCGAAGACATACGTAGACGTGAGGATGACCTTAGAAGAAAGGAGGATCAAGCCAGATTTGAAGTCTTGATTTCTCTGTTAGCCCCCCCCACAACGATCTACCGTACAAGATTCGTCTGCTACTAATGTTGATGCGACTAGAGGTACTGGTACCTCATTTCCCAGAGTCGGAACAACACCTCAAAAGGCTGCAGAACAGACGCCTCCCTCTCTGATATCTGACGCTTCTCATCAGATATTTCGGGAATGGCATCGACGTTGGCAAGACTACGCAACAATGGTTGACTTGTCAAGTTTATCACAGCCGAAACAAATGATACAGCTTCGTATGTGCTTGTCCTTAGAGACACAACGTACTCTCGAGCACACACTTCAAGTGCCTCCTACGACAACTCTGACGGTAGAGGCCGTGCTCGACAAGTTGCAGGAACACGTCAAGGGACAGCGCAACGAAGCACTCAGGAGAAGACAACTCCTCCAATGTAAACAGCTTGAGGGAGAATCTTTTGACGCATTTTTTGTAAGGCTCAAAAGGTGTTCAGAGGAAGTTGATGTTTGTCCCGGACATTCTCAAGTCTGTGAAGAGACACAACTTAAGACAATCATTTTAACGGGTGTCCGAGATGAAGAGCTAGTTCAGCGTCTCATTTCCCTTGACCCCACTTCCTCCCTTCAAGATGTTGTTACAAAATGTCGAGCGTACGAGGCCGCCAGGTGTACGACTTCAGCTTTACGCTCACAACCTGACCAGGTGAGGGCATTGTCTTCCTACAGAAAGGGTAAGAAGCAGCAAAGTAACCCCACCCCTCACCCTCCAGCTACACCTTCAGCAGCAGCTTTGTGTAACAGCTGTGCGAGACAGCATAATGCCTCCCAGTGCCCAGCTGCTCAAAGCGTGTGCAGAAGTTGCGACCGCCAGGGTCACTGGGCTTACACAGTCAAGTGCCCTGCTAGCAAAGTTCAGTGCAGACTTTGTGGTCGTGTGGGCCATTATGACAAATGTTGTCGTAAGAAGACACATAAAGGACGCCACCTAGGATCCAAGAAGTCATCCTCAGGTAGTGCTGGCGCGCCCCCTCCTTCTGGCAAGCATCAAGACGCTGTGTCCAGTCGTTCCTGCCGTCGTATACATTGTTCCACAGACACGAGGCCCCAGCACATCAATGTTGTCATTTCTTACGGTAACTCGTCATCCAGTCTTCAGATGTTACCTGACACCGGTGCTGACGTCTCAGTAATTGGTCCACAACATTTAGCAAGTTTGGGAATACCCCGGAGCAGCCTACAGCCCCCTCCTCAGACAACGAAACTGACAGCTGATGGTTCCAAGATGGCTCCAGCTTTGGGATCTTTCTGGGCTACTCTTACCTTTGGTAAGCAGTCTTGCTCAGCCCGGATTGATGTTCATAATGGTATCCCGACTCCGCTTTTATCATATGGCCATTGACAAGAGTTGGCCATTATTTCCAAGGAATTCCCTAAACCTATTTTAAAGGTCACCCATGTCAACAGGTTAAAGGAATTCCCTATCTCTACTAACACGTCCCCTTCTGACGCAAGAACTTACCTTCTCAAGGAGTTTGCTGACGTGTTGGTTAATAAGAAATCTTTAGGATCCAAACCACTCAAGCCGATGGTGGGTCCACCTATGAAGATTCATCTTAAGGATGGTGCTACACCTTTTGCCATCCACACCCCTCGTTTGATTCCTCACGCCTACAAGGAGCTAGTTAGACAAGAACTTGACTCCATGGTTGCTCAGGGAATCATCAAACCGGCCGGAGACGAACCTTCACCTTGGTGACACCCTCTCGTCCCCGTCGCCAAACCTCGTGGTGGAGTACGGATCACCACCGATCTGTCAAAACTTAACCAGCAAGTTTCCCGTCCAGCCCACCCTTCACCCACACCCTTTGCAGTTGTTCGAAGTGTGGACCCGAAGGCGAAGTTTTTTTACACCTATGGACGCCTTATGTGGTTATTGGCAGATCGAGTTGGCCGAAGAAGACCAGCATTTGACCACATTCATCACACCATATGGAAGATACCAGTATTGCAGAGGCCCCATGGGATTTGCCGCTACGGGCGATGCATTCTGTCAACGTGGTGACGCGGCCCTTCAAGGAGTCACGAATTGTGTCAAGGTGGTTGATGATATCTTACTCCATGACGAAGACTACTGTGCCCACCTCTCCTGGATATACGAAGTTCTCACCAGGTGTCGAAAGTACGGGATTACCCTCAACGCTGACAAGTTTGTAGTCGCCGCTCCATCAGTGAACTTCTGTGGGTACACTCTCTCAGCATCAGGCATCGCAGCTGACCCGGAGAAAGTAAGTGGAATCAGGGATTTTCCAACCCCTGCCAACCTGACAGACCTCTGTTCTTTTTTGGGTCTGGTCAACTAGCTGGCTGAATTCACACCTGACATCTCCGCCTCAGCCCAGCCGTTACGCCCCCTGCTGAGCCCCAGGAGGACATTCCTGTGGACCCCAGATCATCAAGAGGCCTTCCAGCGCGTCAAGCAGGCCCTTGCAAGTCCACCTGTCCTCGCCTGTTACGACCCAGCCCTACCCACCGTCCTCCAGACTGATGCCTCCAGACTCTACGGCGTTGGTTACACCCTTCTGCAGGTCCATGGCGGTGGACAACTCCGCTTAATTCAGTGTGGATCCCGGTTCCTGACCGACGCTGAGACCCGATATGCCACGATTGAACTGGAGATGTTGGCTGTTGTCTGGGCGATGGCGAAGTGCCGCTTCTACCTGATAGGACTTCAGCACTTCACCCTCTTCACGGATCATCGCCCCCTTATACCTATAATCAATCACTACTCTTTGGATGCAGTAGGGAATCCTTTCCTTCAACTTCTGAAAGAGAAGCTCTCGCCTTATCTCTTCACGACTGTGTGGCGTGCGGGTAAGCTGTTGTGCATCCCGGATGCCCTGTCCCGCGCCCCTGTCAGTCGCCCCACCCCAGAGGACGAGATGTTGTGTTCTACAGCTGCTGCATCCCTCAAGTCAGTGGTTTCACTGAAGGCCGTCTTCACATCAGAAGAGTCTACAGCACTGGATGCAGACAAGACCCTTGAAGATCTCCGCACCGCAGCCCGGGCCGACCCTTCCTACATCCGGCTCGTCGACTGTGTGTCTCAGGGATTTCCATCGAACCGATACGACCCTCATGAATCGCTACTCCCGTACTGGAAAATACGCGAGGGCCTCTATTGTGATGGAGACCTCGTCTTGTATGGCCCACGAGTAGTTATTCCTGCTGCCCTACGCCGCCGTACCTTGACCCGCCTTCATGACAGCCATCGAGGAATGGAGGCCACCAAGCGAAGGGCGAAGCAGACTGTATTTTGGCCCGGAATCGACGCGGACATTGCAAGTACCGTCCGTGCCTGTGAACCGTGCCAGACTCTGCAACCCAGCCAGCAACAGGAACCTTTAATGTGCGACGATAACCCTTCAAGACCCTTCGAGTCTGTGTCGGCCGATTTCTTTGCAGTAGCAGGGAAGTCCTTCCTCGTCATTGCCGACCGACTGTCTGGATGGCCTGTTGTCGTCCCCTGTGGTAGTGATACAACGGCTACTGCTACCATCCGGAGCTTCAGGCATTACTTCAGAGAAGTTGGTGTTCCCCTACGCCTCAGGACTGATGGAGGACCCCAGTTCACCAGCCACGAGTTCCGGGACTTCATGGACCGTTGGGGAGTCCGTCATGTCGTGACCTCGCCCCACTACCCCCAGGCGAATGGACACGCTGAAGCCGCAGTCAAGACTGTGAAACACCTGATCCTTAAGGTGTCACCCTCAGGAAATATCGACTGCGAGGATTTCGATTGAGGTTTGTTGGAGTTACGCAACACCCCGAACTTCACCGGATGCTCCCCAGCCCAGGTTCTATACGGACATCATCTCAGGTCTTGTGTTCCTGCCCACCCAAAGTCTTTTTTTCAAGAATGGCAGGCCAAGTCTGAGGAATGTGACCGCCATGCAGCAGAACGAGCCGCAGATGTCGCTGCTCGGTATGACTGTCATGCCCGCCCCCTTCCCAGGTTGAGTATCGGCCAGCAGATCAGGATTCAAGATCCGGTATCTCACCGCTGGGACAAGGTTGGGGTTGTCATGGGTATTGGCCGGTCCAGGGACTATCAAGTGCGTCTACCTAGTGGTAGAGTATGGTGGAGAAACCGTCGTTTCCTCCGACTTGTGGAGCTGCCTAGTGTTGACCCCTCCCCAGTTGAGTCCCCTAATGTTGATGTCTCTAAAGTAAATCCATCCCCACCTTGTGTTTCTGCCCCAGTACTCCGCAGGTCCGAGCGACTCAGAAACAAATGGTCCGCTCAAGATGAAACTATGAGCGTATAGGGGGGAGGGAGGTGTATGATATATATGGACACAAAGTAGTACCTTCAGCTGTATATTATTATATTACTCTTATATTACTCTTATTAATTATGTATAGTAAAGTATTGCAGAACATGTATTAATTCTATGTAATATTCCATTTATTGTGCACCATATTATGTATATAGATTATCACATTTATACTTTATGTATTTAGCTTGTGAATGCTGGCATCTGTACAGGCCAGCGCGTAGTAATACATAGATAGATGTAGAGAGAGAAGACAGAGTCCTCGTGGCGTGACCACGGGCTTCTGCGTCCCATTGTATATATATCTCCCGTACGAGAATAGAACCTACTTTTAAGACAACAAGTGTTTGTGTATACCCTCAGTAGTATAGAACATTCTTTGGGTATCCCTGGCAATACACGCTAGATCCTATACCAATGCGACTACTGGACACTGTCAAACAAGAAATTGAGGAAATGGAAGCAGTAGGAATCATCGAGAAATCATCGTCTCCATACTGTAGTCCTATGGTAGTCATCCGAAAAAAGGATGGGGGTGTCAGAATCTGTGGGGATTATAGGAGAGTAAATGCCATTACCCAGGTGGATGCTGAACCTATGTGTGATCAGAAAACTCTTTTTTCAAGAATAGCTGGTTCCAAGTTATTTACCAAACTTGATCTGACCAAGGGGTTCTTCCAAATCCCACTGGACCCGAAGAGTCGGCAGATCACAGCCTTTGGTACGCCAGGGGGTCTCTATCAGTACAGAGTCCTTCCCTTTGGTCTCACAAACTCCCCTGCCATCTTCAACCGTGTCATGAGGCAAGTCCTAAACGGCATCAAGGGAGTTGAGGCATTTGTGGACGATGTGTTAATCCATTCAGCAACATTTAAGGAACACCTGGAACTCTTAGAGGAGGTGTTCCGGAGGTTCCAACAAAAAAACATGACCGTGAAATCAAGCAAGTGCGAGATCGGTCAGGCTGCAGTACAGTTCCTCGGGCACACTGTCGGTGGAGGACGCTGCACCTGTCAGAATGAGAAGATCAAAAAGGTCCAAGATGCACCACGGCCCACTACAAAAAAACGAGTGAGGTCATTTCTGGGCCTCGTAGGGTACTACCGGAACTTCATCCCAAACTTTGCCGTGGTGGCTCTTCCCTTATCCGACCTGCTCAAGAAACATGCACCTAACAAGGTTCAATGGGGACCTGAACAAGAGGATTCTATCAGTGCCCTCAAGAACCTGCTATGCAAACAACCGATGCTTCACAGGATGGGGTTGGCGCAGTGCTACTACAAGAGGCAGACGGCGAGGTTTTTCCAGTTGCGTATCACAGTCGGAAGTTGAAACCTGCAGAGAGGAATTACAGCACGGTCGAGAAAGAACTTCTGGCAGTGGTGGAAGGCATCAAGAAGTACTACTACTATCTCTACGGAGGTGAGTTTGTGTTGGAGACAGACCACATGCCGCTCACCAGTCTCCGACCATCTAAGAATGCAAATGCTCGTCTGATGCAGTGGGCACTGTATGTCCAGCAGTTCAACTTCGTCCTCAGGTACATCAAGGGCAGCCTGAATGTGGGGGCTGACCTCCTATCTCGACTTGTGGCGGAACCAGAGCTACTGATTGAGAGGTCACCTTCCCAAATGAGTGTGGAGTTGGTCTAGACTCCAGTCGACTCGAGCCTTCAAGCGTCTGGCGGCTCGTCATGTTATGTATAATTTTCTCACACCTTTCTTCACTTGAGAACATAACACAACACCTGTGCCACCTAAACAATGTCTACATACCCTACACCACACAACACGTTGCTCTAATGTAAATGTAGCGTGCTTGCGCTTAGCATGAACTATTGCTCGGGAATTGTCACCCTCGCCGCGGAGTTTTCCTCCAGCCAAAAAAAAATAAAGTAAATGTTGAGGTTTTCCCTCAGTGGCGATTGGCGACTACATTCCGTTGCAGTGTTAGTGTTACACACACACCACAGTGTGAATGTCGAATTGTGTGTCTGGGCTAGGCATTCTCTTGATTCTATACAGGTGCTAAAAATTTATTCTCCAAGAGAAAAATTTTTCTTAGTTGGGGAGATTGTCATGGGTTGCGTTGGGCCTCCCGCACAACCCATCCCAAATGTTTGTTTACGGTAAAGATAAGGTAACCGGCCAGCCATAACTGGGACATGTAGGGGGGGCAGGCCAGTGAGACAGTGGTGTACTGTTCATCACTTCACGCCTCAAAAAACCAATTTAGCCAGTGGGCTTTAGACCTTGGGTTAGAGAAGACCTCCTGCTCCGCGGACTTAAGAACAGGGGCCATACAGTCCTACCAGTGCTACGGGTCTGTGTGTGCAAATCCCCGAGATTTTTGTTAAGTCCAGCGACAAGTTAACACATCCTGTAAAGGAAGTGATCAATGGTGAGGGCCTGTTTGCTACAAGAGCATTCCAGGCCGGCCTATTAGATCTAAACGATTAATTCTCCAGGTTGACAAACTCTCCCTTATAATTTACGGTACTGTGGCGTGAATGTGAGTGACTGACCTATCCATGCAAATTATAAGTCCAGTGTAAGGAATTGTGCCAAATAAACGTAAGTGCAATCATCTGCCCGTATCTGTGATCCCTCTATTATTATTATTACCAAGGGTAATGACTGATTGGTTATGACAAAGTATAACCAATAACTTAGATGGATGTTGGAAGTTAGTGGAATTCATTAAATCATCATTTATCAAGTACATAACGCATTGAATGCAGGAAGCAGAGCAAAATTCTACGTAGTGATACACCATAATCTCTTGGGTGAGTAACCAGTGTGAAGGTACCCGAGTTCTACGGTAAGAAAGCCACTTTCCTGCATTAAAAACGTAACATATATATATATATATATATATATATATATATATATATATATATATATATATATATATATATATATATATATATATATATATATATATATATATATATATATATATATATATATATATATATATGTGTGTGTGTGCTGATAACCACAAGGAAAGAAGAAAACACGAAGTTACCAAGCGCTTTTGTGTAATTCACATCTTCAGTGGTGAGTACAGACTAAGGAGAAGTACTGAAGTACTATCGTGCACAAAAGTCGTGTCCACTACCCAGCCACAATGAGGTTTCGAATAGCCTTGAGTCTGAAGTTTCGAAACAGCTGGGGGAATTGCTATGGTCGGCCAACAGATGTCGCCCACTGTTGTGTGTGTGTGGGGGGAGGAATAGAGGAGGTGGGGGTTGGATGAGAGGCAGGTTTATCTATTATTTATATCACCATAATTTCAAGCTGCCTTTTTAACTACCTTTTGTCTTACAGTTGTTTCTTTATGGTTACGAATTCATGGAACAGGTGCAGTGCGCTGGGTGCTTATTGCCGCTCAGGTCACAATGATACTTTAAAGAATGGAATATATTAAAGATAAAAGTGAAATATACAAGGATCAGGGTGAAGGGCCTTGGTCAGTTAGTTTTACTCAGCGACCACGTCACAATTTTGTTGTTATTCCGACAAAGAGATTATGGTAATATTTATTTATATTCCACCCATCCTTTGCTTAATAAATATTTGTTATAATATGCAATATTATATAATAATATACTTATGTTAAAAAGAGTGGAGTGAAAAAGTTATCAATATTGTAAAATAGTATTCAGTCTTAATCTAGTTCCAATTCTTCCAGTGTTTAAACACCTCAGTTACCGTTAATATTGTGTGCTGAACATCATGAGCATTTCAATGATGGTATTAGCAATTGTAACTATATAATTATATTGCGTTATAAGACATCACATTCCACGATGTGTCATACAAATCATTGTATACCACACAATGCATAACACTGGGGAACAAAATTCAACTTTTTGTCAGTTGCATACATTTTGAGACCTGTTTATGGGTAAATTGAGGTCACTGATTTCAAATATGGCACCGGTTTTTTTCTATCGGGTTTAGTTTTGTTGCGGTGAGTTACCTACCATTTACTACTATATATAGTTAGACTACCATATACTACTGCTAAAAATCTAAACCAGCACACAGAGAGGAATTACCAAACACGTAGAATTAATTTTTAATTACTTTTATTTACCTTGATAAGCATATTTTGGATTCATCAGTTGCTTTTGTGAACTATGCCAGATTTATTTAGGCACAAACTTGCGTTTAATGGACTGTCTTGAATATCGCCTCTCAGTGCAGTCTCGCTGAATGCTCCAGCAATAGTCCGCCATCATGTGAATGTCCCAGCGACCTTGATAACTGTCTTCCATGACTTTGATATCCTGGTGAAAGCGTTCACCTTGCTCATCACTCACGTCCCCCAAGTTTGCCGGAAACAGTTCAAGATGACTGTTCAGGAAATGCATCTTAATGCTCATGTTGTAACCTAACACATGGAAACTTTCCATCAAAGATTCAACGAGCTTTTTTTAGTCCTCTGATTTCCTGTTTCCAAGAAAGTACCTTACAACAGAAACGAATGCTCCCCAGGCATTTCTCTCAACACAAGTCATGGATTGAGTGAAGGCTTGGTCTTTAATCAGCGTCCTAATTTGAGGGCCGTCGAAAATACCTGCTTTGAGTTTTTCTAGCGTTAAACCAGGGAACACTTCACACAGATACTTAAAACAGTCACTGTTAGTATCGAGCGCCTTGACAAACTGTTTCATAAGGCCCAGCTTGATGTGAAGGGGCGGGAAAACAATTTTTTCACGTTCCACTAGGGGTTCATAAATGATGTTCTTTTCCCCAACATTGAGGCTTTCCCTAACTGGCCATTCCTTCTGAATCCAGTGTCTGTCTTTGGCTCTGCTGTCCCAGAGGCAGATAAAGCAAGGAAATTTTGTATACCCACCTTGCTGTCCTAGCAAAAAATTGACCATTTTTAGATCAAAACAGATGATCCATTTGTGTTCTTCATATTTGAGTAGCTCCAAAACCGTTTTGATGTGTTCATATTTTTCTTTCAGGTGTACTGAGTGTCCTATGGGTATTGCGCCAAAGATGTTGCCTATATGTAATAAAACACACTTCAGACTCTGCTTAGAGCTATCTATAAAGAGGCGCCACTCTTTCGGATCATAACCTGGAGCTCCCATCGCGGGGACTAATCCAGAAATAAAATAATTGTTTTAATGAAAAAAAATAATAATGCACACACTAATGCACACACAAATCTATATTTGACGCACTGATGTAATTAAGAATTATATTTGATGAATGTAAACTAATATGCTTATTACCTCCCTTTGCTATTTTCAGAATCTGTGACCTGATATGTAAATTGCCGCGTAGCATCAAAACTAGACCTGATCTACACAAACGAATGCCATTTTCAGAATCTGTGACCTCAAATCTACCAGAATCAAGTGTCAGAACTCATACAAACGAAAGTGTGTTCCCCAGTGTAATTTGTGGCTGTTAAGTTACTTTGTTATGAATTTTCATGCAATATAGTTGAAGACATAATTAAGGACATGGATTTAAGATAACACTGTAGGTGAGTTAATATATATTAAGTGCATTTACAAACAATACTAAAACCCAAAAAATACACCAATACACACATCTTAGTATTTGGTCCAGCCACCCATTGCATTCAGGACTTCATCAAGGCGATTAGGGATGGAGTAGGCCAGCTTCAGGCACACCCCTGGGCGTCGACGTATACTCTCCCACAGGTCGAAAGCTTTGGCCTCTATTGCTAAACAGGTTCGCTGCTCCCCAATATCCCAATCACGTTTCATCATGGTCCAAATATGTTCAATCGGATTAATATCACATCCTAGCGTTGGCTAGTCGATGACCTCAATTTCAGGGTGATCCTGGAGGTAGTCCTTCACTATGTTGCTGGTATGAATGGGACTGTTGTCATGAACCAGCCTGATAGTGTGGGGGGCTGGAACTGCCATAGCCCAAACTGTAGGAATTAGCACTTGCTCCAGGATGTCTACATACTGCTCATCAGTAAAATGGCCATTGATCTTGACCAGTTCACGTGGCCCATGTGCCCACATCCACCCCCAGAATGACACTGACACCCTACCACTCACTGCTCGATGTTGAATGTGTTTCTCATGGTAGCGTGTGTTGGGGGGCCACCAGCACTGCCTTGCTTCGGCTCCCACTGACCTGAACACCGTTTCATCGGTAAATATAATGGTTCTCCAGTATTCTTCTCCATGTGGAAAGTGTTCCAATGCAAAGCCGAGTCGACACTCCTTGTGAGTAGGTGTTAGCCATCCTTTGTGAGCTGAAATATGGCAGTCGATCCCAGCTTCACGTCTCGTAGTCATGTGATGGCAGTTGAGGCCAAGATTTCTTGCATGCTCCACTGATGTTCGCATTGGATATGCCATTGCAGCTGCCACGATCATGGCGTCCATCCTTCCCGTTGTTATTCTTGGCTTCCCGCTTCGAGGTTTCATCTCCACTGAGCCCTCTTCTTCCCACCAGCGGATCCACCTCCTAATCATCTTGGTACTCCTCCCCACTTCGACAGCATTTTTCGGCACAGTTGCCCCAGTTCTCCACATCCTAATGATTTGGCCTCACTCAGCAATCACTGCCGACGAATTTGCTCATCCTACAGGCATATCTGAAATGACAGAGTAATATTATGTTGTGGTAACTGATGCAGGCTTTTATATACTAGAGTAAATTAATGGTATTAGTAACACCTAGGTTAAGTATTATTACTCAGACATAAAGGTTTGGTAATTTTTTTTGGATCAATTGCCCAAGAAACCCTTCCTATTTCTTGTATTCATTGTGAACTGCAAGTGGATCCTCACACCCCCCCCCCCCCCCACACACAAACCTCCACCACCACCCCTGCGACTGTAGAGTGAACATTCGCCGATAATCATCATCATCATCATCAACAAGATTTAGTTTAACCAGATCACTGACACCCATTTGAGTCTCTCCTAGGGCTGGCCAGAGGGATTAGTTAACATATATTTGTGTTTCTATAATTTAGTGTTATATTATTTGGAGGAGATTACAGTATTTCAAAAGGTCAAAATTGAACTTAGGGAAATTTTGGGGTCTGCTAAAATATCTTACATTGTAGGGTTAGTGAAGCACATTGTTCGATACCTATTATAAATAGGGCATTCAATGAGAATATGTTGGACTGTTATTTGTGTTCGGCAGTTGGAACTTATAGGTGGGGCTCCATTAGAGGAAGACATGAGTTGGCCATGCGTCAATCGCGTATGCCCAATTCTTAGACGATTCAAAATAGTTTCGTGATGTCGAGAGGATTGTTTTGATGTTGACCAAGGATAAACTGATAATTTGATCCTTTTTAGCTTATGACTTGTTGGTTCAGTTCCCAGGACTTTTGCCAATTGTCAAATATTAATTGTTTATAGGTAGTTAGCCTCGCACCATTTTCCCGCCTCTTACACAACATGGTGGATGGCGGGAGGTTTGGATCCAAAAATGGCGCGGCTTGCCAGCCGCTCTCGGCGTAATGGGGTTCACGACCGCAGAATGTGAAAATGTTAGGTTCTGGCAAGGCACCGCGTTAACGGTGAAACGCGGATTGTGGGACGGCGTAATATGAGGATTGACTGTATATGGTTTTCCACTGCTTTACATATTTCTTTGACAATTTTCAGCTATGACATGTTCGTCCCAGATTACATATAACTGTAATAGGTTACATTACGTTAGGGTTCGTTATATAAAAACGTTTTTCTTCATGTTCATTGAGTCGTTCTGAATTCCATTTCTGCTCAAAATACTACATTACCCAACCCAAACTCCCAGGTTGCAATTGGGGGTGTAATATAACTGAGTAAGATAACATGCGGCAAACGCATAGCACATAAAACACCATATTTTTATGGTGAAGTTAACTAAGGAGCTCATATAACAACTGTCGTATAATTATAATAGGGTGTCCCACTAATTACAGCAGATAAATGTAGAGGTGAAAGATTATGTGATTCTGAGTATAAAACTTCTATACATATATGGATTTTTCAGTTTACGTTTAGCCATGAGGTGGATTTTATAAATTAAGCAAGGCAACCATTACAAATGGCAGAGTCGAGGCGGGAGATACGGATAGCGATAGCGAAATAAAGGAAAGGGGGAAGAAAGTTTAGTAGTGAAAGAATGTGGGTTAAACAGAACAGACTTTTAGGAGGAGAGAAAGTGTGTGGTATTCTGCCCACTGCATGATATGGATTGGTAGGTTGGGGTGACTGGGGCGATGGGAGGGCAGAAAGGATGTGGAGAAAAGAAGGTGAAAGGAAATGGAGGGCCCATCCCTATTTGGGTGGGGTGCACCTCATCTTTAATTTGTTTGGAGGGCCCATTCATTATTTTTTCTGAGTAGGTTTACACTTTTTATTATAGATAAAGGGAAACGGATGGAGATAAAGACGTGGTGGCTCAATACACATATTCTTTCACCTCTATAAATATCTGCTGTCACTCATGGGACACCCTGCAATAGTATAAGGAAGGCATGGGCTATGCTGACAAATTAATGTGACTTACCTGTTGGTGACGACGATGGTAGGAATGAGACCTCGGCATGTTTCAGTGTTCGACATCATCTCCTTCCCCTGGTGTGGGTGGCGCCAACCTTGGTAACAACTTGTGTATTCTCCGTGACTACCATTACTGGTAGTCACGGAGAATTAATTACTGGTGTGCCCATCAGTCGCACGGTCGTAGCCATGAACGGCAGAGATATGGTCGTTGTAGTGCTTTTATTTACCCGTTACACATCTCTCACCATGCTTAATAATATTAACTATCTTCATGACATTCTTATTGTTATCAGTGATTGCGGAATTCACGATGTTATGCTCCACCTACACACAGCCTCTTACTAGACTAACCGGCACCTCCTCTATTCCCCCCCCCCCCTCCCACACACACTACAGTGGGCAACATTTGTTGGCCGACCACAGCATTCCCCCAGCTGTTTCGAAACTTCAGACTCAACGCTATTCGAATCCTCAATATGGTTGGGTAGTGGACACGACTTTGGTGCACGATAGTACATGACAAGGAGGGTGAGATCAAGTCCACGATGGTCAGGTATTAGGTAATAACCCTACTAATCCTCAAAAAGCACAATAGCAGTCGGTAGTCAGGTCAGAGGGTAAGATGACCCAACCTTCTCACCCAGTTACAAATCTTCTTAATTATGAAATTATCCAGTTTATACATACCATTACTCAAATTCATGATGGGCACCATTATGATGTGGTATACCTCGACTTTAACAAAGCCTTCCACAGAATCACCCAAAAAGACTAACACAAAAAGTGGAGAATCATGGAATTGGAAAAGATATTCTAAAATGGTTTAGGGCGTGGTTAAAGGACAGGAAACATCGATTAGACACTTACGGCACTAAATCCGATTGGGGTAATGTCACTAGTGGAGTACCCCAAGGTTCAGTATTTGGACCATAACTATTTATTATATACATAAATGACATAGATATAGGCCTAGACAGCAACATAAGTAAATTTGCAGATGACACTAAAATCGGGCGTGTAAATAAATCTGACTTGGACTCCGCAAAACTACGAGAAGATATAATTAAATTTTTCGCATGGTTTGAAAAAAGGCAGATTAAATTTAATGTGAACAAATGTAAAGTATTAGTCTAGGAGATGTAAAGAGAGAAACCAGATGTCAGATGAACAACGTTGTTATAGAGAGATCCGACTGTGAGAAAGATTTAGGAGTAATGAAAAGTAGGAATCTTAAACAAGTCAACAATGTGTATTTGCTCTAAGCAAGGCTAATAAAGTACGTGGGTTCATAGAAAGGAGTGTTAGTTACAAGACTAGAAAGATTATCCCAATAACTACTGTATTTCTTGCATCTTGCGCTTGTGAGACCTCACTTGAATTACGCAGTTCAGCTCTGGTCACTACAGAATGGATAAAGAATCCCGAGAAAGAATTCAGAGAAGAATTACAAGACTAATCCCGGACAATAGGAACCGGAGTACAGAGACAAGTTAAAGCAACTTAATATGCACTCCCTCGAGAGACATAGAGTGAGGGACGATATGACCGAGGTGTATATATGGAAGTCAGGGCTAAACAAAGGTGATATCATAAACGTACTCAACCTATCCAACCAGGAGCGAACTCTTAGCAATGGTTTTAGATTAGACAAATTTATATTTAGGCGCGAGATTGGTAAACAATGGTTTGGAAATAGATAATATGCTGGATAGCTTCAAACACAGGTTGGATGGATATTTGAACGATAGGGGTTGGGTGTAATCGGGATTGCCCAGTGAGGGCCAATAGGCCAGCTGCAGGTCCTCCATTCTTATGTTCTTATGTTATATGCTGGATGAACTTCAGCAATTTTCAGTTTATCCGGGAAGATACCACTAGTGAAGGAAGAGTTACAAATGTTTAGGAGAACAGGAAGGAATAAGTGGGCTATTTTCTGAAGGAGGCTCATTGGTACATTGCCATCGGCTGCTGTTGCATCTTAGGACATTTTTATGATGGTCAATAATATAATTCACCTGCCGTGACAGGGGATAATAACAGCTCATTATGTTGTCTGTTTTGCGGGTAGGCTCTAAATTTCTCATGGTGATTAGGGATGCTGTCTGCTAGATTTTTGCCAATATTGATAAAATAATCATTGAAGTGGTTGGTAAGGAGGGAGGCTTCCGTTACAACTGTATCATTTATCATAAAAGCTGAGTGGGGGGCCGAAGGCTGAGTGCTCCTGTTCTGAATAGAATTGATGATACTCCAGGTTTTCTTACTGTTGCATGATGTTGACTCGAGCTTATTTGTAACTACTTGAGTTACTCTATTTCTGATTCTTCGGTAAGCATCACCGAAAGTTATGGGTCTTTTTGCAAATTTTCTTTGGAGTTTGTGTTTTTCTTTTATCATTGCCTTGATTTCACTTGTAATATAAGGTTCGGAGATAGATACAGTTTTTACTAACTTAGTCTTGAGGGGAAAGCATTTGTCAAAGCAAGCATTGAAGATGCAAGAGAAGTTGCAGCAGATTACGTTAGCGTTATCGGAGGCATAGACAAGATCCCACTTAGAGTTTACAGGTATTAGGTTGCTTTCAAACAGGAGCATGTTGGAAGGTGCCATAGTGCCTGTATTTTATTGAGACTGTACTAGACCTTTCAGATCTTGTGGCTGTTTTATACATGGCAAAAACTGGGAAGTGATCTGAGATATTGTTATAAATAATTCTACTTGCAAGATTGTTAGGAGTGTTGTTAGTCCAGATTTGATCTATCACAGTGGCAGAGGTGGCAGTTACTCTAGTGGGTTTGGTTATTGTGTTGAAGAAGAGCTTAGAATGACAGGTAACGAGAAGATCTATTAATGGGTGTACGTCGCGGATTTTTGGTGATCAAGGTTGAAATCTCCTTTAATGAGCAAAGTTTCCTCTCTGAACTTATCATAGAGATAAACACCGAAAATTTATCAAGAAAGTTCTTTACATTAGTGTGGGGTTTTCTGTAGATTATTACTACTAGGATATTTTGTATGTCCTTACGTAATTCAATGAAAACACTCCATAAACTAGACGCAGTGTCTAGTATAATTAGGTATATTATACAAATGTTCAATATCGTTAGTGAGTTTGGTCTCACAGAACCCAAGTCCATCAAATTTGTGGGCAATTAAATATATACATTGATCTAAAAATGTATCTAGGTGAAGGGGGATAATGCTGATGTTATGGATAATTAAGGAGAAGGAATGCAGTAGCATGAGGCTGGAGCTAAGCTCAGGAGAGCCAGGAAAGTAATAGCTACAACTGGGATTGGTGTAACCTAGTGAGTTTTGTAGAAAGGCATCAGTATCAATATGAGGGAGTATTGTGTTGACACCATGGTTGAAGGGGGTGTAACGTCATACGGTCCAGTACTACTGCAACTTCTTTGCTTTCACTCGGATTCGAGTATGACGATCATCCAGCTCTGATACAATGATATGAATTATTAAGGATGTCACCATCATTGGTGAGTTGGGGTGACTAAAGAGGCCAATGAACCGGCTGGTTAATTCCAAGTTAACCAGGTTGGTTCATGTATATTTTATTGGGTTTTAGTAACGAAACCCAATTGAAGTTTCTTCTTTTATTAAAAAGTATTATTTGTATAATTCCTGAGTGTAGATCAACCATAAGTTCCACTATTTATGAGTGTGATGAGAAAGGACAGCGTCTATGTAAATAGACGTGAATCAACGTCCGTTTAATGTTAGTTTGTGAGTGAGACTTTGATTAGTGACCCATCGAGGGAGAACGGAATAGACGCGTCGTCCTCCCTCGAGGGAAGATGGAGCCATCCACTGTGGCTCTCATATAGCATCTTCCTCTAGTCAAGGATATCAAGCTACTGCCCGCTTAAGGTGGCCAGGAGCTGGCTACTTTGCCTTTACTCAGCATAGTATGATGCAGCTTCCCGTGGGCACACCTTATCACGTGCATTGAACATGTCACCTCATAGCCAGTGGAAAGTTACAGGGGATGAATCAGTATATAAATCAAATGTAATTAACCCATTTATATAATTCTTATGTTTATGAAACATGGGCCATTACATCAATACGGGACCGACAGGGTCGTTCACAGATGTTATGCATGTGGGGGTCTACTTGTGCAAGAGGAGTGGCGGCAGCATCTTTCCCGCGTTGGCGCTTGTCTGCCTCATTATGCAGTCGGGCTAACTCGAAAGTATTGACACCATATTCTGTGGTGCTCCTCCAAGCGTTACCGTGTGGAATGATCATCTTCCAGGTGAGAGGGTCGATTTGGCACTTTTTAGGTTTATCTTAAGACTATCTTTATACCTTTTCAGTTTCCCGCAAGCATTACATTTAATATTCGTTAGGTGACTGTAAAGTAGCTGCTTTGGCAGTCTACTGTCGTCCATGCAGGTAATATGGCCAATCCAGCATAGTTGTTTATGGATAATGCTCCTACAGTTGGAGTCAGCAAGAATTCTGGCATTTGTTCTTTTGTCTTCCCAGCGAACTCGGAGGATGGAGCATAGACTATGTTGGTGAAAGTTTTCAAGTGCCTTGATGTGCCTCCTGTATGTGACCCATGTCTCGCTGCCGTATAACAGGGTGGGGAGGACCACTGCTCAATACACGTGCAACTTTTTAGATAGTTTCAGCTCCCTACAGCTGTAGACACGGGTACAGAGTCTGCCAAAGGCTTGAGATGTGCATTTGATCCAATGTTAAATTTCTTCATCGATGTCAGCAGTGGTGTACAAGTAGGAGCCGAGTTACCGAAAGTGGGCAACGTTAGATAGAGTAGTACCATTAAGCTGGATGGATGATGGAGGTGTGGCTGAACCAGAGCCAAGCTGAAAGATAATATGAGTTTTACATACAGTACGTTCACCTCAAGTCCGAAATGTGCATACGCATCTGCATAAGTGTTCAGGATCTCCTGTAGGTCGCGTTCAATGTGAGCGACAAGGGTGAGGTCGTATGCATACTGAAGTTCAGTAATGGAAGCTGCCAACACATTTGTTCCTGCCTGGAGTTGTCTTACGTTGAAAAGATCCTTCACCCGGTGCTCAATAATCACCCCAACGGCTAAATTGGCACTGGCACGAAAATGGAAAAGAGAGTTGGTGTCAGTACACATCCTTATTTTACCCCCGTTTGGATGAGGAAGAACTCAGAATAGGTGCCATTGTCCAGGACACTGCCGTTCATGCCATTGTGAAGTTGCCTGACAATGGCAATGAATTTTGGTGGGCAGCCAAAACGGCTGAGGGTCCGTTACAGGACTTCTCTGTTGACTGAGTCGAAGGCCCTGGTTAGGTCGATGTACAGGTCACGACGCTGTTCTCTGCACCTTTCCTGTATATATATGCCTTGTTATGTACTTCTCCTTAGTCTGTATTCACCCCTGAAAATGTGAATTACACGAAAGCGCTTGGGAACTTTGTGTTTTCTTGTTTCCTTGTGGTTATCAGCATATACCTGGATCACGCGCACCTACAGTGATTTACTTGCATATATATATATATTATATATATATATATATATATATATATATATATATATATATATATATATTATCATACTTATATCATTACTCTGGGCAGGGACAGCCCGAAGTGGTTGTGATTGGGGGGGGGGGGGGGCGGGGGTTATTTTTACCAACTTGCCACTCAGCTTATCAAATTAGACCAACTAATGAGGATTAAAAAAATTACCAAGTGAACTACAAAATTTTCTTCATTTAATGTTTAATTATAAATTATTAAACATTAGCATATAAATTTTATGGATAAAGGAAAATTTTTATTCAAGTAGAAAGAAATAATGAAAATAAATAAATATATATTTTTTTTCTGTTTGAATAAAATCGGTAGCATTAACCTATTCATAGAAATTAAACTTAAATTATAATTCTTCTTTTTTCTCAAGCTTCCAATTATCTGCACTCTTTTGAAGATCTATCTGATCAGTTATGTCGTTTTCACAAGCTATGAGCATAAGATTATGCAATCGTTTTTCTGAGGCTCTGTTTCGCAGGGATATTTTAAAAAATTTAAGCCTGCTAAAAGGCCTTTCACTTCTACATACTTAAGGTGGTACTGTCAAGAATAGCCTGAAAAACTTTTACCGCAGGAGGAGAAAAATGATACTTTCTATGAGCATTCAATGCACATTTTGCAGCTTAGCGAATGTTTTTTTCAGCATCAGGATGCTGCTCCACATATTCAGAAAAAATTAATGTTGACCACTTCTAATTCAACTCAGAAAAATTTAGTTTCTGGTATTTCAAATGGATAGGTTTCTGACAGATTTTTCATGGCTTCAATAAGGCTTTTTGTGTCATATAGTCTGCATCATTAGGATCAAGAACATCCGCAAAATATTTGAATGAATATTTTAGATTTTCACATTTTGAAGTCTACACAGATATCATCATATTTATAACTGCATTCATTTCCTTACAATAATAGGAATACAAATTATACTGAGCACTAGAGTTTGGTTCATCATCAATTTTGGGGGGGGGCAGTTTCCATTGACGATGAACTCTCTTGAACTCTTCTTCTCCATCAACATCAATATTTTTTGCAAACTTGAGTGCAGCCTCCAGCGATGGCTTCTGAGCCTCATAATCACTTCGTATTGAGTGAAATATTTTCAATGCACTTTTCATAGAGATAAGAGCTCCAGACATATCTAAATCCTGAGTTTGCAGCACATCTACCATGGACTTAGTTTTGTACATAATATTTTTATGGACATCAAAGCAACAATAAAATCAAAAGTCTAAGTTTTATAGAGGAGAACATTAGCTTTTGTCCTATATTCTGAATCATATTTCTTCTTGGCATTTCTGATTTCTTTCAAAACTTTACATATCTCTTCATTAGATTTCCAAAAGGCATCCACTGACACATCATCTTTTCTTTGACATATTTTTTAATTGTAACTTTTCCTTAAGAACTGCATGACGACTGGTGCTACTGCTAAAAAAACATAACAAGATTCCAGTACATCATACAAATGTGTAATTAGTTCACTTGCATTGCAGCCATGCTCAGTCACAAAATTAGAGCCATGAGGTAGACAAGGAATGTAAGTGATTGGTCTCTCAAGCATATCAGATAATTTCTTTTAATCACCGTTGTACTTTCCAGATATTGTTGCTGCACTATCATAGGTTTGAAACCTAATGGTATGTGTGTCAATCTTACTTTCTGAAAGGGAATTGAGTATTGTTTTTGCCTTACCTTCTCCTATTTAGTATTGTATTTCTGCAGTTTTTATAAGTCTCTATTTAGGTTTGCCACCTGCATCAACAAATCTAACTCTTACATTAGCTGATTCACATGAGTAATATCTGGGGTTGTCTCTGCTATTATTTCAATCATCCCAGCATCACTTACCTTTTCAGTACTTTTGTCCTGAACACTTTCACCGAGCAATGATACATATTCTTCTTGACAATTCGTGCTCATATAAGTAGTGTGATAAGCTCTGGTATCTCTCTCAGTAAGCAAAGCTTTCACTGTAGTATTATGCCTACCAAGAAATTGAACAATCTGTACAAAATTAGAGTCAGTTTCATTTTCATTCCGAAATGATAAACCTTGTCTCGCTGCTTCTGAAGGATTTTCTTTTCTTCAATTAACCTATTTCTTCTATTCTTATCAATCGATCTTACGTCTGGCATCATTATAACCGTTCAAAACACGATCCACTGTGTTACCTCTTGCTACCAGTGTTTGTGTGTGTAATAATAAAATTAATAATAATAATAAACGGTTTATTAATAAAGTTGCAGCCGGTGGCTGAAAATATACAGACTTACATTTGATTTAGGCATAATGATATAATATGCATTGAATACATTTACAGGGCTGTAAAGTACATAAATCAGGAGTTGTTTATTATTTTAACAATAGATGGGATGGTGCTGTTCTTATATCTAACGGTGCGGGCTCTTATGAGCTGAATTTTGTTGTAGTGGAGGACTGGGCAAGTTGGGTGGGGGGCTGCAGGTGGCAGGAGGTGGCGATGACGAGGGTGGTGCAGTAGTCACTGCCAAACCTTTCTAGTGCTTGGCGGTGGAAGTCACTGAGGGATGGCATTTCCAGGGTGGAGAGAGCATTGGTGTAGCTGGAGTATTCTGCGCCGAGCATGATTCTGCAGGCCCTTTTCTGTACCTTCTCTAGCTGACGTTGTTGGGTGGAGTTGAGAGAAGACGACCAGGCTGGTGATGCATACGTTAGTTTGGGGAGAATAAAGGCGTTGTAGATGGTCCTCAGCTCTGGCGTGGGTGTCCCAAGTGACCTAAGTCGTCGTAGCATGTAGAGACGGTACGAGGCTGCTTTGACTGTGTTATTTACATGGGCCTTCCAGTCAAGTTTGTTGTCTATAGTTACACCGAGGAGTTTGGCAGACTGCACCAGCTGGAGAGGATGGGCACCCACTGTGACTGCTGGGGCTTGCACTGGAGTGGTGGCGGTGTTGATGTGCATGACTACGGTTTTGGTGTGGTTGATGGTGACCTTGTTCTCCGTAGTCCATGCCTGTAGCCTGTCCAGGGTGCCTTGTAGCGATGAGTAGTCTGGTGCGGTGTTGTCCACTGAAACCCCCACAGTGCAGTCATCCACGTAATTCCACCTGTGAGGAGTGTCCGATAGAGCGTCGTTGATCAGGATGAGGAAGCACAGTGGTCCCATCTTGGTCCCTTGGGGAACACCGCAGGTGAGGTGTTAGAATGTGGAGACCAAGCCCTGATACCTCACCTGATAGTAAAATGCATTCTAAGTGAACGGTGCCTAGGTGCAAATTACTCAAGAATGTGTTTCACCATCAGGCACCGTGTACTCTAGAGCTTAGCTCACCAAGAGTGGTTGACGCCTCCTACGCCGGCCACACTGCCTCCCTGCGTACTGTCCCTAACCTAACCTAACTTAATACATATACAAAACCTGGGGAGATTGGTAAAAGCAGCCCGGAGAATGTTAGGGAGGAGGACCGTGGTCGCCAACCCTCAAATATGAGGCCGGTGCTCTAATTGATTGATTCAACCTAATCTAACCTAACCTAACCTAAATTACGATCTTAATAGAAATTAGGGAGGTATAAAAGTAGCGAGATGTTTACTCTCCACAACGCCTGGAATATATGAAGAGGATTGCTACATCTAGTGATACACACACACACACACACACACACACACTCACGTAAGCGTCATCTTCAGTGACCACAGTGCATAAGTAACGAGACTAATTATTATAATATTACATGTTAAATATGAACAAATAACTAATGTGATATATGAGTAAATCTTACCATATGAATAAACTCGATTTTTTTTATTCATACCAAAACGAGGACAAACCCAAGTTTATCACGAAGGTTAGCACAGAGGACGTGAGAACCAACTTGACGAAGATGAAGCAGTTAGCTGAATATTTAAGAGTACTGTACATGAGTCCACGAGTATGATGAAACTGGGATAAGGGCAACCTACTAGAGGAGGGCGGCTGACACTGTCGGGGTGAGTCACGGTGATGGATGTGTCTATTGTGCCTGCTTGATAGTGATGTCCCTCACTTGAAATGATCTACTGAGGAAGAATACATCAAGGCCAGGCGCTGATGAACATAGCACCGCCTGCAGGAGGGGTGCCATGGCAGGGGCACTTCAGAGATTGATCCAGATGGATGGTGGGGTGTTGACCCTGAACGGTCTGCAGCAGCAGCAGCAGCAGCAGTGACGGTGAAAGTGGAGGAGAATTGGGCCAAAAACAGTAGACCTAAATATTTTCTCCGAGGTGATACCCAGCAGACATAATAAACAGACGCCACCAAACGCCTGCTTACATGATAGCTTGGCTTATGATAGTGATGGTGTGATAAAAATATATACATCTGGTTTTAGGCAGACAGTAAGAGTGGGTGAAACGCTGAAACTTACCTTTTTTCTGTTCCCACCTTATACGTGAAATTACTGAAGAATTTCCAATATACGGTTTCCTCGGCTCTCTGTGAGGACATCCTATTAGGACTACAATACCCGTAAGACAACATCAAAATGCAAATACACAAGCTCATCCTTGAGAAACAAGCCGCTATGAGCAGCCCACAGGTCGTGTGAGGGACCACTCGCCAGGAAGCTTTTGATGTGGGATATACGATCACTATGACCGGCTTTAACCAGACTTTGTGGTGATGCGAGGCCAACCACCTCACCCTCCAGCATGTTGAGGGTGGTAGTGAGCATGGTGCCAGTACTGGTGATGAAGAGTGCGGTTTAAGTGTGTTGGTGATGTTGATGATGATGATCATTAAGATGGTGGTGAAGTTGGTGTTAATGATGCTCGTAAGGATAATTGAGGATGATAATGATGAAGTTGGTTTTGGTATGATGACGATGTTGTTCGTGATGGTTATTGGTGATGGTGATGATGAGCAACATGATGATGTTAGTGATGGTGAGTGTGGAGAAGTGGTGAGGGAGTGAGTGAGGTGAGGTAAGGTAAGATGAAGTGAGATGAGGAAGTGAGGTGAGATGAGTGAGTGAGGTGAGGTGAGGGAGTGTGGTGATGTTAGGGACACCACACGGGCGTGAGCGGGAAAAGTTCACACTGCGGCGTGCTCCATCACAGCACGCCTGTACTGCCAATCCGCAGCGTGAAAGCACACTAGAAATGTTCATGTGGCTATGGCGCTCTTCACACGAGCGCGTTTTCACGCGTCTCAGTTGTGGTTCATCTCTGGATGGAACAACAGTCAAGTGCCTTCCATTATCTGTATTTGGTATGTACTGTATTTACATATTTATTTATATAAAGTGTAAAATTCACCTTGCAATAGTCGACTGCTATTCAGTGGATGGATCCTCCATTTGCGATGTCTTTTCTTCATTAACTTATTCATTAGGTACACAAACACAGCTCTTTTCTTCACGTCCTCCACTGAGCAACACTCGAGGAGGGTTTTGCGGCGTGAAAACGCGCTCGTGTGAAAGGAGCCTTAGGGAGTGTGGTGAGATGAGAGAGTGTGGTGGAGTGAGGGAATTTGATGAGGTGAGGGAGTGTGGTTAGGTAAGGGAGGGTGTTGAATAGGGGTATGGAAAGGCGCTGGGATGATGCTGAATGTGTTAATGGCTCCTGTGCTTCGTTGACCACGAGACACCAGGAGAAGCAGGAAACATGAGGAGAATGGACAAATGTGTTACGTTAGAGGAGAGTGGGAGGACTAGGACTAGGGAACATGTTAATATAAGCAGTGACTAGGACATATGGGTTACATCTCACTCACTACACCACCGGACAGAATTAAAATCATTTCATACCTAAAATCACAATATAAGTTCTTGGGCGGTCAACATAATTTACTCAAACATCTTTTTTTTTTCTAACCATATTGTTAATTTTCTTCCAGTCCTTTCATTCAATATATTTTGAACCACAATATCAATTGTCTTTAGCAGTGGTTCCAAACTTTTTTATGTAACCCCCCATTTTCCCTTTTACCAAACCCTAACGCCCCCCCCCCCTATTTTTCAAAATCAATTTAATCAAGTATTTACATTACTTTTAAAATCAACAAGCTCGTCATTATTTTATCCAATTATCTCGTACATAAGAGTAAGATTGAACTATACCAAGAAAAAGTAACGTTACACAATTTTATTAAAAATTGAACACAACTTGAACAAACAAAACAGATAAACTCCAACTCACTAGATCTGTTTGTGGCAGAGTACTACAGGCAGAGAGGTACGGGCCATTGGTTTACTCAAAAGCTTCTCGATCTTTTTGGGCTAAATCTATCTTGAAATCTCTGAAAATACTTCAAAATCTGTTTGTGCCATGTGGACAGCTATTTATAAAAGGACATAAGGTAGCCTCAATCCATATGGCTAACTCTTCCCAATAGTTTGTTTTAAACAGCTCAACCAATGACCTATGTTGGTTCTATGATTCCCAAACTCTTTAACAGGTGAACCCCCACCTGCTTATGGGTGGATGGGATCATCTGGGTTTTACTCAATTTGAGAGAATTTGGTGTTTGTAGCAAAGAAGATATGACTGCACAATAATGTTCTACCTTGAGCTAGCTGATTTTGGCCCGTGTGGATTTGGTGATGAGGATCTGAAACTTAATGTTGACACAGAACAGACCTTTACTACATTACCCGGATCCTCTTCAACTTGAAAAATTATTGATTTATGAATGTCTTCTTCAAAATTTTCAAATATTTGTCTTGCCACATATGATAATTTTATAGCCTCCATAAAAATTCCTATAAATCAGTTTTAACAAATCAATTAATGTAAACTAAAATGGCTAGAGCAATCTTCTCACTGTTGTGTTTTGGGTCATGTCTCCTCCTTCCACCTTGATCTTCTATAACTGCTTCTGGCGTGGCTGTAATACTGTATAGAGGCTCCCTGACTGTGTTCCAGATCTCAACAGTATGCATCCAGTGTCACATCCCACTGCTGCCGCCAAACAACTGGGGTGTCTCTCACAAATAAACTAAACTGGCGAAAATGATGTTCAGGATGGTGAGAGTGTTGGTGAAGATGAAGACGGTGAAGTTGGTGACTGCGTTGCTAAAGATGAAGATGGTGAGGTTGGTGACACTGTTGGTGAAGATGAAGACAGTAAGGTTGGTGACAGTGTTGGTGAAGCTGAAGATGGTGAGGTTGGTGACACTGTTGGTGAAGATGAAGACAGTAAGGTTGGTGACAGTGTTGGTGAAGCTGAAGATGGTGAGGTTGGTGACACTGTTGGTGAAGATGAAGACAGTAAGGTTGGTGACAGTGTTGGTGAAGCTGAAGATGGTGAGGTTGGTGACACTGTTGGTGAAGATGAAGACAGTAAGGTTGGTGACTGTTGGCGAAGATGAAGATTCTAGTCTGGTAATAGTGTTGTTGACCTACAATGGTGAGAACTATGATCATAAAGATAGGGAGAGAGGATAGCTGTGTGGGGTGGGAGAGGTGTGCTGTAGGCCAGAGATTGTTAAATATAGAACGTTAAATATACGCTTTGCAATGTTAAGCATATGCAGTAGTAGGTAGTAGGCAGCTACCAAACAGGGAGGTACTACCGCCTGAGAAGATATTGGAAGCATAATGTGTTGTCTAATGGTAGACCCTGCTGCCATATGGCATCACGAAAATTGTGACCAAGCCCCAGGTTGTTGATCTGACTTTCTGCCTCATTTACACACAAATACAGGGCCTCAGTTGTTCCCCTTACCATTGACAACACAACATACATACGTAGACTATATTGTTTCTCACACTTGATCATGTTTTCCATTTTTTTTAATTCTTTATAGTTCTTTATTATTATTATTATTATTATTATTATTATTATTATTATTATTGTGACGACTCTGTCCCCTCCTCACTCTATCACCGTAACCATCACTTGCTCCAACTTGACACCAGGAGAAGAAACTGCTTCACGAAGCTACTCGACCCCAGCGAGCACCGTTTCAGAACCAGTTTCCCATCCAATTACGAGACCAGTTTCCCATCTGACTATGAAACTGAGGTATCGAGGCAATTGTGTTTGCCTGGTAAGCTGAGTCTCTTAACTCTCTTCTCTGCGGCCTACAGTGTTCCTCTTTTCACGGGGTGCGGATGACGAATTGTATTAAGGACTACTACTGCTGGTGGTATTGTGATGGTTTCATGGTAGCGGACTACGGCTTTAATCCATTGGTTCCTTGTGGTTGGCCATCGCACCCTAGACTTGCTACCTGGGCTGCCATTTCTGTTAGGTTTTTGTGTTGTACATAGTATGCAAGTAAATCACTGTAGGTGCGCGTGATCCAGGTATACAATATGCTGACGACCACAAGGAAAAAGAAAACACGAAGTTCCCAAGCGCTTTCGTGTAATTCACATCTTCAGGGGTGAGGACAGACTGTACAGTCTGTACTTACCCCTGAAGATGTGAATTACACGAAAACGCTTGGGAACTTCGTGTTTTATTTTTCCTTGTGGTTATCAGCATGTACATAGTATGTGCATTTACAGTAATGTTTAAGGTAAGAATAATTGGGTAATATTCTGGTATGTTTTGGTAGATGCATAGTTGTTATTTTGGTTTTGGTAATTGCATATTTTGTGTTTTACTTGTGTTATTTAATGTACAGTAGCTAAACCACTATCTGTACATACTTTGTGGGAAACTGTATGAGAACATGGACGATAAATTTTGGTATATGAGAGTTGTCACTAGTCACACGTATAATTTCGGAGCATATCAACCCCCACCTGCACAGATAGTTGTTTTAACTACTGTACCTAAATAACTAACTTAATCAATACTACATTAATATAAATTTTATTAAATTACTGAGTTTACACAATAATCTTCTTCTCCCTTTCATAACTTAAATTTGTTTGTCACAAACAGTGATTCCTGTGTGTGTGCTCCTTACTTGCTGTATCCACGTATTTCAACCCCTAGATTATTTACTCTAGTTTTACTTGTCAAATTTGCCTTTCCTCATTGTTGTGGGTAGCATGGAGGGACATTATTATTATTATTATTATTATTATTATTATTATTATTATTTAAGGGCCATAAAAAATAATTTGATGTTTTTGTAACAATACCGGAATACGAGTATTCTTAAGAAAGTAGTTTATTAAAACCAAGGTGTGGTAGAACAAAATCTCGCAAAAAATAAATTTAATCATTACCAACATTATTTCAGATTCACAAGTTCCCTTTTTAAACTTGTTTGTTACTTTTGTGTCACCGCATGGGGGAGTTTTAGCGAGGTTCACCGTGATTTAAGGAAAGAGGGACGAAGGGGAGCGCGAAGCTGACCTGCTGGACAGCTCCTTGATCAACATGCACGCCAGCCTTCACCCTTAACGAAAGACTCGACTTAAAATCCTACCAGTCTCAAGTTAGTTAAGCTCTAAATTGGTCCTTTAATGCGTCTCGGAAATACTTATTAAATATAGTCTTAGCTGCGTAAAAAAGGCTTCCTTTAGATGTGTAAATTAAGTAAAAAATAAATGAATGTCGTTCGGTTTTAACTATATAGTGAAAACAAATTTTACGAAGACTCTCTTTACGGGATGAACTTTTAAAACTACTTTTATTATTGTTTTACACCTGTACGTCAACTTTTGCTGCAAGTGAAAACTAACCAAATTTCCTTTTGGGAGTTGGCATTTGATTATTGAGATTTGTTATTACTTGATATTGATTTTGTGTGATCTTGTTGGACCCTTAGTCCTTACTCAGCCACTTCAAACATCTTATTAGTATTGTTATTTATTTTATTTTGTGTACAATGAAAGACAAAAGTCCTGTCGAAGGGCTAATGACTAAACTTTTGGTGCGCTCTGCATTGTGGTAGGGGGCTCTCACAATGTTTCACTGGTTATATTTAATCTTCGGACAAAACCGCGACACGACTTTTGTCTTTGATTGTACTTATGTGGTGGTGGGAATAAGTTATTAAATATTTATATATTTATTGACTTGCTTAGGTTTTGACCTGTTAACTTGACCTATGTTGGGGGAAATTTGGGATTGATCATATAATAAATAATACTGATATATTTGAAAGAATTCAGTGATTTGTGTTTATGTAATGATCTATCCTAGGGTCGTAACACAGTTCGCCCTACAAGGAGAGGTGATCCCTACACCCTCGAGTGGGAGTTTACAGAAGCACAGTGGCCAGCCACACCAATGAAGCTTCAGACGACTAAGAAAATTTGTTCCCTCCTTGTTCTTTCTCTTCACCTGTTTAGTGATCTGAAATGTCCGCTACAAATTTCTGCATTTTGACGAAAAGGTAACGAAATGTACACAACACTCCTCTATATAACTAATATACTTAGGTCATCGCTAAATGACTTCGGGTTCTTAACAAGTCTGGTGTGAAACATCTTTACAGACACGTATAATACAGGCGAATACTGTACCGCGCTTTGGAAACTTCTCAATTTTATTTTTTTCGATTTCTATAATAAAAAATAAATAAAACTCAGATATGCATGCAGGGGCACACAGAGACACAGATATACATACAGACACACACACACACACACAACACGCGTAATGTCGGCGAGACCACTATGCCTGAGATCGAGACAAATCGTAAATTTAGCATTTTTGGATTACTCGATATCCAAGCACACTGTGTGTGAAATGGCGCAACTTCTTCTCTAGTGGCAAGATAGCCGACATATTAAGATTGTATCCATTTTTTTGCACGTAGTAACTATATCAGTTCTCATGTATAGAACCAAATACACAATGTGCTTGAATACTTCTCACGCAAATGTGAATAACAAAGTGTGAGGCCAGACATACTGCCTCACACGCCTGTACTCACGCATTTGTGAATAAGTTTCCCTTTATGTATAGAACTAAACAAATAATGTAATTGAAGTATTGTTTAACATTCAGTGCCATAATATCCTGACAACGGGGGTTAATTATTATGACCCGTTGTAAACTCTACTCTGTAATCCTTTTGCGCTACCGCTCACAGGATGAGTGTGGGGTGCACAATAAAGTAGCCGCTGTAAGCGGCAAAATCAGAATCAATCGATATCAACCTTAAAATACATAAATCTCCCGGAAGTGTGTGTGTGTGTGTGTGTGAGAGAGGATCCTTTTCACTCGTCTACTCGGGCTCCACAATAGGGTGTGTCAATTTAGGGGGTGAACTGGCTAAATTGAAAATCGAGTAATTTGGTAGCAATTTATTGTAGTCTTTAAGCATGCAAAACAATATTCTGGCATAAATTTCTTTTTATTATAAGTCCTACCTACATCAAATGGATTTTTAAATGTACATATTTGTGAATTTATAACATAACCAGCGTTTGCACACATGTTACTGTTTCAAGTTTCAAATTATTATATTTTATTATCCGTAGTCTATTTGAAAGTAACCAATGCCTTCATACTCTCTTTGCTTTGGTTTCTTGTCATCAGTAGTCTGCTTGCTATTTGTGCTTTGATGTAACCTTCTCGCCTCTCGTGGCTGTAAACATGGCCCGCTGCTTCTGTGACCATTTTCACACATCTCTCCACACTTTGAGTGTGGGAAGGCCACTTCGGCACCTGCATTGGAGTCTCTTTAAGGTTTCTCAATTCTTGGCTAGTTAGACTTGTTGTCAATGGTGGCTCTAAGACTTCCAAACTCAAGTCAACCAATTCTGACAATTTGGTGGCATTGACGTTTATTGGGGGAACTTTTCTTGAATGAAACGAACAGTCTCCCAACTGGTCGTCATCTATTAGCGTTCCTCTAATCTTTAGAATGACTTCTACAGCCTCGGTTCGGAGATTGGTACATTGACTGCAAAGCATTGCTTGCAAAACTGCTTCTGACCGAGCTTACCAAGCGGACCTTCTTGCCACACCTAACACGATGTCCCTCACTACCTTCCTCTGTGTTCTTACTAGCTGCAATTGAAACAAAAGGTGATTGGGCCCATCCACCCACATAGGATTAAGTTTCACACTAAACCACTGGGGAAGATAAACTCCAATAATAAATTCAACAATTAACCTCAAATTCTTCAGCACTTTGCCCTTCAATTCGTGTTTGGAAATTCAAATCCTGCAGAAACGAAGAGCTGTAGTTAACCAACGGCTGTGACTGACAGGTCCAATCTCCAAGAGAGCCAATGACTGAGGCACATCTCCTGATCTTATTGCTTGGGCAATACGATAAGCATAGGATTGATCTGTGCTGAGATCTTTGATGACTCCTTCAGACAACGCCAGAAGGGGAGGGCCAACTTCGACCTTTGGAAAGGTTGTATTTATTTCTAGTTGTGTTGCTTCATCCAGCATGATGCCAAGGGGACCTGACCACTTGTTGTTGCTCTTTGTAGGACCATCAAGTTCCTGGATGAGATGACGAAGAGGTAGCTCGCCTGTATGTAAATCACATACAATCTAAACAAGTCTTCTTCCTAGTTTTTCTCTAAATGCGTCATTACACCCCCCTGCCATCCGGTGTTCACTGCAGTTGAATCTCCACCAACAGCCTGCAGTGAACTGCCAAGTCCTCTCTCCTGAACCCAACATAAAATATGATCAGCAATGACCTCTGCATGTTTCTTCCCTTCTACTTCAGTTTCGGGAGCAAAGTGAAACAAAAACCGACCACCAGGCTCAGAACAGACAGAGTAGTGTTCGTCTTTGATGAGACCTGGAAACTTTCTGTTCACTCCCTCTACTTCTAGCAAAACTTTTGTGTCATCTATTCTTCCATCAAACAAAAGACAGGAGAGCCCTCCCTCGCTTAAATCTTTTTCATGCTGATCAGATATTTCCTTCATTATTTTTTCTTGTGCTCTTCTAATTTTATTATGATCTATCACCAAAGATACATCCTCTCGGCTGATGAGGCCTGCATCTATCCAAGCGGCAGTTGCAATTTCTGCAGCCTCACGAAGTCCAGCATGGTGGCGAATACTAGCTAAAGCAATGTTTGAAATATTTCTTGTGTTGTATTTCATTTTCTTTGGTAAAGGTTCAGATGGCTCTTTGGAACTATCATCTGATGTTGCTTCCTGTTCATCAGAAGAACTATCAAAGAAGTGATAAACATCTTGACACAGCTCTTCCTCTCTTTGGATGGCTTCTTCCCTCTTCATTTTCTTCTTTTGTTCCCTCTCTCGGATTTGTTCTCTCTTCTTGGCATTAGCAATCTGCTTCTTTGTTTCTGAATAATCTATTGAACCCATTTGCATACTTCCTTGGCCTTCTGCCTTTGTCCTCTGTGCCTTTATAAATTCAAGCTCTAAAACAGGGATCTTCTTTTCACGAGGACAACCACAATCAATGTGGGAATTATTTTCTCTCTTACCTGAGTGAGAACAGTTGGATTCAGAACATAATTGTATGGAGCACTTGCAGGTCAAAATGTCAAACAGAGTATCAAGTGTGTGCAGAAATTCATTTTTCCTGGCCAAGTTTCCTTTACCAAGTGATGTTTCAACTGCTTTGTGCCATAATTTCGTTAGTTTTAGCTCAATAGTTCGACACTGATTAATCACAGGTGGTTTGAATAGTGCATTAGCTTTTGTCCATTGATGCAGAAGAGGGACTATCATGTCATTTATGAGTTCTTTATCTGTATAGTTCCTTCTGTCCTTTGCATTTTTTTCTCGAAGGAGTAACCCTAATCTTAGCATGTCTCTCACTGTTGGAAGTTCTGATACAGGAAGCTCCTTCCCTTTACCAACTAGCAGGCTCAAGTGGGTTGACAACTGACTTCTTGTCTTCAATTTTGACATCTTCACACTATCTGACAAATAGAAAAATATTTCAATGTTTCATAATTCAATTGTTGTTTCAAAAAATATCAATTTGTTTATCAAAAATGCTGTAGCAGAAATAACATAATAATTTCTTAGAACATAATGTTTTATACAATGATATAAGTAACTGCGACAATCAATATGCCCTACTTACAATAATTAAAATGTAGAATTCGTCTGGTAGAGTAGGTGCAAGTGCAATGAGAGCAAACCACAGTCTATGATATCTAGAAGGAGAGTGAGCCGGGCGCCTTATCCTCACGCTTGGTACAAGTCAAAACAAGAATTAAACTGTCCCACACGGAGAGCCTGTTCATGTTCATGTTCTGACATGCATATTGTACACAAGCTATAGAACCATAAAATACTCCATAATCCATATGCTTACATGAGATTAGTTAATATCAAGTGAATAATTCTAATCAAGTCTCATTAATTTGTTGAAATACTGATATTTGAAACTTTAAGGTATAATTGATGTAGGTGAGGGTTATTTCAATTCATTTTTGTTTGCTAATCTCAAGTTTAGACATAAAGAGGCACAATATTTTGACTACCAAATTTGATTTTTAACATGTTGACAAAATTGACACACCCTACTCCACAAGTGTTCCCCAAGCAGCACTGGTTGATCGGTATACACCCCCTAACCCGAGGACTCACCCTGGCCGTGGCAACCTCCAGTGACTGGCTGACATTAGCATTTATATTTTTCTCTTGGGAAGCAAGTAATTGAATAGTGTCGCAGCGGGTGGACGAGGCCGGGGAAATGGTGACAACGGGAGGCTCGCTATATACTTCTGACAAAAATGGTAAATCTTAAGTTTTTCCCATTTTTAAAGGCAAAAATTTTCTTAATGAAATAAAAAAAATCTACATAAGTAATTTCTCCATTTACCCAATCGTTATTTTTTCTTCAAATTTATCCGGGAGATGAGAACCGAAATTTTGTATGTGTATAAACCAAACTTTAGGGATAATACATGAATCTGTAATACTGTGTGGAGAATATCGAGCCATTGTGGAATATATTTATCCAATGTGTTTAATATCTGGCTTTGAACTATTTATTATTACTATTGCCAGTATAAAGAATAAATGTCCTGTATGTAATTTGAGTCCATAGCTCAGTTGGTATACGGTCGCCTAACAAGCAAGTAGTGTTTTACTTTTGCTTTTATCCTCTTCACCACTGATCGGCTCGTTAGACGCTTGGGCGATCGGTCACGTCTCTGTCAAGCATTGTTGGTAAGTAGTAGGCATATACTGGCTCTCTTTTGCGCACTATTCGCAAGTACTGGGCATGCACCGGCTCCTGAATGTACCTAAACCTGCTCCAGTGTTGGTCAAGTCTGGTCTTGAGAGAACTCCTACTCGGTGCCGTCACAACTCTTTCTGGCATATTGTTCCAAGAGTTCGCAACTCTCCGAAAAAGTTTGCCCTCGCAGTTTTCTGGACTTGCGGCTTCTTCAATCTTGAGCTGTGACCCCTTGTGGGAGGAGCGTCCGCCAGCTCCAAGTAAGGACACTCGACTGAGTAGTGCCCCTTGAGATGCTTATACACCTCAATTAGGTCGCCCCTTTCTTGCTCTCGTTTCCGCTTGTAACAGTCCTCCTGTTTGTGCCCAGTCGTCACACAATGCCACCAGGTACCTTTAAATCTCTGTAAGTGATATTGATTTTGATACTGATATTAATATTGACGTTGGCATTGAAGCAGTTTATTTAGCCAGAAAAATACAGATACAGAGTGGATAACAATAGCGATATTAACATGGCTGAGCCAGTTGAGAGCCTAAGCTCTCTTGAAGGCACCTCATATATACTGTACAGTTATCTCAAGGAAGTATTATGTAACATTTAGTATCATCTAGAATAGTACACGTAACATGGTGGTAATAAGAATATCAGAATGTTGCCACGGTTATCACTTCGTTATTTTTGTTTGCATTCCTATTGTAAGAATAGACATATTTTACAATGGAGTTGATATACATTTATATGATAAGGGAGGGAAGCAGTACAACGTGGGTTGTATTAAGTTGGAACAAGAGGACAGAAGTTGTCAGTATCATGTCTTGTCGGCAAATATAATTATTGCAATGGTAATTTCTCTCTTTCGATGTAACGATTTATGATATAATGGTTTTGGTAGTACAATAAAAGTAAGAATATAAAGTATTACAAAAATATTAATACTTAGACAATAGATTTTTTTGTTTAGGTGATTTAAAGGAAGGGAGCGTAGTCTTTGCTCGGATGCGTGGGGGTAAGTTGTTCCACACCTTCACACCATGATATTTTATGGAGGTCTGGGACTGGGAGGAGAGAATGGGGGGAATTGGGGGGATGGTCTTAGTAGCTCTGGGTGTCTTAAATTGTATCTCTGATTATTTCGGAATTGGAAATATTTATTGTCAGTCAAGTGATTGACAGATTTGTAAACAAATAGGGCACAGTAGTAGGTGTTAATATCCTCGAATTTTAACACGTTCAATTTAGTAAATTGTTCGTTCTTTGATAGTTTACCACTTCACTTGACGTAGCTCGGGGTCTGAGCTCAGGTGCTCTGTAATTCAGCTCAACACATCCTTTTTCCACACACACACTTCTTATTTTCCATCATTTTCAACACTATTCACTCTCTCCTGAGCGGGCACAAACGATGTTTCACGCACTCCATTACAATTATAAGAGTCACTAGATCTTGGTTGATATCCTGCTGTTAGACAATTCTCCAGCACTTCCAGCCTACTACTGAATTTCTTTCGCTCACTGTTCGCTACTGTTAGCTCTTCGTGTACCTCTGTGATCTCATCACTCACTTCTTGTTTGTGCTGCTTTAATTTTTCACCCACTTTCTCTTTTGTCACTCATATTCAAATTGCACTTCAGGCAACGCGGCATCCCGTCTGTTAGACATTTTTTGCAGAACCTCATCCCGTTCATGAATTTTCTTGTTAATCTCTTCCTGCATCTGCTGTAGTTGTTGCTTCTGTTCTTCTCTCTGTTATTGCAATTGTTCCTGAATTTTCAATTGCAGCTGCACATTTTCATGTTTCTGCTCTTTTTCTTGTTCTTGCAGTAAGTGTTTCTGTTTTCCTTGTGATTGTAGCTGTTCTTGCAACCTTATTTTTTGCTCCTTCTTCTCATTGTTATTGTAGCTGTTTTTGCAACTTTGTTTATTTGTTGCTCCTTCTGTTTTTCTCATTGTGATTGTAGCTGCTCTTGCAAAGTAGTTTGTTGCTCCTTCTGTTCTTCTCGTTGTGCGTGTAAGATTTACATCAGATCAACCATAGAAATCTCGCCTTGCCTGGCCTGTCTTCTCGTTTGGACACCGTCACCTTCCATCTTGACTATTATCTCACTGCTAGGCTATCCCACTCCTGACACCAGTGTTAGGACCCTCCTTTTGCCGTTTCTCAGCTTCCACCGCTGGTTACCAGTGGCCCGTGGCGTATGTACCAAAAGCAGTAGATATATCACAAGTGTCACCGAATTACCACTGGTTGTCCCGCCATTCTTCGGTAATTTCCCGACAATCGGTATTAGAGTACAAGCAAACAGCAGGCAGGTTGATTTCATCCAGGTCACAGAAACACACTGATGCACTGTAGTCCTCTTTAATAATTACTAATTCTTCACATCACTGTTCACAGGGTCCATCTTCACAACTCGGCTCCACACTTGGAATATAATACGGTCAGTACACTACCAGTGTACAATTCCTTAGTCTTTTCACTTTATATTGCTCACAACAATTCCACAATACTTACATAACACTTGTCTTCAGTTGTCACTATTGGGCTTGTACTTCACACTGAGTAGAAACGATAGACTAACTTTCCTAGGCTGTTGTTGTTGTTGTTGTTGAGATTGTCGGACCGTAGTCCGACACGGGCCTTTGCCTATAGGCGGCCCGTTTGGTGGTTCCGGCTGGAGCTCCTGGAGCAGCCAGACCGGATTGGGATTGGAGGTGGTCCTACCTGCAGATTTGGAAGGATACTGCAGGTTGCAAGTGTGAGCGGACCCCCGATCAGTGGACGCTTACCACCAACCCCCACTCTTGGACATGGTCAGTTTCGGAGTGGCGCGCCCCCCGAACTGGGGTCCGCACTTGCTGGGAGAGGATACTTTCTAAGCTATCTGGGTGGTGGGTATCGTGTGATGACCCGGAGAAGGTGGTGAATGTGGTTTGTTTGGGCCTTTCGGGTTAGAGTGGCCGCTGGTGTTGTGTGTGCTTCTTGAGAGATTTGAGTTTTGTTTCGGATGCTTTGTGTGACTTCTCAGTCGAGGAGATAGTGTTCAAGTGGGTTGGCTGCTGGATCCTGACAGTAGGTGCATTCCATGACGTCATTTCCGATCATCTGCCAGGAGCACTTGTACCCTAGTCGTAGTCGATGAAGGCTGACTTGGGTTTGTCTTGGTGTTTTCTTGTCCGCGAAAGGTGGTTCCCCTTTTGTAGCCGCCAGGTACCATTTGGCTGATTGGGAACCAGCGTTGAATGCGTGAAGGAAGCTTTTTTTGATGTGGAGCTTCCTAGTCTTTCTGAGGTGATTCTTGATCTATTGCACGCTTGCTGGAACTTGAATGTGTACGCTACTGGAACGTGTAGCTGCCTTGGCTGCTTCGTCTGGCGCGTCGTTTCCTCCGATCCCTACATGACTGGGAATCCAGTGTAAAACGACTGGGCGGTTTTGTCTTTGGAATTCCTGTATCTGTGCGAGGATCGAGGTTATGATGTGGACGTTGTCTCTTAGTTGACTGTGTTGCAACGCCTGCATGGCCGATTTCGAGTCCGTGTGAATTATGATGGACTTGTGTTGTGTTGCAGCGTGTTGTAGGGCGTTTGAGATTGCTACCAGCTCTGTTTGTAGGGTGGAGCAGTCATTAGAAAGTCTCCATCGGAGGGTCTGACCTTGGGTGTAGAGGGCCGCTCCGGATGTATGATGTTTTGGATCCACCGAGCCGTCTGTGAAGTATGATGCTGCGTCAGCCGGTGTCTCGGTGGCTATGGCTTCCAGAGTTATTTTTTTAGGTCCTCCTTCTGGAGGTCGGCTTTACTATGGCCTAGGTAGGTAATTTTGAATGTGGCTGGTGGAGAGCTCCATGGTGGAGGAACTACGTAACCATTGGCTCGTGTGTTTCCTAGGCAGTCCGATGCCACTTATATACCTCCTCAGACGTATCCTAGAACACCGTAGCACCACCCAGGACTTGCAAGTCGGAACAAGACACATCTAGGAATCTCTCGAACGTTCTACTCTGATTGAGGCTTAAAATACTTTAGTAAATCATAACAAAAATGGTGCAATACATTCTAGAAAAATCTTCCTTTTTATTTTTTTACTGTGGTTAGCCCACCCAGGCACAGATCACTGACCCATATAAATCTCCCTAAACTTACCAAAAATAGCTGCTGCTTTGAACAGAAAATAATCAAAACACCTAGTTCACAAAAATTTTTATATCAAAATTATGCCTCGGCATGACAATAGGATCGAAGATAAATAATAAAGGGGAGGATATATCCTTTTCTTCACTCGTCCCGAACATGATGTAGATTAGATAGTATGTCTGGCAAGGTTCTGTGTGGTATTCATAATCATGCCGCGAGTTATTGTCGGGTTCTGGGATGTGTGACAGTAAGTACCTGCAATACATACAGTGTACAGTACTATAATGTGTCGCATGGCCAATAATGACAACAAAAAATATCAAAACATATTAGTGTTAGAAATCCAACAAAGTGATCATTTTCATCGGCTATTTTTCTTGAGTCATTGCATTAAATAGATGTTGGTTTTATGTATACTATTACATGGCAGCAATAACATACGAAAATAGCTAGTTTATCTTTATTGACAATCTGCCACCTGGGATCAGATATGTTAAAAGTATACTGCCAGACTGGGGGTCACTAATTCTAAGGGGGAATACTTAACTCTAATCTTAAATTCTTAGGGTCGCTGCCACCAGACCCCGTCTGGACAGCATGTAGCTCGTTAGGTAGCGTGCAGAGTGGACTTGGCATTGGGTTAGGTTTTTCATTGACCAGATAGATAAGGGGAAAGAAGGGTGAAGCCACAACCTGTCTTAGTCCTTTCAAATGTTCCTTCTGTACTGCGCAACTCATTGCCATTCCTAAAAACCCGTTTAATTCATATTACGCTACATAATATTCAAATCCACCGCGCTTGTAGAATCTCGGGAGCGTTTTACCCTCAGGATCACTCTCAGTAAGCCCTGCCTTCAAACACAGTTGTCACTACGTTTATTGCACTCTCTACTGGCCAACGCAACCTTGAATTAGTCTGTTTTAATCAACCCAAGTAATTTGCCAGACCTTTGTCAACTGAGGGTCATCTTTGAATGAGTAACAGTTAGTTTGTTTGTAATTATTGTCATTGCCTGAGTAGCGATCACTGGCAACTCAGGGGTATATAAGCTCGAGATGGCGAGGCATCAGCGTTCCCTGACGCTGATTCACGTTTGTCTCCAGGTATGTTGTTTCCTAGCCATTCAGTTAATTCAGTCAATTGTAGTGATTATCAGTGTTCACCAGTGTTCATGATTTAACAGTTGAATTGTCATTCACCCAGTGTAGAAGTAATATAACGTAAATACGTCTGTCGTCCAGACAAGAGAGTTGGTTGGTGTTGTCATGTTTCTCAGTTCCCTGACGCTGATTCACGTTTGTCTCCAGATCGAGGGTGGGCTTAATTGAAACCCACCGGTCGCTCGGAGCCGGTGGATACCCAGCAGTGGTCAATATAGGAGTGATGGCGCTGATTCGTCATGATTAATCGGCAATACTCTACCTCGTGGGCCGATGACCCCAGACCCATCTCGGGTCGGAGTGGAACCGACCACAACAACAGTTGTTAGAGGCGCCAGTGCTATACCCTGGGACAGGCCTTGGAATTATGGTCCACAGTGTGGTTGTATGTGTTTTTACCAGTGTGTTTTATAAGAAATAAATCAATGAAGACATGTTATGGTTTCACCCTTCTTTACCCTTATCGATCTGATCAATGGAAAACCTAACCCAATGCCTAGTCCACTCTGCCCGCTACCAAACGAGCTACATGCTGTCCAGAGGGGGTCTGGTGGCAGCGACCCTTAGAAATTAAGAGTAGAGTTAAGTTATCCCCTTAAATTTAGTGACCCCAGTCTGGCAGTATAAATTGGTGGCTATAGCGGTGGGATGGTTTTTAATCATTGATCAAATCCGAGGGAATTGAAGCTGTGATTTAAGTTGCAGAAAAAGAACAATAATAGAGAAATAAGGTAAGGGTGGTGTAGGTGTTGGAAAAAAAAAAAAAAAAAAAACCCGCCCCCTTACACAGGTGGAAATGTGAGCTGTAATAACCATTTCTCCGTGCATCTACCTAACCATGTCACTGTGGCTAATGAATATTTCAGAGGGCTAATAATCTTGTAATGGAAATGATTTTCCAGTGTACAGTATAGTGTAATTCTGTGCAAAATTTTTTTTTGAGGTTACGGAGATGTTAAAAACAGTTCGTGGCAAATACGCGGCAAATACCTTACACGAAGTTAGGTTAGAACAATTGCCTCGAGAAAAATTAGAAATCTGTTTTAAAGTAAAGTGTACAGTAAAATGTATTGAAAAGTGTCTGAAAATGTCTGAAAACAGAGGTTAGCTACCTAATATTTTTTTGCAGTCTTTTGTGAAATCTCAGAAAAGTGTTGGTTGTATGCCAAGGCAAATTTTTTTTGGGTGCCTTTCTGCACTGGTACCATAGCAATTGTGTGATCACTCGAGTTAATGCTTTGTTATTTACAGACAATGAGGGACATTGATCATGTGCCGTGTTACGAGTGTTGTGGACAGTGTCGATTTCTGAGTATACCGGAAGGCCATAATTATATTCAGGTTATGTAACAGTGTTATTTGTAATTGACATAATATGGGTGTAGTTGTCTTAACTTTAATTGGAAGTGTTTTAGTTATAAGTTGAGGTCAGAATTGGGCAAGCGAAGTTATTTGTATAACCTGTGTTATGTTAGGTACCTGAGTGTTTTGTATTTTTTGTATTGTTTCTATTCGTATGATTTTTAGTGCAAAGGGAATTAGTTCTAGCAGTGCAGACTGACTGGCATGGTCAGTAAGTGTGTTTTATGTTTAGATGAGAGCTAATACATGTATAATTTCAGCAATTGCGTTGAGGGGTTGAGGACTATGTGGTGATATGGACATCTGTGAAAGAATGCAATCTTTGAAAATTTATTGTAGAAAATACATGTAAGGACTCCCAAGTGTGAGTACAACAGAGTACATTGTGAAGTAATAAGTGTTAAAATCATGGCAATTGAAAAGTCATTCAATACTTGTTGAGTACCGAAGGGACAGTCTCGTAAAGTAGTACCATATTACCACTAATTTTTTTTGTGAGCGTGACTCAGTTATGTGTCAGAATTTTTTTTTTGGGTTGTTGACTTCGTCAGTCGTACTAAAGTCACCCTAACATTAGAAATCCCAGTTCTTATGAACTGAAGTCCGGAAATCCAGTTGCTGCCTATGTTGTTGAAAGAAAAAAAATCTCAGTTTATGTGTGTCAAAAGTTTGTGGGTTGTTGACTTCGTCAGTCGTACTGAAGTCACCCCAACATTATAAATCCCAGTTCTTATGAACTGAAGTCCGGAGATCCAGTTGCTGCCTATGTTGTCGAAAGAAAAAATCTCAGTTTATGTGTGTCGGAAGTTTTGTTTGGGTTGTTGACTCGCTCCGGGTGAGGGAGTCACCCCGACTTTCAAATACCAGTTCTTTTGAACTGTGAGATAGAAAATACGGGTTTTGTGTTATGAACCCCAATGTGTATGTCTAGAACCATGGTTTTGTGTTGAAAAGGTGAATTATTATTGAAATGAAGTAGTAATCTGAGGAAGTGTCTGATGTAACTAATTTCCCATTCATAGACCAGAATTTAAAATTCCTGAGTATATGTAATTTCATGCTGAGTACTTTGTTGTATCTGTAATGTCAGAGGCACTGTTTATGTGTTAGTGCCAAAATATGTTGAGGTATTATGCTGATGAACTGAAAGGGGAATGTTCCCCATACTATATTGTACGGAAATAAGAATTGATAAGTTGTTGCAGGTATAGGTAGCGGAGACTCGAGTATGAAACGTTTAAGTCTCCTTAAGTTTTGTTTTATGTATTAAGGTACTGTAATCACGAACTGTTAAGATATGTCGAATGTATGTGCACTACCGCGTTAGTGCTTTTGCCTATTATTCCGCATAATATGAATCATTGGAAGGGGAAGGCTATGTACTGCGCAACTCATTGCCATTCCTAAAAACCCGTTTAATTCATATTACGCTACATAATATTCAAATCCACCGCGCTTGTAGAATCTCGGGAGCGTTTTACCCTCAGGATCACTCTCAGTAAGCCCTGCCTTCAAACACAGTTGTCACTACGTTTATTGCACTCTCTACTGGCCAACGCAACCTTGAATTAGTCTGTTTTAATCAACCCAAGTAATTTGACAGACCTTTGTCAACTGAGGGTCATCTTTGAATGAGTAACAGTTAGTTTGTTTGTAATTATTGTCATTGCCTGAGTAGCGATCACTGGCAACTCAGGGGTATATAAGCTCGAGATGGCGAGGCATCAGCGTTCCCTGACGCTGATTCACGTTTGTCTCCAGGTATGTTGTTTCCTAGCCATTCAGTTAATTCAGTCAATTGTAGTGATTATCAGTGTTCACCAGTGTTCATGATTTAACAGTTGAATTGTCATTCACCCAGTGTAGAAGTAATATAACGTAAATACGTCTGTCGTCCAGACAAGAGAGTTGGTTGGTGTTGTCATGTTTCTCAGTTCCCTGACGCTGATTCACGTTTGTCTCCAGATCGAGGGTGGGCTTAATTGAAACCCACCGGTCGCTCGGAGCCGGTGGATACCCAGCAGTGGTCAATATAGGAGTGATGGCGCTGATTCGTCATGATTAATCGGCAATACTCTACCTCGTGGGCCGATGACCCCAGACCCATCTCGGGTCGGAGTGGAACCGACCACAACAACAGTTGTTAGAGGCGCCAGTGCTATACCCTGGGACAGGCCTTGGAATTATGGTCCACAGTGTGGTTGTATGTGTTTTTACCAGTGTGTTTTATAAGAAATAAATCAATGAAGACATGTTATGGTTTCACCCTTCTTTACCCTTATCGATCTGATCAATGGAAAACCTAACCCAATGCCTAGTCCACTCTGCCCGCTACCAAACGAGCTACATGCTGTCCAGAGGGGGTCTGGTGGCAGCGACCCTTAGAAATTAAGAGTAGAGTTAAGTTATCCCCTTAAATTTAGTGACCCCAGTCTGGCAGTATACTTCTACTCACTTTAGTTCATTTTTGGTACTACCTAACCACAGTTCTTGGTAGCATGTCGATGGTCTAGGCAGATGGGTAGTGTAATTCTGATATGAGGGTCACTTGGACGGAAATAAAGGTAACTACTGTGGGAGAAATGAATACTCCTAAAATTCTCAAAGAACAAGTTTATTAATATAAATCAAAGGGGAAAATAGATGTTATTAACATATAACTACCAGGCTCAACTCCTGGGCCTATTGCAGACTCTGTATTCCTTATTTACTTATTTTCTTATTTACTCAACAGCAATTACTCAGATATTACACTCTTACAGTGCACCCTCTTACTGGTGTCACATTACATTACATAGCAGGACCAGTTCCTTGTCCTTACTCACAATACACTAATTCTGATACAAACACCTACATGGGTCCACTACCCAACATGGGGTAATTATTAACAAACACATAGAAACACACTGTGGACCATAACTCCAAGGCCTGTCCCAGGGTATAGCACTGGCGCCTCTAACAACTACTGTTGTGGTCGGTTACACTCCGACACGAGGTGGGTCTGGGGTCCTTGGCCCACGAGGCAGAGTGGAGCTGATAAATCATGCCGAATCAGCACCATCACTCCTATATTGACCACTGCTGTGTATCCACCGGCTCCGAGCAACTGGTGGGTTTCAATTAAGCCCACCCTAGATCTGGGAACGAAGGTGAAAGATGATATGGGAGGTTTTTTGGGGAAGCATGGTGGGTCACAAACAAATCTTCAGTCTCGCCACGTCAGATATTTACGTTATATTACTTCGTACACTGGTTGAATGACAATTCCACTGTTAAAGCATGAACACTGATATTCACTACAATAGACTGAATCAAACTGAATGCTGATAAACACAGAACATACCTGGGAACGAAAGTGAAAGATGATATGGAAGGTTTATTCCTCCCGCCTCGCACTGGTTTATATACCCCTGAGTTGCCAGCGATCGCTACTCACGCAATGACAGAAATTACAAACAATCTAAGTGCTACTCATTCAAGGATGACCCTCACTTGACAAAGGTCTGGCGAATTACTAAAGTTGATTTACACAGACTAATTCAAGGTTGCGTTTGCCAGTAGAGAGTGCAATAAACGTAGTGACAACTGTATTCGAAGGGGGGACTTACTGGGAGTGATCCTGAGGGTAAAACAGATGGGAAAAACCCGTCTCTCCTGAGATTCTACAAGAGCGATGGATTTGAATGTTATGTAGCGTAATATGAATTAAAATGGCTTTTTAGGAATGACAATGATGTGCGCAGTACAAAAGCACCCGCTATCAAGCTACTGTACAATGACTATTGTGGCAGTAAGTCATTCCCTCCACCAAAACAGATTTGTTTCATCAAATAGTATGGAAAAAAGATTAACCAACAGCAGGTGACATTAGGTCCGAAACAACAAAAGCTAAATCATTTGGGTCATCTGAAGATTTACCCCAGCTTATCTCAACTTAACCAGTTATCGCTAATTACTTGTGAACGCTGGCCAAATAAAATTTTAAAAGTGAAGGGATTAGGCCGTTTAATCATCAGGTGAATTAAGCCAAAGGGCGGGGGGGGGGGGGAGCAACGCTCTGGTCTGAACGTTCTTTAACCACTTTGTACTAAAAACCTCTCCCTTGCGAATATTCTGCCTGAAACAATCTTCGTCAACAATAATAAGAAAGCTAACAAATATATTTAGCAAATCTTTCAGCTGTGATAAAAAACAAACAAATTAAAAACAAATTCTGGTTTTCCATTCGTCATTTTCAATAAGGTCGAGTCTTTTATTTGTCAACTTATAATTGAGGAAATTACATTACACAACCAGGGCGAGGTTTGAAAAATAGTAATCATAATTACAGTAGGCTTTTGTCTAAGCTTCACATTTACACTGGCTTGCCGCACCAGTGGACAGTAAAACAAAGATTAATTCACGAGACTCGCAGTAAATAAACTACATATAAAGATCAACTATCCTCACATATACTGGGTATCAGTAATGCTCCTGGAGAGTGAGGGATTCTTCACAGCTTTACCCATCAGTAAAAGTAGACCTTTAGTCAACTCGCGATTTGCATTGAATGTGGCGGCAGGTTGGTGGGTGCTCCCTGCACCGTGGGTATGAGGCGCCCAGGAGTGATCTAGTTATTGAACAAAACCCGTCTCTATAGGGGCCGCCTTCCTCAGCCCGTGGGAGTGTCGGGTGCGCTCAGAGACAAGATCAAAGAAGTGGCTGGTCCCCCAGGAGTCGGCGCCCTTGGCTGCCTCTTAGGCAAATGAGGGCCTCCCTTTGAGCGCTTCCTCTTGGCTGGCGAGGTGGGTAGTTCCGGCGGTGAACACCAACCTCGTTGCCTTTCACCTCGTCGCTGCTTTGGAGCAGAGTCACATTAGGGCTTTGTCACTGGCGAGCTTTGCGGCTCCTGGACATTTTTCGTTGCCTTTATCATTCATGGACGGCTAATATTACGGGCACCTGGGAGAGCCTTGCAAGAAAGCGTGGATACTAGTTGCTTACGACGACACAGGTAATACCGGGTGAATGGTGTTGTTAAGTATTTACCTAATAACCTTTAGTATCTCTCGTGGATGAGAAGTAAGAAAAAGTATTTGCTACCTTATGATACAAACTCAGGAATAACAATACAGAGCGTAAACAAATACAGTAATAGTGTGCACTAAGGTGAAGTAAAAGACTTTACGTATAAAACATCTACTTAAGCCTCTTGGAGACGATTGTTTAACCCATTGAGGAAGATTGTGTAACCCAATGTGGACAAATTTTTAACTCATTAAGCACGATTGTGTAACCCATTAAGGACGATGGTTTAGCCCTTGAAAGACAGCAGTTTAACACTTTGAGGAAGTTGGCTTGATCCCTTCTCAACTAGGCTTTGAGGACACTAGTTTAATCCTTCCAGGATGATAATTTAACTCGTTAGGGACCATGATTTAACCCTATGCGGATGATTGCTTCGATCTTTGATGACGTTGGTATAACCTTTACATGACACTGGTCCAATCCTTTGAGGACTGCGGTTTAACCTTTTGGTGACTATGGTTTAACCCTTTGAGACACACCACACACAATACTCTAACACTACCACACACACACGCATTACTCTCACACCCGTAACACATACTCATCTAACACTTCCACAAACGCACTTATCTATCACTCCAACACCCACTAATCTAACACTCCCACTTACACTAATCTAACACAATTAATCTAATATTCCCACACACACACACTAATCTGACACTCCCACACACACATAAATTCAGCACTCCCACTAATCTAACACTTCCCCCACACACTGATTTAACACTCCCACACACACATTACACTCCCACTTCCACTACTCTAATAATGGAAGCCCCTCGAAATCGAGGATGGCCGGCCTAAGGTGCCTCCTAGGCGTGAATTTGTTAAGGTGTAGAAGCTGTCACAACACAACCACCACACCCCAAGTTAACGAGTTGCATGACTCAGTGTCAATGAATAGTCCAAGAAGACCGGACAAGTCGCCAACTGCACTGGCTAACCATTACCCTGGAATACGATCCGCAAAACGATTAACATCGAGGTTCCCAATTACTGCTGGGTAGACAGAGGCAAATGGCATAAAGAAACTTACCCATGGTTTCACCCTGCCCGAGGATCGAACTCAGGTCCGCTCGCTTGCGAGGCAAGGATGCTGACTATTACACCCACCCTACACATACATTGTCCTTGCAATAAACACACATTTCCCTTATACCATACCATACCATAACTTGCACCCCATATCTGGCTATGTCGAGATCTCTTCCTGCCGAACAGTATCTACAGCTGAAGGGTAAATTTTAGTAATTTCTCGTTTTGTCATATTAGGTCTAATGAATACAATTAATTGTTAGGATTTTCCTAGATATGCAATATGTCCTTAACATAGAAATTTAAATAACCACACAACTCAGGTGACAAGTGAGGTCACCCTCATCTTGTCATTTGGGTTGTGTGGGTTCGGGGCCTGTTGCTTGTGTGTTTCCATCTTGTCAATAGGGTTTTTTGTGTGCAGTGTGGAGAAGATCCAAACTGTTAGTTCCCAAAATAAGGCTGGAAAACATTCTCTTGATTCAGAAGATTTTTTTTATACTGTACAACTATAACAAAGGTGGCATTATGACACAGTGCAACAAACAAGTTATGGACTAGGATATGATAGACATCCAAGGATCCTACACTTTAAGCAGTTTAGAATTCCAGATCTATTGCACTACATAATGCTATTGAGACATTTTCTTTAGGTATTTTACCCAGTCAGTAAAGAGTTTCCACCACACTTAATAATGAAATGGCAAGCTTCACCACGCAACTCAAGTTAAAGTTTATGATTTTCTAAAAATAATAAGAATAAAAAAAAATATTAGAAAATAAAAATTAAAAACGAGAAGATCGATATGCCCTGCAACTATCAAATTCACAGATCAAGAAGTACTTTTTTTTTCATCGACTTTATTCTAGTTTTCACAATTGAAAAAATTCTATCAGATCGGAAACAACTTAAATTCCCAGTAGTGTGGGAAACCTGACTCGAAGTGCATGGGAATGAGATGAATGGAAATACTTTATTCTAGAATGACATGACAATTAATTAATTATCTTATGAAGGCTTCTGGGCATCCCAGCACTCCACCAGACCACCTCTGCCTTCCTCTTCATCCCAGCCTACCAGAATATCTTCCAAAATCTAACATATGACCTCCTTTCCTTTTCAACAGCCATGGCAAATTTCATACAGTATCATATCCATCCATTTCCCTACTTTCGGTAATTCTGGACTTGACCTTTGTGATCATACGAAATTTCCTTGAATAGTCTTCCTATTTTCCTCCGTTCAACTTGTGCTTGTACTGAAGTCTCTCTACAACCCTTGCCATTTATTCCACAAATTACTCAACTTGTTCTTTACCTGACAGCACCAAACTGTATATATTAAAGCCAGTTGCCATAACCCAAAAACTTGACCATAAAAAAACTCGTATGCAAAGTATCAGTTTCTCTCCCTTGTTGACAACTGGAGTTTAAAAAGTTTGTCGATCAATTGGTATCGATTGTGTGCGTGGTTGTTTAGCAGTCAGCTAGATATCTGTATCTCTTCTAAGGGAAACCTTTCCGGTAGTCCCTCTCTCTTTATATTCTATTAGTTTTTTTTTTTTTTTTTACGTTCTTATACTATATATAGAAAATATTATCTGGCCGTTTGGTGTTCTTCCCACCACGAGTTGTCAGCATCACCCTTTTGTTTGTATTGTACAGTGTGTAACTCCAAAGATTTTTTCTTAATTATGCAAATTCACAGATTTTTTTTAATTTTTACAAATACGCTGACTTAGTTGCATTTTGCAAATACTCCGAAGTTTGTTTGTTTATTTATATTTTATTATTCAATTATATTGTAGGGGTATCGAGATATTAAAGTTGTCTAGCACTCAGGATGGAAGGAAACTCTAATGTGGTTTTCTTGTATAATATATAAGTTATATGATAGACAGTCTGGTGCTGGAGGTGCTGTGTGGTGAGGGGCTGCTTGGTAGAGACGTGCGGTGAGTAGCTTGTCTAAGGAGGTATGTGTGCAGGAGCTCCGTTAGAGAAGATGTTGCCTGTTGCTGGCCTCCTGGTTGAATGAAATGTTAACAGCGTGGAGCTTGCTGGAGGAGATGTTGCTTGTTCAAGAAGATTGGTCAGAATGCATCTCAATGGAGAGACAGAGCTTATATACACCCAGCAGCGGCTATGAGTCATGGTGGAAAAACCCGAGAAGTAGCCGGTGACTAGTTCCGTTGCTAGGATACGGCGGGCAATGGAATGCGGATACGCTTGGTTGCTAGGGAAGGCGGTAACAGGTGGTGCGTGCCAGCTTGTAGGGGAGAAGTCCACTACAATACTCCCCCTCCCCTCCCGGCGCGGCGGGAGGCTGGATGTTGTCCGGGTTGTGTCCCACACATAACACATACCGGGCAGGTGTATGTACGACTCGACCGCTACGTGTAACAACTCCGTCCAGTGACACAAAACCTGTGGGAGAATTAGGAGGAGAAAGAGGGTTTGGGATTAGAGGAGGTTGTACAAGCAATGGTTGTTGTGCTCCTGCTGCTGCAGGGGCTGCGTCAGGAGGAGGGTCCATGGCAGGAGCAGGTTCAGGTTCTATGACAGGAGGAGGGTCTATGACAGGAGCAGGTTCTATGATAGGAGGGAGGCTTACTACAGGTTCAGGTTCTATGACAGGAGCAGGTTGTACATGAGGGTGAAAAGAGGGTGCCCAGAAATGTCGTGGGCGTGGTGTTGCTGCCGGTGGTAACTGCGGGTGGACTGGTGCAGGCGTAGTTTGTTGATGGTGCTGCTGGGCTGGGGGCCCGACGGGTAAGGCGGCCGGTTTGACTCTGTCTATGCTGACGGTGTCATGTCTGCCATTCCGGATAATTGTCAGGAACTTTGCAGAACGGGTAACCACCTGGAAGGGTCCATCGTAGGGGCGTTGTAATGGGTTGCGGTGAGCATCATGCCTGACGAAAACATACTCGGCTGTGAGTAGTGCAGGAGGGATGTGTTCAGGGCGCCGAGTAGGCTGGCGTGGAGCAGTAGCTCTGAATGCAGAAACTGCTTGTCGTAGCTTTTGGAGTAAGTCGTGACGAACGGCTGGAGTGGCTTGATTGGGATCAGGAGGGAGTGAGAAATCCCCGGGTAGCCGAAGGGGCTCGCCTAGTGTCAGATCCGCTGGGCTACAGTCCATATCCTCCTTGTGTGACGCACGGATGCCGAGGAGCACTAAGGGAAGCGCATCAGTCCAGCTGTAAGGGTCGTGCTGTGCCTTGAGTGCGTCCTTTAGCTGCCGGTGAAAACGTTCTACCATGCCGTTGGCTTGAGGGTGGTATGCTGTAGTGCGTTGTCTAGACGTGCCGAGGAACTGTAGGAGGTGCTGCCAGAGTTGTGACTCAAACTGTACTCCTCGGTCAGTGATTACGGTAGCGGGGGGGCCAAAACGGGAAACCCAACCGGACATGAAGGCGCGGACAGTAGTCTCTGCTGTAGCGTTGGGCATGGGAATTGCTTCTGTCCACCTGGTGAAACGGTCGATGCAGGTGAAGATGTAGGTGCTACCGTAGGATGATGGAAGAGGTCCCACGATGTCGAGGTGTACTACTTGAAAACGTCCTTTGGGAATAGGAAAGGCTTGTAAGGGGGCCCGTATGTGACGATGTATTTTGGAGGACTGGCAGGCTAGGCACTGGGCAGCCCATTTCTTAGTATCAGACTTGATGCCGGGCCAGACGACACGTTGCGTGAGGAGGCGCTGGGAGGCCCGCACACCCGGGTGGCTGAGACCATGGATGCGGTCGAAAACAGCGCGGCGGTGGACGTGAGGCACGAACGGTCTAGGCTGTCCACAGGATACGTCGCACCACAATTTTATCTTTGTGCCAGGAACAGGGAGTTCTTGGAGTATGAGGCCTGAGGGGGATGTCTTGTAAGCTGCCAGGTCTTCGTCTTTCTCTTGAGCCGCGGCTAGCTGCCCATAATCAATGGGTGGAGATGAGGGAAGAATGGTGGATATACAACGAGAGAGGGCGTCGGCGATCTCGTTGTGGCTGCCTTTAATGTGTTGGACGTCGCTGGAGAACTCCGAGACGTAAGCCAAGTGGCGCAGGACACGAGGTGTATGTGACTGGGAAGCTGAAGCGAAAGCGTGGACGAGGGGCTTGTGATCAGTGAAGATGGTGAACTGACGGGCCTCGAGGAAGTGTTGGAAATGTCTGACAGCCAAGTATATGGCCAGGAGTTCTCGATCAAAAGCGCTGTACTTGAGGTGTGGTGGTTGAAGCCGTTGTGAGAAGAAAGCAACGGGCATGAAAGTTCCGTTGATCTCCTGCTGTAAGACGGCGCCCACTGCAGTAGAAGAAGCGTCTGTTGTGAGAGTGGTCCGGGCGTTAGGTGCGGGGTGGGCCAGGAGGGTGAGGCGTGTGATGTGCTGTTTGATAGTGGTGAATGCCGTAGTAGCCTCTTGAGTCCACATGAGAGACTTGTGAGACTTCTTTGGGCGTCCCTTGAGAAGGTCGTGTAGGGGGGCTAGGACGGTGGCAGCTTTGTCAATGAAGCGGTGGTAGTAGTTGACTAAACCCAGGAACTCCCGGAGTTTCTTCGCCGTTTCAGGTTTGGGGAACTCCCGAATCGCGGTTATCTTCTGTGGTAGGGGTTGTATGCCACTGGGCGAGACTCTGTGACCGAGGAAATCGATGGCCGAGGTTCCAAAGACGCACTTAGCAGGATGAACTTTCATGTTGTTGTTCTGCAGGCGTTGGAGAAGGAGTTGTAGGTGGTGGTGGTGCTCGGCAGGCGTCGAAGATGCGACGAGGATGTCGTCAATGTAGACGGTGACAAAATCGAGGTCGCGAAGCATATGGTCCATGAACCTCTGGAAAGTCTGTGCTGCATTGCGTAAGCCAAAACTCATGAAAGTGTACTCGAAGAGTCCGAACGGAGTGGTGATGGCTGTCTTCTGGGTATCTGCCGGTGCTACTGGGATCTGGTGGAAGGCACGCTCCAAGTCGATCTTCGAGAAGATAGTCTTGCCATGAAGTTTGTGGTGAAAGTCCTGGACATGCGGAATAGGGTACCTGTCAGGTTTGGTGACGAGATTCAGGGCTCTGTAGTCGCCACACACCCTCCACTCGCCGGGTGTTTGCTTAGGAACCATGTGAAGAGGCGATGCCCAGGGACTCCTTGAAGGGCGAATGATGCCGTCTTGCAGTAGTTTGTTGAATTCTGCTTTGGCTGTGTACAGGAGCTCAGGGCGCAGGCGGCGAGGGCGTGAAAAGACAGGTGGTCCTTTGGTTTCGATGTGGTGGAAAATTCCCGACGTAGGTGGTGGGGGTAGGGAGACTCGGGGTGAGAAAAGCTCCTTGAATTCGTCGAGCAGGGAGGAGAACTCGTTGGAAGGCGCAAGACAGGTGATAGCGTCCGTGTGTCTGGCACGAGAACCCTGGATCTTGCGTGCTGTAGGCTCATGAATGAGGCATAGATGACTTGGTTTGACGCCGAGCTTGTGGAAGGTGAGGAAGTCGAAACCAAGGATGGGTTGAGACACGTCTGCTATCACGAATAACCAACGCAGAGTCTTGGGCAGACCGAGGTCTAAGGCGAGGGTGCGTACGCCGTAGGAGGCGATGGAGGTACCGTTGGCAGCGAACAGGTCATACGAGGGTTGCTTTGACTTGTCTCGTAGTGAGGGAGGGATGAGGCTGACCGATGAACCGGTGTCGATGAGAAACTTCTTGCCGGAGGTGCGGTCGGTGACGCGCAGTAATGAGACGCCTGGAGGGACGGAGGCTGAGGCGTCTACCAGCCTCCGGTGTTGCCGTTTCCCGAATAGGTGCAATAGGGCTCACAGTTTCGAGCATAGCGGCCGAAAGTCTGGTGATACCAGCAGAGGGTAAATTTGTTGTGCTGGGGGTTGGCTGCTGTGTGTCGGAACTTGTAGGGCGTAGTGTGTGAGTCAGGAACCGGCGCAGCAGCGGGTATGGAGGAGCAGAACTGCTCAACAGTGTCCATCCTGCGGTTCAAAATTTGCAACAGGTCCTTGATGTCTTGTGAGGAATTGCTCGGCTGAGGGGTGTTGACCCGGCTTACAAGTTCGATGGTAGGTACTGGTGTGACCGTGGCGGCAAGGGGTGCAGCAGCGCATTCGTTAAAAATTCTATCTGCCGCGGTTGCATATAGTTCCGGTGTCGTAGAGTAATCTACTGCGGACAGGATGTTGCGTACTTCTGTGGGTAGCTTTTGTGCGTGAAGCTGGCGCAGGATAGAGTCGGGGAGTCTGTCTGTGTGACGGGAGTTCAGCCGACACATCTCCTCCCAGAGACGTCCCGGGGTTGAGTTCCCGAGGGAGGTAGAGGATAGATCTTGCAGGAGATTGGGGCTGGTCTGTTGATAACACGTCTTCAAGGCAGCCCGCAGGGTAGCGAATTTGTTGTGATCTGGAGGGTTGGAAATGGTTTGTGAGACCCGCGTGGCCACTTCCGTGGGTAAGGCACAAAGCAGGGCGCAATACTTTTGTTCGTCGGTCGCTCGTGAGCCGGCGAGGGCTGCTTCCACATGGTCAAGCCAGTCCTCGACGTTGTGGTTGAAAATCGGCAGAGAGATCCGTCCGTCCTCCATCCTGTGTGAGTGCTTATCTCCGGGAGTCACCATTGTAGGGGTATCGAGATATTAAAGTTGTCTAGCACTCAGGATGGAAGGAAACTCTAATGTGGTTTTCTTGTATAATATATAAGTTATATGATAGACAGTCTGGTGCTGGAGGTGCTGTGTGGTGAGGGGCTGCTTGGTAGAGACGTGCGGTGAGTAGCTTGTCTAAGGAGGTATGTGTGCAGGAGCTCCGTTAGAGAAGATGTTGCCTGTTGCTGGCCTCCTGGTTGAATGAAATGTTAACAGCGTGGAGCTTGCTGGAGGAGATGTTGCTTGTTCAAGAAGATTGGTCAGAATGCATCTCAATGGAGAGACAGAGCTTATATACACCCAGCAGCGGCTATGAGTCATGGTGGAAAAACCCGAGAAGTAGCCGGTGACTAGTTCCGTTGCTAGGATACGGCGGGCAATGGAATGCGGATACGCTTGGTTGCTAGGGAAGGCGGTAACAGGTGGTGCGTGCCAGCTTGTAGGGGAGAAGTCCACTACAATATCTTTATCTTTCAATGTGGGCATCCGCCATTTTTTCTCAATGTGTATATTCCACATGAAATTATATCACTTTTCTCATACTACCTATTACTTCTTACTTTTACTTTACTTTTATCCTCTTCGCCACTGATCGGCTTGTTAGCCGCTTGGGCGATCGGTCACGTCTCTTTTCCTTTATATTCTTCACCAAAAGGTCGGCTCGCTAGCCGCCCGGGCGATCGGTCACGTCTCTGTCACGCACTGTTGGCAAATACTGGGCATGCACCGGCTCCTGAATGTACCTGAACCCACTCCAGTGTTGGTCAAGTCTTCTCTTGAAAGAGCTCACACTCGGTGCCGTCACAACACTCTCTGGTAGATTGTTCCAAGAGTTTACAACCCTCACTCCGAAAAAGTTTGCCCTCACGGTTTTCTGGACTTGCGGCTTCTTCAATCTTGAGCTGTGGCCCCTTGTGGGGCGAGCGTCCGCCAGCTCCAAGTAAGGACACTCAACTGAGTAGTGCCCCCTGAGATGCTTATAAACCTCAACTAGGTCCCCCCTTGCCCGTCTGTAGTATAAGCTAGGCAAGTTCAGGCGCTCCAATCTCTCAGGGTAGCTCAGGTGCCGAAGTGCTGGCACCAGTTTGGTGGCCCTCCTTTGAACATTTTCAACCAACTGACAGTCCCTAGCATATCTCGGGGACCAGATGGGGTGACAGTACTCCAGATGGGGAAGCACTTCACTCCTGAAGATCGTCACGAGGGACGGACCGTCTAGATATCTGAACGACCTTCTTATAAGACCCAATAATTTATTTGCCTGATTTACATTCTTCTCACAATGGCCCGAGAACTTCAGCTCATTGTCAACATACACACCTAGGTCCTTCTCACACACAGTCTCAACTAGTACATTTTCTTCATCCCGTTGGGACATATGGTACGCCTCCTTACCGTTGGTACGCCCCAGGTGCATCCTCTTACACTTCGTGACATTGAATCTCAGCAGCCATTCCTTCGACCATTCCTGGAGCCCACAGAGGTCCTTCTGCAGCTCTTCACAGTCCGCTTGGTTCTTAATTTCCCGAAATAACTTGCCATCATCGGCAAACATTTGTATGGAGGAGTGTACAACGTCAGGCATATCATTTATGAAACAAACAAACAACAGCGGGCCCAATACACTACCCTGCGGTACCCCACTTGTTACAGGTACAGATGACGATTTCGTGCCATTAATCACCACACATTGCTTGCGGTCATGTAGAAAGTCTTCTATCCACGCTAGGACATTTCCCCGAATTCCGTACCCTTCCAGTTTGATTTTCAGCCTTTCGTGGGGTACACTGTCGAAAGCCTTGGCAAAATCTAGGTAAATATTGTCGATATTACCACCCCGTTCTAGAATATGGGTCCAAATATCCAATACCTTGAGCAATTGTGTCAAGCAAGAGCGCCCCGGCATAAAACCGTGTTGGCAATCTTTTACAAGGTTGTTTCGTAGTAGATGTTCCATCGCTGCATCTCTGATAATACTCTCAAGTACTTTACATATTATGCTGGTCAGGCTCACCGGTCTATAGTTGTTCGTGGAGTGACTATCGCCCTTCTTGAAGATAGGACTCACATAAGCCACTTTCCATTCACTGGGGACCATTTGTTCATCCAGGCATTTACAAAACAGAATCTTCAGGGGCTCTGCAAGCTCGTTGCACAGCTCCCTTAGCACTCTAGGATGCACCATGTCAGGTCCAGGACTCTTATGGACCTTTAGCCTGGACAGTTTATTTCTAATACCCTCTTCTGTGAACACAATGTGGGTCAGTGCTGTGTCGAACCGTCTGTCCTCAAACGCAGGAAGGTTAGTTGCATCCTCTCTTGTGAACACTGAGGAAAAGAAGCTGTTCAATGCCTCAGCTTTATCCTGGTCAGAATCTGCGTAACTACCATCTTCAAGCCTCAGGTCTGATACTCCTACTCGCGTTTTCAATTTCGACTTTGCATAGCGGTAAAACGCCTTTGGGTTTGACTTGACCTCGCGTGCAACCAGCCTTTCGAACTCCTTTTCAGCCCTCCTACACTCTATCTTTGCTTGGTTTCTGGCTCTTGCATACATCCTCCTGTCTTGCTCATCGTTTGACCCAACCCACGTCTTGAATTTCTGGGTTTTCTTCTTAATTTTGTCGACCGCCGCATGGTTCATGTGTAGGGATCCCCTCGTATTCCTAGAAGCACTGGGTTTGGTCTTGGGTATATATTTATCGATCAAATGGGTCATTTTACTAGTTATGATATTCAGCGTAGTGTCTGCGTTCTTGTACCTTAATAAGTCAGGCCAGTTGATACCCCTCATCTCTTCCCTCATCCCATTGTAATTTCCCTTGTAATATTTGCACCTTGGCCTGGCCTTATCTTGAACTAGGTAACAGTTAAATCTGAATGACAACACTGTATGGTGACTGGTGCCAACTGGGGCAAGGTGTTCCAGTTTGGCCACCATACCCTCCTCGTTTGTTATGATGAGGTCAAGTGGCTTGGGTGTTTGCTCCCCTCTGTAATGTGTCGGGTCTCTCACATGTTGGAACAGAAAATTATCTCTCAGAGTTTCTACAAAAAGAGTAGCAGGATTATTCAAGTCATTCGGGGTGGACTCGTTTCTCCAGTCGATGTCGCCATAGTTAAAGTACCCCATGATAAGGAGGTGGCTGGGGTTGAGCATCGCCGCATTGTTTATTAAGGTTCTTAAGTTCCTTTGATTTAGTGGGCCACAGTTCGCGGATCTGTAGATACACCCGACGATAAGTAAGTCCGCTCCCTTTAATTTAATTTTACACCACTTGGACTCTTCAAAAACATCCTCTCCCTGTACCCTCGCCTGGCTGGCTCTAAGGTCTTGCCTAGCGTAGATTACCACACCCCTCCTACAGGATTCTTGAGTTAGGTTCGTAAATGAGTCATATCCAGCAATACTGAACTCACATTCCTCTGGGTCGATTCTCTTGTTCTTGTACAACAGTTCTACAACTCCTACAATATCTCGTTGGTGTACTCTTAGTAGTGTTTCAAACTCCTCCCTCTTATCAAAGAACGTGTCAGTATTAGTGTACATGACATTCAAGCCAGAATTTGTTCTCGGTAACGTCTCTGCTCTTAGTAATAAACCCGCTCCACCCACATTCTCAGAAGCTGCAGCATTTGCTAAGTACACTGTATTTTGCAGGGTGTGGTTAAAAATGTCATTGTTTACACGGCGCTCGTTCCCTCCTGTCCGGTAGGCTGAGCTGGTGCCGCCTCCCGGGTGAGGGGTTGAGTGGGTGGAGGGTGCACTGCTGCCCCCTGGCCCTGTGTCGGCACACTTGTTTCCACTACCCTCCCCCTGAGTATAACCCATGTGCACCTGTCCCCGTTCCTCCTCGACTCCTCCCTCTTCTGCTTCAAGTCCTGCAGGAGCTTCTTGTGCTGTTCCCTCTGCATTACCGTGCGGTCTGGGTGAATAAATACATCCCGAAATGCCTCGCTCCTTGCTAAGTTTTTTGCCTGCCGAATAACTTGCCATTTCTCCTCCTCACTCCCTAGTGTGATCCTGAGGGGGCGAGGCTTAGCCCCCTGCTTTTGTCCCAGTCTCCTCACATCCTGAGGGGTTGCTGGAATCTTCAGAACCTCTGTGCAAATATTTTGAAACAGCACCTTGTCGTGTGTTTCCTTACTCACAGTTCCCTCTGCCTGGCTCTCTGGGACTCCAAAAACTATTACATTGTTCCTGCGCTGGAGCCGTTCCTGGTGTTCCTCCTCTCCCCTAACAGTAGGTGCGTTAATTTTCATTTCTTCGACACACTTTTTCAGAGTCCCAATCTGCTGTAGAACCTGTACTGATTCTGCATTACTCTCCGCCCTCCCCCGTGGCCCTCCTAATACGTCAGCATAACTCCTCTTAGCAACCACCTCCATTCTATTAGCTACTTCCTCAGTCTTAGCAAGGATCTCTTTCTCAACTTGCTCCAGTTTGTCAACCAGCAGGGCTCCTGCTTCATCTATTTTCGTCCCTAGAGAACTCGTTCCCTTATGGATTGCAATCGCTTCATTCACCTTGACTATGCAGCCAGAGCAATACCAGCAACAGCCATCAAGCTTTACGGCAGTTAGTAACTTCCTAAACGTTGCATTAGTTAGGCCTGTATCCTCCATATCCGACGTCTCCCTGCAGTAATCACATATCAAACTCATGGTTGTTGTTGTTGTGGGGGGGGGGGGGTGCAGACTGTGTATAAATCTACACCTATTTCAAAGAAAATAAAGAGAGAAAAAGTACTTAGCTACTCTCTGTTGCCTATGGAGTTGTCGTCTGCGACTGCGTACACTGTATCTCCCTGTGAATGGTGTATTGTAGGCACAGTTTCAGTCCTTGAGAAAGCACACAATCAACATGAAATTTAAAGTCTCTGTGGCACCTATGACACGACTTGGTTTCAGCTGGCACGGTGCCTTTCCAGCTTGCTTGCTAGTGAGCGCTCACTTTAAGTTATTTACAACTTCAGCGGTCACTGATGACACTATGAACTATCACTGTGTACACTGTATCTCCCTGTGAGTGGTGTATTATAAACACAGATTCAGTCCTTGAGAAAGCACACAAACAAAATAAAATTTAAAGTCTCTGTGGCACCTATGACACGAATAGGCTGGCAGTTGTCCTTACCAGCTCGATTGCCAATATGTATTCACTTTAAGTTATTATAGTCTCTTCTGCATTCACTGATGACAAATATGAACTGATTTAACTGAAGGCACAGTACTACACTCCCTGGTTGGCCTTTATCACAGCCGTGACCACAACACCCTAAAAAATAAAATAAAATAAAAGCTTTGTCATGTGGCAGTGATTGTGTGGTTATAGGCCTGTGACCCTGGCTGTACCTCCAACTCGGTGGAAATTGAGTTTTCAAAAATACAATCGTGTCTAGCATGAAAAGTCCGACATCGATTTACACTTTCACCTCACTAAGACGATCTTGACGAACTTATGTAATCACTGTCCAATTTCTGCCGCTCTACATCGAAGGCCCGAATGCCGAACACGCTTTGTTACAGAGACGCAACACGACCCGCCCGCCCGCTAACTGGAAAATATGACCACTCTAGTCGAGTCTGCCTCACGTCCGCCATTTTAACAACTATTCATCATGTTTCAGCGCTTCGTGTCATTATGGATAATCAATTCATCAAGATTCAATCACGTAAAGTCATAACTAAACTAAGGAAGCTAAGAGCGACACACGGTCATGATCTGGTGCACTCTTACCAGATAGATTAAGACCCGCTCACTGTATGAGTATGACAGGAAACAATACGCTAAACATGAAATACAAGATAGACCCTAAGGCTCTATTTGTTTATTAATCTGTCAATTACTCGATTGAAAAATGATTATTTCCGGTTCCGGAATAACCAGAGGTGCTATCGTGCACCAAGGTCGTGTCCACTACCCAGCCACAGTGAGGGTTCGAATTGCCTTGAGTCTGAAGTTTCGAAACAGTTGGGGAAAATGCTATGGTCGGCCAACAGATGTCGCCCACTGTAGTGTGTGGGGGGGGGGGGGGGGGGAGTGGGGGTGGGGGTTAGTCTAGTAAGAGGCTGTGTGTAGGTGAAGCATAACATCGTGAATTTCTCAATCACTGATAACAATAAGAATGTCATGAAGATAGTTAATATTATTAAGCATGGTGAGAGATGTGTAACGGGTAAATAAAAGCACTACAAAGACCATATCTCTGCCGTTCATGGCTAGGACCGTGCGACTGATGGGCACACCAGTAATTAATTCTCCGTGACTACCATTACTGGTAGTCACGGAGAATACACAAGTTGTTACCAAGGTTGGCGCCACCCACACCAGGGGAAGGAGGTGATGTCGAACACTGAAACGTGCCGAGGTCTCATTCCTACCATCGTCGTCACCAACAGGTAAGTCACATTAATTTGTCAGCATAGCCCATGTCGTCCTTATACTATTGCAGATATTTGTAGAGGTGAAAGAATATGTGATATTGAGTTGAAAATCTTCTATACACATAAGCATTTTTCGGTACACTTTAGACGTGAGGTGGATTGTAAAAATTACGCTAGGCAAAAATTTTGCCATGCTATATTATATTTTTCTTACCAATTGCAGCCATACTGTGTGCTGTTGTAATCCTTATTGGTGGATTACATAAGGCCTATTAATAGCGTGAAAACCCTTTTGACGATACTGTAATGTTCCATAACTTGCATTAAACAACATCATACATTCACGACTTCCAACTCCGTGCCTAGCCTCCTCCCCCCCCCCCCCCCCGGCCTCTACCCACCCAACTATTAAACCTCATAATTTGTGCATCGTGGGTTACCACACCTGAACACTAATCAACTACTTATTTTCTCCCCACACTCCCCCTCCCCCACCTCTTCCCTTCATCCCTCCCCCACCTCTTCCCTTCATCCCTCCCCCAAGACCAAGTCAATCGAACATTCCATCCCATTACATTACCTTCCCCTGCATTCCCCAACCCTCCTTCCCCTATTCTACCCATGGCCACGATTTGGACTACTGTAATGAACACTCAGAGCCAACGACATGGCTCCTCCCCCTTGTATTTAGAGTTAAAACCTTTATAACAAAGGTCAATCCCACGTAACTTGAGCCAGTTTAAGATATGTGGAAAAAACAAGCAACATCCATGGCCACCCTCCCTACCCCAACCTAAAATCATAGCCACCACTTCTCTATCTCCATCCGTTTCCCTCTACATTCAGTTCTGCTATAACGCCATAGTTGTGTTCTAGTAAAACATCGTGTTATAGAAATTCGCGTAATAAAAATAACAGGGCTTATGGAGAAAATTGGGTTAAGTGCAGATTACTACTCGAAATCGAAAAAAATTTAGTAGTTAGCCTAACACAAAGGATAGCACAGTCTAAATAAATGTTACATTCATATCTAATAATGAAATCATACAGTAAATGTAACACTTTACCTTGAAAAAATATGAATATAACTTGATGGGGGAGAAGCGTGATTTTGAGGTAGATAACATCGAGCTTCTCTTCAAGGGTTATAGCCTTTCTTTTACGATCATCACTGGGAATGCGATCACCAAAACGCTTCTTGGAGATATTGTTCGTTACCATATTCACAGTTAATACCACAAAATTCGAGAAATAGTAAGCAAAAATCGCGTTACAGCAAACAAGCGTTCGCGTGATACAAATATCGTTCCTCTATTCATAAATCACGTTAGAGCCAATTCACGTTGTCAAAACACGCGTTATAGCAGAACTCACTGTGTCTATAAAAAAAGTGCAACCCTACTCAGAAAAAATAATGAATGGGCCCTCCAAACAAATTAAAGATGAGGTGCACCCCACCCAAATAGGGATGGGCCCTCCATTTCCTTTCGCCTTCTTTTCTCCACATCCTTTCTGCCCTCCCATCGCCCCAGTCACCCCAACCTACCACCCAATACCATGCAGTGGGCAGAAGGCCACACACTTTCTCTCCTCCTAAAAGTCTGTTCCGTTTAACCCACATTCTTTCACAACTAAACCCTCTTCCCCCTTTCCTATATTTCGCTATCAGTATCTCCCTCCTCTACTCCGCCATTTGCAATGGTTGTGTAGTGGACGTCTCCCCTACAAGCTGCCACGCACCACCTGTTACCGCCTTCCCTAGCAACCAAGCGTATCCGCATTCCATTGCCCGCCGTATCCTAGCAACGGAACTAGTCACCGGCTACTTCTCGGGTTTTTCCACCATGACTCATAGCCGCTGCTGGGTGTATATAAGCTCTGTCTCTCCATTGAGATGCATTCTGACCAATCTTCTTGAACAAGCAACATCTCCTCCAGCAAGCTCCACACTGTTAACATTTCATTCAACCAGGAGGCCAGCAACAGGCAACATCTTCTCTAACGGAGCTCCTGCACACATACCTCCTTCGACAAGCTACTCACCGCACGTCTCTACCAAGCAGCCCCTCACCACACAGCACCTCCAGCACCAGACTGTCTATCATATAACTTATATATTATACAAGAAAACCACATTAGAGTTTCCTTCCATCCTGAGTGCTAGACAACTTTAATATCTCGATACCCCTACAATGGTGACTCCCGGAGATAAGCACTCACACAGGATGGAGGACGGACGGATCTCTCTGCCGATTTTCAACCACAACGTCGAGGACTGGCTTGACCATGTGGAAGCAGCCCTCGCCGGCTCACGAGCGACCGACGACCAAAAGTATTGCGCCCTGCTTTGTGCCTTACCCACGGAAGTGGCCACGCGGGTCTCACAAACCATTTCCAACCCTCCAGATCACAACAAATTCGCTACCCTGCGGGCTGCCTTGAAGACGTGTTATCAACAGACCAGCCCCAATCTCCTGCAAGATCTATCCTCTACCTCCCTCGGGAACTCAACCCCGGGACGTCTCTGGGAGATGTGTCGGCTGAACTCCCGTCACACAGACAGACTCCCCGACTCTATCCTGCGCCAGCTTCACGCACAAAAGCTACCCACAGAAGTACGCAACATCCTGTCCGCAGTAGATTACTCTACGACACCGGAACTATATGCAACCGCGGCAGATAGAATTTTTAACGAATGCGCTGCTGCACCCCTTGCCGCCACGGTCACACCAGTACCTACCATCGAACTTGTAAGCCGGGTCAACGCCCCTCAGCCGAGCAATTCCTCACAAGACATCAAGGACCTGTTGCAAATTTTGAACCGCAGGATGGACACTGTTGAGCAGTTCTGCTCCTCCATACCCGCTGCTGCGCCGGTTCCTGACTCACATACTACGCCCTACAAGTTCCGACACACAGCAGCCAACCCCCAGCACAACAAATTTACCCTCTGCTGGTATCACCAGACTTTCGGCCGCTATGCTCGAAACTGTGAGCCCTATTGCACCTATTCGGGAAACGGCAACACCGGAGGCTGGTAGACGCCTCAGCCTCCGTCCCTCCAGGCGTCTCATTACTGCGCGTCACCGACCGCACCTCCGGCAAGAAGTTTCTCATCGACACCGGTTCATCGGTCAGCCTCATCCCTCCCTCACTACGAGACAAGTCAAAGCAACCCTCGTATGACCTGTTCGCTGCCAACGGTACCTCCATCGCCTCCTACGGCGTACGCACCCTCGCCTTAGACCTCGGTCTGCCCAAGACTCTGCGTTGGTTATTCGTGATAGCAGACGTGTCTCAACCCATCCTTGGTTTCGACTTCCTCACCTTCCACAAGCTCGGCGTCAAACCAAGTCATCTATGCCTCATTCATGAGCCTACAGCACGCAAGATCCAGGGTTCTCGTGCCAGACACACGGACGCTATCACCTGTCTTGCGCCTTCCAACGAGTTCTCCTCCCTGCTCGACGAATTCAAGGAGCTTTTCTCACCCCGAGTCTCCCTACCCCCACCACCTACGTCGGGAATTTTCCACCACATCGAAACCAAAGGACCACCTGTCTTTTCACGCCCTCGCCGCCTGCGCCCTGAGCTCCTGTACACAGCCAAAGCAGAATTCAACAAACTACTGCAAGACGGCATCATTCGCCCTTCAAGGAGTCCCTGGGCATCGCCTCTTCACATGGTTCCTAAGCAAACACCCGGCGAGTGGAGGGTGTGTGGCGACTACAGAGCCCTGAATCTCGTCACCAAACCTGACAGGTACCCTATTCCGCATGTCCAGGACTTTCACCACAAACTTCATGGCAAGACTATCTTCTCGAAGATCGATTTGGAGCGTGCCTTCCACCAGATCCCAGTAGCACCGGCAGATACCCAGAAGACAGCCATCACCACTCCGTTCGGACTCTTCGAGTACACTTTCATGAGTTTTGGCTTACGCAATGCAGCACAGACTTTCCAGAGGTTCATGGACCATATGCTTCGCGACCTCGATTTTGTCACCGTCTACATTGACGACATCCTCGTCGCATCTTCGACGCCTGCCGAGCACCACCACCACCTACAACTCCTTCTCCAACGCCTGCAGAACAACAACATGAAAGTTCATCCTGCTAAGTGCGTCTTTGGAACCTCGGCCATCGATTTCCTCGGTCACAGAGTCTCGCCCAGTGGCATACAACCCCTACCACAGAAGATAACCGCGATTAGGGAGTTCCCCAAACCTGAAACGGCGAAGAAACTCCGGGAGTTCCTGGGTTTAGTCAACTACTACCACCGCTTCATTGACAAAGCTGCCACCGTCCTAGCCCCCCTACACGACCTTCTCAAGGGACGCCCAAAGAAGTCTCACAAGTCTCTCATGTGGACTCAAGAGGCTACTACGGCATTCACCACTATCAAACAGCACATCACACGCCTCACCCTCCTGGCCCACCCCGCACCTAACGCCCGGACCACTCTCACAACAGACGCTTCTTCTACTGCAGTGGGCGCCGTCTTACAGCAGGAGATCAACGGAACTTTCATGCCCGTTGCTTTCTTCTCACAACGGCTTCAACCACCACACCTCAAGTACAGCGCTTTTGATCGAGAACTCCTGGCCATATACTTGGCTGTCAGACATTTCCAACACTTCCTCGAGGCCCGTCAGTTCACCATCTTCACTGATCACAAGCCCCTCGTCCACGCTTTCGCTTCAGCTTCCCAGTCACATACACCTCGTGTCCTGCGCCACTTGGCTTACATCTCGGAGTTCTCCAGCGACGTCCAACACATTAAAGGCAGCCACAACGAGATCGCCGACGCCCTCTCTCGTTGTATATCCACCATTCTTCCCTCATCTCCACCCATTGATTATGGGCAGCTAGCCGCGGCTCAAGAGAAAGACGAAGACCTGGCAGCTTACAAGACATCCCCCTCAGGCCTCATACTCCAAGAACTCCCTGTTCCTGGCACAAAGATAAAATTGTGGTGCGACGTATCCTGTGGACAGCCTAGACCGTTCGTGCCTCACGTCCACCGCCGCGCTGTTTTCGACCGCATCCATGGTCTCAGCCACCCGGGTGTGCGGGCCTCCCAGCACCTCCTCACTCAACGTGTCGTCTGGCCCGGCATCAAGTCTGATACTAAGAAATGGGCTGCCCAGTGCCTAGCCTGCCAGTCCTCCAAAATACATCGTCACATACGGGCCCCCTTACAAGCCTTTCCTATTCCCAAAGGACGTTTTCAAGTAGTACACCTCGACATCGTGGGACCTCTTCCATCATCCTACGGTAGCACCTACATCTTCACCTGCATCGACCGTTTCACCAGGTGGACAGAAGCAATTCCCATGCCCAACGCTACAGCAGAGACTACTGTCCGCGCCTTCATGTCCGGTTGGGTTTCCCGTTTTGGCCATCCCCCCCCGCTACCGTAATCACTGACCGAGGAGTACAGTTTGAGTCACAACTCTGGCAGCACCTCCTACAGTTCCTCGGCACGTCTAGACAACGCACTACAGCATACCACCCTCAAGCCAACGGCATGGTAGAACGTTTTCACCGGCAGCTAAAGGACGCACTCAAGGCACAGCACGACCCTTACAGCTGGACTGATGCGCTTCCCTTAGTGCTCCTCGGCATCCGTGCGTCACACAAGGAGGATATGGACTGTAGCCCAGCAGATCTGACACTAGGCGAGCCCCTTCGGCTACCCGGGGATTTCTCACTCCCTCCTGATCCCAATCAAGCCACTCCAGCCGTTCGTCACGACTTACTCCAAAAGCTACGACAAGCAGTTTCTGCATTCAGAGCTACTGCTCCACGCCAGCCTACTCGGCGCCCTGAACACATCCCTCCTGCACTACTCACAGCCGAGTATGTTTTCGTCAGGCATGATGCTCACCGCAACCCATTACAACGCCCCTACGATGGACCCTTCCAGGTGGTTACCCGTTCTGCAAAGTTCCTGACAATTATCCGGAATGGCAGACATGACACCGTCAGCATAGACAGAGTCAAACCGGCCGCCTTACCCGTCGGGCCCCCAGCCCAGCAGCACCATCAACAAACTACGCCTGCACCAGTCCACCCGCAGTTACCACCGGCAGCAACACCACGCCCACGACATTTCTGGGCACCCTCTTTTCACCCTCATGTACAACCTGTTCCTGTCATAGAACCTGAACCTGTAGTAAGCCTCCCTCCTATCATAGAACCTGCTCCTGTCATAGACCCTCCTCCTGTCATAGAACCTGAACCTGCTCCTGCCATGGACCCTCCTCCTGACGCAGCCCCTGCAGCAGCAGGAGCACAACAACCATTGCTTGTACAACCTCCTCTAATCCCAAACCCTCTTTCTCCTCCTAATTCTCCCACAGGTTTTGTGTCACTGGACGGAGTTGTTACACGTAGCGGTCGAGTCGTACATACACCTGCCCGGTATGTGTTATGTGTGGGACACAACCCGGACAACATCCAGCCTCCCGCCGCGCCGGGAGGGGAGGGGGAGTATTGTAGTGGACGTCTCCCCTACAAGCTGCCACGCACCACCTGTTACCGCCTTCCCTAGCAACCAAGCGTATCCGCATTCCATTGCCCGCCGTATCCTAGCAACGGAACTAGTCACCGGCTACTTCTCGGGTTTTTCCACCATGACTCATAGCCGCTGCTGGGTGTATATAAGCTCTGTCTCTCCATTGAGATGCATTCTGACCAATCTTCTTGAACAAGCAACATCTCCTCCAGCAAGCTCCACACTGTTAACATTTCATTCAACCAGGAGGCCAGCAACAGGCAACATCTTCTCTAACGGAGCTCCTGCACACATACCTCCTTCGACAAGCTACTCACCGCACGTCTCTACCAAGCAGCCCCTCACCACACAGCACCTCCAGCACCAGACTGTCTATCATATAACTTATATATTATACAAGAAAACCACATTAGAGTTTCCTTCCATCCTGAGTGCTAGACAACTTTAATATCTCGATACCCCTACAGTTGCCTTGCCTAATTTGTGAAATCCACCTCCCGGCTAAACGTAAACCGAAAAATCCATATATGTATAGAAGTTTCATACTCAGAATCACATATCCTTTCACCTCTACAAATATCTGCTGTAATTAGTGAGACACCCCTATTATAATTATATGACAGTTGTTATGTGAGCTCCTTAGATCACTTCACCATAAAAATATGGTGTTTGATGTGCTATGCGTTTGCAGCACATTACTTTACTCAGTTATGTTACACCCCCGGTTGCAACCTGGGAGTTTGGGTTGGGTAATGTAGTATTTTGAGAAGAAATGGAATTCAGAGCGACTAAATGAACATGAAGGAAAACGTTTTTATATAACGAACCTGAACGTAATGTAACCTATTACAGTTATATGTAATCTGGGACGAACATGTCATAGCTGAAAATTGTGAAAGAAATATGTAAAGCAGTGGAAAACCATATATTTTGATTATCGGCGAGGCTAACTACCTATAAACAATAAATATTTGACGATTGGCAAAAGTTTTGGGAAATGAACCAACACGTCATAAGCTAAAATTATCAAATCATAAGTTTATCCTTGGTCATCATCAAAACAATCCTCTCAACATCACGAAACTATTCTGAATCGTCTAAGAATTGGGCATACGCGATTGACGCATGGCCAACTCATGTCTTCCCCAAATGGAGCCCCACCTATATGCTCCAACTGCCGAACACAAATAAGTCCAACATATTCTCATTGAATGCCCTATTTATAATCGGTATCGAACAATGTGCTTCACTAACCCTACAATGTAAGATATTTTAGCAGAGACCCCCAAATTTTCCCTAAGTTCAGTTTTGACCTTTTGAAATACTGTAATCTCCTCCAAACAATATAACACTAAATTATAGAAACACAAATATATGTTAACTAATCCTTCTGGCCAGCCCTAGGAGAGACTCAAATGGGTATCAGTGGTCTGGTTAAACTAAATCTTGATGATTATCGGCGAATGTTCACTCTTCAGTTGCAGGGGTGGTGGTGGAGGTTTGGGGGGGGGGGAGGATCCACTTGCAGCTCACAATGAATACAAGAAATAGGAAGGGTTTCTTGGGCAGTTGATCCAAAAAGATTTACCAAAACGTTATGTTAGAGTAATAATACTTAACCTAGGTGTTACTAATACCATTAATTTACTCTGTGCATCAGTTACCACAACATAATATTACTCTGCCATTTCAGATATGCCTGCAGGACGAGCAAATTCGTCGGCAGTGATTGCTGAGCGAGGCCAAATCATCGGGATGTGGAGAGCTGGGGCAACTGTGCCGAACATTGCTCTCGAAGTGGGGATAAGCACCAAGACGATTAGAAGATGGATCCGCCAGTGGGAGGAAGAGGGCTCAGTGGAGACGAAACCTCGAAGCGGGAGGCCACGAGTAACGTCGGCAAGGATGGACGCTATGATCGTGGCAGCTGCAACGGCATATCCAATGCGAACATCAGTGGAGCATACAAGAAATCTGGGCCTCAACTGCCATCACATAACGACGAGACGCCGACTTTATGAAGCCGGGATCGACTGCCATATTCCAGCTCACAAAGGGTGGCTAACACCTACTCGCAAGGAGTGTCGACTCGGCTTTGCATTGGAACACCTTCCACATAGAGAAGAGTACTGGAGAACCATTATATTTACCGATGAAACGGTGTTCAGGTCAGTAGGAGCCAAAGCAAGGCAATACTGGCGGCCCCCCAACACACACACTACCATGAGAAACACATTCAACATCGCTCAGTGAGTGGTAGGGTGTCAGTGTCCTTTTGGGGGTGGATGTGGGCACATGGGCCAGGTGAACTGGTCAAGATCAATGGCAGTTTCACTGGTGAGCAGTATGTAGACATCCTGGAGAAAGTGCTAATTCCTACAGTCCGTGCTATGGCAGTTCCAGCCCCCAACACTATCAGGCTGGTTCATGACAACAGTCACATTCATACCAGCAACATACTGAAGGACTTCCGACAGGATCACCCTGAAATTGAGGTCAGCGACTGGCCAACACTAGGCTGTGATATTAATCCGTCTTGAAAGAGCTCGCACTCGGTGCCGTCACAACACTCTGGTAGATTGTTCCAAGAGTTTACAACCCTCACTCCGAAAAAGTTTGCCCTCACCGTTTTCTGGACTTAGGCTTCTTCAATCTTGAGCTGTGACCCCTTGTGGGGCGAGCGTCCGCCAGCTCCAAGTAAGGGCACTCAACTGAGTAGTGCCCCCTGAGATCCTTATACACCTCGACTAGGTCCCCCCCTTACCTAGGGTTGCCTACGTCCGTATTTTCCCGGACATGTCCTCCATTTAAGTCTCGAAATCTTCATCCGGAAGGAATTTTTAAAATTCTTCAAAAGTCCGGAATTTCAGCATCCATCATTTCCTCCACGGAAAAAAACATGAAACTGTAATGATGAGAGAGAGAGAGAGAGAGGGGGGGGGAGGGGAGGTGGAAACCGTAGAGATCTCGTTCAGTTTTCGTCAGCTGATAAGTCACTTGTGCGGCTGTACGGTGTTGTCAACTTAACTGTCAAGTATTTGATTGCTAAGGGGGTAGAAGTTGATGAAGTGTTTTGACCAAGTTAGTAACCTGAATCAGTTTGTGGAAAATTAAAAGAGTGATGACGAATTTAGTAATCTGCCAACACATAAAAAGTGGACCAGATACTTTGAAAAATCAAAGAATATTGAATGCCACTCAGATTTGCTAAGAATTGCACAATTCTTTTTTGCTATATCATCTCACAATGCAAATGTAGAAAGAGTTTTTCACTGATGCAAAGTCAATGGACAAATGAAAGGAACAAATTGAGTGTTGAAACAATGAAAGGGCTTCTGACTGTACAGTACAATTTCCGAGAAACACCTTGCAGTGACTTCTATACCTTTCTAAAGAGCAATCAGCCAATACTGAAAAAGATCCGATCTACAGACAAGTATGCATGGGCACATCAAGTCACACACACAGTGGGGGAAAAAGACTGCAGCTAAGGGAATGAAGATGTTCAGCCTTAAGCAAAGGTAATTTTTTTTTTTTTTTTAAGATTTCTATACCATGTATGTTGTATATTAGCCTGTGTGTGCCAGGCGGGGCGGGGGGCGGGGGGGGGGGGGAGAATGTCTTCAGGAGCATCCTCTTTTTTGAATGTTCAGATATGGCAACCCTACCCTTGCCTGTCTGTAGTATAAGCTAGGCAAGTTCAGGCGCTCCAATCTCTCAGGGTAACGAGGTGCCGAAGTGCAGGCACCTGTCTGGTGGCCCTCCTTTGAACATTTTCAACCATCTGACAATCCCTAGCATATCTCGGTGACCAGATGGGGTGACAGTACTCCAGATGGGTTAGCACTTCACTCCTGAAGATCGTTACGAGGGACAGACCGTCTAGATATCTGAACGACCTTCTTATAAGACCCAATAATTTATTTGCCTGATTTACCTTCTTCTCACAATGACCCGAGAACTTCAGCTCATTGTCACCATACACACCTATAGGTCCTTCTCACATTCAGTCTCAATGAATATTAATTATTTAATAAAGAAAACGATTGAAATTTGGGTAAATAAACAAAATATAGAACAAATGAAGGTGATATGGGATTTTGGCACCAGTGCGTAAACCACCGAGCAGCAAACAACAATCTCACCCTAAACCACCTTGTCCCTCTTCTTCACACAGAAGCCTCAATGATTGCCTTGCAATTACAACTTGTTGCTGAGCACAAGCTAAAATCGTGCACAAGAAAAGCAAATCATAACTAACAAGTCCGTCTCTGGAAGCTGTGGGATGAATATGAAGAAAATATATCGCCACTTCTAATTTCCTGAAAATTGTCAGTGTCTTCCAAGCCTGCATGAGTAAAAACAATGTTTTTATATACAGTATTTTTTACTTTTAGTCTTTCACATATTGTTGAAGTGAGGCGTTTTAACATTGTTATTATTTTTGTTTCGTTTTAGTCTTTAATAAATTGTTTACCGGTAAGCGAGATGCTTGCATGAGTAATAATGTTTTCGTTTTATTTTAGTCTTTAATAAATTGTCTTTGTGATATGCTTGATGATCCAATGTATTGATATGCCAAGGCATAATTTCGTAATAGAATTGTGTAAACTAGGTGTTTTAATTGCTTTTCTATCCCAAGCAACAGTTATTTTTGTGTATACAGTAGTTATAATTTAAATAAAAAATAAACTAAAAAAATTAAAATAAATACAGCTCCTCCCCGTACGACCTACGACCACCCACACTTACGACCTGCCTCAGTCGTACCAAAATTTTGTCAAATTAAGTATTTTCGAGTCGCAACTTCAGTACACAGACAAAATTTTCATTTGTAATTCACTTTAAAATGGCTGGCAAACTTAAAAGGGAGAGTTTTGCAGTGCTGAGAAGAAAAAGACACCCATTTTCGATTTTCTATATATTATTTACGCATTTTCGACTTACGACCTGGATTTGGGTCCCTAACCCCATTGTAAGGCGGGGAAGAGCTGTAAATAAATAAATAAATATTGAAGTGATAACAGTGGTAACATTATGAGATGTTCGTATTACCACCATGCTATTGTACTATTCCAGATGTTACTAAATGTTACATAATACTTCCTTGAGATAACTGTATAGTATATATCAGGTCCCTAAAAGAGAGCTCAGGTTCTCAACTGGCTCAGCCATGTCAATATCGTTATTATTGTCCACTCTGTATCTGTTTTTCTGGTTAAATAAACCGTTTCATTTCAATTCAATTCACCTTCTAAAAAGACTAGCTTATTTATTTGAGTCAACTGCTTTTTAAAGGCCAAGAACTTCATTTCATTGTCAACATACACACCCAGGTCATTTTCACATTAGGTCTCTATTAATGGTGTTTCTTTGTCCCTATGGAACAGGCAATATGCCTTCTTACTGTTGGTACGACCTAGGTGCATCGTCTTACACTTCGTGACATTGAATCTTAACAGTCATTTCTTCGACCACTCTTGAAGCTAGCAGAGATCTTTCTGTAGCTCTTCATAGTCTGTTGTTTCTTAATTTCCCTGAATAACTTGGCATCGTCTGCAAACATTTGTATGGAGGAGTGTAATGTGTATAGCTTCTGGCATGTCATTTATGAAACAGACAAACAACAACGGGCTCAGTACACTGTACCCTGTGGTATCCCACTTGTCATGGGCACACATGATGATTTCCTGCCATTAATTACAACACACTGCTTGTGGTCATAAAGAAAATCTCAGATCTATGCTAGGGCATTTCCCCAAATCCATTAGCTTCCAATTTAATTCTCAGCCTTTCATAAGCCTTGGCAAAATCCAGCACCTTAAGAAGCGTACTGGCATGAAACCATCTTCACAGTTCTGGCTTTACAGGGTTGTTTCGTAGATGTTCCATCATGGCATATCTTATAATGTTCTCTAGTACTTTACACACTGCTGGTCAGGCTCACTGATCTATAATTATTCATGTTAAGACCTTGATAAAATCACACGGGAAAAGTTGCCTCTGAAGATGTCTTGAATAAAGACGAAAGCTAAGGTGCTCCGTTGTTTCCCTTTTCCGTGTGATTTTATCAAGATTTATCTTATCCACGTTTTCATTGTGGATCTACATGAAATCATGTTAAGACGATCGCCCTTCTTGAGTATTGCACTCACCATTTGCTCTTCCAGGCATTTACAGAACAGGATCTTAAGTGACTCAACAAGCTCGTTGCACAACTCTCTTAGCAGTCTTGGATGCACCATATCAGGGCCGGGACTCTTATGAACCTTTAGCTTTGCCAATTATTTTTTTCCTATTTTCGCCACTTATCAGCTTACTAGCCATTCGGGCAGTTGGTGTATCCAGTGTTAGTACAGGAGGAAACCATGAACCGGAAAACCTGTGATGTTTGTTAGGGTCACTCTCGACATACTGTACTGTATCGACGAGATATATACACACGTTACTGCTGTACCACCAACATCCCCCCCCCCCCACTGTACCACAGAACCACCTGGCTAAAAAGAGAATAATATCATCTCAGGATCAGTCCTCTGTTGCTCTATAACCAACAATCCTCTAATACAGTTTTCTTCAGATTTTTTTAAACATCTTCCAGTTTTTCATATTTTAACATTCCTATTAAAGGAAATAATATTACAAATTTAACTACTGTATATTTTTTATTTAACACAAATACTTATTATCATGCACATTTTAAATTTTCATAGGCTAATAATAATATATATTGTAATAAATATAAAGGTACTCCTTACAATCATTTTCTTTATTAAATGAAATGAAATCAAACCTATACTAGCATGTTAGGAATTCTTTTCCAAATCCTTCAAACTTAAACGATAATGTTCTAAATTAGCAGGTAATTGTGGTCATGTTGACGAGCATGAGTTCATGTGGAAAGAAGTATGGTCATGATAAAGAGTTTCTTTATGTTGTTGTTGGTGTGAGTGAATATTCATGTTAACACAAGTGTGTTTATGTTTATAAAGAATATGCAAGTCGAAAAGAGTTTGCATTCATGTTGACACCGCATCAATTAATGAGTGTGTGTCTGAATGGAAAAGTCATTCAAAGTAGGTTTACATGTTCTAAAGTTGGCATAGATTCACATTATATAATACTATCCCTTAAATTATTTCACGATGAAAAAGACACTAATTAGTCTTAATACTATACTGATAAACACACATCAAATTTTAATCTGCTATATAAATTATAAGTCCTCAATAATAGAAATTTGGTTCTATTAGTGACACTGAATTTACAGATACCTGTATTTAAAGATATTTTCAGTGAAAATTACAAAAAAAAACTAAAAAAACTAAAATGGCACATTGCATTATAACCCAAGATATTACCTATATTATGGAAGGACAGTTTTAGAGACAGAAGCGTGGGCTGTTTTCACAATTGTAGCAACAGGACTTGAAGTGGATATTACAGTAATTATTCCTTGCATCACTACAAGTTTTCTTGCATCAAACCAGTTCATCTTACCAAGGCTTGACAATTATTGCCTAATTTTTCTGAGATTACTCAAGTACAATGTACATAAGTTTACATATCAAAGTCATCATTTAATTCATCAAAAAGCAGATTTGTTTTAGTATGACTAATCAGCTAGGGTTAAAAGTAAAAGCTTCATGGCTATTTCCAGGTAAATGTTTAATTAATATCCTATGAATACTGACTCTTCTCTCTTGATTTGTATCACAGTAACTTCTTAATCCTTAGTGATCCTGATGCTACACTATTGTATAGTGCTTGATTTAACATTTTGACTCTGAAATAAAAAAGGACATAACAGATAAATGTTAACTTATCCCAAACCTGGGAAACAAAAAAATACACAATACAAAAGTGTGAAGAAACCTTTTTTTTTCATAATCAATCACACAATTAATAAATACAGTCAATTAGAAAATTCGAAATATTACTCAGTACACTAGTCAAAAAATCAAATGCTTAATGGTGTAATTCACAAACACAGTCAACAAATTCAAAAATATTGAAATAAAAAGATACACTGTGTATTAATATTTCTAGTTCTCTATCATTTCCACAAACACCAATACTGAATCAGAGATTTTTAAAACATGACTATATCAGAAAACTCATGTATGGCGAACAAGGCTGTGGTTTGATGACCAGGATTCCCAGGACCTTTGGCATGTGTGACTGGGAATAAATTCAACATTTAATCTGAAAAACTTAAGTCTCTCCCAAGTTACAACACAGCTGCCAATCACACAGAGCTGAGAATCTTTGCTAACATGATAAATGTATATTCTTTACAATACACATTAGTCTGACAGAAAATTAACAACATTATCAACCCCACTCGGCAGTTATCCCATCATTCCAATTGGACCTCCTGACTTGCTCAGTTTTTTATATTTAAGTGCTTCTTCCCCAAGCTTCCCAAAAAATATTTTGGAAGACTTATCTTTGGTAAGACTGTTGGGCATACACGCCTATGTGTTATTACTTTAGGAATGTTTATTCTGTTGCAAGAGTGCTTACATCTGCATAATGACCTTGTTGGTAGTTTATTGGAAGGCTGATATAAAGGGCAAGTACTACTAAGCCTCATGTTCTACACATGCCAACAGTGAAAAATAAGAGACATGACCAACTGTCCAAGCAGCTAACAAGATGATCAGTGGCAAAGAGGGTAATATATAACAACATCTAGCTCAGCCATAATTTACCAGATGGCTGGCTACTAGGAGGATATTTTGGTTTCTTTGGAGTTGAAATTTTCAACCTTTGTTGTTCAGAGTGCTGTAATTTTGGCCACAACCCACCAAGAGAATTTTTACCCTGAATTTAGCATTTTGTAATGCTTACATGTCATTATTTTTCGTTCTACTTCACACACAAGACTTTCACATGTAATCCTTATTGAAAGCAATTACAGTAATATACAAATCCTCTTTTGTATTAGTTTTAAATAAAATTTCCTACAACTTTCTTTGTTCTACATGGAAACTTTCAATTAGGACTGGGAGACAAAAGAAAACTCCCCAAAAACTCAAAGCTAAATTCCTGGAACACAGTGTTCATCACTTGCACCAAACCAACATCTTTACAGATGGCTCTAAATCGGCAAATGGTGTTGGTTTTTCAGTTGTGGTCTATAATTTTACAATAAAGCGAAGATTACCTGCCTCTTGCACAATTTTTACCACCGAACTTCAAGCAGTCCTTGGTGCAGTAAAGCACATTTCTAACTCTAGTAATAATGGAGGTCAGTATGCTGTTCTTACTAACTCTCAAAGTGTTTTTTCTTCACTAAAGCAGTTAAGTACAGGAGCAGCTGGTCCTACTGCATTCTCAAAGATAGGCAAGGATGTGTTTTTGTTGGATGCCTGCACATGTAGGCATTGAAGAAAATGAGTATGCTGACCTAGCAGCATAGGAGGCAGTTGGCCTCCCTTGTCCTATGAGTGTCAATATACAGTACCTCATAGTGACCATAGTGACCTGAAGGATTCAAGCCACTCTTTTGTTGCTGGGAAGTGGCAAGAACGTTGGTCGTCCCTAACAATAAAGACTAAACCGCGAGATATTCAACCTTTTATTCAACCGATGTGGTCCTTTTGTTTACCCAACAGGAGGAGTGGTATTGTTTTAAAGAGGTTAAGGATTTTCCAACTCCCACCTCACATATAATTATGTGTTTATGAGTGAAGTTCAGCAACAGGCCCCTCACTGCAACTCCTGTCACACTGACCTGACAGCTAACCATATCCTAAATGACTGCAGGTCTTTTAACCTTCAAAGGAGAGACAATTCCTTGAACAATAAACCCATCAACAAAAATTTAAATAATGAGGGAGACTGGTGCCTACACTACAGCACCTCATTTATTCAGAAAGATTAGAACTGCAACTGCCTAGCTTATACAGTACAGTTCTGTATTACAGATGGGCAAGGGGCGACCTAATTGAAGATCATAAACATCTCAGAGGACACTACTCGGCCGAGTGTCCATACCTGGAGATGGCGGACGCCTGCCCCACAAGGGATCACAGCTCAAAATTGAAGAAGCCACAAGTCCAGAAAACTGTGAGGGCAAACTTTTTCCCGAGTGAAAATTGTGAACTCTTGGAACAACCTACCAGAGGGTCTTGTGACAACAGCAAGTAAGAGCTCTTTCAAGACCAGATCATGACCAACACTGGAGCAGTGCATGATCAGTACTTGCAAATAGACCATAACAGAGACGTGAACAACTGCCCAAGCGGCTAAAGAGCAGATCAGTGGCGAAGAGGATAAAAGAATAAGTTTTAATATGGAAAAAAAAAATTTAATTCGAGGCATGTGCTATGTAGCCTTGCATGCTTCGGTGCCCAGCGGTCCCAAGGTGGAAATTAATTCAAGTTTTTATTTTTTACCCAATCGTCCTCTTCATTAGTCAGAGGGGATGAAGCATCAACGGTTTTCATTTTGTTTTAATAGGATGTGGTTGTTTTTATATAAGGGATACCCTCTAATTGTAATACAGCACTGAATGACCTATTGGTTGCTTGGCTTTCAACCTAAATTCCATGGGAACTAACAACGTTATACTGTACAGTGTAACAAAATAATTACCATTATATTTCACTTCATCCTTAACTGAGCTACTAGACTTGTCCAAAGCACAACAGAGGGCCCATAATGATTGAGAGAGGGATTTTTTTTTTTTTACGGGGAATAGCCCACCTGGGCACAGGTCATCGACCCACAACCGGTCAAAAAAATTAAAATAAAAAGAAATTCAAAATAGAAAAGAAAAAGATTATATTAATCTACACCACGAAGATGTTGGAAAACCAGCTTTTTAAAGTGAGACAGATTGTATGAGTATGGAAACACAGAAGAAGGCAGAGCATTCCACAGTTTTGCTGTGCGAGGAAAGAAGGATGTACTATAGGGGGCAGGGAAAAAACACTTGTATTTGAGTTGCAGGCTGCACTTTTCAGGCATCGTTTGTATGGCTGTAACAAACACCTGTGCAAAATTTCATGCCATTTCATGCATACTTACCCTGCCGCATCGCGAACGACTTTTTGTCAATTTTTAGTGTATACCAAAAATTAGGTGTCATTTAATGTTTTCCAGGATAATGATAAATTTTATATGGGTGACATCGATTTAATTCACATGTTATTTTACAGGTACACCGTATAGAAAATCACTACAAGTTCATATTGAAATTCTTTTTTGTGCGGAACCTTGGCATCATTATCCTAGACAATAATCTTTGCCTAATATATCCATCTCTCGATTCGTATCCCGTCACTTCAGTGCAAGCTTCAGTCATCACTTTTATGCCTCTCTCGACCGCCTGAGTGCTGTTTGGCCACTTGGGCACCACTAATGGGGTCTCAAGAATGTCATTAACCTGTAGATTTGACAGAGAAGCAATGTAAGGAGGCTCAGTCTTGAGTTCATTCCTCCAGTTAATCATGGAATGATAGTTTTTTGCTTGCCATTTTAGTTTCGGAGTCACCACCTTTCTCATGTTGACTACAGGAGGCACATCCTCATTCCCATCTCCATCTTTACCCTCCTCATCAGTATAGTTTAACAAATTCTCGTCAACAGCAGCATCAGAATCTTCCTCCTCCTCTTCAGATCTGCCAGTGCATTCTTCCTTTTGCTGATTCTCCTCTCTAATTTTTCTTATCATTGAGACAGCTTTTTCTCTAACAGTCATGTCCTCATCTGCACACATACCAAGAAGAAGTTCATCTGTGTGGGCAAAGTATGCATTTCTCTGGACAGCCTTCTTCACTATCGTCTCCTCACTATTCAGGTGTTTCATATATAGCAGGGACTGGAATACGTTCCTTGAGCCGTGTGTTACGTAAGGGTGTATCTTGATGTAAAACCACATTGGAGCACTGAACTTTATTATTGTAATGACAATTCTTTTCAACTCATGGCTGGGTCTTGATGTTGCTACATACAGCCTGAGGATTCTACTCCATAAGGTGTTCCACCTTGACACACAGGGAGGACCTGGCTCAATAGCAGCCAAGTCATCTTCAACAACACCTGTGATAACTCCTTTACAAATCCTATACAGGTATTTCTGATCCCAGGACAGATCTTTCTCCACTTCATCATTAAGCACAGGGAAATCAGAGAAACTGACTGGCTGGAAGGCGACAACTGGAAGCTCAGACAAAGACTCCTTGATCTGCTTTCCAATGGGACCACGCCAATGCTCAGGACCACTTGGTTTACCATCATAGTGATAAAAAACTGCGCGGAAAGGCAGCTCATTTCCGTGAAGCTGACATATGAAATAATGGAGCGGGTGACCAAGTAACATTTCAAGATGATGAATGACTCCATTTTCTGATCCTACATTTACATTGGTTCCATCACAACCAACACACACAATGGGCTGCTAGGTTAGATTTTTCTCCACCAGAAACTCGTGAATAGTTTTGGCAATCTGCTTTCCGTGTCCAGTCTTGGGAGTCACATGTGTGAGATATTCATTGCCAGGCTCAACCATGATGACATAATGATCTTTCACCATCATCCTCGAACTCCATTTCTCGGTCTTCTCATTCTTTATCATCACATGAATGGCGGTCTACTTACCATCAAAATAGAGTGATGTCAAATTATCTAAACTAGCCATCTCAATTTCTTGCCTCTTAAATCGGTATTTTTGTCTCGCATCCCGCAGCTTATGTGGTCCAATAACCTGACTCTTGTCATCCTTTGTGATAATGCCATAGTCAGTTAAGGTGGCAGTAGCAATGGCAGCTCCAGCATAATCACTAATCAAGTATCGGTCACAAGTGGCAGCCAGTGAAGGGAGTCTTGTCCGGTTCTGTGAACTGGTGTCTGTCAGAGCCCTTGGATCAGGGACAAAATCAGCATCAGTATTGACGAGAGGAATATCTCTTGAATCATCTGAATTATCCTCAACATAAGGAATATCTCCAGCTACCAGATATCTATGTTTTTGCTCAAGCTGTCTCCTAACTCTGTCCGCATCATGCTTCTCTCTTGCCGTCACTCTGTCCCACATCTTCGTCACTTTCATGTCAACCCCTGCAATCTTCATCTTCCTATCACCTCGCTGGTCAAGGAGAAACTGCACCTCACGTTTGGGAACTTTTATAACACAATTACATGCCAGGTGATATCCGTCACACTCCTTAACTATGCACCTCACATCCTGACAGGAGGCAAGGGGACAATAACAATAAGAGATATGAAAAAAAAGTTGATAAACACTGAACAGAACATTGCACCGCCACAGCGGCTGTTTGGCTAGTACCGTAGGTAAATTTAAAAATTTCAGTAGAAAATGCGGCAGACTAAACCTCGACATATCAGCTTCAAATTTGGCATGGAGTCTTAGATATGTATAAGGAACAATGCCTGAAGAGTGCAGCTTTGAGCAAAATTTCACTGCCCCCTAGTGTACTATAATGGGTTATTCCAGTGTGACCGACATCCACAGAGAAACGGTGGGCACTGTGGGCAAGACCAGTGCTACGAATCCACGGCCTGTGGACACAGGATGCCAAATCCACCGGACATTGCCCGTTAAAGTATCTGTAAAAGAGAGAGTGAAGCAACATTGCGGCGAAGAGAAAGGGAAGAAAGATTATCAACTATATGAAGAGAGTTAATAAGACAAAATGCTTTTGATTCCACCCTATCTAACAGTTGGACAAAAGAAGAGCCACCCCAGATATGAGAGCAGTACTCCAAGTTTGGACAAATGAATCCTTTAAATACTTGAAGCAACTGCTCAGGAGTGAAGTAGCTACGGCATCTGTATCGCATTCCCAGCTTTCAGGAGGCAGCTTTAGCAATGTTGAGGATGTGTGGCTTCCGTGACATATTAGAGGAAATGGTGAGGCCTAGCATATTTATTTCAGAATTTGGCAGAATGATTGCATCCTGAAATGTGATTGGTGGTATATCATCTAATTTGGAGAGTGTAATTGGTAAATACCGAGTTTTATTACTACATATTGAATTTAACCAAGTTTCTACCTCCCCATTCGGAGATACTGCACAGATCCGCATTGATAGATGAAATGATATCAGCTCGAGAAACAGATCCAGTTTGAGAATTAGAAGGAAGGGAAAATTGTGAAGAAGAGTGAAGGTAGAATTATCAACATAAGAATGGATAGAATTAGTCATAGTGTTAAGTAAATCATTGATAAAAAGAAGGAAGAGAGTAGGAGAAAGAATAGAACCCTGTGGGACACCACTATTGGTAGAGAAAGTGAGAGAGAGAGATCCCTCGACAACAACAGCAATGGATCGGTTTTCAAGGAAGCTAGAAAATAGAAAACAGAGAACAAAGTGGGGGAGAGAAACCATAAGAGGGAAATTTAGAAAACAAAGACTTGTGCCATACCCTGTCAAATGTTTTGGAGATGTCGAAGGCCAAAACAAAAGTCTCCCCATAATCCCTAAAAGAAGATGACCAAAGATGGGTGCAGTAGGAGAGCAGATCACCAGTAGATCTCGCCTGGCAAAAGCCATACTGGTGATCCAACAAAAGAGAAAGGCGCTCAAGTTGAAGGAGAAAATTAGAGTTAAAATAGTTTCGAAAATCTTAGAGAGGGATAAAGTTAGGGCAATGGGACGATAGTCAGAAGGATTGGAATGGTCACCCTTCTTCGGGACGGGCTGAACCAAGGCATGCTTCCAAGAAGAAGGAAAAGTTTGGGTTTTGAGGCAAAGGCAAAAGAAGCAAACAAGCACAGGGGCCAGAACTTCAGCACACTCCCTCAGAACACGTGGCCTGTATACAGGCCTGTTAACTAAATGTAGTGCAGTTATACTCTCAATTAAATCAAATTAAAGTACAGTACAGGTTGAACCTCCCTAATCCGGTACTCTATTAGAAAACGCCATAGTGAGTTTCCCTTCTCACCTCCATCCTTAGTGCAAGATCTCCTACATGCATGTATGTATGTGAGCCTAACAGAGAAATTTGAACACTGGCCACATACTGTAGACCATGCTACAATATGTTTGACAGTTCATGCCAAGGTCTAGTGCTCATTTATATATCTGTCCTTAAGAGTGACTAAGTTTTTCTCTTATAAAATATCACTGAACTGACATGGGAGAATAATTTTAACATTGTTGGAATTCTTATACGATAGTGATTAATTTTAATATAAACATGCTATAGCTCGCATTAAACATACAAAGAGCAAAAATTTTTATCTCTTATGCAAAATATATGATGTTTATATTCAAATTATTTATTGTCTTGCAAGGATTCCAGCAATACAAATTATATTCTCCTAACTTTAGTCTGTGACATTATATAAGATAAAAACTTTAAGCTTAAAACACCAAACCCTGGCTGGGAAGATAGGGGAGAGGAGTGGGGGGGGGGGAGGAGTGGGGGGGGAGTGAGGGAGGGGGGGCGAGTGAGGGAGGGGGGGCGAGTGAGGGAGGGGGGGCGAGGGAGGGAGGGGGCGAGGGAGGGAGGGGGCGAGTGAGGGGGGGGGGGCGAGTGAGGGGGGGGCGAGTGAGGGAGGGGGGGGCGAGTGAGGGAGGGGGGGCGAGTGAGGGAGGGGGGGGCGAGTGAGGGAGGGGGGGGCGAGTGAGGGAGGGGGGGCGAGTGAGGGAGGGAGGGGAGGGAAGTGACAGTGACATGTTTGACAGTTGCTGCCAAGGTCTAGTGAAGTATTTATTTGTTTATTTATGTCCTTTAGATTGAGTTCAAGCTTTTTGCTTTAAAAATGTCACAGAAGTGACTGGAGAGAATATAATTTACATTGCTGGAATTCTTATAAGATGGTGATTAATTTGAATATGTACATGCTATAGTTTGCACTACACAAAAATTTTAGTAATCATTAGTACATTATTTTGAGTACATGTACAGTACAGCTTTGCCCTTAGGACAGTCTAGTGCACCCAGAGAAACATTAGGAGCAAAATTTTAAATATGATGCGCCAAATTGGCCCATCAATAATACTATGTATTTTACAAAGACAAGCTGTGGCTCGGAAAATTCTATAGTCCGGCACCGGTCAGGTCCAAAGGGTGCCGGATTAGGAAGGTTCAACCTGTACAAGAAAACATACCATACTATCTATCATCTCACACGAGGTGTAAAACTTAGATTCTCTCACCTTGACTCAGGCATAACACTTAGAACTGGATTCCTGCCTGCACATCCCAAAGAGTATCTGCTGACTTCTTCAATTGGTTAATTTCTTCTTGTGTGAGCGTCTGCTTAATGACATGAGTGACACCATTCTCACCCAACACAACTGGCAGACTCAGGAACACATCCTTGTCAATGGTATGGTAACCCTGGGGTGATGATAAAGTAATAAATTTTTGCACGATACAGTACGTAAGGTACCTCACACTGCACAACCAATCAGATACATAAAATAGCAGATAGGTATCAAAAAATATATCAACACAGTCTAGCGATTTTTCTCATCAGTCTCAAACATGTTTTGTTGAGTAGTGGTGACGTTTTTTTTTAAAGAACTGACACCAACTATTGTTATGAATTTTACATAAATTAACAACACGAAATTACAGGATTGACAGGAAAATCACCACAGAAATACTGCAATACAAAGAAAACTAGTTCTCATAACACTTTGGATATTACTGATCTTGATACAGTATAAAAAACAAAACGTTAAGATCCGACATGAATTTAAAACATTAAAAACATTACATAAGACAAAATCTAGATAAAAGGCAAAATCAGGGTACAAGAACTTCAAATACTGGAATGGGAAGGATGAAAGGAACCACAATGCAAGCTCATCCAGGGATAGCATCAAAAGCAAGATGTATTACAGTACACCATTTGCACAACTATCAATTTGGCAATAATCTAATTCTCTAACAGCATTTTACCTAATGAGCTAAATTTAATATTATTTATGTAATGAACACACACAACTCTGCCATATCATCCAGATATAATACAGGACTACGTATGGAAGATGTGTTCTTATGACCAATTTGCGATCATCCTTGTCTATTTTACTAATGCTGCTTCTTCTCTTGAACTACAGTACATACACAGTGCACCCTTTATTGCTCTCAAAGAAAAATTCTCACACACATCTTCATGCGGTCCAAGGACTCATATTTTCCCATACTCATTCTCAGTTTTGCTCTGTACTAGTGGGCAACTGTAGTCATGGACAAACATTACTTAAATTGTGAACCCCGTTTGTGAGGTCTAATGCTGCACTGGTTTCATTTAATAATAATTGATATTCAGTGAATTTGACCAAGGACAGCTGACAAAGCCATGAGAGTCTTTATTCCAGCAACACCTGGTGTTCTTATGGCCAGGCAGTCACCCACCCAAACCCTAATCGGACCAAACATTGCTTAACTTCACCGATCAGACAACAAGCAGTGTTTCCAATTTGGTGCTACTGACACTTACTGACAGATTTATTCCTCATACTCATTTCGATACATGAACAAACCTAAGCCCTTGGTTCATAATATAACGGAAGTAATCATTCAGATTCAGATTAGGCAACATCTGAAAACCACTTCCAAACCCTCAAGTAGCAAACCCATATTTTGAAGTGATAAAACCTAGAGCTATTCTAACATGTGGATACAAATATCCCAACCTAACATAACAAAGTATAGTATTGTAAAATTTAAGTGTCATTACTTTAACTACAGTAGGGTCTCATTTTGAGCGAGCATATCGTACTGGCACATATCCACACAAGCGATGCCCTTTAACACATGTTAAAATCGCTATACAGTACAGGTACTGTATTGTACTAGATTCGCCAGACCTTTACTCTAGAATAACTTGAATAACCAACTTAACCTTCCACAAATAACACAATGTTACATAAACTGCATCTACATTATCAAATAAATATTTTACTTTTACTTTTATCCTCTTCACCACTGATCGGCTCGTTAGCCGCTTGGGTGATCGATCACATGTGTTACGCACTGTTGGCAAGTACTGGGCATGCACTGGCTCCTGAATATACCTGAATCTTCTCCAGTGTTGGTCAAGCCTTGTCTTGAAACAGCTCACACTCGGTGCCGTCACAACACTTTCTGGTAGATTGTTCCAAGAGTTCACAACTCTCACTCCGAAAAAGTTTGCCCTCACAGTTTTCTGGACCTACGGCTTCTTCAATCTTGAACTGTGACCCCTTGTGGAGAGAGAGCATCCGCCAGCTCCAAGTAAGGACACTCGACTGAGTAGTGCCCCTTGAGATGCTTATACACCTTAATTAGGTCGCCCCTTGCTAGGCAAGTTCAGGAGCTCCAATCTCTCAGGATAGTTGAGGTGCCGTAGTGCAGGCCCTCCTTTGAACATTTTCAACCAACTGACAGTCCCTACCGTATCCCGGGGACCAGATCGTTAAAGGGACAGACAGTCTAGATATCTGAACAACCTTCTTAGAAGACCCAAATAATTTATTTGCCTGATTTACCTCCTTCTCGCAATGGCCCGAAAACTTCAGCTCATTGTCAACATACACACTTAGGTCCTTCTCACATTCAGTCTCAAATAGTGCAGTTTCTTCATCCCGTTGGGACATACCGTATGATACGCCTCCTTACCGTTGGTACGCCCCAGGTGCATCCTCTTACACTTCGTGACATCGAATCTCAGCAGCCATTTCTTCGACCATTCTTGGACCTCGCAGAGACCTTCCTGCACCTCTTCACAGTCTGCATGGTTCTTGATTTTCCGAAATAACAGTTGTGTGGAGGAGTGTACAACGTCAGGCATGTCATTTATGAAACAAACAAACAAATAACAGCAGGCCCAATACACTGCCCTGTTGTACCTCACTTGTGACAGGTACAGATGATGATTTCGTGCCATTAACCACCACACACACAGCTTGCGGTCATGTAGAAAATCTTCTATCCACATTTCCCCGAATTCCGTACCCTTCCAGTTTGATTTTCAGCCTTTTGTGGGGTACACTTTCGAAAGCTTTGGCAAAATCTAGGTATATATTGTTGACATTACCACCCTGTTCCAGAATATGGATCCAAATATTCAATACCTTGAGCAATTGTGTTAAGCAGGAGCGCCCCGGCATAAAACCGTGTTGGGAATCTTTTACAAGGTTGTTTAGTAGTAGATGTTCGATCGCAGCATCTCTGATAATACTCTCAAGTACTTCACATATTATGCTGGTCAGGCTCACCGGTCAATAGTTGTTCGTGGAGTGACGATCGCCCTTCTTGAAGATAGGACTCACTTAAGTCACTTTCCAATCACTGGGGACCTTTTGTTCATCCAGGCATTTACAGAACAGGATCTTCAGGGGCTCGGCAAGCTCGTTGCACAACTTTCTTAGCACTCTGGGATGCACCATGTCAGGGACGGGACTCTTATGGACCTGTAGCTTTGACAGTTTATTTCTAATACCCTCTTCTGTGAACACAAAGTGGGTGTCGAACCGTCTGTCGGCAAACGCAGGAAGGTTAATTGCATTCTCTCTTGTGAACACCGAGGAAAAGAAGCTGTTCAACGCCTCGGCTTCATCCTGGTCAAAATCTGCGTAACTACCATCTTCAAGCCTCAGGATTGATACTCCTACTCGCGTTTTTAATTTTGACTTTACATAGCGGTAAAACGCCTTTGGGTTTGACTTGACTTCACTTGCAACCAGCATCTGGAACTCCTTTTCAGCCCTTCTACACTCTGCCTTTGCTTGGTTTCTGGCTCTTGCATACATCTTCCAGTCCTGCTCATTGTTTGACCCAACCCACGTCGTGAAATTCTGTGTTTTCTTCTTAACTTTGCCGACCGCCGCATGGTTCATGTGTAGGGATCCCCTCGTATTCCTAAAGGCACTGGGTTTGGTCTTGGGTATATATCTATCGATCAAATGGATCACTTTACTATAGTGTGTTTTTTTCAGCTGAGAAAAAATGCCCCGCCCCTCCTCAAGAGTTACAGCTGATTGGCTGTTTCAAACCTGCCCGATTTTGTCAAGTAATGATGTATTTCAAAATGAGTTTACTCATAATTGTTGGGATGACCGTTTCTGACGAGAAAGATATTTAGCTAAATTACCGTATATACCCATGTATAGCACGAGTTCTTAAGACCAAATTTTTTGGCAAAAAGTTGGGGGTCGACCTCTATACGGGTAATAGTTTCGTTAGGTTGAAAAATATTTACCAGTAAACAATGGAAACGACGCACCAACGCACCACCAGCTGTGAGTGTCGGTACAGTTGCCAGGGCAGATCTCTTGCGTCATCATAGCAAGCCCAAAGTAGCCAAATGCATGGTATGGTATGCACAGGAGTATGTAAAACATAAAGTATACACGTGGGCTAATCGTGATGACATAATATGATGTGAGTCAGATCATCTACACACAGTTGCCAGTTTCAAAATTTTCCTTTTAAAATTTTAAGTTACCGAGTATTTCTTTTCCCAAATCGTTTTACAATACTGTAGGTAAAACAGTATACTATTGTGCAAACCCCACAGAAAAAAAATTAACAAATGGAGACACCAAAAATGTAAAAAAAAAAAAATGCTGTCTGACTTGCAACACTGTTGGTAGGGTCAGGTGGTTCTAACGGTACCTGCCAGGACCCGGTAATCAAATTTATAACAATATCTAACCTCAATTACTGTAGTTTATCTGATGTAGGCAATATGAAGTAAAAAATACCAGTTAAAGTGAGAAATTGGAAGAGAATAAACAAGAAAGATGTTGGGCTATTTTTGGTAGGGCTGAGGGAGAGAGTACCAGCTGTTTGGTCTTTTTTGGCGGGAGAGTCACGCAAATATCCGTACTAGTATTTGTTTGGTGTGTTCTAGATTTTTAAAAATGAATACTTGTAAATTAAAAGTACCGTAACATTGTATTATATAAAAACTTGTCATATTTCTGGAAAATAAGAAGCAAGAAAATAAGAATACACCGGTAAACACAATTTCAACGTACGCTAAAATTAAAAGCTGCTTAAGAAGGGCCGATACAAACACAAAGCCTCCACGACCAGGGCTCTGCCGCATCAGCTAGACAGTACACGTGTTTTTCGAATCGTTTTCAGTTAAAAAACTTTTACATCACAAGTGAATTAGGATAGAATATTACTGTAATATAACAGTTTTTAACTGAAAACCATTCGAAAAGCGATTACGGTAACATCTTTTGAACGAAAGAAAGCGAGTCATTGTTTTTTGTCACGATTTTATCCCACTTTCCACTGTAATACGTACGTCATTTCAGCAAAAATATTACATTTCCATATTCTCAGAAATAAATAGTAGTTTTGCTGAAACGTGATGTATTTCAATGTACATGAAAACAAAAGACTTTACCTAACCTTCCGATGTTCAAGATATGTTACTCGTATTTTTAATAGTTTTCGGTTAAAATACTGTTATATTAGTGATATTCTATTCATACTGTGGTTGATATAATACCTTCACGGAAATGTAATATTTTTTGCTGAAATGACATACTTATTACAGTGGAAAGTGGGATAAAATTGTGATGAAAACAATGACTTTGGCTTTCTTTCGTTCAAAAGATGTTACCGTAATCACTTTTCGAATGGTTTAGTTAAAAAACTGTTGTATTATATTACAATAATATCCTAATTGACTTGAATAAATACTACGATACCATATTTCTGAATATTTTCATTAAAATTCATCCAAATCATTTTCCTTGTCATCGTCTGCAGCACCAAACAGCTTCTCCCAGTCCTCTCTTTGAACAGGGCTAGAGGGTGCGTGTTTTTCGAATCGTTTTCAATTAAAAAACTATTACATCACACGTATATTTTACCTAAACTGCGCCTGAATGAATATATTCTCGGAAATAAATAGTAGTTTTGCTGAAACGTGATGTATTTCAATGTAAAATAGGATAAAATACATGACGAAAACAAAAGACTTTACCTAAGCTTCCGATGTTCTTGAGATGTTACTCGTTTTTTTTAATAGTTTTCGGTTAAAATTCTGTTATATTACAATGATATTCTATTCATACTGTGCTTGATATAATACACTCACGGGAATGTAATATTTTTGCTGAAATGACGTATGTATTAAAGTGGAAAGTGGGATCAAATCGTGACGAAAACAATGACTTTCGCTTTTCTTTCGTTCAAAAGATGTTACCGTAATCGCTTTTCGAATGGTTTAGTTAAAAAACTGTTGTATTACAATAATATTCCCTCCTAATTGACTTGAATAAATACTTGAATGGAAATATACAATATTTTTGTTGAAACTACCCGCGTTTCAGTGTAAAGTGTCGTGATAATAAATGGTAAACAAGTTTATAGGACGTAGTGTTTCCCTGAAGGTTTTGTTGTTCCTTTACCCTCAAAAACGTGGGTCGACCTATAAACGAGGAATATCATAAATTAACGATTTCTTGATCATAAAATCGGGGTCGACCTATATACGAAGGGGGGTTATAGACGAGTATATACGGTATATAAAGATACATACCTTCTTTATTTTAGATGTAAGCCCGTAGGAAGTTTATCAGAAGTATTACACGTGAATTAACTGATAAACTCGGGTAGCAAATTCACACTTTCGGAGGATGCATTGAATATATACTCATTTTTACCTACAATAAGACATACTAAGACAAATTACATATCAGTAATAGTACATTATGCAAAAACAACATTTTAAAAGATCAGAATCACATTGAAATATTACACAACCATTAGCAGAGACGGGAAAAATATGAAGTAGTTCTCAGTCATATTTCCTTGTGATTCAGCTTGTCTTTTATTTTGAAGTCAAATTATATACTGTATCGTATCTTTGTTCAATACTGTACAGTGACCCCTCGTTTAACGAACGCCTCGGTTAACGAACTGCCTTCCATAAGGATCTTCAATTCGGTTAACGAACAAAAATTCGGTTAACGAATTTCTTACGAACCTACCTCAACATGTTTTCGCTTGCACTGACCGGGCAACCAGCTTTAGTATCAGTCCGCCAATACATTAATCGGTTCTAGGGCTTAAATTCCTTACTATTTTAGTAAATATCAAGAAGTTTATACTATGCAATAATTTTAAAAGTTTAATATTCAAATTTTTAGTCATTTTAACAATTATTGAACATAATTGAAGGTAAAGTGACTAGTTTAATGCGCGGCATCCATCCTCTTAACACAGCAAACAGGCGTTAGTCTCTCTCTGTTTTCACTGGAGGTAACATCTTGCTTGAGGCTCTCTTCAACTAAATGCTTTTTTTCTGTGTTTCCAAGCAAATTATTGGTCATTTTGAAATATATTTTACATATTGACAATATATAATGCAGTGCAGTGTTGATTTAAAGAAAATAATCTTGAATTACACGAAGAGAGCTAAAATTTTATGGGTGAAATGGCACCATGGGGTGACTTCTCTTCCACCCCAATGCCTTCTCTTCTTCCTTCTCCTCCACCCCCATTCTAAATCCCATCATTATCATCATCATCCAGGAGCCTTCTACATACACACCTCAAAGTAAGTGAACTTTTCTACCATTTTTGTTGAATTTAGGAAATTTTCGGTGAGCTGGAACCAATTACCCAAAAACCCATTGAAACAATGGTTTAGGTTAACGAACTTTTCGGTTAACGAATGACCTTCTGGAACGGATTGAGTTCGTTAACCGAGGGGTCACTGTATTTTATATTATTTATGATGAAACATACACCATAATTGGCTAATTTTATGATCATACAAAAATATAATAATGAATAAAAAAATAAAAATTAAAAGGAAAATGAGGCAATATCAAGGGGGAAAGGACAAGCAACCCTTGTCCCTTCACCAGTGCATGCCCAGTACTTGTCAACAGTGTGTAATAGTAACGTAACCAATCGCCCAAACGACTAACGAGCCAATCAGTGGCGAAGAGGATAAAAGTAAAAGTTAGGGAGAAAAGTGACAATATCAACCCTCACTCCCCCCCCCCCCCCCACCACACTCAGCCTCTACCACTCTCTCCTCCACCTTCCACATCCTATCTAGACCCTTCATAATTGTTTAAATAAATAAGAATAAGAGTTAAGGTTTGAGGAACCATGAAAAGAAATAAAAAGAAAAGGAAATGAAATAATTAGAGAAAAAAATATAAAAAGAGGTAAGAAAGAAATATTATGTCTGAGAAAATGGTAAATTTCTCCTCATTCTCTTTGTTGATTATCCTTGGTCAAGTTGCCTTACTGTTTACCATTGTTGTTTACCTGCACTGTCTTGGCACACAGGAAACTGTTTACAGTATAGGTACTGTACTCCTACAGCCTACATGCACCATATACCATACAGTACAATACTCTCCTCTAAACTGTTGAACTTTTTTATCTTCTTTTTGCCTTACTGAATATGCTTGGGAATGGAATCCCCATTTCACATAACTCCAAAAAAAAAAAGACTTTCATCAATCATATATATTAACCTACTTTATAAAACCTAACATTTTTGAGGTCCAGTATTGAATTTTGCAACAAGAAGAGGGTTTAAATTCAGAGAGTTTATCTCTTTAAAACAATTTAGCCAATAAAACCACAAAGTACAAGAAAAAGTAAAATCTTTACAAAGCAATGGGGAAAGTTGGACTTTTATGAAGTATTGGAGAACAAGCTGAAGAAGAAGATGCATACAACAAAAAATACATGTAGTCAAAGCAAAGTAATTCACGAGGCAAAATCATAAATCCCAATTCTTTCGTTATGAATATCTCAACTCAGAAGTACTGTATATATCTGTTGACAAGTATAATTTACCTTTAAACTTTTAAATGTTACAATAACATCTATTTCACATTAAAACCTAAAATACACCCACAGTCTTTGGATGGAGGGAAACTTAACATAAAATTAATGGATGTATTGTAAGAAAATGAGTTCTGAGGAGTCACTTGAATAACTATTAAATTTTCACATCAATTCCTCAAAATAACAAATAACTACTGCAGGGGCTGATCCAGGGGGGGTCCTGGAGGTTCAGACCTCCCCCTTTTCATCAGAAAATTCCAATACTGTATTTTTTTCTTTAATGCAGTATTGTACTCAGGCATTTTTGTATAGTAAAAAAAAGAAATTACTGTTGACCTCAGAATATCTCCTAATATCAAATGCATATGGCCTCAAAATACCCATGACATTGGCCACATTTCAAAAAATTTCGAGTGGGGCTTACAGCCCCCACCCCAAACCCCCCAGCTAGGTGGGCTTGCTGTACTCACCATGTTCGCTCACCCTCAACTTCTTGGACCACCTGTTTTGATATCCTTGGATTTGCCCCTGAACTGTCAAATAATTCTGAATGATTATCAAGAGTTAATCCGAACAAACAGGACCACTGTTACATCTACTGACCTCCTAAGTTCCTGAGAGACATCATCAGAGATTTGATCTTGAACTGTTTATAGCTTTACATCAAGCCAGTGAAACTTTATGATGTTATCCCTCAAGACTGTAGGCTGCAACACAAGCCATCCCAAAGCATTAATGGCCAGCACCAATTTAAACAATTACATACAATTATTTGACCACTTAAATGCAAAACCACTTATTTATTGTGGAAGCCAAGGTGACTTTTAAGAACCACTCGGTTATTTTGGATTCATTCCAAATTCAAATCTTTTAATTCATTTTTGAAAAACATACAACTTATGTCAAAATGCGAATTACTGTAATGTATAACGATCCGGATTAATGAGGGTACAGTGTATTGTAGTTGGTGAGGATTACTTTACTTTAATATGAAAACATTATGAACCTGTCTGCTTTATGGAGAAAAATGCTAATGTCCAGTATGGTACTGTCAAACTAATAACACGAGTACTGCAACAATCAATACAAACTCGAATCACAGCACTGCATTAAATCCACCAACAAAAGTTTTAACCAGCAAGTTTACATCACTTAGGGTTATTCTGAGACCCTTTCAGCATCTTGGATGAAAAAACACACGAGTTACACTAGTCTTGAGGCTAACTTTCTCTTAATTAGATTATAATCTTATTAACTCGCTCATTGATGTAGTGTACTAATTAATTAAGTGGTCATACATCTAGTATTCTAAACTGGAAAACTAATCCTTTTTTTTATATTTCATAGTACTATAGGTTCTAAAGTATATTTCTCTAGCAGATTGCAAGGATGTAACCCACAAGTTTGGACAACTGTGTTGTCAGCTTGTGAGGCTGTTTTGTTTTACTGAACAGTTATCGATGCTACTTCAGACTCAGAACAAATTAGTTTCCTAATGTTATGTATGGAGTTTGACCCAAATGTTACAAGTTGTAGCTGTTTTACTCATATCAAAGAATCAAGAATCAAAATGATTCATTTCCCACCTTGCATGATCTATTGTTGCCCACGTATGTAATGTTTCCCGCTCACAGGTGACTCATTACATGTGGCAATGCTACTGAATCAAGGTACAGTTGGGGTTAAAAGTTCGCTCCCGCCCAAAATGAAGCAGCATCAACCCTAAATGAGATGAAACAGTCAGGGTTAAGTCAGTTCGGAGACTCATTCCCATGACTCAGTTTCACCAAGGGGAGCAAACTTTTGTCCCTGGCTGTACCTCAACTGGGGGATGGTGGGGGGAGGCAGTGAAGGGGGGAACAACAAGAGTCCAACAACATATATAACTAAGGGCAATTAAATGTGAAATCATCGACATATAGGCATTTATATTGTAATGAAGTGTTTGTAAAGAAAATCATTGTGGCATTGTCACATGTACAAAGTCTCCTGTGAAGCAAGGAACATTACATATGCAGGCAACTGCACTTTTGTGGAGAAGCTGGCTCATTATCAAACCCCATGATTGTCTACTCAGTCAAAGAATGGTCAGGTTGGTGATATAGCTGGTAATCAAAACATATACATATTTGATGATGAACATGAAAGGTGTATATGCATTTATCTGGTTACTTCCTGCATACTTAGGAAGGGTTGGTCTAGGAGTTATATTGCAGGATGAATTACAAAGAAGCTCTTCCCACACTGTCTCATGACTTTTCGAGCATGATCACTGCGTGACAGTTCAAGTCCATTATACAGTACAGTACAAGACTTGGTGGAAAGTACTCTTGGATCTTATGTGTGAAATACTGTATTTCAGAATACTACTAATGAGAATTGGATGTTATGACATTTTTATTTTGTTCTTCTTTTATGTTTGTGATTTAAAATTATATAGAATGCATCTTTCTTAAATTCTTTACCCCCTCCATTAATGGCAGGTTCTGTTATGCCTTTTTCAATTCCCTTAGCAGGGGAAATTCCATTCTTAGCACTGATAACAGCTTCCACCTCTTAACCACTTCACTATGGAGATGCCACTTTTAATATTCTATTTGGCTAACGCCAAATTATTTTATTCAGCTCAAAGGGTATCCCGTACAAAAGTGGATAATCAGATTTCAAGAGTCCCTGTAAGGAAGGCTGTGCCCTGTCATTTTCTCTTCACCGACTTGAGGAGACCTTTTACTAGATGAGTCTATTGTACATCTAAAAATTCTTATGAAGTTGATAGTTGGTTCATATGGGTATCTTCACATTTCATTAACATTTTACTGTAGTAAGGTTAGGGTCCAGGCAAGGAGGGAAATAGCACCAAAAGTGAAAATTCCTGGGGTGTTTTCCATGGATTTATTACTGTAGATATATGAGACGAATATGCTGTAATATGTAACTGTACTATTTACCATTATTGATTCAGGTCTCTGTATTATATATTATAATCATACCCTCTTTTGTCACTGAGTGTAGTTCAGACTTTGAGCACATGCGCGCTGTACGCGCATGCGCAGATAGAGATACCCAGAGAGATTCCGGGACAGGACGCTGTTTACCCTGTCTTAACTCCTTTTGTGTGTTTGTCCCAGAAATAGAACTTACGAACTTGACACCAGTGTGTTTCCTTTATCCCTGATTGGAAGCATCATCTGAGTCTCCCACAATTACCAGTAATATATTGGATAATTACCGGTACTGTATACAGTACACATTCTTACTTTATTTATTTGGACAGGAACAATTGGATAAAATGAGATTTCAGAAAAAAGACCTTGAGTGAACTATCCTTTACCTCAGTTCAAAAGTAAGCTAACGAAAGATTTCAGAATACCATTCCTCCTATAAGTGACCATTTTGAAGAAAACACAGAGGTAATTCTAGGACAGTGGCTCTTGTTGTGGGGTGATGTTCCAACAACAAAGCAGACAGAAACTATACCATAATCCGGGGTGCCCAGGGTATAGTAATACCTCCATCAATTTATGCTTTGCAGGTGACTACCTAGTTGTCATTTCATGTCACACGTATGCAGTGGTGCTTTTAGAATCAACGTTTAATAACGGTTCCTCAGCCTTATCTTAAAAAATTGGACTTGGAGGCCACTTCCATTACTGATAGAAGATCTTAAGAACTTGATGGATTTAGGATAGAATTATTTACACGTACTATACAACACAGTTCTTGCTTGCCTCCTGTTTTGGGGGTCAGTGGTTTGATCTGCAGGCGCTCTCGGTTTACCCAGCTGTAAATAGGCATCTAATTTTACAACTTGGGGAAGTGAATGCAGTCGAGTGCAGTACCAGCCATGCTGTCTCCTAGTTTACCGAAGGCTTAGTGAAAAGTGTGCTGTATCCTCACTTTCCCTAATGGACAGTCATGCCTATGGGACCCACTTTGACTGTACTCTAGTCCTTGAGTTGTGGGTCAGAATAACCTCCCCTCTCCTCCTGTAAAATAATGAACTCCCTTCTTTTGTTAGTCAGGAATAGGGGACTTCATTTAAATTAGTATCTGCAGTTCAGGCACAGTTCTGGGGATTGAGATATGTATTTACAGCTGAGCATTAAACCAACTGTGAAGGTATATTGGTAGGACTCCTTAGGGACTCTTACTAATTTTACTTTTATCCTCTTCACCACTCATCGTCTCATTAGCCACTTGGGCGGTCAGTCGTGTCTCTGTTAGGCACTGTTGGCAAGTACTGGGCAGGCTCTGACAACTAAATGCATGTAAACCTGCTCCAGTGTTGGTCAAGTCTGGTCTTGAAAGAGCTCGCACTCGGTGCCGTCAACACTCTCTGGCAGGTTGTTCCAAGAGTTCATAATTTTCATTTTCACTGAAAACATCTGCCCTCACTGTTTTCTGAACTTGTGGCTTCTTCAACACAGTAGACATTATCGATCAATATTTTTGTCGCATTTCCAAGCTCATATTTCTATTTAAGCTGGTACCCTGTATTTTGGATTTTTAATGACACATTTTGTCTTCTAATTCTTTAGTAGTGTTTGAGTGTGTTTTGGTAAGGATGTTGTCACAACTTTTTGTTGTAAATTTGTCCTCCAAAACATTTAAGTAGTAATACAATAAATATATATATATATATATATTATATATATATATATATATATATATTATATATATATATATATATATATATATATATATATATATATATATATATACATGCAAGTAAATCACTGTAGGTGCGTGTGATCTAGGTATATGCTGATAACCACAAGGAAAGAAGAAAACACGAAGTTCCCAAGCGCTTTCGTGTAATTCACATCTTCAGGGGTGAGTACAGACTAGGACTAGTCTGTACTCACCCCTGAAGATGTGAATTACACGAAAGCGCTTGGGAACTTCGTGTTTTCTTATTTCCTTGTGGTTATCAGCATATATATATATATGTATATATATATACATATATATATATATATATATATATATATATATATATATATATATATATATATATATATATATATATATATATATATATATATATATATATATATATATATATATACTTCATTTTTAGTCCATATAACACGCGGACTTTGAACATATAATCAACGACCTCACCAGCAAGGAATCGAACCCTCGACCTACTGGGTGGGACTAGGGAACGCTTACTGGCTAGCCCACAAGGACACTAAAAGAAGTTCTAGACTCTGTTATATTTCACACAAAGCCTGTTCATCGAGCTGATGGCGCCGTGAACCTCATTGGGAAACTGCCCGTGCCTCGTATGTGGTGTCAGTAGCATTTTACCGAATCCAGCTGGTATGAAACGCGAGGTACATATATATACTTCATTTTTAGTCCATATAACACGCCCCACCCCCCACCCTGCCTGTTTTAGCTCATAAAATTCATACAAATTACCCGGCCAGAATATAATTTACATTGCTGGAATTCTTACAATATGATGATCATTTTGAATATAAACATCATAGATTTTGCATTAGACATACAAATTTTAGATATAATGTTTACTCTGAGTAAATATGTTATTTTTTGTGCAAAATATATGACATTTGTATTCAAAATATTCCTGGGCTTACAAGGAATCCAGCAATGTCAATTATATTATCCAAACTTTAGTTTGAGGTATTATTTATTACTAAAAGGTAAATATTCTGGTTTTCCCACACATCTGGTAGGGGCTGTTGGTGGGGGGTGGGGGGGACGGAGGGACCGACTGACCATCTGTTACCGTGTGAAGAATATTTTTTTTTTTTTATTAACTGAAGATATTTGTTTTAGGTCATAAAATTCATACAAATTACCCGGTCAGAATATAATTTACATTGCTGGAATTCTTATAGTTTCGTGATCATTTTGAATATATACATCATAGATTTTGCATTAGACATACAAATTTTAGATGTAATGTTTACTCTGAGAAAATATGTTATCTTTTGTGCAAAATATATGACATTTATATTCAAAATATTCCTTGTCTTACAAGGAATCCAGCAATGTCAATTATATTATCCTAACTTTAATCTGAGGTATTATTTAATACTAAATGTTAAAATTTAGTTTTTTCACCCAACATCTCTTGAAGGGAGGATTGGTGGGGGGTGGGGGGGGGAGGGTTGGGACTGACCGCATGGTTGGAAGAGAGGGGGAGGCAAGGTGGGGTACTTTGATTGACAGATAGTGTCGTGAAGAATATTTTTTTTTTTTATTAACTGAAGATATTTGTTTTAGCTCATAAAATTCATACAAATTACCAGGCCAGAATATAATTTACATTGCTGGAATTCTTACAATTTGATGATCATTTTGAATATAAACATCATAGATTTTGCATTAGACATACAAATTTTAGATATGTTTACTCTGAGTAAATATGTTATCTTTTGTGCAAAATATATGACATTTATATTCAAAATATTCCTGGTCTTACAAGGAATCCAGCAATGTCAATTGTATTATCCTAACTTTAGTTTGAGATATTATTTATTAAAATTTAGTGGTTTTCCCCCAAAAATTTCTGAGAGAGGGAAGAGCCGGCAGTGTAGTGTGAGAAGAGGGGGAGGGAGTTGAGTCCATTATTTGAATGGACATTAACTTGGCGACTGTATTTCTTTATTTCTCTTAAGTATTAATTGTGTGCATGTACCATCATAAAATTAAGATGTTATTTTTACTAGAACATAGGTATTGTGTCGGAAAAAGTGGAGTTTGGGGATGGGCCAGTTTCTATTGGAATTAATCCCATATGTTCTGTTGTTCACTTAGCGCGGTTTTAACTTAACACGGTACCCTGTGGGTTTTATTGACCACGTTAAGCGGGGTACTACTGTATATATATATATATATATATATATATATATATATATATATATATATATATATATATATATATATATATATATATATATATATATATATATATATATATATACTTCATTTTTAGTCCATTTAACACGGGGACTTTGAACATATAATCAACGACCTCACCAGCAAGGAATCGAACCCTCGACCTACTGGGTGTGACTAGGGAACGCTTACCGGCTAGGCCACAAGGACACTAAAAGCAGTTCTAGACTCTCTTATATTTCACACAAAGCCTGTTCATCGAGCTGATGGCGCCGTGAACCTCATATATATACAGACAGACCCCGACTTACGACTGCTACGACTTACGACCGTCGGGACTTACGACCGCCTCAGATATAGATAAAAAAAAAAAAAAAAAAAAAAAAAAAAAAAAAAAAAATTTTTCAAATGAAACGCATTTTCTATACCGAAACGTTTCCAGTTAATGTAGTCTCCATGTATAATTAGAAAATTATGGGGGCCCTATGTACATTCAGGTGACTACATTAAAGGTAAGTGCTCAGTCACACTATAACCATTCCTTATTATTTATTACTTTCACTGTACTGTATCCATTCCTCATTATTCATTACTTTTACTGTACTGCATTTCAATGTAGATTATTTATTTAAGAAAAACAAAAAAAAAAACAATTATCTATGTCGGATTTACGACCATGTCGGACTTACGACCTGGATTTGGGTCCCTAACCCCGTCGTAAGTCGGGGTCTATCTGTATGTATGTATATAGTATATTATATATATATATATATATATATATATATATATATTATATATATATATATTATATATATATATATATTTCATTAGCCCAATAAAAACACGGACTTCAATATACAATGAACACCACAACCCGCCAGGATTCGAACCCACGGCCCACGAGTCCATGACTGTGACCAGGGAATGCTAACCGCTGGACCAGCCGGATTTGGTAAAATGTTACTCTGACCACCTACGTAATACGGGTAGTCCCCATTAGAGGTTCACGGTGCCATAAGCTCGTTGAACAGGCTTTGTGTGAAATATACCAGAGTCTAGGACTGCTTTTAGCATCCTGGTGGTCCAGCGGTTAGCGTTCCCCGGTCACAGTCATGGACTCGTGGTCCGTGGGTTCGAATCCTGGCGGGTTGAGGTGTTGATTGTATATATATATATATATATATATATATATATATATATATATATATATATATATATATATATATATATATACAGTGAACCCTCACTTTACGCGGTCAATTGAACCCACGGCGGCCCGCGTAAAGTGAGAAACGCGTAAAGTGAACAACATAACATATGGGATTAACTGAAATAGAGACTGGACCGACCATCAAACTCCACTTTTTCAGACACAATACCTACGTTGTAGTAAAAATAATTTCTTAATTTTATGATGGTATGCACACACAATTAATAATTAAGAGAAATATCAATAATATTAGGTTTTTTAACACATACATTAGCAGAAAAGATGGCTGGGCACACGGTAATGGGGGGTTGGTTCCGAGGCAGAGGGCAGATTATTGGCCCTCACCTGTATCACTTGGATCAATTGTATCACTATCCACCACAGAGGCTTGCAGGGCCTCTTTGTCAAACCCCTCAAAGTCCATATAAGTCCAAATCCTCACTATCATTATCACTATCACTGACTTGGGCCGGCTGTGGTGGGTGGCGGGTGAAGAACTCGGTAATGTTTTGATGACTGGGCGACCTTGTGCTCACCCTGCTCGCACCGCTCTCCGCGTAAAAGGGTACACACACCGCGGAAAGTGAGCATTCCGTGTTCGGCAGAGTACCGTATAAACGTGGAAACGCGTAAAATGAGACCGCGTAAAGCGAGGGTTGACTGTTTATATATATATATATATATATACTTCATTTTTAGTCCATTTAACACGCGGACTTTGAACATATAATCAACGACCTCACCAGCAAGGAATCGAACCCTCGACCTACTGGGTGGCCCTAGGGAATGCTTACCGGCTAGCCCACAAGGGCTAGCCGGTAAGCACTCCCTAGGGCCACCCAGTAGGTCGAGGGTTCGATTCCTTGCTGGTGAGGTCGTTGATTATATGTTCAAAGTCCGCGTGTTAAATGGACTAAAAATGAAGTATATATATATATACATATATATATATATATATATATATATATATATATATATATATATATATATATATATATATATATATATATATATATATATACAGTTGGTCTTCATATTACGCGGTCCCGCAATCCGCGTTTCACCGTCACCGCGGTGTCTTGCCAAAACCTAACATTTTCACATTTCGCGGTCGCCATTCCGCGGAGAGTGTCCGGCGCGACGCTATTTTTAGATTTGCCCCACGCGCCACCCGCCCGTCTGCTTGCCTGCCTCTCCCTCCTCCTCCCTCCGCTTGGGCAAGCGGCGCGGTAAGGTTGCGCAGTGTGTGTCTTTGTTGCGTTATCACTGACGTCATATGACGTATCAGACCTGTGATTGGCCATGCATCCCTACCCTCCTCTGCTGCTAGCTGTAATTGGCTTAAAGTATTATGACGTGTCCACCCGGGGGAGGGAGGGAGGGAGGGAGGAGAGACGACGCTTGACCTAGCCTTGACAGTTTCATCCCTCAAGACCACTCCGTGTTATCGCGCATCCATTGTTCCGTAAAATGGCTTCCGCCGGACCACCACCCCCAGAGAAAAACCTTTCCTTACCTGGACCCAGCGGCACTAAGCCAAAGAGGACACGACGTTCCTTAAGCTACGAGGTGAAGTACCAAATTATTCAAGATTTGGAGAAAGGAACACGGCAAGTTGATCTCGCGCGCCAGCATGGCGTCAACGAATCTACGATCCGGACTATAAAGAAGGATTCAGCCAAGGTAAAGGAGCACATGAAGATCACAAAGTCTACAGGTGCTTCTATGATCAAGTATTTTCACAACCGGGTGCTTCTCAAGACAGAAAAATTACTTGTGAGGTACTTGGTGCGTCAGGCGCGACGCAACATGGCGGTCGACACGCACTCTGTGAAGGACTACGCACGTGAACTGTACATGGCAGTGGCACGAAAGATGGGAACTTCAGAGCCCAAACCCTTTACTGCTTCCTCTGGGTGGTTACAGAGGTTTAAGATCCGGAACAAGATCACCAATATAAACATTGGTGGAGAAGAAGAGAGTGCTGATCGTGCTGCGGCTCGGGAATTTCCTCCGTTTTTACATGAGATTATCGAGGAAAGACAGTACAGTGACGACCAGGTGTTTAACATGGACGAATCTGGTCTTTTCTGGAGAAAACTACCTTCCAAGTCCTACATTGTGAAGAATGCCAGCAGGATTCGGGGCTGGAAAATGCAGAAGGAACGCATCACCGTCCTGTTTACCACCAATGCCTCCGGTACCTGTAAGCTCAAGTTATCGGTGATCCACACAGCCCGCAAGCCGCACGCCTACAAGAGCATGGACATGACCAAGCTAAATGTCCACTGGCTGACAGCACGTAAGGCGTGGATGTTCTCTACACTGTCCCTCCCCTGGTTTGATGACTGTTTTGTTCCCGATGTAAAAAAAATTCTGCGAGCAACAGAATGTCCCATTTAATATTTTGTTGCTGCTGGACAACGCACCAGGACACTCGCCCCTACTGTTAGATCGTCACCCCAACGTAAAAGTGGTCTTCCTTCCTCCCAACACTACGTCTATATTACAGCCCATGGACCAGGAGTTGATTTGCAATGTGAAAGCTGCATTCTCAACAAAAAAATTCCAGCTCCTGAACGACTACACCAACACCAGGGAAGAGTTGCGTGACCTGAGTGACACCACCACCGATAGCAAGAGCGACGAAGATGAGGAACAACGGTTAGAACAGCAAAAAATACTCTTCAAACAATTCTGGAGAATATTTAACATCAAGAAAGCTGTGGACATCTTGGTGGAGTCATGGGATCAGCTGTCTATTGCTACAATTCGTCACGCATGGAGACATGTGTTGCATGGAATACCAGGTGAGAGGAGGAGTCAATCTGTGACTGGTGAGGTTCAGAATGTTGCAGTAGCAGTGGACCTTGCCAGAGAAGCTGCGCAGACTGTTACAGTTCCAGGCTTCTCCGAGACCACCAACGACGACATCCTGGAGGTGATCAGAAATCCTGAAGTGACTGCCGACGAGATGTTGGAAGAAGAACACGTCAGTGAAGAGGAGGAAGAAGGTGCGTCAGTCTCCGAAGAACACAGTTTAAGTCATAGTGATATTAAGTGTGCCATGGAGTTTGCAGAGAAAATTAAGTCCGTCCTTTCCCGCGACAATGACGATGACCGCTATGAAGTCTTCCATAACCGGCTGGTGCAGGCTATGGAGCCATACATCACGGTGTATCACGACAACATCAACGCCAGCCGTCAGCAAAGCATAACAGATTTCTTCACCCGCAACCCACCACAGCCAGCCCAAGCCAGTGATAGTGACAGTGAAGTTGACTTTGAGGGATTTGTCAGGGAAGCCCTGACAACTGTAAGTGACAGTGATGATGATTCACCTAGTAATGGTGATTCACCTGAGGGCCAGTAATCTGCCCTCTGCCTCGGAACCAGCCTCCATCCCCGTATGCCGACCCATCTCTTCTACTACCGTAAGTGTTCCACAAAATTTTTCGTTTTTTAACCTATTCTTTATTTTTCCTATGTTAACCTTTATCTTTCCTAACCTAACCTCTTCTATATTACTTGTTTTTTCATACCATCATAAAGTTAAGATAAAATTTTTACTACAACATAGTTGTGTGTCGTCAAAAAGTGGAGTTTGGGGATCGGCCTGGACTCCATTTCAATTAATCCCATATGTTATGTTATTCACTTTCCGCGGGACCCTCTGGGTTACATTAACCGCGTAATGTGAGGACCAACTGTGTATATATATACATGTATATATATATATATATATATATATATATATATATATATATATATATATATATATATATACAGGTAGTCGTCGACTTACGACCTATGCGACTTACGTCTGTTCGACTTTACGACCGGCGGTACGACAGTTTTGGCCCCAGCCTCCTGACGCTGCCGGGAGCTGGAGCCGCGCGCATCCCCGCGCTCAATTACAAACACGCTCGCTGGTACAGCACACTTCCCTCCGTGTCTGTTTGCCTTGTGCCTTTCTTTTGTCTCGGAAATTTTTCTTGAACCACCACCCCCCCCAAGATGTCTACCAAGAGGAAACTGTCTTCATCTACTCCTCAACCTGCCAAGAAGCAAAGAAAGGCCATTGATTTAAACACTAAAATGATGGTGATTAAACAGCACGAAGGGGGTAAGAAAGTGAATGAGATTGCACGTGATCTGACGCTATCACACTCTACTGTGTCGACGATTTTGAAGGATAAAGAAAGGATTCGTGAAGCTGTGAAAGGTTCTGCACCCATGCAAGCGACAGTTATAACGAAGCAACGGACTGGGCCTCTCCACGAAATGGAGAAATTACTTTACATTTGGATGGAAGATCAGATCCAGAAACGGACACCGTTAAGCCTTTTTACTGTGCAGACGAAGGCTAGAAGTCTATTTCAGACTTTGAAGGAGCGCGCCGGAGAAGACTACAGTCAAGAATTTGCAGCAAGTACTGGCTGGTTCAAGAGATTCAAGAAAAGATTTCAATTTCATAATGTTCGAGTGACTGGGGAAGCAGCGAGTGCAGACGAGGAAGGAGCACGCAAGTTTGTTGACAGTCTGGATGAATTAATTACGGATGAGGGATATCTAGCAGAGCAGATATTTAATGTGGATGAAACGGGATTGTATTGGAAACGGATGCCAGAACGCACTTACATCCAAAAAGAAGCCAAAAGCATGTCTGGATTTAAAGCATTTAAGGATAGGCTTACTCTGCTGCTTGGCGGGAACATCGCGGGGTTTAAGCTGAAACCTTTCCTAATCTTCCATTCAGAAAACCCGCGGGCGTTGAAAAATGTAAACAAGCACACGCTGCCCGTTTACTTTCGTTCTAACCGTAAAGCATGGATGACACAGGCACTGTTTGAAGACTGGTTTGTAAATTGTTTTATTCCTCAAGCTCGTGAATATTGTTTGACGAAAGAAATTCCTTTCAAGATTTTATTGCTACTGGACAATGCGCCTGGACATCCACCTCATCTATCAGATATTCATCCGGACGTGAAAGTGATTTTTATGCCGCCAAACACGACTTCAATTTTGCAGCCTATGGACCAAGGTTCAATTGCTACTTTCAAGGCTATCTATCTCCGAACCACCTTTGCCCAAGCCATAGCCGCTATAGATGCCGACCCAGAACTATCGTTGCGTGACTTTTGGAAACAGTACAACATTCTTATGGGTATCAAGAATCTGGCAAACGCCTGGGAGGCTGTGACGGAGAAGTGCATGAATGGCATCTGGAAAAAGTGTGTTAAGCGCTATGTTCATACTTTTGCAGGATTTGACAGTGAAAATGAGCTTGAAGTTATTCGGGAAAAAATAGTAAAACTGGCAAAAGATCTTTCTTTGGAATGTGAAGTGGAAGATGTTGAGGAGTTGCTAGACCAAGAATCAGAGGAACTTACAAATGAAGAGCTAATCGAATTGGAAGAAGAAAATGTAGCAGAAGAAGAAAGGAGAGAAGCAGCGGATAACGAAGAGGAGGAGGAGCCACAAAGGACGTTCACCACTAAGGGATTATCAGAAGGTTTATCTCTACTAAATAAACTTCTTGCCCATTTTGAAGGAATGGACCCAAACATTGAACGATTTGCAAGGATTGAGCGGATGGCACGCAATTCGTTTCGTCCATATCAAGAAATTTACGAGGAGAAGAAGAAACGAACAATTCAGACAAAGCTCACCATGTTCATGAAAAAAACAACTCCTCCGGCTACCCCAAAGGCTGCC